>CM067536.1:4587500-5212500 GCA_034509925.1 Hirudinaria manillensis
AAGGTGATGCATTTTACCTTTTCTTATATCAAACATATGTTAAATTCATTATTTTCCTTGCATTAGTGGAAGCACCAATGGATACAGATGTACTGGAAATGTCACCGGATGGACAAAATGTCAATATGTTACTTTGTTACCAAAAAGAATTCCCTTTAAAGTGCCGGTAGAGTTTCATGATGTGCCATTCTTGTAAGTATAATATTACGTGTAATGGATAATAATGTTGGATTTTGCATATTTTTCTTCCCTTTTTAGAATTTTTAGTAAAATCTAAAGAAAACATTAATGAAGTAATTGATTTCTTAGTCTGACTTTGAGCTTTTTGAATAACATTAACTGATACTATATGTTTACCATTTGCTATCCTTTATCTTGAATCATTTATTATTGGATATACTGAAATTTATTTAGGAAATCCTATCAATATGTTGAGAGACAAAGGATTTTTCCCAAAAATCAGAATCAAGCTTCACATATTGTTGATTCAAAGGTGGAAAACAAAAATATTTTAAGCAATGTAAGGGTAGGATTTTTGGGAAGGTTGAAAATTAATCAAGGAGAGGCAACGAAGATTGTGGAAGAATTGGGTGGAGTGGTCTCAAAGAAGAAATCGGATCCAGATATCACTTTTGTTATAAGCACAGAAGGTATTTCAGTTAGCATTTGGAATTAATCATTTATAAATATTTTGATATACATATTTTTTAAAGCTGAACTCAACAAGCAGAATTCTAAAATGATGTTTTATAAAGAGAAGCAAATACCTGTTATATCTGAAGAATTTCTGGAGAAATTAAACAATTTTGGAGACGAAGACTTGGTGTCTGTTATCAATAAACATTGCCTGTCTGATTGGAAATATGATGTAATTATTTTAGTTTCAAAACCATTTAACATGTTTTGTACTTTGCTTTTATTAAAAAATCTTGATCTTGTTATCAGATCAGTGCTAACATCAGCAAAGCAAAAGATGTTCTAAAGGGAAAAGATGGTTGATGTTTATGTTAACAATTACATGATGATTTAAATTAATGTTACTCAAATTAAATATAGATGTTGTGTTTGCAAAAAATGTTCCATCCAAAGTCAAAATTTCTGTCAAAGGAGTGGCCGCAGTTGATCCTGATTCGGGTAAGTTAATTGAAAGTTTTTGTTTATCACATATATAAATGCACATTAAAACGTGGATAGACCACTAAGCAAAACCAAAGGTTATATGTCAACTGTAAGATACACAATCTTATGTGATGGTTCATCAATGGTGGAGATTCAGATGGTTGTGTTCCTGCATGCAATGATAATAGCAATATTAATAATGTGTGGTATCTGAAACTCAACTTGCTGTGAGTGCTACAAGCCTTTGCTTGTAAAGGACAGGCAGTGCGTATTGATAACAGACACCAAGTCTTCGTCTCCAAAATTGTTTAAAGTTTTTTTTAGTGTGCGAGAGGGTAATGATTATATTAAATTTGAAGATTAAATCCATCTTGGATCGTCAGTTGTAACATGTTTGTCTAAATCATGATGCTGGTGACAACAATGTCCTTAAATTTTGCATTTGAACCATGAGTAACTTTGAATATAAAATACTGTAATTTTTATTAATAATCCACAACAATGAGAAATTAAGATTTCTCTTCAATTATAAAAATATTTGATTTGATTTTATATGTTGGTAATAGTCTATTTGCCTAATAATTTATTTGCCATTACTCTTCTAGGTCTGGAAGACAAAGCCCATGTCTATCAAGGAGAAAATAAGAATGATATCTTTAATGTTGTGTTGGGTCTGGTTGATATCTCCAAAGGAACAAATTCATTTTATAAGCTCCAGCTTCTAGAGGCTGACAAAGGCTCAAAGTAATATTTTGACTAATTTGTCTGTAGTATAGTAATATTTAATGTGATATAATCGTTGTACTAATAATTTGAAATTTTAGATGGTGGGTGTTCCGAGCCTGGGGTCGAGTTGGTACGACAATAGGTGGTAATAAATTAGAAAAGTTTTCATCAAAAGCATCTGCAGTCGAGAACTTCCAAGCTTTGTTTGAGGAAAAAACTGGTAATTTATGGCATGAAAGGAATAATTTTGTAAAACATCCAAATAGGTTTTACCCCCTGGACATAGATTATGGTGTTGGAGAAGCAAAGGTAAGGGATGAAATAAATGTGATAATTGTCAACATACAAAAGGTAGTTCCTGATTACTATAGGTTGAAGATTTAAGCTCTTGTGGTTCAAGGTCCAAACTTTGTAAGGAAGTTCAGGATTTGATCAGACTCATATTTGATGTTGAAAACATGAAAAAAGCCATGCTAGAATTTGAGGTAAAGATATAATTTTATGATGTTTAAGACATTGTTTAGACTATAGCAGTGATACTATTGAAAGTGAAAAACTGTGATTGTTTCTTTTAATCAAATTTATTTGATATTTTTCAAAGCATTTCTTACATTACAATCATTTTACATTTAGATTGATTTGAAAAAAATGCCTCTTGGTAAGTTGTCAAAGAAGCAGATTGAAAGTGCATACAAAATTTTGGGTGAACTACAAAAGGTTTTCGATTTGTCTTATGATCAATTATTTCTTTTATGTATATCCTTGTGGCAATTCAATGAAAGTCATGGGTTGTTCATGGTTATTTCTGTTGTCTGATCATAGAATTCATGTTATGAAGTCAAATCAACTTTTGATAAAATGTGTTGTTTATTATTTTATTTATAAGAGCCTATTTTTTTTGTGGAAAGCTTGTGGACAACAAGGAAACATCTACCAAAATACTAGATGCCAGCAATCGTTTCTATACTCTTATACCTCACGACTTTGGCTTGAGGAAACCTCCCTTATTAGATACAACTGATATCATTAAGGTTTGTAGTTGTGGTTCTTAAAGGCTAAAGGCAACATTTAGAATATTGTTGATGGTGATTTAAATTCATTCTAGATCAAAATTGAGATGCTAGCCAACTTATTGGAAATAGAATTTGCTTACAATTTGATTGCAACAGAGAAAGATTCTGACAAAGATGTAGTTGATAGCCACTATCATAACTTGAAAGCTGATATAGAGGTATTTTTTAAATTTTTGAATGTTGATATTCGGTTTGCCATTCATTTAGCTAGTGTGGGCAAAATGTGACTCATAACAATGGCAACATTTGGACAATTTTCCAATGACTAAAATGTCATGACTTTTATATATATTTGAAGCAACTTTCACTATGCCAACAATGTGAAGTGGAGCCATTTGTTTATTTTGGGGTAATGGGGTAACGTGTTTATAAGTTCACATGTTAACTTGTAATTATGTCTCATCATATTTCAAATTAATTTATCCGGAAGCAGGTCACAATCTGGATAAATATTCAGATCATATTTTTTACAAGATTGCTTAAAAATTTGAAAGTTTTCTAGTAATTTATTGTTTATGAATTATTTGTTGAAATGCGTTCAGTTAAACATCCGATGTTTTCTGATATTGATTATTTTTCATTTCATTTTTAAATATAAAAAAATCCAAACAGTGGGCTGTTGTGTACTGTTTAACTAAGCTAACTGGCCAATTTGTTATAATTTGGAGAAAATTAGTTCAATTGTAGCATATCTTAATTTCTCTTTTGTTCATATTTGGTGCTAAAAAATAATAATTATTATATTATATATTATATATATATATATAACAATCATTTAATATGTTGTGTATATTCTGCTGAGGTTTGAAGAATCAAAGATCTTACCATTCCTATATTAAACTAGATGTGTTTTGTATAAAATGTGATTTATGTCAAAAATTTCTTATTTAATTATTTGTTTAACATTCCAAAACAGGTTTTGGACAAAACCTCAAAGGAGTTTGAGAGAATTTTGCAGTATGTGAATAATACTCATGGAGAAACACATAATCAGTATGACTTGGAAATTCTGGATGTGAGACTATGTGAATGTTACCATTTTCCAAAAATGGAGATTTTGATTTAGTTTTTATTTCTACAGGTATTTGTTTTGAATAGGAAGGGTGAATCTAAGGCATACAAACCTTTCAAAGACCTACATAATCGCATGTTGCTATGGCATGGTTCGAGGGTCACCAACTTTGTTGGTATCATTTCTCAAGGTCTTAGAATTGCACCTCCTGAAGCTCCTATGGTGAGTTTATAAAATGAATTAGTTTTATGATAGATATGCAAAATATTATTTTATGGATTCAGACAGGTTATATGTTTGGGAAAGGTATATATTTTGCTGACATGGTGTCAAAGAGTGCTAATTATTGCATGACTTCTAAATCAAATCCAATTGGGCTAATGTTGCTCAGTGAAGTAGCTCTTGGAAATATGTTAGTATCTTCCCTTTTCATCAATACAATTACAGATCTTTAGATATCTATTTCCTCTAACAGGTATGAGTTAACAAATTCAGAATTTGTGGTAAATTTACCTAAAGGGAAACACAGTACAAAGGGTATTATTTTTTAGTTGCATTGAAAATACATTTTCAACAAATAATTAATTTTGTCAATTGAGTATCATTCACAATTTGATTTCAACCAGGGTTAGGTAAGACTGCACCAGATCCGAGGGATGACTTCCTGTGTGATGATGGCGTGATAATTCCTATGGGCAAAGGCACAAAAACTAATATTAAGAAGACCAGCTTACTTTACAATGAGTTAGCCTTAATTAATGATATTTTGTTAGATTATTTTTAATGTTACCTTTTCTTTTTAGATACATTGTTTATGATGCAGCTCAAGTAAACCTAAAATACCTCCTTAAGATGAATTTCAAGTATAGAAGATAACTATTTTGTGATTTGATTGTCTATAATGACTTTTCTATAGTTTCCTTTATCATTCTTTTGCATGTCGTAGTGCCATTTCTGTGAAGTTGTTCCACAAAATCTCATTTATTCAACCATAGCATTTAAAAAAAAGAAGATAATTAAAATATGTGATGTGTATTCTCATTTCATTAAAATCCTTAGGTATGGCGAGACTGTCAATTTCATGAAATAAATGATCATGCACCACATTATGCTGCAAGTGTTGAAATCATCTCTTGCTATGACTGCATACATTGCACATGGTGATCAGATTTATTTTATGTTATGTTTAATTAGACATCCAACTCAGTTTCTCAAAAATATGTCCAGAATTATTGTTCTCAGTGTTGAGAAATTAAAGACTTTTAAGGGCTAAAGCATCTTTTTGAAAACTAATGTCAATTACCATGGTTTGTTCCATTAAGGTGAGAAGTTGTTTTGCTCGCAACATGCTCACAGAAAGCTTTTGTTTCGGAGGCTTCTGGGTTGAGATAATTCGTCCTCATGGGAAGATTTGTGGGCTTGGTTTCCTTTGTGTTTGTCAGCAAAGCTTTATTTTCATTTACTTGTTCATTAAAGGCCAAAAAGTTGTCAACAAATGCTTGGGTAACTTGCAGGGTGTATTCATCAAAAAAGGAATCCTCAGCAGATGCTTGGTTGTCGGTTTCCAAAAAATCGTCAACAAAACGCTGAGTAGCTTCAAGAGTAGATTCATCAAAAAACGAGTCTTCATCCCACTCTTTTTCACATTTCATGTCTTGATCGTTGAATATGTCTGAGGAACCATCTGATAAAATTTTTTTCTTGCTGTTGCACTTTGTTTGCTTTTGACGGCATCTGCAAAAAGTAGATTGCAAATGTTTTAAATTAGCAATTTGGTCTGGCTGAAAATTGAAACATCATAGAAATTAAAAAATTTGAGGTATAGGCCTGAAAAGCTTTGTTAGCAAATTAATTTTATTGACTAAATCTACTTATCATTGACCAAGGAAATATAGTTGTGGTTGGTTGTCTATTATCTATGTTCATTGGGAAATCAGGTGACTTTGTAGGTCACTTCAAATAGAATAAAAACCACTTTGAGAAGGAATTTTTTATCAACAAGATAAACAATGTCAAATTTGAATTAATACAATATTTGGGCAAAATCTGTATTCAACATATTGTGTCAAAATCTCCTGATATGTGATTGACATCATCTAATTATATAGAATATAAAAAGTAAAAAATTGTTTTTAAGTCTTATGGTTTTATATCTTTTGGAAGAAATGAATTGGTTGATTAAATAGTCAAATTTATAAAAGGCGATTGCATACATAGAGGTAAAAAGTCACCACAAAAAAGGAGTGTCAAAACAATTCCCAACATTGGAATATAATGTTTAGCATTTATACCTTGAGGTTTTTTCTGGCTTTAATGGTGTTGAGTGACAAAATCCTTGTCTCTGAGATGGGCTATTGTACTTGAATTTGATAGTGGGAGAAAGATGGTTTGGGTTTTGTGATGGTACCGTTGCATTACGAAGATTCTGAGATCCACAAGGTAGATGTACCCCTTTTGATTTTCTGTTTTTGGCAATGTCATCTAAAACAAAATATACATGGAAATACTTAGTATTAAAAATGGTTAGAATTGCAGCAAAATAAAATTGCTAAAATAGCATGAAATGCAACAAGGGACAGTCTTCAGCTTTGTTGTAATATATCAAACATATTTCCATTTCCTAGTTTGGTTGGTGAATTTTAATCATTTGATGAAGGTGCTCCAAAGAATCTCTAGGAACTGTAGTGAAAACTATTTATAATTATCACAAAACATAGTAGCCCACAAAAGGCACATTCAAAATGAGGGTAGGGATAAAGCTTCTGTGTAATGACATGGAGATATCAGCAAATCCTAAATCCAATCAAATTAAATGGCTGCAGACAAAGTTTTATTATCAAAACTTGTGACTAAATGAAATCTTATTTTGAAATAGAGTGATGTTTTTGAATAATTTGTAAATTTTTATGCTAGAATAAGCATGAGATTCGATGGTGAACTGCAGGATCATGCCAAAAGAGGCTATTTCAGACAAGTGGGGAGGAGAGGAGATTAAAAATGGGCAAATTTATGAGAATGTCTTTTGTGGACAAAGTCAAAATTTGCACTTGAAATGTGGTACAGACTGTCCATCATCCAATTAATATTTTTGAGCATGATCTTTGGAATAATCATAGATTTATTTAAAGATTATCAAATGAAAATAAAAATGATTTAATAGTCCTTATGCAGTTACCTTTTGAACATTTAGGACTTCCCCATTCAACATCACAGTGACCCTCAATCCTTTTTATATCTTAATAAAACGCGAAAGCAACTTACAAATCAAGACATCTTGAAAAAATATAAAAATGGAATAAATTACACTTATTTCCGCACTCACTTTGATATTTCTTTGTCAGTTCTGATTGCATTACTCGGGTGAATGGTAAATTTGTTCACACGAATAATATGACTCTTTCTTGTTAAAGTCTAAAATGGGCAAGCGCTAGTTAAACGCCACTTTAATTCGTCAGTAGATACATGCCTTCCAAACAACCGTAAGAGCCACAGATCAACTCGAACCACGAAACACAAAATAAACAAAAACTCCAAATAAAAACGGCGTTTAAAAATTGCGCTACTTTGCGCAGTGACAAATAGTGTGTATGCTACAAATTTATAAATTAAATATGCAAACTTCAGATTTTTAGAAATGCAGTCTAGTTCGAGCTTTAAGCCTACTTAGATATTGTAAGTTTAGCATTTAAATTGAGTTAAGGAACAAGGAATCTCTGCAAATAGTGCCATGAGGAAGGGTTGCGTTTTACTAATTTTAATTCTTTTAAAATTAATATTTTGCATATGTCTAACTAAAGTTGATATTATCCAATAATTATTCGTGAATAAATGTTGATTATCAAAGATAAGGAAAAAGACGTGAATTCACAATTGAATCCCTATCAGAGAGAATCTTCGAGAATCGTCCAAAGGTGCCTGCTTCATCTGTGGAATCTTGTCGCATTTCAGGGAGGATTGCCCCATCAAGGAAACAAAAGTAAAGGTCGAGACTAAAAAGTCATCACAGACCTCAGGACCAATCGCAGATTAACGCTGAAGTTAGCTTCGGGGAGACCAAAGTTATGATGCAGATGGGAACAGAAACACATGAGAACTGATAGGTTTGCCATCTCTGGAAGAACCGACGAAATCACTGGGAGCTGCAAACGGAACGCCAATAGAGGTCCTGGGCCAATTTGACATCGAATTCACCTGCGGAGGACATTCAGGTCACTGTGGCTGCTATGTGGCTGAAAAAATCGATCAGCTGTTTGACATCGATGTCAATGGATGAACCAACTGCCACCTTTACAGAAGGCCTTCAATGCCATCTGCTGCAAGATTGAGCAGAAGCCAGAGGAAGAAGGGAGACAACTTGCCAAGGGTTTGGCTGAACGATTCCCGGATGTCTTCAAACAGGGGTTGGGCGAATTTAAGACTCGAGCTTGACAGTTGATTGTCAAGCATGGAGTACGTCCGACCTTTTGCCGACAGAGAAAGATTTCTTTCGCTCGGGAGGAAGCAGTCAATGCGGAGCTTGTTGTCCTGAAGAAAGTGGACTACAGCAGTTGGGCTGCCCCAATTGTTGTAGTTGCAAAGAAGAATGGAGCAGCCAGGATTTGTGCTGATTTCAAGACAGGATTCAACGAAGCACTGGAGATGCACCGTCATCCTCTGCCAACACCCGACGAAATCTTTGCTCGTCTAACTCAAGGCGCATGGTTTACACTTCGACTTCATACCTGCAGATGGAAGTCGAAGATGACTCGAAGGAACTGGTGACGATAATTACACACAAGGGCCTGTTTCAGTACCAGCGGTTTCCCTTCAGAGTCAAATGCGCACCACATTTTCCAGAAAGCCATGGATCGAATAATCACAGGACTTAGTGGCTGTTCGGCATATCTAGATGATGTCGTTGTGACGGGATCAACAATTCTAGAGCACAACAATAACGTCCGCGCTTTATTTTAAAGAATTCCAGATTGTGGTTTTTGAGTCAGAATGGAGAAGTGCTCTTTCGCAAAACCGGAAATCAACTTATTGGGGCATGTGGTTTCAAATGATGGCCGCCGACCAGATCCCGAGAAAATGCTGGCAATTGTCTGAATACCAGCGCCTAAGGGTCAAAAGCAGCTGAAATCGTTCTTAGGTATGATAAGTTACTAGTCTTTTGTGCCAGATATGCGTTCAATGAGAGGCCTCCTGGGCGATCTGGAAAGAAGACACATTCGTATGGACTGTTAAACACCAGAGAGTTCTGGACAAGCTCAAGGGAGTGTTGCAGTCTGATCTTTTGTTGACGTATTTCGCCCCTGGACTGGACATCGTCGTTGCTGCGGACGCGTGTGACTTTGGAGTGGGAGCAGTCATCTCTCATCGCTTCCCGAATGTCACTGAGAAGCCGATCGCTCACGCCAGTAGAGCTCTCATCAAGGCAGAGAAGAACTACGGACAGTTCGCGTTTGATTTGACCGAGTAGATCTTAATTTCCTGGAATCATAACACAATTGTACCCCCTCCCTTGGGCATCCGAGTGTTAAAGCGTCTCGGACCTGATTTCCAGGCGCTCTAAAAGAATATAGGCCTAAAAAGCCTTATAGGTTTCTGTTGAATTAAAATGGGACAGATTTTTTTTGCTTATTTAAAGTCTGTTACATAACTGTGCAGCAATGTGGATCGAATCAAGCTTCCATCTTGGTCTCTTAACCATTAAACTGATTAAGAAGGGTTGGAGTTAGAATGTAAGTGTATACATGAACATCCATTGAATAAATAGATTAATTGGAAGGAGGAGCTGCATATACTCAATTTAGTGCCCTTCCCCTGCAACACGCGGTCAGCGTGCCCGGGGGTTGAGCCCAAACCACCTGCATCTTCTATCTCAAAAAGTTGTACACCAATCTCCGGATCGAGGATCTAACACAACTTGAAATCTGTTGCTATCTTGTGACAGACAGCTATTAGTCTGGCAAAAAAAAACAAGTTCAGTAGAGCAAGTGAAAGGTTGAAATATATTAGAATTAGGATTTTGCATCGATGAAGACGAAATTAAAAATAAACTACATTTTGTGCCACTTGTATAAAATGTATTATGGCTGAAGGGTTTTGTTTTTGTTTTCTAGTTAGGGTAATCGAGAAATAGGGCTCCTCCTCCCCATAATTTAACGCTGAATGCTCCGCTCGGTTTAGGTTTTTGAGGGTTTTGTTTTATATCTAGGGCCCTCTACAAATGGGGCTAGGGTCTCCTGTAAGTTTTAAGAGATTTTGACCAGGCTCGAGAAGAGGAAGACCATGTTTATATTTTAAAAATAACGAAAGGAACATCCTTTACTGTTACGCGCAGTGGGGAGTACCAAAACTTTCATTGTTTTTAGAAGCACTCTAACACACACATATGCATTCTCATCAATTCGAAGGTATAATAGATTTTTAGCGTTTCATTTTATGGCTGTTTACATAAGCATATTTTATTTTTTTAATATTGCTACCGTTGTTTTTAATGTGATTTAAATATGTTGTGTAATATGCAAAAGTAAAGTTTATACAAATTAAATTTATATATCTTTTAAGTTTTTGGTTTTCAACAACAAAGAAACCTTTGTGGTGGACCGGGGATTTCTGAGGCCAGGGGAGTGCTGCGTTGAAATGTATTTTGAGTGGTGATCAGTCGAACGGAAATTACTGGATAGTTCTGCAAAGAATCTTAGGCTAGATTAGATTTAGTTTTGACAATCATTCTTGTCAACTGATTTGGATTGGGCAATGGCCACAAAGAAAAACTACAAAAGCTATTCGTCTTCTGGCTCATCCATCACGGCTTGTACTGTATCAAACCACTCGATAGTAAAGCCCGAAATGTGTTATTATTGTTTTGATTCACTTTATTGCTATTTAAATAGCTGTGATCCTCCTAAACCAACTTTTACTAATGAAGCTTTGTGAGTTTATACATTACTTTGCTTCATAATTTCGGTGTTATAATAAAACTTGTATTTTGATATAGTCCTCTGTTTGTCACGTGGAAAATTGGAAGGGAGAAACATTTGCGAGGTTGCATTGGAACATTTTCTGCAGTTAATCTCCACAGTGGTCTTCACGAATATGCAATTACAAGGTGATTCTACTTTTCTTTCCATCAAGATGATTTTATTTATTCTATGTAAGGATATTTTCAGTGCCACCAAAGACAGTCGATTCAGTCCAATAACAAAGGCAGAATTTTATCGACTCTATTGTTCAGTGTCTTTGCTTACAAAGTTTGAAGAAGCAAAAGATTATCTAGACTGGCAGGTAAATTTGATAAGCTTGACTTTTATTTTGACTGTACTTTGCTTTAAAATTTTGATGCTTGGTTTTGCTAAGGGCAATTTAATATAGTGTGATTTTGTACAAGTTGTATGGTTACACATTTTAATGAATTTATTATAGGTAACATGAATTTAATATTGTGGTGTTTTAAAAATTTGTTTACAAATTGCTTTTATAATGTTTATGTCAATCTTTAAAATGCACCAGGATTCTACATTTGTACTTGTCTTATTATGTAATTGCTTTTGCTATAGATTGGAAAACATGGTGTTAGGATTGAATTCTACAATGAAAGAGGTCACAAAAGAAATGCAACCTATTTACCAGAGGTTGCCCAAGAACAAGGTAACTTTAATTTAACATTATTAACCTGATTATCTCATGATTACATTTGACAGATCTGTCCATATGTTATTCAATTTATTGTTTTGGAATGAATTATAGTATGCATTATTTTAACCAAATAATATTTCCTAGGATGGGACCACATACAGACCATTGACTCCCTCTTGAAAAAGGGTGGTTACAGAGCAGTGATCACACCAGAATTGAGGCAGTCTTTAAAATTGACCCGATACCAGAGTGAAAAGGTATCTGTAAGTTATGCTGAGTATGCAGCTAATCACAATCATTATAACAACTCGCATAAGACTAATGGTCACCTAGTATCGATCCTCCCAATGTCTTCATCTCCGCCCATTCAAGATGCATCCAGTAATCATCATTCTGGTCGCCGTACTGCATCACCTCATGCTGCCTCTACATCATCATCTTCCTCAGGAAATCACATTCGTCACCATCAGCCATCAAATCATATATAGCTAAATTACTAGCTTGCTCAAATTGTCATTTGAGTTGCTGCCTGATGACCTTAAATGCAGCTCTTTGCATTCGTGAGCTACTATAATTTTTTTGGTTTATGATCTGTATGCTAACTTTATTTTTAGAAATTCTTGAAATGTAAAAAAAAGTGTTTAGAATAAATGTTGGGGATTCTTAGGATCGAAGAAGTCGTAGGCCATTTTGATGCCTTTGTATGCATTGTTATCATGCTTTGTACATTATGAGAATTAATCATAAAGCAAGAGGTTTGTTAGCTAATGAATCTATGATAAACTTTTGGATTGTGCTAAACAATTTCAATTCTTATTGGCAAGATACAGTTTATTCTGTGATGTCATGGTGTTTTGGGTAATGTTAGCTCTGAATGTCTAAATGCTATCATCCTTGAAGATTGCTATGGAATAGGAAACGTTCTTAACTCAGGTCTTCTTGATTGTTTCCAAAACTGACAGAAACAGTTCTTGTGGTCTGTTATTTTCAACATGACCCTTTCATAATGATGGTTAATTTCCGAGTAAAGGAGTATTCACTTAAATATCATTTCGTTACATCACAGATCAAGTTTGTTTACTGGAAATTCGTTATAAGTTTGTTAGCTTCAATAAAAGTTGAGTAACTCAAAAATTTTTATGGAGCATTCTTAGCTTCTCAAAAGGAGTTCATTATGAAGTCATTGAGTAGCCCTGAAATTCATTAGTGTTAGTTGTGGATGAGGATGGACAGGGGATAGCTGCATCAGTATTATGAGGGTTTATTGAGACTTGATTTTATTTTCTGGGCATGAGGTAGGTTTTACTCTATGGTAGAACTGCAATATGAAGGTCATTTTAACTTTGTAGAGTGGCCATGCATGAATATCTACATCAAATAGCATTGAGGGCCTTAAACGTTGTGAGTTGTGAGAAGATAAACTGTCATTAGCAACATTGTGGGTGTTGAATCCGGGGTAGTTTCTGTCGGAAGGTATCGTTATCTATTATATCAATTTTCCTAGCAATGTCTGTTCCAGTATGTAAAGCTTTATCTCATAGAAAGAGGGCTTCAAGTCAAAGTGCCGTTATTAGCAGACCGCTGCTGAGCTAAATCCAGCCGGTGATACATTTTAATTGGTTGTAGTGCACAAATTCAAGTCTTCTAAAATCTATTAGAAGTATTCATTATCTTTGGATTTATTATCGTGTCAAACATATATTTAGCTCAAAGAAGTAGAATTGTTTACCGGATTTACCCGGTTAATTCCACCAGTAACCCCGACGTTACACACAGCAAACTCATTCGAATTCGGTAGATTTTTCCAGTTGACACAACGATCATGCAACATCTCCGACAATAGATTATTTGAAGTTCTTATTCGAAATTCTGTTCGGCAAACCAACCTTGTGACCCAAACTCGGCGGTTTCACTTTTTCTGCTTCGATGTCAGAGTCGTTTTTACTTCATTATTAACTGAGTTTTAGCCATGTTAACAGCATATGTCAGTCTCACCTTCGTAGCTTCAACTTCAATTCTCGAAAAAAAAACCTAATGGGTCATGTGGATACTATATCCACACATTTTGGGATGAATCATCCTAAGCAACAAATTCCGAGAGCTACTCAAGCACACTATTCTCATTTCGTATTTCAACTTCATCTTCCTGGAGGGCTTACAGTAGTGCTTTGTAGTCTCTACAAATTTATTGAAATCGTAATTCATTATCTTTGGATATTCTGCTGAGTAAAAGCAGCATGGTTTGGTGATTTCGCTCCCGAATTTATCCGGTCCTATTCGGTTTACCCTATGGTAAATTACGAAGATATAAAAGAATATGGCTTTCATATGAAACCTGCACTTATTTTTAGGTTAAAAACGTGACAAAACGTTGTGATAATTAGTGTAATACGATGCAGTGTTTAGGATTGCGATGCATGTGTCTTTTTAATGGTGTGAAAAAGGTTAAATCGTCCTATCGTGAACGTCTTGTTTCATCGTTTCCCCCTCGTTTTTGTCGATGACATTTAATTTTTGTGGCAACGGATTAAAAATGTATGATAATTAAAAAAAGACCTTCTATGATGGTATATAACCCATTTTATATCCACTCCCTCCACAGGTCTGTCAAGAAGAACCACCATCCAGAATCAATGTGAGGCAGCTGTTTTAACGATGAACTGACAAACTTTTTCGGTTCTAAAAATATCCCATTCGTGGAAAGCGGTGCTGTAAGCTGATGAGCTTAAATAAAGCGTATGAGGCTATATGTACCTCACTTCAGTCGCCCGACTGTTTGTGCATTTTACCACCAATGGTGAAAAAAGATTTGGATATCCTCATGAATGATGCGGACAGTAACGCGTTGTCTGTAACAAAAGTTGCTAATTTCTTTGCTTTTTTTAGTAACGAGTTGCTTTCAAAAATAACTAACGAGTTAATGCAATATGTTACAAATATTAGCTAATAGTTGTAATTAAGTCTCGAATAAAGTAAAGAAACTTAAGTAACTAGAATTTTGAGAGGATGCATTCAACCCAGAACGTATGTTCTACGTTATTAATAAGTACAAAAGATGGTTTATGACTTTGGTAACTGCAGTTTAATTGTTGAAAACTGTTCTCATTGGCTCGTCGAATTTTTATATCTAAAAGAAATTAACTAAGCCCAAAGAATTTTTAGAAAACCAACTTCTATTGAAATGTTACAAGTATTACATGCTTTTTAAGTTTTGAAGATTTGGCTTAAGTTTTTTAGATTAATTTTTGTTTGTACAGTATAAATAAAATTCGTTTCCCCTGTCCTGTCTGTAAAATTGCAAATATTTTTTAACCAGCTTCATCCTTTATATTAACAAGCAGCATGACATGACAAAACGTTGTGATTACAAAGATTATCAAAAAACATCTCTTTAAATTGAATATGCTGCCTCACCCTATATCGATTTTTAGAGAATCTCCGATAAAAAATGATTACTGAATTTTACCTTGAAGTAACAGCAAATGTAACTAGTTACTTTGACATAGTACGTAGTTTCTTTTTTGAGTAACTTTGCCATCGCTAGATGCGATGTGGGTGATCACGAGCTCATTCGTACGATGGGATGAGGGCATATTAAAACAATGGAGACTATGAACCAAAATAAACAAGAAAATTAATGGAACTCGAACTTTTAATAAATGAAGAGAACACAAATTCAGTAAAAATTAAGGACGAAACCTTAAGCACAAGCAACTTCCAGAACAGCAACAACCCGGAGGTCGGGAGAGTGTAGACGTCCAGGACAGATATCAATAAAAATAAAGCACCTTGATATAATGGGGAATAAACAAAGTTGAAAATATCTCTAAAGGGCACTTCTAAAACATGAAAGTGAAGGGGGACTTAAAATATTATTGAAAAGAACTTTTGGAGAATGGTAGAACTTTTTTTTACAAAATTTTGTAACATTACCAGTATGGCTAAAGCTCATCCAATTGCCCTTGATAACCTTTGATTAGAGAGGTTCGGGTAGATTGGGGATATAGAGGTAAGGTAAAAAATTTTAGGATCACTTCATATCTGATTCACCTCTGAGAATGACATTCACGTGGGACAACCTTCTTAAGCAAAGTTGAGACTAACTCGTTATGGCTTCATTTAACTGACGAATTTATTTTACAAAATAAAGATTCCATGACAATTCAGGCTGCTATTTCTTGCTTTTCAAAATATTGGTCCTATTTTATTAAATGTCTTAACCAAATGATTTTCTATGTCCCTGCCGATTACTGTCTCTTCCAACGTGCTTACTCCTGCCAACAAAAATATTCTTTCAAATATTCTATATATGTGCCATGAAGATGAAGCTGCAATAGTTGAAAATTAGCAAAAAAAGTGCCTTATTCATAAGGTTAGTCATCTCCTGTGACCTCTCTTAACCTAATTTAAATAACTAATTCTTTCGTAAAATTTCAATGATGTTTTGTCATAATTAAACAATGCATATTAAATCATTTTTCGTACTCAAATTTCTGCGAAAAGACACATTGCTTTTCGTACCGTAACAGAGTTTAGATCAAGTTTTTAGCACGTTGATTTGCATATATTCCAAAGGTAAACAATTCAATTAAAACTGGAATGCTGCGCGGATTCTTAAATGTAATGACATTGTTGATGCATTTAAAGAAAGTGCACTCGGCTGAAGTAGTAACGAGTTGTAATTATGCAAATTTATAATAATATGATTATCAAGTGAAACTATTAAGTTATGTCAAATTTTAGTGTGCACAATGATTAAAATTTCAAATTGAGTTTGGTGTATGTTAACAAAGTCAAACAACATGAAATTAGTCGAAAACATAAAAATCTTTAAAACGAGCATTGGATATCATTCTGCCGTAATCTTAAGAACGAAAGGTTTCTTTCTTTATAAATTACTTGGTAAGGAAAACAAATTTAACTCCTAATTAGAAAATGCGTTGGCTGATTTCTTCATCTCGAAATGCAAATGCATCGACCATGTACTCCATCACATGACACTTTTACCTAAAAGCCACAGAATTACTTGGTCTCATTTATTCATTATACTTTTCAAATGTTTGCTTCGGTTGAAGAAATCGTTTCTTTCATCAGGAGAGCAGAATTTGATTTCAATCATAGACTGAACTTGCGGAACAATAGTGATGATATTGTGTTCCAATCTTCGTTTGAAACGGCTCCAACGGACATTCAATCTCAAGGAGATAATTTGGACATTCTGACCGAGGTAAGTTATTTCTCGACATTTACTTTGCCGTAAGTTGTTAGTCCTAAAACAGATCTGGACAAATTTTTAAAACGCAAAGCATACAGCCCTTTTAATTACTGACAAAAAAAAATGAATCAAATTGCAAACATTCTAGATAGAAAACTCTTTCGACCAGAAGACTGCGTTCTCCGAGGTGATGTACGATCAAAACATTGATCTAATGATTGATCCTCTTGAACACTTTTTGTCGACAACTAGCGATTCTACAAAAATCACATCAGGTGCAGGCGATGGGATGTTTACATGCAACCATCCAAACTGTGGAAAGTCATATCATAAAAAGTCTCACTTGAAAGCTCACGTGAGAAGGCATTCCGGAGACAAACCTTTTCATTGCAACTGGCAGGGCTGCACCAGAAAATTTTCAAGATCCGACGAACTTTCTCGCCACAAAAGATCTCACACGGGCATCAAGCCTTATCCATGCTTCTTGTGCGAGAAGAGATTTACGAGGTCCGACCATCTACGGAAGCACACTAAAGTCCACCTTAAGCGGAAGAATAAATTCATGGCCAAAATATATCAAATCGAATAAATTTAACAAACTGCAACAACAACGGATTTAACGCTGTTCACTTTAGAGTCAACTTAATTTGTGTACATGTTATCAATTTAATTCTCGTTCAATTTGGTGCCAAGTTGTACTTTTTCGATTCATTGCAGTTTCTTTAATATAAAGTCACTCATGTAGTTTCGTCAAAATAGTTCGTTTATGCTACATAAATAAATGCTACATATAAAATTTTTATTGTTTTGTTAAGCGGTAACTTTTAGTAATCTGAAGTGAGATTTCTTTTGTGGTACTATCCTCGACTTACAACCCAAATTTTAAGCAAACGCCTTTAGAAGTTACAGTTGAAGTTGAATAGAAAACTCGCATAATGCGCACCTGTAGTGGAATTCAAATATCGTAAACAATGTTGCACACAATTTTGTGAATAATGGTTTTAAGTTATTCGATGATGATAATGTAATGTTAAGAAAAGATAAGAATTGTTTCTGTCAAAACGATGTCCTTTTACGACGAAAATATGCGATTTTGTTGATCATTTCAGTCGGTTAATTGACAAAATCCATCGGGCCCTGCCAAGCCCATTCTTGATGATCCTGCATGTCCGAATTGACTAAAACCGTTGCCAAAAGGATAGGAACCGAATCCGGTTGCGTGATTCTGAATGGTGGCAAAGTCTCGGTTTAAGCCAGAAGTCGGATACGACGAGGCGGGACCCATGAAACTGTCTGGAGTGGCCATGCTGGTCGAGTTAGAATTTTGAACGTATGGCGATTGAAATGAGCTTGCAAAACCGGTTGGTGCAAAACCGTGCAGTGTGAAGGGAGATGACTTTTCATAAGCTTGAAGTTGCAGCGGCAGAGAATTCGTCGAATTTCCGCTTTCACCATTCCTTCGATGTCTTTTTCCTTTTGATGATAACTTTCGATTGCGAGTTTGGATCCCCTCCTTTTTCATCGTTATGGGACGATTTACCTAAAATTTGTATATAATTACTTAGTTTGTTCATGGTTTACCATTCAAAACGAAATCCAAATATCTCATGAATTATTCTTTTGAATAAAGTATTATATTTTATATTGTCTTTCAGCCGAGGTGATAACTTAACTTAATTTATTACATCAGTCTTTACAAATTATTACAACGTCATATGAGATTACTGCAGCTTGGTTTACTTTTTGTGTTGCAAAACATTAACTTAATAAGCAATATTCAGTATTAAGTTGATTGAATTTTAAACGTAAAAAATCGCGATAATTTGCATATTGGGTACCGCATTCATCTGACAAGAAACATATAAAAATTGTTTCTTTCCTGTTATCTTGGCAGGAAATAAACGTTAGTAAAACAACTGGAGTTTATATAAAGCAATTTATAAACATTTTCAACTCGAAATTTAGAACGTTCGCTTCAATTGAATCTTCATGGGAAGCTAAATTATTTTTACGAAATTTGTTTTATATTATTTGGTCGAACCACATCTCCAAATGTTAAAATAGAAGCTTGTTTTAGCAAAGTTATAAACTTCGGAGATAGAAGTAGTTTTGTGAAGTAAATGAAAACTTATGAAAAGCAAAACTTAAAAGCAAAGATTTTTTTCATATTCAGTTTTGGTCTAATTTTAAAATGTAGTTGGGAACATAAACATTGTTGGGATTTTCATGAAAAGTTTAAAAGTATCTTGAGTTTTGACAAGATTTCCAATTCGCTAAATTTGAGCTGATTTTATTACGGACGCAGCTCGTTTTCATGGTGGAATTCGTTGTATAACATTCAAATTAGGATTCACATTTGAATTTACGTATTCCACGTTCAAAGAGGCATATTAATCGTTTTGCATGTTGACTTTTGCATGTCTCATGTTGACTTCGGAATAAAAACGCATAGCATCTTGACTGCAAAGACGAGCGGGAGAGATCGGATGTTGGTAAGGGTGCGTTTGAATTCGACCGGAGATTACTTTCTGCTGATAAGGAATGAATGCGCCTGCGCGTTGTATGAATCCTCGCAATGTGGATTGTGTGTTGTACATTCATCGGACCTGTATACTGCCAAATTGATTGAGCCATCTCATGAAATGCCGTTCCGTATTTTTGCATTTATTTAATTCAACACAATTAAATTTGATTTTTAATCTACACCGGTTAGTGATGATGCAAAGACTTACGTTATGCAGCTTGAAATAGAGGCCACAAGCATTGCAGACGGCATCTCCATTCTGGTTCCTCCTCCACAGAGTTGTCATATTGGTGCTGCAGTTGGCACAAGTCGTACCTGCCCTTCTTGCTGATGACTAAAAGAGTTAAAGGTCTAATGTCGTACTATGCTAATATGATACAATAATAGACATAATATACATCATACCAGACGCCTTTTGGGCTTTATAAGCGGCCTGTTTTGACCGTTGATTTTATGATAAAGACCACAGGCATTGCAGAGGTATTGTCCATTGCCATCCCTCCTCCACAGTGGAGTCGACGTAGCACCACAATTGACACATTCTCTCCCTTCTGCATGTTAGGAGAGCAACTTGGTGATTTATATTTATTTAGACAACGAGTATGTCAACGGATAATTATGTAATGCATATATGTGATGCTTATACATACTTTTAAGTTTTAGTAACACTTTATCAGTACTAGGCTGTAATGTAGTTACAGAATGCAGTTAGAGAATTTCACTTGAAACCAACCGGAACTTGATCTCGACTTAATTCGGATTCGAGATATTTCACTGGCAGCTTTAAACATAGCCGCCGACCCTGCAGCCGAAAGAACAGAGGGCTGTGCCAAAAATTTTGAAGGTGTGTGATAGACGACGTGATCCCCGATCGACGGTGGAAACGTCCTCGAATCCATTTGCATCGGAATCGTTCCAGATGTCGTTCCCAGCAAGTGCTGCTGATGAGGAAAATGATGAGGTTGAACGGAGCTTGAGATGCTCGAATAGTGATGGGTTGAATTCTGATGGGGGCTAAAAAGGTGATGATGCAGGCCTCCAACAAAGCGAGTATTTCCTGGAGGAAATCCCGTTGAAAACAGGTCAGGAAATGCTCGGTTCATCTCAGCTGATTCATTGAGGTCCGAATTAGAGCTTTCATGAGGAAGCTTCATATTGGACATAGAGACGGAATTGTTTGCTGAAGGTGTCGACGCCATAGAGCGCATATGAATCGATTCCATGTTGTTGATCCCGGATCCTCTGAGTCCATTTTGGGAGCAATGGAAGGTACTGTTTTCTTTCAGTTTTGGCAGGGCATGATTTTTGCAGTTTTCCTGTAAGTTTGGCACTTTACCATTGTTTATAGGGGAAATGCAGTCTCCTATTCCGCTCTCGGGATGGCGGTTTTGATCAAAATCTGTGGAAGAAATCGAAGTGGAAAACAAACCAATCCCGGCATTAAGAGAGGGTGGCGAGAAGAGTGCAGGAGGGATGGGAAGTGTGGTCGAGGCATGTTGGAAAGTGTCGCCAGGAAGCATGTATGAAGATGGAGAACCCTGATTGTTTGCGCTGTTGTAAGTCTGATAGAAACCGTGATGCTGAAGGTGATTCGTCTGGATACTACGACATAGATCTTCAGGAAAAGGAAAGTTTCTATTTATTGTGAGAAGTGATGGTTCCTCTGAATAAAGTGACGAAAATGAGGATTTAAATGGATGAGTTGAATTTGGAACCATGTTTGTGGCTCTGTTTGACTGGGCCGAGTATGAGTGACGAGACCAGGATGTGAAGTGGTTGTGAGAGGAAGAAAAGCTTTGGGGTGAAACATCGAATGAATTATTTTCAATCTGCTTTTCTGAACTTGACTGGACGTAGGATTGATACGATGAAAAAGCTTTACTGGCTTCTGTAAAAGTAAAAAATAAGGAAAAAATAAGACGATATAGAATGATAAATAATTGCATTTGAGACTTTATCAACGAATGGAAGCATTAATCCGTTTTAAGGGCTATCTCTTTATAATTACCCGAAATCGTTGCTAATTTGGATGATGCTCGAATTTGATGTAATTATGTCAATTAATGCAGTGTAATCAGGTTCAAAACAATAAAATGAAACGAGGTTGCAATTGTTGAATGACTTGACGGAGTGTTGTGTCAAACTGTTCAATTGCAGCAGCATCCTCCTCCTTCTGCATCTGTCGGCTTCCATGACACAACGAAACGTCAGCGGAAGTCGGCGAAGGAGGGAAAGGGCAACGGAGAGACACAAGCAGATGTTTATCTGAAAATGCGTGGTCCATCTACATGTGCTCAAGTGCCAGAATTTATTTTCATTTTGCTTTTGTTGTTTTGTCATCTGAATTGAAATGTTCCTTTTTTTTAATTCGAAGGAAGAATGATAGCGCTGGTTCCAAATGCGAATGTAGTTTGAAAGGAGACCGAATCTTAAGTGGCTTTCATGGCTGTTGGGAGGAGGTGGTTGCCGCCCATAATGCAGAAATGTTCGATCGAAACATTTGATATTTGTTTATTCCATTCCAATCCGCATTTCTGCCTTAGCGACTCTCCAAATTTATTGTGTTTATGACATAAATTATAATTTACATTCAATCAATGGATCAACCTGGCCAATGTTATTTCGCCATTTTTTCAGTTCAATGTCATGATAGACCATTTTCGTTCTCTTAAAGACTGTTGGGAAATTTCACGGCAATTGAGACTTCGCAGATCAGCCACGCACGTCTGACCACCCAACTTACTGACCCGTAACTTTGACCTAATGAACTGTGCCGTTTAATGCCAACTTCATTTCAGAGAACTTCTGCTCTGTGACAATTATCCGCATCGAATGTATTTATTTCTTTAACCAAAATATTCGAGCCTGTGCGCATCAATAGCCTTTCTAGCTTCAAAAAGTAAAAAAAATTCGTTAAAACCTAGTATGTCTCAAAGCACCTCGGACCGAAAATTGATCTCGCAATGATCCGTGAAGAGTGCCAGCATCATCAGAACATGCTTCTCTGCTCTTGCGCATGGAGGTCAAATTTCTTCAAAAATCTTAATTCAGTTCTATTAAGGCTTTAATTATCAAAGGGTTCTAAAATGAAGTTCCAAAAGTAGTGGATCCATTCTATGGTCTACCATTTCATTGGCTGTGTTTATGTTAATTAATTTAAGATCAAAGTCGGCAAAAATCAACCGAAAGATTTAAATGAAAATCAATATTAAGTTGACCAACATGAGTTAACAGTCGTCAAATTTATGTTAAAATTGGCAAAGTGAGGTCTTTGTTTAATTTAAATTTGTTACGGAAGGATGGAAGGATTCCAAAAACCAGTTTCCTGTTTCGTCTCAGAAGCGTCAATGTCTATAACTTTAAAATTAAATGTGAACCAGGGTAACTATTTTCGTCACTGTTTACCACTTATTTCAGTTATATCCTTAAGAATGTAGTTTGATATGAAACTGGAAATATAAGAAGCTTGAAGCAAAATAAACAAAAGCAGTGTTCACATAAATTGTTCTAATGTCAAGTTCACCAAGTACCTGTTCAATGTTTAATAAAGTTACTTTGTTAAAAATAAATTTGAATAATAATAATTAAATAAATAATGAGAATAATTCCTTAACACTGCTGGGCTAATAATAACGTTAAAAACAATATAATGTTTTTATTTTACTATATTTTAGCTAGAATTGTTAGCATTAGTTACACTGCTAATGAAAGAGACAATAATTTCATAAAAGTGCAGACTAACACAATTGAAGAATTATTGAATTTAAATGTAACCTGCTGAGTTGTTAAAGATGTTTCTGACGAGGTTGGTGGATGAAGACGATTGGACTTCACAGCCTCCTGGAAGAGTCGTTCGAGATTTTACAAACTTTGGTGAACTCGAAGGAAGGGGTGGAGAGGGAGCTTGCGATGTAAAAAACGTGTCCCCGTTGTTATTTGATTGTTGGTAGTCCTTCTTAAAGTTCTTCTGATTCTCAACCTCTATGCTGTCGCGTTGCACATCGATGCTGTAGATTTGAGATTCTTTCTGGGGAAAACTTTGTTGATCTAATCCATGGTAAAATTTAGCTCCAATTCTTTCTGAAAAATTTCCTGTTAAAATGTAGGGCGATCGGTTTTCAGATTTATCAGTCGACAAAATCAAATTTTCGCTTGAATTGTTTTGAGTATCCATGTCCTTTGAGGGAGTTCTTCGCGGTTGCTGGTTGAAATAGCATGTTTCCTGCATCTTGTACCAGTGGTTGGTTTCAAAAGAAACTTTTTTGTCGCAAGGTGAAGTTCCGGGAGAATCGGGCATGTTGTTCTTCATGTTTCAACAAAACTTCTGTAAGTCCATAAGTTCGAGCAAAATGAACCACGAAGAATTTCGTCCTGGGAGCAAAGGTCGTGAATGAAAGTAAAATCATTTATTCCTGATTTATTCCATTTTGCCCATAGTATCGTCAACCTTTAAATCTTCAATTTATCTTGATTCCGACATATTTTCGGTACCATTATCTTGAGAAAAGTAACGTTTCAATAAGACTCCTCCTTAGGAACATTCTTATTGGTCAGACATTTACTATTCGTCGACGCCCTAGTCCTTCTTAGCGGCCAATAGCCTTATAAAAGAGGTTTTAATTGAAATTTGTTTCTTTGTCAACAGATTTGTAGGCGACGAAATCATCTGATAATTAAAACAAACATAATTTGATAAGTTTTATCCAAACTTCTACAGCTTGACTTCGACTAATAATCGACATCTAAAACTGCAACCAATTAGGCAAAGGCACAAATAAATTATTAGAATTTAAAAATAAATTTTGCAGTTTTTAATCTACAAATTATATTTTAAAAGCTTCTAGAATCTCCGCCTATCGGTCGAATTTTAGAAAATATACCAAGATTCTGTGAAAATGGGAGGAGCCAGATGGAGTTGCATAAATTATGTTAATAGTTGCGCAGAGCCGACTTCGCAATTCCGTTTCCATTTCGCATGCGAGGAATTATGCGACCGTGCCGTGTATGTAAATGTCATCCTATTAATATCATAATTTCCTCGCCACTTCAAATTTGAAATAATTATTCTTCGGTGCAATAGCTGTGCTTTGATATTTTATATTATGAAAAGTAAAAGTGGTCATAATTCTTTGGTGAAAATGAATATTTAATGACAAATTGATCGTGCGGGATTGTTATGGAATAACTTTGGATCGGTTGATCAGGTGAAGCTTTCAATCAAAATGATTAACAAAAGCACTAGGAGGACAATTGCATTCTTAGATGAGACTCCTGGCATCCGCTCCTCGGTTTACTACATCCGGGATTTGACCTGCGAGTTATATATCGCTCGGTGCAGATTACTATCTCTGTCTTTTGCGGTTGCATCATGCGTTCAGAAACATCCCTCCTCCGCCGAATCTCCCATCACTTAATAACTACCCATCCATCCACCAATCAAGTATGATGTGTTCGCATAATAATCTCAACAGCCAACCCACAATATGCCTCAGTATATTATTCTTACACCACAATCACATAAACACCCATAAACACGGGCAGCACTGCCAGTTGATAGAGATTTAATAACAAACACGTCAGACATAGAGCCCTCGTGTTTACAAACTTGTTACATGTTCTCCTAGCAGAAGATTACTGCAGCGATATGTCTGCGTGGAACATGAGAACTTGTCCATAAACAAACAAATCTTTGCATGACCCAAATTGAATAGTTAATAATAATAATAACATACACAGTGGATTATAAACAGAAACAAATGGAAAATAATTGAAAAATAATTGCTTCTGTTAGCGTTCTATGAATTTTAAGATGTGTTTTTAAATGATCAAAAACAATTTGTTTATACTTGCAGCGAATTAATGAGAAATGATGCTTTCTAATGTCATGTCCTATAAATATTTATAAGTTAATCAGACGCAATCCAAAGGTTTTTAGCAAATCTAAGGCAGGGACTTTTCAGATCTTTGTCACTGAGAAAAACTGATGAGGGGGGTCTTTGGCTCGGAAAGAAAATTCTATCCCCCTGTTGATCACCAGTCTACTTTCCAATGTGTGCTCCCCGTTGAAGTATTTTAGATCCACTATTGTTGGGAGACATTAACCAACGGCCGGAAAATGTCCCAACAAACGGGCAGGGGCCTAAATAAATCCCTGTTCAATTGTGGAGTGAGTACAATGTTTTTTTTACATTTTATTTTTGAGTGGAAGACGCAATTACTCATCGCCTCCATCACTACTGCAAGTTGGAAAATTTCCCATTATATATTTATTTAAAGGTGAAAAATTCTCTGAGATTGGGGCGCTTCTCAAGTTACCAAATTTAAACAATGGTAACCTTACCATTTTTTCGCGAATGGTAACCTTAAATTTTGGAATGACATACTATATCGTACATAAAAGTGGCTTTTGCCGGAGCGATTCGTGACTTTATATCAAAAAGCATTTCCGAGGCTCGGGAGATGACAAAAAAACTATTAATTGTTGGTTGATCCCTAGGGGAGAATACTGTACGTGAACATGAATGCTGTCTAAGCTTTTATCGAATTAAAAACCAACTAGCTTCCTACACATTTATTTGTTAGAGAAGGTAATAAAATTAAATTTTAAAAAATAAAAGAGCTATTATGCATTACAAAGTATTAGAACAAATATTAGTGAGAAAAATAGCTCAAACTCGAGGGGAAAATACATGCTTATCCACTAAAGTGCATTTTATCGGCAAGAACTGATGTTTTACAATGCCAGAAAGTCGAGTTTTAAAACTAAATTTTAAACTTTAAACCATAATGATTTCCTAAAATTTAGGTAGCTATATTATTTTGCCTTAAAGATCAGTTATCCCTTTAACAGTGGAAACGAATTCAGAAACCTTTAAAATAAAAGTAATACATTCTGTCATCATGTGAAGACCAAAGAATTAGATTAAGAAAAGTCAAGAAATATGTTTCTATTTGGATTTTGTCATGTAATCTTTTATTAATGATTGCAGAGTCCTGAGCAGTCAAAACATTCACATTGTTTCACAAAATATACAAAATATATAAGAAATAATCTTATTTCCAGTTGATCTACTATTTTATGCCAACAATTTGTAATGATGAGTAATAGTAGTCGATGCCAACATATTTAGATGCTGTACATCAGTTTACAAATTGTCACAGAATTTTTAAAGCATAAATGGAAGGTCAATATTTTTCTGGCCAACTCCAAAATATAGAGATCCGAACTGATTTGTGCCAATGACATGATAAAAAGTATATCCAATCCACAAAAGACTTTTCAAAATGACAATTTTTCCTCCTCTTTCTATCTGAAGGCTCCAGCATCCTTTACAAAAGAAAAATTAAAAAATAAGATAAGTAATTAGATAAATTATATTTTGTGACACAATCACAACTTTAATTAAAGTGATGTTAGAACAGCTAGGTTGTAAGGGGATTGGTACAAATGAAAAGTGGGTATTTTGAAGAAATGCAAGAATAGGAAATAGGTTGTTATGTTAAATATATTTAGATTACAATAAATATTTAGATTAAAATGGATGATAAATAAATACTTTTTGGGATGTCCCCTTCAATTGTATCCATGAAATCAATTGCAGCATCAAAATCACTTCTTTCCACTAAATTTTGTTTGGTGTGACTGTCTCTTATGTGCATGTAGTTGTAGAGATAATTTGCCTCACTTGATAATAAGCCTGCAAGATTAATTCTATTAACGATATGTTAAAAATAAATATTAAAAATAAAATTCCTTAAGTAACCATTGAAAGTTTTGTTATTTATGACTTTTCCTGATATTTTGATTAATGCTTTTCTTGGTGCAATCAAAACATCCCTCTCAATGAAATATAATACACAAGCCAACCTGTCTTCTTCTTTAATTGTAATCTTCCAAAAAAATAATAAAAATAAGCATGATTTAAATTTAAATTCTAATTTTAACATTACCAGTTGGCTCTCATTATTTCTATTTCTCATGATTACTTTTGTCTCAAATACATGTGATGGATCACCAGTAAATAGTGCATCAAAATGTTCTGAAAGTTTCTTTTGAGCATCAGTTGGAGGATTTAACAGCCCCCAATTCAGACAATCTTTGCTGCATCGTTAAAAATTTAACTTAATAGAAAATTAAGGTGGAAATTCAAAGTAATGATGGATCAAACCTGTAGTAAAATCGTTTTGAACCAAGGTAATTTCCGTCAAAACCTTTGGAAATGTAATAATCTCCATGAATGCCACGAATTTTCCCCCAAAATTGAAGACGGTTAACTTTTTCATTATTCTTCAGCAATGCCAGTGAAACTTCTAAGAGAGATTTCTGTTCAGTACTTAAAATTATTCCACTGCTTCCTAAATAATCAATTTCTAAATTGAGTGATTCGCTGTCCATAGTTTTTCGAATGCTTGTCCGAGTTCGCTAGAAAGTAGTCGTTGCTATGTAACTATGGCAAGTGCTCCACAGACTAATAAATAACTAATAAATTAAATTAATTATTATTTAAAACTATTTTTTAATACCCCCTATAATTATGAATTTAAAAAAAAATTTACATCAAATTTTCGTTACGTTAGCCAATTCGCAAAACAATTTCATTAATAACACTTGACTTTGATAAGAGGTTATCCCAGAAATTTAAATTTTGTCCGATAACTTAATCCAATCAAGCTAACATATTAAAATTTATATTTAACCACATTAATCAAAAAACTATTTGGAGACAACTTATCCTGGTAGAGGTCCATCATTAAATCATTAAGACCACGAGTTCAGGTATAAACTCCGCGATTCTTTATTCATACTCACCCCTACGCGATCTTTAAAGGAATCATAACCAGCATCATCGCTCGGATTTACCATGTACAAGGCAGAATGCTCGAAAGTGGGATGGTTTCAAATTAAATAAAACTAAACATTTTCCAAAACCACTTTCGTGATTATCCACATTTAACCATCATCACATCAGAACTCAGAACCTGAAGAAACAAAAAACGAAGATTGCTAAGGCTACCACCTAAATACACTGTCAGGAATGATTTCTTCATGAGTTATGATTTATTTGTATATAAGTAATACTTGAATCACTAAATGAAAATGAAATGTAAAACAATATCAATCTGTGATTAAATTGCAGTTGCAGATTATGCAAACTAAAATGCTATTTGTTCATTAATACAATCAAAAAGTAAAAATGATGATTAATTACAATTCAAAGGAGTCAAATCAGATGAAGAACCACAAGAATTCAAAAATTTGAAGTCTTAACAAAATTATTTGAAACTGTTCACATGTTAAAAATTCTTTTCAAGTAATCATTAAGGAACAATCCATCAGGATCAAATGCATCCCTGATTTTGAGAAATGTATTCCACTTTGGATAAAGCTTATTCAGATCTTCTGAAGACAATTGATGATCCTTTAAATAAAAGATGTTATAATCAGCTTTAAGAATGCAATAAGAATTTACTTACACCTGTAAAAATTATTCTTTGTAGTCTTTATTAAAAAGTGACTAAGTTTTACCTCTTACAATGATGACAGTTATATGAGAAATTTCAAGCAAAATTAAACTTCTTATATATAATTAGAAAAACATATTTTGAACAGGGAATAATCTTCTCTTAAATAAGAGAAATACTTAAATACTTAACTACCATTAACATACAAAATTAAATCATTCTAACATATGCATTTCAAGTAAAACACTGTAAAGTCAACATTAAAAATGCAAGAATCCTAGCAAGATCATAAGAAGTTATACTACTCACAAAGTCATATTAAAACAAATGAGAGTAGTTGTCTTAAGAATAAAATACCTTTGCCCAGTGAGGTCTTCCTCCACAATCCAATGCCATCTTTTCAACTACATCCCAATATTCTCCATGAGGAATGTCCTTTCCAAATGGTCTGACAACAACATAAATTTAATAAAGACAATGCTTTAAAGTTAAAAATAAGAATTAAATAAGCCATGACTCTGCATATCACTACTTAGTCAGACAATATAAAGAAAACATAAGATCCTCAAAAAAAGCCAAACATAATTCTTGAAAACATGTGTTTTTATGTTTACATTATAAAATCTTAAAACAACTTAGTAGATCCCCCATATATTACATTTCTTAACTAATTAAAGACAAATAATTGCTATAGACCTACTCACCAAAGACCAAATTATCGCAAACAATCACTTATATAGGATTTATTAAATTTTAGGGAATAGCAAGGCAATCACTAATTCTAACTTAGTCTAAAATACCAAAATCCAATTTACAAACACACCTCCAAGAAATTATATTTATGTAACAGGAATTCCTCCCAAAACTTGGACTCAGAAGGACATCATCTCCTCTTGTAAACCTAAATTCAACAGGAGAATGGGCAGGATATCCTGAAACTTTTGTCCATTCTACAAGCCTGGTGAGAAACCTCCCTGTTTCTTCTCTATAGAAATGTTAATTTCTTAACTCTGATTTCTCTCTAATTGATGGAACTCTAACACATTCTTACATTGGAATAGCCCATTCCATAACATACTGCATGTAGAGACAATTGAAGTTGAATATCTTATGAGAAATATCAACCATTGTTGAGTGATGAGATTTGAATAATCTGAACCAGAATTTGTTTATCCAAGATGTTAATCTTGGGAAATAACAACTAAAAAAGAGTGTTAATTTTAAAAGCTATGTCTATATGAAAATCTCAAGATGAAGTTACCTCATCCACAATAGACCTTGATGTAGTGTGAAGCCCAAAATATATTCAAGCTTAGAAAGGAACCGGTTACCGCTAATTGCCTGGGAAATAATGATTTACATAAATGTTTTGGATTTAAAATTCATATTTCTCTAAAATAACCTTATTGCTTCTGCTGATATGTTGAACTTGGCACATATCAGTGTGAGGAAACCAGTGGAAGCGAAAGTGATCAGATGATGAAATATGAACATCAAGACATTCAACAAGCTGAGAATTAATATGAAACTTATAGAAGATCATGAATAAATTATATCATAAGAAATAAATAAAAAAACCGACATCTTTATAGTGAAGAGGATAAGATGACTGGCAAAGGTTAAATGCATTTTGACATTGATAAGTAATTGATAATATCACTCCAAGCGAGCCTAGGGAAAGACAACAAGCACTGAACACATCTCCATCATCCTTTGTGATCTTTTTTATTGAGCCATCTGCTAGCATCATATTTATTTGCAAAACCTGAAAGCAAAATCTTGAGATCATTAAGGTCAGATCAGATCAAGGTTAATCACAAGTAAAGAATAGGCATACATAAGAACTCAAGCAATTATAGTTAATTCCAGAACCATGGGTGCCTGTTGAAATCGCTCCAACAAGAGTTATGTCTGATATTGTTGGAAGGCTGGAAGATAAAAAACATTTGTGATAATGGAGTTAAGGATGTTATAACAAGACAAAAACTCTAACACTGGCAAGGCAAGATCATTTTCTTGAAGAACTGCATTCAACTTATAAAGTGGAATCCCTGATTGAACCTCAACAGTCTGACTTTCTTTATCAATCTAAATAAATTTTAGAAGTTTAAAATGTCATGGAAAATATGCAAACTATGATAAAAATTTGCTAACATTAAGCACTTCAGAGAAGTTCTTCATGTTAATCATATATCCATTTGTACAGCTCAGTTGTGATGGAGAGCAACCAGAACCAACCACTTTGACACAATTATGGTATCTTTTGGCTTGTGATAAAATCTGCATTTAAGTTTGACATGTTTAAAAATTCTAAAATAAATGAATTCAATCTGATGAACCTCTCACTTTTCGAAGATCATCTTCAGTTTTTGGCTCAAAATAGCTTAGAGGTCGACATCCATAAGTTTTAGACCAGTTTTGAAAGTAAAATTTTGTATTCCCCACCTATAATTTTTTTATTAAATTCTTTTCATTATAAGCGAGAGTAGTTATTACATAATTCTAATGCTTATTATAAATGTCATTATATTCATTTAAACTATGAGAATATGGTGAGACAACCTCGTGGATAATTTCATCAGAATTAGGTAATAAATAAAATCATTCTACAGAAGCTCTTGCAAAAGTTTTGCCGGTGCTTTTCCAGCTTCTCAAACTCAAGCACATGTTGCCTGTAGTAGTAAATAAATGTATCCAAACCAGATCCATGGCTCTTCTCTATTTTCCACAACTAACACAAGAACTGTTCGTGACCCCGCGACGAACGTTGCCAGCGCATATAGACAGTCGGTTATTAAAACGTGAACGCACAAGAATAGCCGGTTTTTTTTTCATATTTACTCTTTAGTAGTGCTGCTTTTTGAGTTTATAAATTACGTTAAAATTCAAATCAATTCTTTAAAAATTCAATTTCATAAATAAATGTAAATTTGAGAAATCATGCGCGAATATATCAGGTTATGACATGACATTGTAATCTAACAAGTGTTTATTAATTATTTATTAAAAATGAAATACCTTGCTAAATATTATATATTATTTTCACTCCATTGAATACGATTGACAAATCGTAAGTATGTAATAAATATGATATAAATGCGGTAACTATAATTTCTATTAACCATTCACTATGTGAGAAATAAATCTATATCATTTGTACTAACTTTACATTATTTTGAATATAATTCCCCAAACATAATACAGATATTGCGTCTAGAGACACATCATTTTAAAGTAACTCCTGAAGTAATGAGCATAGAGAAATTTGAAATTTACCTGTAAATTATAGGTAAAGATATAATTGCCACACACCTGTTCCAAATTTCCTTTCGATTGAGCAGACTATGTTTGCAAATTCACCCACGCCGATTTTGTTCTTACAAAAAGATTACAAGATCATTTCAATTGTGTTTTTGAGGAGCATGCGAAGACATTAACAAAACATCAATGCATGTCGTCGCCATTGTCACCATTCGTGAATATTTAATTCAGATGAAGAAAGGCAACGATCTAATAGCTTGTTTGTTCTGTAAAAAGACGTTTGTTGCTTAATAATTCAAGGTCTGCCGCATAAACATGATGATTTGGAAAAGTGATCAGAAAAGAAGAGTGGTCATTGGGTAGAAAAAACACCGCGTTTTATTCAGCTTTGTATTTTTAAAGGGTTTTAAAGAGATAAGATAAGAGCTGCTAATTCGTTTTGCGAGATGAAAATGTTCATATTCGACTGGTGTCAGATTAACATTTCTGGATTTAAATAATTAAATTTCGTCCTTATTAATTATTCCATGTCTAATTACCACCCAACGGAGAGGCTTAGAAAATATAAACCAGAAAAAAAGGCTGAATATAAATTCAAAATTTGTAAGTCTGTTGAGTCTTTCTTAGAATCATAAATAAGATGATATCAGTTGATACAGAAGCATTTTCTGATATTGTGAACAGATTCCAGCAAAAATTCTACACATATTTTACATATTTATATAAATAGGACGTTAAGTTCTGAAGTATTGGTGAATTCTTTACAAATGACCGACAAACTTCATGACAAAAAATGAGTTGAACGTTGCGTGTTTACGCGGTGTGCAGTCGATGTGAAGTAGGTTATTTGGACGGAAGCGCGATTGATGAGACCAGCACCGCAAGCCTCAATTTTCAGTCCTTGTGTCAAGTATCTGCATAAAAGGGTCGACTGAACCAGCATCTTGAAAAGAAGATTTTCTTTGCTCTGTTATTTTCCCACAATTGTACCACAAATGTAATCTTAAGAAACGTGATTTCCAGTATCGACGGGCCTTATAAAAGCCCTTAAAAACACTCAAAAAACCTTATAAAATATTGCGATAAATGCAAGGAGCACCAATCAAAAATGTATTTTTGAGTGAGCAAGGAGTGAAAGGCAACGATATGATAGACTACGCCCCCTCCTCGGATGGCTTTTGCTTCACTGGCTGTCGGTGAAAAGCAAAAAAATGGTCATCAGAGTGTCGGAGGGTCGTCCTCCTCTCTTCGGGGAAAAGTTCACATATGATGTTGATATTGTTAAAAGCCGAATTGTTTAATTGTATTTATTGGCCGACTAAGCATCTGCCACCTCAATTTCTATGAGATGCCCTATCGGATCAATCATCGTGTTCTAAATTTCATAAAAAAATTTACACCCCTGTAATTTTTACCCTGACCTAGTTCAAAATCCTGGCTACATGCATACCGCCACCCATACAATCATTTAGGACTAGAATGGTGTCCCATATGAGATTAAAAAGGGAATTTAGTCATAAAAACAATTAACAAGGAACACTCATTCCAGATGATCCGACTTATTGAATCATTGACAAATTATTCTATTATGGTCTGAGCAAGAGAATACTCTCATACTAGTCTTTCTCAAATTATCATAAGGCTTTCAGAAGATAAGTTTAAAGTCTCAGGACATGTTTCTTTTCTGGAGACCAGATATACTGTTCACTAGTCTGGAATCCTCGCCACAATTACATAATTGACAAAATTGGGAAAGTTAGAAAAAGTTCATCGATTTAATACCATCTTTATGGAAAAACTAAAACTGCTCAATCTTACTATTTTGCATTTTAGATGACTTAAAATTAATTTGCAATAAATTACTAATTAGTTATTACCCCCTGAAATATTTCTTCATTATCCAGGATAACTCAGACACAAATGGGTACATTTTTCAACTTCTATGGAACCAATTTTTAGGAAATACTGACTTTATCTTGATTTTGCAATTGGATTGTTAAAGCACTGGATGCACTTGAATATGTCAACTCAAATACAGTTTTTCATTCTTATTCTGCTATTTTTTATTATATATAAATTGTGTAGACCTTTATTAGTGGTCCTAAAGACTTTTATTAAATGTATAGAAAGCATTTTGCAACCAAGCCTGTACCAATATAATAAAATGAAATAAATGTATCGATTATTTAATCACTGTTCCAAGTATCTACACTAGAAACTAAATTAAAATACAAAATATGGTTAAATAAAGAAAATCCATCAAAATGGAGATCAAATAACAGAAGCATGAAATAATAGATATTGCTGCGGGTTTCAGAATTTCAGATATAATATTCAATAGTCTGGGATATCGTGACCAACTTGCCCCAGAAGAATCATAGGAGAACGCATCCAAAGCGTAAAATCGTGGCACCAGGGACTTCCTCTTTTGATGACTAACAACAATCCAAGTGAGTTTCTTATAAAAGTTTAAGTGAGTGCATTAATTTGCAATAAGCCATCTCTTACGAATCGTACTCCTTTCGCCTTGTCTTCAGCTTTCCACAAACATGTTCATGAATTTACAAAGTACAGTTTTAATGAAAAAAAAAAGGCTTGTAGTGACAGAATTTTATTCATTCTCGTCTTCACACGAGTAATAATGGATGAAGACAATATTAATCTTTTCTTTACTAGTAACAGTAAAATATCGTCACAAACTGGTCCCAGGGTGATCCCTGACCCGTCTGGGGACCTAAAATATTAGGAGAGGTCTTTAGGATGTCGGCTTTTGTTGATTGGTGCAGGGCTCAATAAATATTTTAATATTTACTAGTAACAGTAAAATATCGTCACAAACGCTAATAAACTATTTTGAATTTAATCTCTCACTCACAGTTCAAGGCCCATTTTTTTTACAATATTGATGGGGCTGTGGAAGGAAATTGTTGGGCTTATGGCCCCGCACTTTCTCAGACCAAGAATGTAACTTAATTAAATATCAGTTGCGACTCTGGGACCCCAACGCTTTGTCTGATAATAAAGCATAAAACGATAAGCTTTTTTGTTGCATTTTTTATCTCGATTCAGTTAGAGGTTTTTCTTTTTGCAATCTCTATTCAGAAACAGGATTAAATTTCCTGATGTGGAATTAATTAATTCCAATTAATTAGCCAAATATACATCAGACCTTCTTCGGCTTTCAAGAAATTCAGGAGAGATGCATGACACGCTGCCCTCCTCTGCAATGCTTGTCATGCTTATTTAAGCCAATTCCGTGACACGCACCTGCCACCTACAGTCCCATTACATGAGATGCTTTCTCAGACCTTTTGTACGAGTAGAGCAGGGATTTAGAGATTGCTCATAATGATACAAGGTGAGAATGTTAATGCAATTTGGTAATTATATTATTTGGTAGTTGATATATTTCATGTTTTCTTATTGCAAAATCACCCTTCAAAGACGTAAACAACGGAAGAAATAATGTCTATTATTGCATGCTACGTAAGAACGAAAACTCATTAACATTTTAATGACAACAGCCAAACGTTTTGCGTGAAAATGAGAACTTTTAGGAAGTGTTTCCTGAATAATTTATTCACTGCTTGTATTCCCTAAACATCTGAGGCGAATACGTGGAGTTTCGTCGAGTGGCATCGTTCCATTTCCACTTGCACAGTAACGGATTTATTTGACGAATTTGCAATATAAATATAAGCATAGGTATAAAATAGATCTAAAAGTTTTATTCAAAGTAGAGCTTGGACAAATAGTTTTCTTAATAACCATTACATTCTAAATTATGAACTTGGTAAAACAATTTTACTCAAGTGCTTCATAGCGAGTAATCATTATGTTCATGTTGCTTACGTATCTTTCAAGATAACTTTTTGAATGTGGCTTGTTTAACGTTGTCGTCCTTCAGACATGCAATCATTCTTTAAACATCGGGCCAAGAAGTCAAGCGATTTAAGTATAAATTCATTAATGTTTGTCGAGAATAATTTTGCCTTAAAAGTGATTAAGTTAAAAAAAATATTTATAATTAATTATTTATATTTAATACAAAGGTAAACTCTCAAGATATTCTTCGTAACTCTAATTTAGTGGTTTTTGAAAAGTTCCGTTTAGCATTAAAACTCAATCATCCATTTCAATCAAACTGCACTAGAGCAGACTTTCTTTCTACATCGGCTGATAAGCACAATCACTTATTTCCAAGCGCATCCAACAAATCCCACTTAATTCCCAGCTTGGAAATTCCATTCTCTTCACCCTTCCCGGTTTATCCATAAAGAGCTACAGTAACTCAAGAAGGTCCATTCCACCCAATAAGCTCATCATTTTGCCGTTTTGCCAGAAATAGTCATTTTGAATTCTGCAACAACGATAACAACGACGGCGGCAGCAACAACACGACGACGACGACTTTCAACAATAATATACAAAAAACAAGTCTGAGGTTAAGAAGTGCTTGAACTTGAGCTCAAAGGAAAGGTTGATCTAGGCAGCTCAAACCACACATTCAGCACCAGGTATGATCAACTTATAAAAAGATGGAATTTGCAGAATCTCTGGCAAGTCTTGAAAAATCGTAAGTCACATAAAATCGCCGAGAAGACTTCTTCAAAAGGAATGGTAAATGGACTTTCTGATGCTTCGGGGATTCAAGAAGTCTCGTTGTTGGATATTGCACCTTATTTTATGAATAAATGAATTCGGAGAACTATCAGGTCTCTCAAATTTATCTAAGTGCTCAGTTCATCTATAACTGGCGAGAAAACCGAAAAGAATTATCTATAAAATTTCCACAACATTATCACGTAATCGACAGCAATAATAATGACCATAATTTGCGAAAGTGTGATAAATTAAAATTACAGACAATGAAAATAGAAATTCAAATGTTTTTTCATTGCTATATCCATTTTTGAGCATTTTTTGGCATAAGGCAATCAATTTTTGAGAATGCCTAAATTCAATTTCCTTTCTGTAAGGAATCTTTTAAACATAAGAGGAGATTTTACTTCTTAATCAAATTATTTATCCATTTCAAATTAAACAGGATCTTTTGGAAAATTTGAATCTTATTATGTTGGTCGATCCCTCTTTATATGGTTGAAATATTCAAGAAATTGAACAACTACTGTAATCGCTTAGTTTTAAGTTTGCGTAATTGAGAAAGTTCAATTTCATCCCGAATCTATGCAATTCTTGAACATGTCCCAAATAAACCAAGCCTTTCAAACTGTTTTTTTTTTCTTAACAAACAAAAATACTAAGCCTCTTTCAGTTCCAGATTTTGACTGTGAGGACTGAAGCAAGCTTTCGTTAATTTGATTGTTTTCATAGAAAGATCGCTTCCAGTTAGGATGATTTTATTTAGATGGGCAAAACTAGTTGACAAATGCGTTCACAGTAAAATTTGGAAAGTTGATAAATCAATTGTTTGTACGCTCAGATGAACACAATGGCAGCGCAATCATTCATTATTTCAAGAGTTATTTAGAATTTCAAGGTAAACGTTGAAATCCGTGATTTACTCATTCTAATTTATTCTATACTAGAAAAGTTTCAAATAGCGATCTAACTAATGGGATGGACAATAACTTATAAAGTCAGAGCCGACCCAAATAACTCAAAAAAAAAAAAACGAAGAGGATTACTTGCGGGTCAGCAGAAATCTCAACAAGGCTTTGAAACATTCGAGATCATAGGAGAGTAATCATACACTCCTTCACCAAATTGGAAACATTGTATTCACAAATTAGAATACAAATCTCTACAAACCTTAAACCTCGAAATATGTCTAAGAATCTCTGAATGAGGTAAACTTTGATCGTTGGTTTCCTTAGCGAGTCTAGAGATTAAATTTATCAACAAAAAATGATTTGCAATTAGTATTGGTCTGATTCAAATAAGAAATTTAAATGATATTTTGAAATTGACAAATGAAATTTAAAAAAAAATTAAATGGGAGAAAGCTGTGTTATTATTATTAAGAACCAAAAAAATTTACAATAAATGTTGCAGTTGGACAATATTTGAAATACTTTAAGGGGAAGCAATTATAAAATGGCGAGCAAAAACCTTCCTTAGATAACAACTTCAAGCCGTTATATTTTATGAAAATATCATAAAATATAAATTAAAATAATAAATAGAAATTTGTGTTTCAATTGATACGTGAACGATTTCTGTCAAAACGGGATGGATTTACTTATTTTTGTTTGCAAGACTTGTCCGTTGATTTTAGTATCTTTTCCGTATAATTTTTTCACCTTCGCCTTGTCTTTTCAGAATTTGTAAGTTGTAAAAATCTCCGCATTACGAAAAATAATTTCTACTCCACCTTTAATATTTCAAAGATTTTTATTTTTACTTCTGCGTGGAAAAAAGACAAAAAGGATGTCTTGGGAAGGTGCAGCCTTTGTTCAACAGATTTTACCTCAGTGACAACAATATTGAGACTTTAATGTGACAGAACGAGACTTGGAAGTAGGTTCAAAATGGATGGAATGCTTTATTTATCTTCTTTTGGTACTCTTGCTACTGAACGCATGACATTGAAGTGATTTCGCTGTAATCATTGTGAGCTTAATGTCGATGTTCAGATATGTTTGTGTCCCCACATAGTTTATACTTTCGTAATCAATGAAAAAGAAATATCCAATTGAAAAAAGAGTAGTTCGAAATTGAACTTAGTAATGAACGAGGCTTAAAGTAATCAATTCACTTAATCTGTTAACCATTCAAAGAAATTTACGAAAAATGTTCTTTTGATCACTAGCCAATAAATTATGCAACAATTAAATTATTTTAAAATATAAATTCGTGAGAATTGCTCACAAATTCCAGAATTTATAGACGCAAATAAACTCAAATTGACGCTCAGAGGCTCAGACATTCAAGGGCGATAATGGAAACCATGCTACACAGCACTTGCAATTAGAAAATGATCAACCAACTAATTAATTTAAATTAATTTAATAGATAAATTATTTTGATTGTCCGATTAAGCTATTTGACCAGAACTGATTTGGTAACGTTGATGCTTATGTTCGTTGACGTGTATGTTCAGGAAGGAATTAATTAGAGGATGCTGTGATGAAGAAAACAAATTCGCTACGTTAGGATGAGTAGAAGATTTGTGGGAATCGAAGAAATGCTAACATGGAGCTCTTGCGAGGCAATCAAGTGGGATGGGATGCATTGAATAAAATATGAGGCACTCATTCTCTCCGCCATCAATCATTTCGAGGTGGGTCTCCACCTCACACTTCACGAACTGAAATATGGACCCCGTGCATCATTCTCCTGGGAAGTTTTTGGTGATTTTTAAACAAATTCTCTTGAAATTTACATTCCTTGTATTTGTACTGCTATCACTTCCGCCTAATTCAGTTTAATATGTTCTTTGCTTATCATTAAATGCCGCCGATCCAAGAAATATCCAGTCATTTTTCCAGAGATGTGCTCTCGTTTATTTGTTAAGTTACCGCACATAAATCGCCGATCACATCTTGACATTAATCTCGTGAACCACGTAAGCATTGAGTGACAGCGAAGTGTTGTGTAGAATTGATTAGCAAGCACTAAATCAAAAGTATGGAATCCAAAAATACTGTTTAATAGAAAGTATGAACGTTTAATTTACGTAATGAGATGGACATTCTTTGTTAGCAAAATTTTACGTTCTACGAATACTTTTGAAGCCAAATTTAATAAATCAAAGAACTTGTCTCCCGAAATAAAACAAATTTTGAACTCTAAGATTGTCGTGTAGGAGCATTCTGCTTCTTGAATTAAATCTTTGCATATTTTATCTACTTGGCAGATAATCCTTGAAATCCCTCATCGGGGTAAAATTCCCTTCAACTCCATTGGTTTTGTAAAAACTTAAAAAAAAGAGAAAGAAAATAAATTTTTGAAGTCTCATGTTTCCGCGCAGCTGGTCTGCGATTCCCTCGAGACTTCACAGAAACTGCAGCATCAACTGAATGCCTTCTCGGATGCTAAAGGGTGAGTATTCTCTATAAGTTAGAAATGTTTAACGATACAAATTACTCTATTGACTTGCGATCATAACATTATTTCATAAGAGATTTGCAAACTTTCTACCTATTTAGAGCATTGAAATTAAAAATAAAAATTAGAAACAGAAAAGAAGGAAGTTGGTTTGAAATGTCGATGATGGCTTACGAGATCCCACTGACGAAGCAGTGAACAGAATGACATTTTCTGCGATTATCATTCTTTCTGGCTTCGTCTCTCAATGCTTTGGTGAGCAGTTCTCAATAATTTCTCAATGTATTCTTCAACTTTTACATTTCCAAAGACAACTCGCAGGAGCTTCGTGCAACGAGGAACAAATCGAAATTTGCAGTTCCCCCGGTGAGTCGTTAAAATATTTTTAAGTTACTTTTTAATTTTAAGGAATGTGATAAAAAGTTTTTTGGATGTTTGTTTACTTTGTGCATTTGTCGAGATTCCATTTTTTGTTGTAATGGCACGCCAATCTTAAACGTCTAAGAAATTCATCGGGTTTTCATCAGAATCAACGCATCGTTATTTCCGAATTTCTTATTTGCAGTCCTTTTTGTGCTATCAGCGTCAATGGGGAACCATAACATTGAAAAACTAGAAACTGAATGTTTGCGTCAAAATCCATCGAAAAAATATTTTCTCACAATTTAGGATCAACAACCTCTAATTGGGGAGAATGTTCAACAAAACCTTACATGGAATTCAGTCACTTATGTCTCGTCAACAATTACCTCCCTACCGTTGATTTCTGTTGTTGCAACAACATCGGTCACATCACCCTCTGCTGTCGCTATCATCAGGACTGGAATCACTTCCGATGTCAAGACGATGACGATGTCATCAATGGTGATGTCATCAGGTTAGTTTATGAAACCCTTGAAGTATCGGTGTCCCCTAAATAATTAATTGCTTTGATCAGTCAGCCCTTCCATGATCACGTAACTTCCGGCTAGTCCCGACAGCATTTCCTTTATTTCAGCCGCTGGGGCGCCATTTTAAAATCAAAACAAAAGTCACGTGTCCTGAGTTTTTTTTGAGGTCAGAACGCAGGGGTTTCATCGGAGAACATAAAAATTGTTATTAAAATATTAGAATTTTACGTTTGCAGATACTCAACTAATTTAAAATAATTTAATAATTGTTACTTAAATAAATAAAATTCCTGCTATTCATTAATAACAAATATATATTAAGCTAGAAACTATTAGAGTAACGGTCTGACAACTTAGAGAATGAAACTCATTCATCGACTTATTTTAATTAAAACTCTTGTTTCATGTTCTTTCGTTGAACATTGATTAACTCATGTACACCGCGAAATGTCACATGGGACAGAATTTCCCTTCGTTTGTATACCATTGAAAATTTCGAACAGAACAACATTCTCATCAACTTTCTTACTGTCCCACAAAGAATGCTTTCTTAAAATTATTTTCTTTTTATTATAATTATTTTTTCCCATTGCGTCAGCATCGCGGTGCATCAGTTTAACATTTAAGTTTGTTCGAAATCCTTTTAAATGATGCTGACCTCGAGTTGTCGAAAATTCAAACCGTCAGGAAATGTCACACTTGTATCATATTATTAAGTGGACTTAGAAGCTTAAAAACTTCAGCTATTCTTGTTGTGAAACATCTACTATTTAAGCTTATCTTAAGAATTGTTTGAATCCTGTGATAAACGATGATAAAGTTGATAAAAATGCAGAGTAGAAAATATTTTCGAATCAGCATCAACCCTCCCTCAGGAAGAGACTGAAATCATTCATCATAATTCATTTCCTTTCCGTCACAAAAACCTCCTTCTTATCGTGTTTTGTGAAAATCATTTTCTCCTCTCCATTTTTGTTTGAAATGGCAACAAGTCCGCGGACTTTTTCTGCCGATTCGAGTGTCGCTGTAAGGTTGTAATTTGTTTTTTACTTTCTGTGTACTCAGTGGCGATTCTTAATTAACACTTTGAAACACACTTAGATCGAGAAAATAGATCGATCACTTAGCAGGAGAAAATTCTTATGCTCAGCCCAAGAAGGAAATCTTAAATATTAAATTTAAAATTAAATCTGCCATTTTTCAAACCACGAAGAACGATTTTTTTCTGGATCACTACCCACCCTCGGCCCAGTCATTCTCCGTTGAATTCATTGATTTATCAACTGTTAGGATTCCGAATTTTCATGAACACCGTATTTTAAACCACAATTGATAAAACCGAAAAGTTGTTTAAACTTCTTTATATATCATTTCACGTACAGATCATTACAGTGTCTTTTCAAAATATGTTTTGCATCATTTGTGCAGTAATAATATCGGGTCTAATTGTGGAAAATCAAAATAACAACGATGCAGAAGCACAGAAAGAAACGTTTCTGACTCATCAGAAGGTTCTGAAGTGACTCCTTGGATCGTCTTCTTCTTGGTGACGTCATCTCCGTTTGTTGCCTGCTCCATTTTCTGCCTCTGCAAATGTTGGCCTCGATGCAAGAAAGAAGATATTCTGTCATCTAACGAAAGAATTGAAAATACCCAAGTTCCTAAAGGTTGCGTCCTGACGACTGTTTATTTGAGCATTATTGTCTTTGTTTCTACTTTTATGGATTTTATTCGTCAATGATTTAAAATCAATTTTGTACATACGTCAATAATGGGTTTTTTTTAATTTTAAGAAATCTGCCGATTTGAGAATAGTCAGGATTCTCACATGTTTTCGTTCACAGTCCGTCCTTCATCGAGAAAGTTCTACAAGCACCTCTCGGTCGATTCTCACTCGTATTCGTTACCTCAATGTTTCATTTTATCCGAAATTTCCGACCTGACGGCATCTCAGAATCAACAATCAGCAGAAGTCACATTTCCATGCAGACCAATTCCTGAGACCGCTTCTCTTCTTGTATGTTCCGACGACGAGTTGAAGGAAGGATTGAGAAATGAAAAAGTGAAAGAGCTCGCTCAAAACAAGCAGTGTCTTCCCCCGATGTTTGACGTGTTGTGCATCTCAGTCACGTAATCTTTGGTATCACCTAAGTATTATGCATGTCTATTCGTAGGTATTTTTCAGTTAAAAAGATCTCCTTTAAGAAATATATCCCACAATATCCGCTCGCCTCCCCCTCTTTTTTGGTTTAATTAATCAGGTGGTAATGTTATGTTTATTTCTATCCAATTATTTATCAAAGCAACTCAAGCCTTGTAGCTTGACAACTTGACATTTCCGTCGTGAAATTATTTTAACAAACCCCTTTTTAATCTTTTAAATCTTTTTAACAGTTGTTGAAAATATTTTAAATGTTTCGATCGATTAAAACTCTCACGAAATGAAATTGTTATGTTGCACCAGCAGCACCAACTATAAACAATTCGTCATTACTTGCTCAATTGAATCTGAAGTGTAAATGCTGACGAGGCAAACTTTTTTTGATCAACAAGAAGAGTAAAAAAAGTTTTATTTCTGGCCAAATTCCACTTCGATTAGACGAGAAGCTATACTGAATTTGATGATATCAGTGGCCACGAAGCATTTTTTCAGCCAAAAGCATGAAAAATAAATATTAGACAAATTACGTTTTGTTTAAATTGTTTATACAAATTGAACAACTACTACCCAGAATTTGTCTGAAATTAATCAAAAACCAACATTTGGCACAAAACATAGTTGGATATTAATGGGTTTGCAGAAGATGTGATCAATATGAAAGCCGAATAATATCAAATATCATATCTTTGTATCGGTAATTATATAGTTATATTTATTAATGTAAAATAATACATTTGCATTAGGTTTCGTGGAGAAAATAAGCAACAAATGGAAGAATCTTAATTCCTTCTGAAAAGTTGAATCAGTCACTCAAACAGCGGCAAAAGCGGGTTTCAGTAACAAGCTTTAGGAAGTTTTGTAACGTGGCAATTCCATATTATTTCTTCATATTTCTTTGATGAACTTCAGATGTATTTGCATGAATCCAATATTTTTTCCAACATTCAGCATTTTTCTAACAGTGGTAAAAGAATTGTGAAACACATTTCACAAAAGCCGATTGTATTTGTGAATTTTTTGACTTTGCTAACAGAACCCGCTAAATTATTGACATTTCAGGTTGTTAAATGAAATTACGTTTTCGATTTCTGGTTTTAGATTCTATTCATTGATAAAAAGCGTTTGTTATCCAAAATTCTGACTTATCTATGTCAGCTGCAATAGGGTTTGAGCTACATTTGCAATAAAATCTATTCCTTGTACCTTAAGAAATAAAAATTCAATCAAAGAAAGTCTCATTAAAACTTAGATACTTGATTTATCTTAATGTTCTTAAAATAGGGTTGTGTGACTTTAAAGATATAAATTCCTTTTTTTGATGAGTTTAGATTATCACCACGAACATCAAGGAAGTGGCGGTGTGTAGTAAAACCTTTGAATTTGGGCTTCCGTGAATATGATGTCTTCAGGGCTGCTTTTCCTATGAACCGATTTGACATTAGTTTAACATGGACACCTGACAAAAGAGACACTTTTCAATTTTTTACGCGCAAAATCTAGTTGACCCTATATGCAGGTTTACTGTATCTGTCAATAATGATTTTGGTGATGATTATATTAATACCATAACTTTATCAATAATACATACAGATTATAATAGCCATAATAGTTATCATAATGAGTTTTACTGCTATTACTACAGATAAAACGTTTACGTTCGTTTTATCGCCCCGGTTGATTATGATGACGATGATAATGATGATGATGATTAATATTGCAACCTAGAATTCTTAAATACATCCGGACAAAGAAGTTTCAGTACGTTTTTTGGTTCTCAAAGAAATTAAGGGGGACAAGACATGAATATGCAGAATATTTGAACAAAGAAAACTTAATGCAGAATAAAATGGAAACAAAGACCTCAAAACAAAGAAACAACAAGCGACACTCCACTGCACAGGTTCTGTTGTCTGGCCATCAAAGCGATTTTAATTCGTAAATATCTTTTTCATGCATTTTCTTCAATTGCGAGCATTTTGCAAATTTAGACGAAATTAAGAATAATTAATTGTAAATAAATAAAGTAATTAGCTGCCATTTAAAAACATCGGCTGTGAAAATAGGAGACCTTGAATGATTCGATGTTAATTTTCGCTAATTCATTACGATATTTTAGTTTAGTTTTGATTGGTCGTTCGAGAGAAAGATGTGGGTCGGGTTGATGATAAGGAGAAAGTCTTATCTTAATTGAGGGAATCATGAGAGGTGTGATATTCTTCCAACCCACCATCCACCATTGCAGCAGTGGACACACGGCTTGATGACTCCATCCTTTCTGCTCCACCTTTCTATCCGCGGAGATGGGAAAGTGCAAAGTTCTCGATGCGTTTATTAATTTGAAGTCGTCAGAATTTATGAACCGAACGAACAAAGCAAATAAAAACGCTCCTAGAAATGATTCAGAAGTTTCGCAAGAAGGGGGCTGGGGAGAGATATTTTTGAAATTTTATGGAAACCCTTCTGGATGGAAATTACAATTTGTATTTCATATATCTGTTAAAATCACAAGAGAGAAAGAGTTTGATTTGTTCGATTCATAGGGTGCAATCTCTCACATTATCAGGTGTAGTTCGTCTTGGAGTCGCTTAAAGTCCATGGCGCCAACGTGTCTGGATGCCTGGCAGAACCTCCTCCGTTCACTCCATCCTTTGATCTCTTTGAGGCTCGAAGGTTCCTCTCCCGATGGTTTTTTTTTTAAGCAAAATGCTACAATCGTCTTTTTGAGATTTAAAATGTTGATGTTACGACATCAACTGTCATCATGATCACCACTTCACTTCACCTGGTATTTAAAATCTCCGTGAAGTCTCCTAAAAGTGGGAGGAGATAGGGGCGGAGTCATCGAGAAATGAAAGGAAGGATTTCATTGGCCGAGTGCCAGAAACTTTCTTGATTTGTGAAACGACTCGCTGCATTCAGAATAAAAGCCAGAAGACGAAAATGATCTCAAAATCGAGATTCCGTGTCGATGGATAACTGAACGTCACTCGTTACCATGGCAACAATGGAATTATCAAGATTTAACAACTGTTCCTTCCCATCGATTAAGGACGGAATGGACAGCTACATGGATTGTCACTCCCCAGTATTTCCAAACAGGTCTAACTTTATCAACCACTCCAGTCAACTTGCAAGTCAAGTTTTTGAAGAAGACAAACACCCTTACATCTCAGATAAGTCACTCTTCTGTCAAAGTTAGTTTCAGCATATATGATGTTAATATTAATGTTAATAAAAATAATATTCACCGTAATAATAGCAATTACCATGTCGTTTGTATTTGCGTATTGCCATCGACGACATAATAATACGTTTAATAATATCATTAAGTTCAGTAATACACACTAATAACAATAACAGTAATAATAACAATATTAATTTAATATAAAAGAATTTTATTGAAAATATGCTGCCTTTAATATAGGAGAAAATAATTTATGGTGTAAATTTAGAAAGAGCTCCAAATAATACGCAAGAGCAATGAACTCTGCCAATGAAAACAGTCAAGCGTTTTGTTGGAGAACCGGGAACTTTGACAAGATCTTGAAAATATTTTAATTGGCTCCGACTAGTTAATAATATTATCAAAATAAATGAATTCAAAAATTATGAGTTAATAATAATATTTACAAATAAATTCGGAGGATATGATGGATGTGTCGGTGATGAGTGATGATGAAATCTTGCCATCCTTCATCCGAATCAGAATCTTACTCATCGAAACAAACAATGATGATGATGATGGCGGTGGTGGTGGATGCAACAAAGATGCTTAACAATAAAGTTATTGTTCATTACTAATCCAGGCCCGTCATTTTTAAAGCTTGGAAATAAACATTAAAAATGGCAAAATGTGAATCAAAGCTTCGTTTCTATTGTTGTTGGCGGTCAATTACATGACTCCTTTAAAAATTCTGCTTCTTAATCTCATCCTGTACAGCTAGAAATGCTCTACGATGAGCGAGTTTTGTTTGTCGCCTTGGTAACGGAATTGTTTTGATCGAGGAAGTGACGTGAGCCACGTGTTGAGACTTCCAAACATTGACGGAGATTTACGCGGAGAACAAAGAAGATGAAACTTTTACGACCAACCTGTGTTTATTTCCTCAACTCGTGCACACTTCACAGCTCCGAGGCAAATTGATGGCTCGCTCTTGTTGATGGAAAGAAATTTTAAATTCATTTAATAGCACCTACCAAATTTGAGGAGAAAATGGGTCATTTTATGTTCTCCCCCGTTCATTGCTAGCATGTGGACGGTTTAATTAATTAGCCGAGTAATTTCTCCTAATAATTCGCCAATTAGCAAAAAATTGCACGTAATTACATTCACACGACTGCTTTATGAGGTATAATTTTTTAATCTTATCTACCACGGCAAATATCAACACGAGAATTACGAAACTTCAAAAATAAACTTTCAACGTGACCAGAATAAACCTGGTGCTGAAAATATGTTCGTGTTTTTCTTTTGTAATGTCTTTAACTGTACGACTTGAATGGCTTCAACCAAATCACTCACCAAACAATATTCTAATAGACCTAATACCTCTGATATTTATCTCTTAATTCCAAGCTTTTGAAGTCACGTGCCAGAGAATGACCTTTGACCCTTTAGTTATGTTCCAGGCAACTTGTAAGTCCTTCCCCGACTGATTTTATTGAACAACGAAATTTACGACGTTCTTTGAACGGCGCCTTGGAATTACTTTCTCATCAAGGAGCAAGGAAAAAGTAATTTTCACTTGCTTTCCTGAGAACATTTAAGGAACATCACACATTTAAACACATCGTACGTTCAGTCTATTAATGCTCATTACTGCAATAACTTTCGTTATAGGCGTAACCCTGCCTTTCTAAACGTATATGCAAAAAAAAATAAAAAATATTGGAGCTAAATAAAGCTTTGAATTAATTTACCATTCCAGTAAATGCATTACTTTTTACATGCAAACATATTAATTATATCTGCAACACTCAAAGAATGCCGTACAATGCTCTTTCTTTTGCGATGAGGAGTAGTTGGTCGGCAATGTTATCTTTTGTTTAATTCGTTAATTTTTTTTTCTTTTTTGATAAAAAAAAGGAGACGGATTTTCATTGAATGTGCCACTTACAACGGATGCTTTATTTCGAGTTAATTCTTTATCGTTCCTAAGTCCGTTTGGGCGCCATTTGCCAGACTCGACTGTTCATCAAATCATACGCGTGCTGCCTGCATTTCTCAAAAAACTTTCCCAAAACTTCGATACGAATCGAGACGGGTTAATTATGTTTTATGCGAATGAAATCAAACAACGTTCTGCGTCTCGTTGCGAATTATTCGTTTACAAAGAAAATTAAAAAAACTTTTTTAATGTCGAGAAGGAGACGAAGTTTCGTAAAATTTTATCGCATCTGCTCCCGCGAAATGTTGATGAGAAAAGCGTTCGTGACACGTGACAGTGGCATCGGGACTGATCGGAGCAGTTGTTCTGCTAACTGTCATCCAACGACCAACTCACCATAAAAACCTCTCGAATTGGGTCACATTTCCGACAGTTCCATGCGGAAAGGTGCCAACAACTTCTAAGGTGGAATTCCTCGGCGATAAATTACGCGTTCATCACGGGCAACGCGCATTGGTTCGGAAAAATTTATTTCCCTTATCATAGCCGCAGTCGACTTCTATCACTTCGTTCAGAATTCTTTGTTTTGATTCCATTTCTAGTTTTAGTTTGAAGCCGAATGAAGATCATCATTTGGTAGCTCGAATAGGATAATTATTCTTTCGAATCATTAAGAAGAAATGAATAAACAGTCGGAACAGAAATCAGAAAAAAAGGTGGAAGCAGCAAATGGTTTGTAAGGATAAGGGGAGAGCCAGGTGCGGTGGTCTATAGAAGTAGAAAAGAATGAAATGAACATTATTTTGTGTTTTGATTTATTTGGTGTTACTTAATTGATTTTCAGTTTTTTTTTTATTAATCGCGCATGTGCAGTTTATGTTGTTTAGTTAAGTTAACTTTTTTCTAGTCCCAGTGAAGATCCCGCGTCACGTTTGAGGGACTTTAAACTATGAATGGGACTCTTGATTTATTGATGAGTTTATGAAAACCTACTTGCATTTGTAGGCAGTTGGCGATGTGCCACAAAACAAAACAGCGAAAATCCAAATCAACCTTCCAAGTTGAAATCGTCTCCTTGGCTTCAATGCGCCAGCTGCGGGGGTTCAGTTGAGGACTTCAAAGTCCTTCGACACCCTGATCATCCACTTTGCATGAAATGCAGTCGAACGAAAACAAATGAAACTCCCTCGAAAGTTTCAAAATCCAAAAATTCTTCCAAGACTTTCAATTCTGCACATCAACTTACATCTCAAGTTGACGTTTTGGGAGGCCATAAAAAGAGCATCAAGGTGAAGCATATTAATAACTACTAATAATTAATTAAATAATTAACTAATAAATAATTAATATTAGCCCCAATATTATCCATAATTATCGGCTCGGTATTTTAAAATGATCTTTAAAGGGAGGTTCGACGCGAAAGAAAGGCAGCATCTGCAGCAACTGCGGAAGTTCTTCAAGTACTCTTTGGAGAAGGAACATGGCAGGAGAGACAGTTTGCAATGCGTGCGGACTCTATCATAAACTCCACGGCGTCAGTACACCTTTTGTGAGCAAATAATTATCTTTCGAAATCATTCGAGTGAAACGTTATTAATTTTAGATCAACAGACCTATGACAATGCGTAAGGACGCAATTCAAACTAGAAAACGGAAACCGAAAGTAATTAAAAGTACTCCCAAAAATCCATGCGAAAGTAAGACGAGATCGATTTTACATACTTCAATTAATGTACTTTATTAATACGAATTACTTTACTTAAAGTTATGCATTGCAGGCAAAACATCGTCGAATGCTGCCAAGTTGGACATCGGTTGCAGTTTCCAAGCGACGAAAGAAAAACCCAGGAAACTCCTTAAGTCTTCGACTGCTGTTTGCGATTCTTATTATCCCGAGACGGCAAGAGATGCGACCTTCTACTTTCCCAGCGACAAAAATGATCTGAGCGGTCAGCAGTTTTCCTCTAACATCCAGTTCTCTCCGATGACCAACCTCCTACAACAGACCTCGACTTTTCAGTTCAGGACTACTCCCTCGACATCTAATAACTATTACGAGGCCAACTTTAATTACAAAAATTCCAAATATTCTGGCGGATTCATCGTAGGAGCAGGTTCTGCCGGCGGCATTTACCTGGGCCCGCAGTGGTCAAACCACCAGCCCTTTGAATGCGTCGAATTAAACGCCCCATCGAAGTTCGAAGGTTATTTTCAAAACTCCTTCGTTGGTCAAAATCCACAGTCAGAATTCGTTCCTCTTGCCGATTATTCGACGACGTCTTGGAGCCGCCATAACAAGTTTTACGACCTCCCGTTCTGTGGAGAATCGTTCAATCCGTCAACGAAATCATCGATCTTCAACATTCCAACGAATCCACTTCCGTTCGTTTCGTCCTCTTGCTGTCCAAACTACAATGGCGACTTTGAGACTTCGCTTGAGGATCTGTACAGGGGAAGAGAATTAAAAGTCGATAACGACGACGACAAAATGCCTTCACCTCTCTGCAGACAATTCGAATCCAAGATCTGTTCTCAGAAAATTCATTATTCTGGATGCTCGAGTGAAGAGCATTCGAGAAGCGATGAGTTTTTTGATTCGAGAGGAGAGGCCTACTGCGACTCAAGCAAGATTCTCAACCCGAAGATAGACAAGACTTCGATGCAGTCCGATCTTCCTCTGTATGGAGTTGCTTCTGTCCCAATGGCAATCCCAGTCACTTGTGAAGCTTCCAGTCTTATTTTTCGAGCCCCCACATGAAATAGGACATTTTACAATACATGAATTTTATTTGATAAAGGTTTGTTACATCTCGTTGATGTTCTTTGGAGCTGAAGTATGAATGATTATAAGCCATATTATTTATTTGTAATCATCGTGTCCATATTCTCTGCAAAGGATGTACAACATGGACGGTTAAGTGCATGAAGGTGATTCTAGAACATTCATTCTTCGTGAATTCCATACAAGTTTAAAAGTATTAAACTCTGATATTTGACGAAACATAATAAAAGACTTAAAATTTGTTCGAATCTTGTATTCGTTTCATGCATCTCCGCCATCTAACGATTGTTTAAGAATAAAATTCTTTTTAATAAACATTGAATCCTCCGTTACCAATTATAAAATTCGTGTTTTTATAACAATAGTTGGAGATAATTCTTAATAAAAATTATGACAGCAAAAGACCAAAACAAGCGTCAATGACGTGGTCAGGCCTTTCCTGAGACTTTTGACCGCTCGGTAACTTGCCAATCTCAATAATAATTCCAGTATTGGCTAAGAATGAAGTACTTTTCCATTGGTTTGATGGTTATGCATTATTCATAAACCTAGTCTTTATTATTCATGAGATTAAAGGCGCAGGAGGAGAAGAGAGCTTAGAACATTGTGAACTCTAGCAGTCATTGGATTAACTTCATCATGCTCATCCTATTCAAGGTCAGAATTTTTTTTGCTCTTTATTAAAATGAAAATACCAATGATATAAAATATCGTTTCTGTCAAATGATGGGCACAGGATAAGCATTAATATCAGGCGATGATCTCTTGTTCTTCCAAAATCTTGCTGAGATCTCAACTTCTGCCATGACCGACATCATCGGGAAACTTCTCCGTCAGAAATCAAGAAGCAAATCCTTCAAGAACGCACATCCCGGATCCTCGGATCTTGATGCCAATTGTGAGTGATGATCCGTGTTTATATTCTGACGTTATTTGAAATTAGAAGTTAATCTCGTTAATCGTCCAAGTCATTATTGTCCGTCAGCACCGTTACCATCGCAGCCATGCATCATCATCAGAAACATCAACGTCATCACCAACATTATTGTCGTCATCGTCGCCATCAATTATAACATTATCATCGTAGTCATCATCGTCATCATCACCACATTTATCGACGTTCCATGAAAGAATAGAACGTTAAACTGAATGATAAGCTGTCCGTATTAGCAAGTCTAATTTCTGATTAATTGAAGCAGGTTCTTTTTCAGCCAATAAAATTTCATTAGCACGCAGTCAGCACATTCCCCTCGACATCAACAAATTTCAAAGCATCGATTAAATTTATTTTTGAAAACAGCAGCTAATTAATTTCTTGCCGATGTTCATACCCGATGATGGATGATTTGAATTAATTATTTTTAAACGCTCCAATCCAAATAAACATGCCTTTAATTTTAAATGCAGAGACTTTTAAATGCTAAATTTTATCAAAAGAACATTTTAATGACGCAGACAAACTGATCCTTCAGCAAAGCAAAGAAGACTTTGAAAAGTTATGGCACAAACCACCCAAAGTAAGCCCTCAATTTAAACGAATTAATAATAAAAAACATGAGCATTTGCACAAAAAATATCCAATTACTGAACAATTAGGAGCGAGTGTTTGCTAGACGACAACAAATGTGCAAACAATGAAAAGCTAATTTATTCATCGTAAATTAACTTTCTAAATTTTGATATCACTTGGACCAATACAACATCACGCACCAATTCAGCAAAAGAATGGATCGACCAACGACTAATTATCTAAAATATCAGGTTTAATGAATTCATAACAGCAGTAAATCATTTTCTGAAAACACGTTTAATCGCAACAACTTTTAACGTGATAATCGGACCAGCTTATGGTCACCTCGAGCCACGGTTGAATGATTGAATCGACTCTTATCTTTATGTTTTGTGATCGAAAAAAATAAACCGTCTTTAAGAAATTAATAAGCGGTTCTTGGAAATTATTTTCAAGGATAATTTACCAATTGTCAATTCGATTGTTTTGATTTTTAATTCTAAAACATATCTCCTTAATCATTCCGCTGATGCCATAATATATTATTATATGCCATACTAGATTTACTGACTAGTTTCGATGCCATAATATTTTTATTTCGTTTAAATTTTTTTTTTACGTTTCCGTTTCCATAAAAACATGTGCAATTAACGAAATACTAATTATAAATAATAAATAGTCAATGAGATCACATGTCGGGAGAGTGATTTTAATTCGATGACGCATTGAAAAGAATCTCCTCCTTCAAAATATTCTTCACCTCCTGTCATCTCTCCATCCATCAGTTCTTATCAATGGAAGTGTGGATGGCTTCTTCCACCTACATGGGACAAGCCGCATCTGTGAACTTTCTCCAAGCATCCGGGTTTGAAAAGAGTTTGTTTTTCAGGAAGGAATTCTTTTGAACCGTCAGGGGTCAGTCGATGGAACGGACCTTTAGACCAATTTATATGGATTTTAAATAATTTAACAGTAATTTTTATACTTAAATTTGTTAAACCACTACGTCCTTGAGCATTATCTTTGATTTTCAGTATTGTGATCTAATTCCACGTCGTTTGAACTTCAGCCGATTTGCGACTTTCTGTCGAGCATAACAAATCGATTGAATGCGTCGCCATTCCTCGTAGTTTAAATGTATTAAATATGTGTAACTAAGCAAAATAAATTTAATTGCTGATTCCGAATGGTTTCGAATTCGTTAAACATGCTGTATAAAAATATTTATAATAATAATAATAATAATAATAATAATAATAATAATAATAATAATAATAATAATAATAATAATAATATGCGGCTCGAGCGGTTGACCGGTACGGACGAAATTTCGTTTGCTCGTTACAAATTACTGCTTTTGCCTAACGTAACGATTTTTTTGCTTCGAAATCTGGTCAATTTGTGTCCCCTACCAATCTTTTCGTGGTTGGTGAGCATAATTTCTGGAAAAAAGGGGAAAATAAAGCTGTGAATTGTAAACAACAGTTTCGTTGATTGTCTAGTCATTTAGTTGATAGGACTTCACAGTTTGCAAAGGCTTTCAAGTTAGTTCGTTCAATTTGTTGGTTTTGGTTGAAATATGGAAGACACTCAGTCCAGAGGAAAATTGTTAATTAGAACGTTACGTTCGAGAAATATGTACGACGAAAGTCTCCATTGTTCGAATATTGATGGCGTACAACAAGAATGTCCGCCAAGAAAGTGCGAATTCTGCGGCTCCGAATTCAAAACAGAGCGAGGGCTAAAAATTCATCAAAACCATGCCCATCCAGTGGAATATCACAGAGAAAGGGCCGGTAAAAGCTACTCCAAGTGTCGCTGGTCGGAAGAAGAATCTCATATTAAGAATATTGACTTTGCAGTTCACATGTCACTGTGGCTGTTAACTGGTTTGCCCCCGTCTTCATTCAAAATTGGGATCGTCACATGCATTCCAAAAATAAGTGGAGCCACCAACCTAAGCGAGTTCAGACCCATCACAGTGAGCCCAATCATTGGTCGACTCTTTCACAGGATCCTCAACAGACGGATGATCTCCTTCTTGCCGTTGTCTCCGCGCCAAAAAGCGTTTCGTCAAGGAGATGGTCTGGCCGATAATATATGGTTGGTGAAGTCCCTCATCAAGAAAAAGAAGCAGGAACTGAAAAAGTTAAATTTGACTTTTGTAGACGTATCCAAAGCGTTTGATTCAGTTTCTCATCAATCAATCATGAGAGCTGCTTCTCGACTCGGGGCGCCTCCATTGTTTATCAATTACTTGACAGAACTGTACAGAAATAGCTGGGTTCAAATCAAGACTGCAGATGGAATTAGTAATCGCATTCAAGTGGGCAGAGGCGTCAAGCAAGGAGATCCAATGTCTCCTATGCTTTTCAATGCCGTTATTGACATGGTCCTTAGCGAAGTGGACAAGTCAATCGGCGTAACAGGAGACGCTGAGTCCAAAATAAAATGCAACTACGTTGCCTTTGCTGACGACCTCTTGCTGATGTCTACAACAGACGTTGGAATGCAGATGATGCTTCAACAACTTGAAGGGGGAATGTCAAAGGTGGGATTAGCGATGAATCCAATCAAGTGCGCATCTCTTCGCACCGAGATAAACATCGCAAAAAGATCGTGGATTGTTAATCCGGAACCATATCTTGAAGTTCAACACACGAAAATCACTGCACTAAATATCATTGAAACCTACAAATATCTTGGTATTGAGATTGGGGCACGATTAAAATATGCATCAATAGCAGAAAAAATTCAAAAAGACCTACACTCCATTTCGCGCGCCCCTTTGGAACCACATCAGCGACTCTACATTCTCAGAACTCATCTCATGCCTGGCCTTGTACACCATCTCAGCTTCGAAAAAATAAGCCTCAAGTCTTTGAACGCCGCCGACGTCACCATTAGACGAACAGTTCGACATTGGTTGAAATTGCCGAAGGACGTCCCCAATGCATTCTTGTATGCCCCAGTCCGACTAGGAGGTATCGGAATCCTTCAACTTCGGAAATGGATTCCAAATATAAGAATTCGTCGCATGTCACAGGTTTTAAAAGAAGCCAAGGCGAATAGAGACCAATTCATGCTGGATGTCCTTGGAGGCGGAACGACAGTGATGGGAGAAGTCAGGAAGTTTGGTCTCCCACAGAATTGTACAGACGCCAAAACAATGGGCATCAGAACGGCCAAACAGCTATACAAAACAGTTGACGGATATGGACTGCAATCATTTTCAAACGCCATTGGTCCAAGCGAATGGCTAATCGATGGAATTAGCAGAATGTCGTCAGATCAATGGATCTCCTGCGTAAAGGTTAGAGCCGCGGTCATACACAACAAATTGCGGGAATCGAGATACAAGATGTATTTGAGCACTCTCTGCACTGCTGGATGCCGGACTGAGGAGTCGCTGGGCCATATTATACAGCGGTGCCATGTTACCGATGGTCCTAGACATGTTAGACACAATTCCATTTTGGCCATGTTAGAAAGCAAACTTGAGAAGATGGGGTTTACCACCAGCATCGAACCCAGAATCCCGACGATAGAAGGAACAAAAATTCCTGATTTGTGCGCATGGAAAGGCTCCACATACGTCGTAGGTGACGTGGCAGTGGCATCGGATATTGCCGACTTGAATAAAATACACGCTTCAAAAGTCGCAAAGTATGACCTTCCGGGAATCCACCAATGGATGAAGGAAAATAATCCGATGCCAGAACAACGGAGCCAGAAAGGTACCATCACCGCCCTGGTCTTGAACTGGAGAGGAGCAATAGCAGAAGAGTCTTGGAGGGTTTGGAGAAGATTTGGGGTCTCGAGGAGGTTCCTCATGTGGACCTCCATAAAAACAATGCAGGAGACCCATAAGATTTGGCGAACTTTTAAAAATAACGCCTGGAGAAGAAGAAAAAAGAAGTTGAATTGAAGGATATTTGTGAATGTACAATGACTCGTAAGATCGACTTGAAAGTTCCCTTTTTTTTTGAATGGTCTGACGGGATTTCCCAGACCCATTGGCGGACCTAAAATTATTGAATCGGATTATGAATTGTATGAATTGATTGCTTTTTGTGAGTTTTTGGCTGGGCTAATAAAGGAAAAAAAAATAATAATATTCTAATATTCATCTATAGTTTAAGTAAAGCTTCCCTGACTCACTAGGTTCACCTTCTTGAGACATTCCTGACCAATGCGAAAGTCCAAACAAAACATTGCATCAAGTTTGGGAAACAAATGAACTTTGGTCAGCAAAAGCATTTTAAACGACCATTATTTTTATGCTACCTCAGAATACCGCTAAGTTGGAGGATTTTGACCGCATTAAGACCATTGGTACCGGATCGTTTGGAAGAGTGATGTTAGTTCAAAAGATTGGTGACGACACTTATCATGCCATGAAGATTCTTGACAAGCAAAAGGTTTTGTTTTGTAAATTGTCTTTTGAAGCTTATTGATAAGCCAATTGTTTCGCCAGATTGTAAAGATGAAGCAAATCGAACACACGCTCTGTGAGAAGCGCATCCTAAGCTGCATTTCATTCCCCCTCATTGTCAACCTCAATTACTCCTTCAAAGTAGTTTTTAATTTTGTCTCATTCGTTACACAAAGTAAATAATAATATAATATAATGTAAATAGTAAGTAATAATATAATCACAATAAAGCACGAATGTTTCGATAATTAATAATAGGATAACTCCTACTTGTACATGGTGCTCGAGTTTGTCAATGGAGGAGAAATGTTTTCTCATCTCAGAAAAAACGGCCGCTTCAGGTATATTAATTTTGCTGTACGATGACTCAACATTTATGACCTAAAATTCCAATCAGTGAGGAACAGTCAAAGTTTTACGGGTCTCAGATAGTTCTTGTTCTTGAGTACCTTCACAACCTCGATATTATATACAGAGATCTGAAACCGGAGAATTTACTCATCGATAGAAGCGGATATTTGAAAGTAAGTTGAATTTAAAAATTTATGTATACCGACATTTAAATCTTCATCAAGCGTACTATTTTAACAGTTCACTGATTTCGGATTTGCCAAGCTTGTAAAATCAAGAACATACACTCTTTGTGGCACGCCGGAGTACTTGGCTCCAGAAATAATACAAAATAAAGTTAAGTGTTTCACTTTAATTAAGTATCTTGATCATTTTCATTGCTCATATAAATTATACCTTTTCTGTATTAATATTTTTGACCTCCAATTAAAAATTTTGTCAGAAAACCTAGCCTCTCACGCTTTTCTCGTATGTTATACGAGTGCTACTCCGCAATTTCCTTAAATTTCCTTAAAACAAAGCATCCGACTTTTCAGAAAATTACGTGCCTGTGCATTATAGTGATCCAAATATATACGGATATATGAACTCTTTCAAGTGCTCTGACTTGAGAACGTGTATGAATTTTTTGTCAGAGCCCGGCCTGGCCCGAGGGACTGTCATTACCAAGCATGTGAGCTCTAAGTGAGAGAGAATGTGAACGATTGCACGCCACATAGCAAACAATGTCCTAGCTAAATGCTGCGATTTAATGCTGCTTTGAAAAATACATTAGCATTCCAAGATCGGAATATCCTCAAAGGAGAAACTTATACCTTTTTCAAGAAGGTTTCACGTGAGTTAAAGGCTTTGATTGTAAAAAATGTGATTCTCAGTGGTGACGATTCAAGCGTTGGAAAAATAAAGTGTCCGGTTAGAAAAAAATGAAACTGGAAATGAAGATTGTGAAAACGCCATTAGCTAGTTGGACTCTGATATCGTCAATAGTTTCGTCCGAGACAAAGTGGTATGCCTGAAAAGTATGTTAAGTTGTTAATATGAGCAGAGCACTCTCAATAAATTCATAGCAAATTCCAAGACAAATTCTGAAAAGAAAAAGTCTATCCAGGTTGATGAGATCAAAGAAATCAGATACCAGATTCTTGGAAAAGAAATTGATGGCACGTATCTGTTTAGACTCGGAAAAATTCTTGTTATTTAGCTTGAATTCAACGTACTAGTATGCTGTTTATTAGTGGCAGTTTTAGATAATAAATTACATTTGCGCTTGCAACTGCGCCATGATAAGGTAAATCTTCATGTTGATTATGCTTTTCTAAATGTTGTTCAAGTTTAAAATTGTGCTTACAACATCGCTTAAAATAAAAAGTACAAAAGTAGAACCTGTGCAACATCCAGTGTAAATTTTTTTGATCACTTTAATGTACTTATATAAAAATTCGACCTATAATCGATTGGAACATTTTTCTAGGGATACAACAAATCAGTTGATTGGTGGGCTTTCGGGGTCCTTCTCTACGAAATGATATCAGGATATCCACCGTTTTTTGCCGATAATCCAATCCAAATCTATGAAAAGATAGTTGCTGGAAAGGTAGAGTTCAGAACATTGGTGACTTAAACAGCACATCTTGACCTATTAACCAGGCCATGACCTACTGCTCACCCAAAATCATAAATTATTATATCCTGATTTTGAGTTATTACACGGATCGGTATATTTCAACAACTTTGCATTGATTATTTTCAAGGTCAGATTTTCTCCGATAGTCTCTGGAGAACCGAAGGATTTGATCAAGCATCTTCTTCAGGTTGACGTCACAAATAGGTTTGGAAATCTGAAGAATGGAGTTCAGGACGTTAAACAACACAAGTGGTTTGCAGATGTCGATTGGATGGCCATCTACGAGAAAAAAGTATCTTTCTGCATTTTTTGCGTTAATTAATGTTCTCAACCTATCAATCATTTTTTCTCGCGGTTAACTTATGCCATATTTATGACAAAGGCTTTCTACGCATCATTTACTCTACAGTCATTATAACTACTCAGCTTTTCAATATTTTTTTAAACTATTTAGATTCCAGCTTCTTTTATGCCTCCCGAGAAAGATGATGGCGATCCAAGCAACTTCGACGACTACGACGAAGAGCCCCTTCGCATATCCATGAGCGAAAAATTCGCTGCTGAATTTGCCGAATTCTAGCCATGAATACGCTTCGAGAACATTTCCATCGTTTTCAAATTTTGATTTGATAGAAACTTAATCATTGACTGATGTCTGGACCCACCCAATTTCGAAAACATAAAAATTATCAGCGGACTGTCAGTTCACTTTATTGGACCAAAAAAGCATGCCATCCTCAACAATAACGTTCAATCAAAAAATAAATTGTATCTATAGTAGTATATATTCCGAATTGAAAGTGTTTACAAATGTTCAGATGATTTCGAGCATGAGTTTAACAGAGCCTTGTTCTTCCTGTAGAATCTATTGTCAGATGGATCAAAGCCTTGCTCAGAAGCACCAAAGCAGGCCCAAGAAGGAGTTGGAGATGCATAATCCAAAGAACCAAATGTTTTGGCTCCATTACTCGAAATATATTCATTATTGAGTTGGTGAAAGCGATCATAATCAATCCAGGTGTGCCAGATGCCACCAATGTGAAACTGCATAAAGATAAGCAAAATTATGTTAAGCTAATTTTTTAAAAACAAGTAAATTACTGTCTGCCTGAAAATGTGAGAAACATTGCAAACCTTTTTGTGGGCAATTAAAAGGCAATTTGAGTGAGCATGTTCCGAGGCAATTTCATAATCATCCAATCGCTCCACAAGAAGCTTTACGAATTGGACAACTTCCTCATGCCATGGAACATTCTCCATTGTCATATTTTTGCTGGACTTATTGTCACCACAGTATGTGACTCCCTGCATTTGTTTATTTTTTATTGTTAAATTATACTAAATCAAATTAGAAACAAAAAACTATAAAGATTATAAATGACAACCTTAACTTCAATAAAATCAGGATTTCCAATATAAACAAGCTTCGAATAATCTTCAATGTCTGCTGTATTATATCCTTTAACTAGGGTCAATCTGTAAACAGTTCTCTGACCCTAAAATTAAATTTCATGTGAAAATTCTATTGACTGATTTTGCATAATTTCCACATGCAAAATTATAATTCAATAACCCCAATACAAGAATTTAAGAATTAGTATTGACTTTCAATTAAGACATGATGCAGATTATAATCAATAAACTTGAAATAAGAAAACTTATTTAAAGGCGAGCAATTAATGACACAACCTTGCTGTTGAGAGCTCGAAGGCATTCAATGAATCTCTCCCAGAAGTCTTTGAAGAGAGGTCTGTCCACTTTTTTAAGATTTTCCTTAGTGCCAGCATCAACACTTACATATAACTGAGTAACAGGATCAAGATTCCTGAAAATTACAATCCAAAATCAAAATTAGACGGCAATGAACATAAAATGACCGCCACAAATGTTATCTTGGCCATATATACATTTAAAGCCAATAATTGTTACATAAAATGAATACAAATATAAAATATATATTACTTAACAATGTGAACAAAGACTTCAAACTAATCACCAAACCTGATTGACTCAGGAAATTGAGCATTTGTTACCAGGAAGCTTGAGATATTGTTACCATGAAGAAGGCCTAGGAACTCATTAATCTTTGGGTACATGATGGGTTCACCAACCAAAGACAAGGCACAATGTCTTGGCTTCAGACCTTCTTCAAATCTGTCAGTCTTAACTCCTGGTACTCCTGCAATGATTTGTAAAAACATTAGATAACATTAACCATCATACTGACCTAAGAGTACCTCTGAATTGTTTGATCATGTTGATATGATTGGAAAGAGCACCATCAATTATCAATTGGGGCTCATCCATCTTCCACCTCCATTCGGTTCCAACTGGATTCGTGTGGTGTCTAACAATCACATCAATTAAGAAATTAATTATCTGACTTTAACTGCCAATTTTTCTGAAAGATGTTAAGAAATGTTGAGTACTCACCTCCAGCAGAAGACACATTTGTTAGCGCAGGCAAGACTTGGAGTTGTTTCCATGCATCTATGACTTTCAATGCCATAAAATGTGTGTTTATAGCATCCTCCCCTGCCCCTCAGCATGGACTGTAATGAATTATTATTTCTTAATAAATCATAAATATCCATAACTTATTGAACATAAGATGAAAACAAAAATTAAAGCTTTAAAAAGAATAATCAGGGAACACAAAAAAGAGAACACAAATTTCACATAAACTCACCTTAGTCCACCTGCACAACTTGACACCTGAATGACTTCCAATCAACTTGTAACCTTGTTTTTCTAATGATTGCTTGACAGTGGGTGTAATCATTTCTGAAGGCTGCAAATTTTTCTTTGTTCCCGACAATGTCTACAAATTTATTGAAAATAACATTTAATACTTCAAAATACGTAAAATCATAAACAAACCTTTGATTTATTCTTTAAAGCTTTACTAAACATATCTCCTATGTCCTCCAAGTCAAGCAACTCCTCTGAAATCTCACCAGAATGATTTTCATCTTCTTCTTCCTCCTCTTCCTCATCATCATAACAACTATCAGAATCATTGGTAACTAATGTTGAACCATCTTTTGTAGTCTGAGATTTTAATTGAAAAAATCAACATTTTAACTAGAAGTGAAAATCATCATGATTTAAACAAGCAGTTGGACAATTTGAGCAACAAATTATCACCCACACATGCGCAATTGTCAGAGCATTTTCCATTCTCATCACTTTTCTTTGGAGTTTCACCATCTTCAACAAACTTTCCAAAAATTCTCAACCATCTTTGGAATGCAGAATCTACATCTGTAGTGCAAAATTACATATTTGCAGTTTGTGATTTAAATATACCTAACTAGAAATAAACTGTAAAAATATTTAAACTAAAAGAAATTTATAAAGATATTTTGAAGCTCAACACAAACTTTCTTTATGATCATCTATTATGAAGTTCTCCAAAACTCTCCTAGCTCCTAACTCTTTGAGATCAGTGTCCAATTTCTTTCCAACCTGTCATTCAATCCTCCATGAATTTTCACTTTAAGATATTATGAACACAAATATAAAAACCTCTGCAAAATGATCAGCATAGCATGAGTTTCCAAGACTGACAACACTATAAGAAACATTATGGAAGTGATCTCTGGAAACCCTGAAGTCAAGGACAAGATCACCAAGATGTCCAAAGAACCATTCACATCCTTCTGCAGGCTTTCCCCATGTGTGAGTGGACACTATGAAGATGGACAGCACAGATGTGCTTGACTGAATATAATATATTGTTTAACAAAGTGCTAGCAGCATGGTTTGGTTTACATTCAATCCTATTTACTATTTGTCAATGAAATAAAAAAATGATATTTCAAAAGATTGATTTGAATAATTAATAAAATTTTAAAATCTTAGTATTGTAACTTAATTTTAAGTAACTTAAACCTGTTTTAAACTGTGGAATTACTATTGATACTTATTTTTTTGTAACTTGATAAGATTATTCACATATTATAATAAGGCAAATAAATCACACTCTTGTGGCATATTCTACATGCCTATAAATATTCTTATCTGGATTAATATTAAGAAACCAAGGATTAATTAAAACTCAAAAAGATTCTGCATAAAACTTTCATATCCTACTCAAAATATAACAATATTAATATTAATATCAATAATAACCTCTGATTCTAACTTTCCTTCATGATCATATTCTTTCAAATCTTGAACTTCCACTTTCAAATTCTTCTTTTTTGCTTCCTCAGCCAATAATAATGCTAGTTTCTGTAAACTAGCTTAACTTAAAAATTTGCCTTAAAATAATAGGAAACCTGGCAAGCATTGAATAAGCTAACCTTAGAATTGCCACTTTCAGAAGCAAAGAATATTTTTATTTTGTTAAACTTTGTACCCTCTACTTGCTTTTTATATAATTTATCTTTCTTCGTTTGATATTTCTTGTCATTTGTCTAAAAGTTTCATAACACTTATTTTACCTAAATAATGGACAGAACCAACAATATTACTCATCCCAAACCCATTGAAAACTTTTAAAAGCTAGATATCCAATAGTAAGTCCTGCACTGAAGCAAATTATCCCTTTTGCGCCAATGTGCTTCAAAAACCTCCATGTAAAACTGTCCATCCTTGTAACTGTAATGTAAAAAAAACTAAATGCTTTCTCCCAACACTAAACGTAAATAAAATCATTTTTCGCACAAAATTAAATTTAGGAAAACAGCTGCATGACTTCTTGCCAATATCAATGTTCAAACTTAAGGAGGCACGAAAGTTTGAATGACTCAAATCCAGCGTAGTTTTAGAAATAAATACTTCAAAAATCAAATTAAAACATTTCAAATAAAACAACTAAGCACTAACACGTGAAGTCTCTCGCCCTCCCGCTAGTGAACTATACAGAACAACATAAACAAATGGGATGTAACAATTTTGCATTGTAATAACACATTAAAAGTATAATAAGACATTTAAAAGTAATAGCATCTAAAATAATTATTCACTCAAAAGTAATAGCATTTGATATTGACCTTAACTTATTTTTAAATAACATCCGTAAAAAGTAGAGGTAACTTTGTCTTTTAAAAATAATTTTCGTTGTATCCCATGTAAAACATGAAACAATGGTTAAACTTAGAAATGGTCCGTGAAAACTCGTTATATTTAATTTACAAACTAAGAAGCTTAAAACTAGATACCATCCTATGCATTAAGTATTTGCTTTTCATATTAACTCTAATGTGCAAGAAAACAATAGTAAGCAAACTGGTAACGTGCGTTCTCTTTCACCTAAGCATCTTAGGGGTAACCGTATTCATCGCCCCTCATTTTAAATGTACTCCCCAAATGTTAAAAAGTGGCACTTAAATAACATTTAAGGATAAATTCGCCGGCCAAAGTAACAAAACGAAATTCATGTGCAATTGGCATTACGACCACTAATAGATCTAGCGAGTTTCTAGAAAAAACAAGTGGATGAGAACTTAATCTTTATATCGAACCAGTAAAGCTTATAGAAGCAGACGGCTTTGTACTCTTCCAGATGTTCCATCCATCCATCCATCCACCCACCAACCCAACCAATACACATATCCCAGATAACACACCCCGGAGGGGTTCCCGGACAGGCATATTTGCTAAGATATCTTAGTTGTTTTGGCGAAGATTCCACTCACAAGATACTACATTTCGATGTTTGTCCCCTTGCTAGATTTCACCCTGTTTCAAACTTTAGTTCCCATTTGCCAGTGACAATGACATAAGTGCCGTGTTTATATGGCAACCACCAATTAAAAAAAAGCTAACCTCCTGCCGGAAACAAATTAATTTTGAAAAAATATTGAATACTTTCAGAACAACTTAATGGCTTTAGACTGCTTACAAACCATGCTTGATAAAATATTTTAATGATAAAACTAACTCGTCAATCAGAGTAAAAACGTGGACTATAAAAAAAGTTTATCACATAATTCATGAAGGCACAGGCATTAGCAACACCAGCAAAGTGAATAAATCATGTTCAGTTCAGGAAACCAAAATGTGAGACTAGACTGATTTCAAAGATCTTCAAAGAATTGTACTCTTGACTTTGTTGTCCCCACTTTAATCTATTGCATTTTAAGTTGGATTTACAGGCTATAAACCAGGTTATAAATGTTAATTACATATATAAGAAGTGACAGTTGATGAAGTCATGTTGCCAACCTAGCAAAGCATTTTTGGGACAGGGGTCTCCATAAATGCTCCAAGCACCCCTGATGCTTAAGGCATCATATAACCATTTTTATTATTACTATCAGTAGGATAAACAAATGAAGTCAGAAAATGAAACAAGGAAAAGATTTGTAACTTTCCCATTACCAAGAATTTATTCTCTTCTTCTGATGAAAGTTGATCATGCAGTTTATCATTGTGAGACTGCTTCTCACCTACCTTTAGTACTTCAATCTCACTCTTTAAATTCTTGAGCTGCTTTTGAAGATGCTGACCTTTCTCCAGAAATTCCGATCTTTCAAAAAATCACCCTTGAAAATCTTTTAAATAATTCCATGTGGAAAATGCATGAAAGTTGACAAACCACCTGCTCAATACCAACTAAAATTTCTATAAAATGCAACACAGTCTTACCTATCTTTGTCAATTTCTCGAGAAAGTGAACTGACATCTAAGGGGAGGATGTGTGAGATATCGCCATTACCAGTTGCTTCAATTGCAGGGGTAAAATTCTGAAACTATTAAAAGATTTAGTAGATATACCAACAATAGTGCATGAAATGATTTTGAATCAATGATTATCAATGGTGTAATTTTTAAAAGAAATCCTAAATACTGTTATTTGATGATCATTATGATTATTGCAGTAAATACTCCCTTAAATCACTAGACACCCATAATCCTTACTCAGACAAGGCAGACAAAACAATGCCTGAATAAATAAATAATTTGTCAATGGATGAGTATCTCAATCTTATTCAAAAGATGAATCTAATAAAACATTGATGACACTGACAAAGATGGAGCACGCAAATAAAAGAATGGCGATATCATATTTTGTCAAGGTTGTCAAGTGATATTTGGCTCTTGCTGACAAAATACTCAGCTATGGCCAATCCACAATAATGATTTTTTTAGATCTATAGAATACTACAATTTGTTCAGCAAAAATCATTTTCGATGTCCTTAAAATTGCATGCTTAAGACAAGTTACTACACCCAAAATTCAGATCCAAAACTTTACTAGATCTTATTCAATTACTCCAAGGAATTGTTTTTAAGACTTTTACCTTTGTCAAAATTATGTTTTTCCTTCTGCCAATCCAATTTAGATTATTACTTTGCAATTATTTTGTGAACAGTTTAATCATATGTCCCATGCTATTTTGTTGGTGTAACTATTTGAGATAAATAAATTATGTCCATTTGGTTACAAATAGTGTCTGGATCTCTCAGATTCACAAATAACAGAACAAGACAGATACAAGATTAATATTATCAAAATAAGCCAAACAATAAAAAACAAAATATCAACAATTAATTCAATGAGGTACCTTGCTCACATAGAGTTTGAAAAAATCTTGAAATTTTTTTCTAGACTCCTCTTCAGCAATTCGAGTTTCTGTAAGTTCTGCTTTCAATAGATTTGCTTCTTTTGTCCTAAAAAGATCACAAAATTAAAATGTGATTGGAGAGCATTTTAAATGTTTCAATAATAGCCAAAAAAGGTAATAAAATTATTAAGCAATATTTCTCATCATATTTGCAATCAAAAATTGCCTCATTTAATATTATAATAAATTTAAAATAACATACAAACCTCCGATCGCATTCCTCCACAATTTGAACGGCCATCAGTTCTGCTTCAACTGCTCTTTTCTCAAGAAATACCTTTTCCTCTTCAGTCTAACAAATCCAAAAAACTTCTATTGTGATGATATCCCAATTACATAAAATTAGAATGTCTGTTAATCTATTAATATTTTTGTTGAAATACTATTAAAGTGAATAATGTTATCAAAAACAGATTTATGAATTTAAAAGCTTACCTAAAGATATAAATTTTAAAAATTTACCTTAATAGAAGTAAGCTGGAGTTTCTGTTTTTCAATTTCAGTTTCTGCTTCTTTCAATTTCAATAAGCGTACCTCCTCTTCAATTAGAGAAACTTTTTCATTCAAGAGTTCTGCAGTTAATTCTGATTTCAACTGGTAACAGCAATATTAAATAAATTAGTCTAATGAATTTACATTTCATTGCAAGAATTGCTCTTTTTATACATCAAAACATCGCCAATTACCTACCAATGCATCTTTTGACGTCTGCAGTTCTCTTTGAAGTTGATGGTATTTATTTTCAAGTTCCATCATTGCTCCCTCCTGTTCTTTTTGCTTTTTCTCAATTGCCTCCCTGAGCCTTTTCTCCTTCAACAACATCTCTCTTTCCACCTTTAATTATTGAGAGTACTTTCATCGATAACAATATTATACAATAGCATACGATATTATAAAAAAACAAGTATTTTCTAAATATGTTTATTAGAAAAGGAAAACTATGGAAAACTCCAGAAAGTAACATGAAACATATTTTTGAAAAAATGAATCAACTTTGTAAAAAAAAATTCAAGAAGAAAAATTAACCATTTTCAATGTTTTCTCCTCTCTAGCTTTCGTTTTAATCTGCTGAATTTCTATATTGTCTGGTTTTCGTCTATTCATAAATAAATCATAATTGCCTTGGCACAAATCCAGAATCTGAATATTAAAAATTAATTGTCATTAACTTTTTACAAACCTCTGGAAAATACGTTGATGTTTTGCTTAATTTCATTGTCATTTTTAAGTCAATAAAAACAAAGTTCAACTTAAAACAAATGATATCCTTACCACTTTATTTATTTTGACTTTCTCGGTCACAAAAGTGAAATCGGGTGACTTCCTATCATTCATTTTAATAATAAACTGAAATATAACAAAAATATATTGAAGAAAGGGTTTGAATTAGTAGGCACAAAAAATAACCTTCTTATCTTTATATGCAACATCTTTGACTTCATTCCAAGGAAAAGTTATGATTGGCTTTAAGCGATTATCTAACTCATAAATGTTGAGACCAAAACTTGTAACCCCAAGCCATAAATCAGTTTTCTTTTTATTCTGAAAATACTTTCTAGCTTATGATCTACTTAATCTAAATAAAGTCAAATCAAAAGAAATTAAATTGAAACTCATTTGGAGCATTAGCAGGATTCTCAGACAAAGGAAAATCAAGCCATTTTTTGTAATTTCTTATCATCTAATTGAAGTTTTAATATTTCCAGAACAAGATAGTTCTCTTCAGTTGGTTATTTTCTGGAGGTAACTTGGTTGATAATGTTAAAACACTTCTTTGCTCATTTCCAGAACTAAAGCTCTCAAAATCTTACTGACAACTCCCCTAATTGAGTTAATTCTCTTTGAGGATGAGATATACCTTTATAGAGAGATCCCAATAATTTAGCAGTATTCTTTAACTGCATCTTTATGATCAAAGCTCTGGCAATACTCTGTCGCTACTGATTTTCCAAACATTAAGCACTTCACATAATTTTTTAAAATTTCCAAGTAAAAGTAAAAATAAACATTCAAATAGAGTTTTTATATTTAAACACTTTAATTTTGATGATTGCAATCAGTAAATAATTATTTCCCATCCCAAATGTTACTTAGTTTTCCTATACTCATGCTACAAACCATAAATAGGTAAATTATATAATATTAGCCATATATATACCTATATATGTTACTTTGTAACATATTACCTATATTACATATTACCTTTCCATAATGAAATAATTTGGAGAAATATCATAGATGCCTAAATAAGTCTAAAAGACATTTATAACCAATAAGTACAAACTTTAATCTGAAAATAGTTGACACCATACATCTCCAGGTTCTGCACAGCTTTCAAATATTCCAATTCAGCATCTTCCCTGTCAGTTTAAGAAATACTTGAACATTCAAATATTAACCAAAGAGACTGAAACTTTAGAATTTCATGAAACATTTTAATCCTCATCAATTTAGTTCCATTTCATAAATGATACATATATGACTCATTGTTCAAAGGTTTCAGAATTAAATTATATTACATATACAATTCAGATCAGAAGTGCTTCATGAAAATTTCAAATTTAAGTCAAAATTCTTGAACATCAAACGGCATAATTGATTCAACTTTTATTGTTATGCCACTACGTCACATTACCACATTCAAAACACCTTACGGTTTCCAATATGGGTTTCCTAAGAATAAAATGCTTAAATTATTAAAACATTTTATTGCTTGTATCAAATTTGTGTTCACAGACCCTTCAACTAAATATTTGTATAATATAAAGTATTTATTTATTTATTTGAAGAAAATCTTAGCATCTTGATGCAAATTCAACATCCACACAAACTTTGTTAGTCCTTTGACTTCTATGTGCCATTGTTCAATTTTTTCAATCCACATTTCAGGTGACATCTGGAACTGGTCTAGAACTCGTTGAGGGATCAAATCCTCTTTTAAAAAAGTGTCCACATCTAAGTGAAAATCTTCACAATCTCCATACTGGAAGGTAATTGAACAATTCATTGTTTTGTTAATAAAGCAAAAATCATTTAAGATATTTAATATAAATTTTGATATTTGAACATTTTTGAAAACTAAAACTAATAAATATTTTAAAAAACATGTGAGGTCATCAAGGTATCAAGGGCTGACATTGACAAGGACTAAACTTAATAAATATTTCATTATGCATAAAATATGTATATTCACTGAAGATTGGTAGTGCAAAATGATTCCTCGTTGAAACACTATAATTTATTATTATAAATTGGAAAGTAACGAATACAAATGATACTTTGGCTTGAAGAACATAAGATGCAAGAAGAACAGTTCTCTCAGGAGGGCAGTAGATATCCATGCTTATAATGGAGTGTTTAATTTGACAAAACAAATAATGGCAGGTAGCATCTTGTGTGATATCTTCAACAACGTCCTCAGGATAAAATTTAACTCTTAAATAAAATGAAGCTGGAGACTCTCTCTTGGAGCTCACTTCAGAAACCTGTCATTATTAATTAACCTTTAGTAAAAACAAGAATGCAATGAAATAGTAAAGAAACACCTTTTTGTGCAATTTAAGCCAAACCAATTCTCCCTTATCATTGTAAAATTGAAGACCAAAATACCAAACTTCCCTTAAACCTAATGTTCGGCATACCAATTCAAATAAATCTTTTCCACTGGATTTTTGCTGGGGAAAATAAAATGTGGCCCTTTCAAATTAAGATTTGTATGCTTCTGTACACAATTTCGCCATTAAATAATCTTAATAACTAAAGAAGTTTGGAACATTCCAAAAGTATATACGAACATTTATTTCGAAGCGCATATCAGGCATCTCGTATGACCTAATGCAAACGGGGAATGGCCTGAGTTTTGAAGAACTCCTTCTTCTTTCAGTTAAAGACATAACTTTTAACGACGAACTTTTTTCGCGGTTCTGTTCTGAAATTTACACGAGCACCTGTTACACTCTAAAGCCTCCCTACCCCACCACATTCCATCACCGTTTTGGAGATTTTAAAAGTGAAATCAATCAAAAATGAATTCCAATATTTAGCCACTCGAGAAGGCCTACTGACAGAGGCAAGAGCTTTTCCCTTCTACTCTTGAAGAAAGTACTGATAAATAAAAATATACATTTATAAGTTATTTTTATAGTTCCCCAGCTCTCGCACCTAACAGTCCCTGTTAAGCAAATATCGACCTAAGTTTTACTAGAACTTCCTTAATTTCTCTTTACTGTACGTTCGGATTCGAAATATCTAGTCCAAGTTTACTAAGGCACCAACTGCATCAGCGCATCCCCAGTATAGGCCAACATGAACTTGGCTCCTTGTTTTTCAACTCCACCAAAAGACGTTTTATATAAATATTTGATCGCCGTTCTATAGAGGCAGCATAGCGATAGAAATTCCGTGGGTTTTAGTCACCCTTTCACCCAAATGATTTTTTGTTGAAGCATTTGATAATGAATATCTATCAAATAATGCTATATGATAATATTTGATTGACAGCACTGCAAACAAATCTGATGTTTGAGAAAGTTTATTATATTAAACAAAATTAAGATTCTTGATAAGTCAATCCTTCAATAAGAAGTAAGATGTTCCATTGGAATGGTCTTGGTTGAGGACTGAGAAGAGTTAGGACTTGTCTCTCCATGTCAACTTTGTTCCTGGAAAGCAGTTTGCACAAAGGCAATAATTAAAGAATTCTTTTTATGTAAACATAACTTATGTGATATGGTTGCTTACACAATAACAAATCCTGATATATTTGTCTGGATAACATCATCATCTTTGGACGAGGCATGACTTGTACTAAGAACGTGATACTGAAGCGCATTAGCTGTAAATGTATAAATTAAATACAATGAGAATGCAGTGTTGAATCATCAAGGCTGAAATAACCTACTTATTGAGACTGCTGCCAATTTAACTGATACATCCTGCATCTTCAAGGGTAGCAAAATATCTCTATCCTTGAAGGCAGTAACTTTAAATATTTGGATGTCACTGAACTTCACATCGATTATGTGTGGGCAAAGATTGCTTTTGACACCATAAAAATAATTCCTGATAGCCAAAGATCTTTCTTCATCTTTCTTATGTGAAACTTCAAATACCTAAGATTCAGGAAATTATTTAACCAAAGACCAAAATTGGAAATTTTTCTTTTAATTTATTAGATGAATAAAATGTTTAATCATTTACCCCTCCAGGCCTGGGCAATTGTAGCACTTTTACATAATCAGGTACATCTTTGACCAAATTTTGAAAAAGAAGCTCTTGTTCCAGTACCACAACAATTTCAGCTGAATTAATTGAAAGGATTGAGTTTATGTTGAAGCAATAAATTATATCTCAGTTAATTAGTCAACATTGAATAAACTAAAGTAGTCTTGCATAATAACTATGTTAATTGTTTTCTAAAAGATAAATTATCATCCAGCAGGTTAAGCCCAATCAAGAATGCTGCAAGGAGCATTGGCAACAATTGTGTTTTTAACACTATAAAATTCTATAAAAATCATAATAAGCTAATACCACCTTCAAATATGAATAAATAAGCAGTTACAATCCCTTATGAAGAAAAATGAATAATTTTTAAAAGTATAACTAATACCTTCAAAGGCATTGATTGTGCTAAGTAGGCATTGGTAACCTTCTTTTTGTGTCCATCCACATGTATTAATTACAGCTCCACTAACATTGCATACATCACTTATATCACACTTTATGTTTATGGCATCTGCTAATTTTTGCACAACCATGTCATATAGCTTTACATTTGATTCGGGAGATGTGTGACCAAAGTGGTATATGAGAGGAGCTTCTAACATGAAACCTTCCTCTATATCAGCAGGTTGACTTAGTGGCAAAGCAGCTGCAACAATAAAATATTTTTCTTTGACTCTAGTTGATTATAATGGTATTCTAGCATAAACAACTTACCTATAGTCCCAGGAATTGATATGTCATTCTGCAAAATAACAACAAATTTAAGATAAAAAGTCCTGAATTTTCTGGATTATAATCATCCTTTTTCCAAAATTAAGTCTCAAAATTTGTAATCACATAGCCCTAGCAGGTTAAATATAAATTTCATACGAAATTAAATGATAATTGTTATCATAGCATTCACATTAACTCTACAATAATGTAAACTATAGACCTTAAGCACTTTAAGTATCACAGCAGTATTAAAATCAGAGAATTATAATCCAGAAAATGTGACAATAAGATTAAAGGTACGTACCTGGCTAACATCAAGATCAACTAACATGGGGCACCATCCGGTTCTGGTGGCATAGTTAATGAGAATTTTGCAGAGTGTACTTTTACCAACTCCTGATGGTCCAGCAACTAATACTCTTGGTCCTCTGGCACTCTCAGACTGAGCCTTTTCCCTCATTTCATTCAAACCAACATGAAGGTTGAAATACATGACCATGGGTGTGTTTTCTGAAGTATACACATTATCTACCCTGCCATAAATATTTATGGTACACCCATTCCAGGTGAAGACAGCCACTTTTGAATTGGGCATGATTTTGTAGTGTCTCATAGTAACTAACTGTGTCCCAAAAAGTTCTGCTGACCCAGTTTCTAATTCAAGATAAACAGGTGTGCTATTCATTTCCACTTCAAACCTTAGTTCCATGTCTTCTTTGAGAACATGGCTTGTTTTCTCCTTATCTGCAACATCCTAAAATTTATGTAAAAGTCAAATGATATCAAACATCAAAAGTTTTAATGAGATAAACAACAGTTTTGTGCCAAGTAACAACAAGAGTGATGCTGCTTTAGTTTTTCAATTTACAATAGGTAATATTTGGGCATTCCATTATTGCGTAAAATCTTTTGGTTACATTACATTGACAAAACAAGGAGCGATGGGAGAGGATTTATTCTTTGAAAACAGATATTTATTTGATTAAACCAGTTTAATCTGGAAAATGATCAATGTGGAATGTCTGGTAATATTTTGTAAATGCACTGATACTTCTCGACATGAGATTGATCAATGACAATGATCATCCTTGAAAGGTCATATATGTATAGAATGTACTGTACTTGGTGTAATAAAATTACAATCCATGTCCACTTCAAATTAGATCATTCCATATGTTTCAAAGTCCATTCTTCTTTATATGTTCTCCTAATCTGATCCTTTACAGATCTGAAGCATACCTAGTAAGACATCCTTCGTATCTGTACTCGAAAGAAATCTAGTAAAATCGAGTTTAGGATTCTGTTAGTTGTTACCCCTCACATATAGCAAACTGCATATTTTGGCCCTTTATGACTCTTCTTTATTTGAATCATGCAAGGGTATGTGGTGCATTTAGATAGTCTAAAATGCAAATAATTAATTGTCATTGAGTAGCTACTCTCGTCTTACCATTTCTACTTCTTCCTGCCGTGACTTTACCTCTATGTCCCTACTAATCTTTATATCCGAATCAACCAAAGCTTTATACAAATCCATGTATGCATGTAGATATATAATCGACAACACAATATTGTAAGGGCTTAAAGAACTAACTCGAAACATGCAAAAACAAAGATACTAAATATCCTTGGAGTAATAAATAATTTATTAATATCATAAAACTTTATTTATTTTTAAATTTGAACTATATTTCTTACAAATCATTACTTTAAATCAGTTATTAATGAAAGAAAGTAATATAAAACAAAATTTTATATTTTTGCCCATATTGTTTTGGTATTAGTCCCAACCTATCAGAGGCTATTTCTAAGCTTTCCCATTGGATTAAAAGTATAAGTTATACATTATTGTAAAGGTCTTTCCCAGAGGAATTCATTTATCTATCTCATCCCGGAACCTCCTGGATAGGCCAAAAATCAGCCGTAAATGTTCATTAACTAGAAAATGTTCCCAATTTTTAAAATCTTTAAAAAAACATTTCAGCATTAGAGTGTCTACTGCTACTACTGGGTCTTAAAATAATTCACATATTTTATCGCAATCAGTTGAATTTTAACATGTTGCATTTATCACAATCCATCATCAATGTGCATCAGTCAACTTTCAGTGATCACTCCAAAGAGTATGGAAAATGATTCCAAAGTTTTTTATGAGGTAGTCTGGTAAATTATAGAATAAGAAAAGTTTAGTGTTTATTTCTTATTTCCAAGAAAACTTTATGAAAATAGCAGTCAGAAAGTCCAGGTGTGGCCACAGTATTTGGACAATTCACAAATAATTTTTGCAGAGTTGTACGTGAAACTCATGAAGTATTAGAAGTCCCAAAAATCAGTCTTTTCCAGAAGAATCCGTTTATTTAACTCTCTCGTCCCAAAAACTCCTGGATACGCCAAAAATCAGCCGCAAACGCTTATTCATTAACTAGAAAATGTTCCCGATTTTAGACCTAAAAATATATACACGAGTATTCATTAGAGTCTATCATTATTTAAATTAATCCGCACATGTTTTATTACAAGCGGTTGATTTTTAATAGCCTCAAAAGTGATACTAGGTAATGTTGCAAATATCACATTCGTCGCGGTTCCTAGATGTAATCCATAGAAAATGTCTAATTTCTAATGTATTTCTAAAATAAATGCAGAATATTTACCAAATGATCGGTCTCCATCCTTTGCTGATACAATGAAGCGATGTACAATTTACCACGATCACGAAAATGCTAAATCCACCGAACGATCTAATTAATACACTATTGCGATCGAACTACGATTTTTGATTTCAGATTCACAAAAGTAAACAATAATAAACCCCATCCCTCAAATTAAATAATGTATCTAAGTATAATTAGCACAATAGAACAAAATCTATTTACTTTCTAAACATATTCGTGTAAACATTTTATGTATAAATAAATAAATATATTAAATTTCATTCTGAATTATAAGAATATTAAATCGTCAAATAAATTCGGCCACCAAAAATAAACAAATAGGAATATACAGTACCGCATTATAGATTGTGGTTTTATGTCTTGTAATAAATGGAAAAATTTTATTAAATTGCCGTCAACCACGAGTGATTAAAACAGCCGCATAAAACGTCAGCTATATATAAATTTTGAATATCAAAGTTTTTAATTAAACTTATTGAATATGGATTTCTCAGAATGTAAACATTATTGTAATGAGCCTCTCTTTTCTATCGTTTAAGAATGTCTGTACGAAGCTTCCGAATATCAAAATTCTTTATCCATTGGATGCCCAAGGTGGGGGGGGGGTTACAATTGCACCCAAAAGTTTGTTTTTTGAGATCTTGAAGTCCGTTTTTAAAATTGTGTCATGAATTTTTGTGAGAATTATCTTCAACATGTCTGTTAAAGTGTAATGTAAATATTTTTTACGAACGTTCAAAAGACGTGGGGTACATCAAATAATCATTTCGTCCCATGTCGAAACAGCTAATGTTGAACTGGAAAATGTTTACAGCCATGTTTCAATGGATGAAAGTAGTAATTCCATAAATTCTACATAATTAAATTTTGTTGATTTTATAAATCATTTAAATTCTTCATTGCTTCTTGTTGTATCGTGCAATCAGAAGATAACTAGTTGAGAACTTTGGTTTCGGTAACTTTATCAGCTAATCACAAGATCACGAAAAGAGCGTGAGCAGAATAGCTACAAGGCTATTTATACCAAGGAGGTGTGCTCTCCGAGCGAGTTCAGGCCGATAACAGTTGGACCGATTATGAGCCGACTCTTCCATCGGATTCTAAATCGGAGAATGCTGCTCTTTGGCCTTTGTCGGCACGACAAAAAGCCTTCAGGCACGGCGACGGTCTCGGAGACAACCTTTGGCTCATCAAGGCACTCATCGAGAAAAAGAGACTAGAAAGGAAAAAGCTGAACTTGACTTTCATCGACGTGGCAAAGGCGTTTGATTCTGTGAGTCATCAATCCATAATCAGAGCTGCCCGTCGTCTCGGCACACCGACAACGCTGATCACTTACCTCATTAATCTGTACAGCGACAGCAAAGTGTACATGAGAATGGGAGGAACACTCAGCGAGGCCATTTCTGTTCGTAGAGGAGTGAGACAGGGAGACCCAATGTCTCCGATGCTCTTCAACGCAGTAGTTGACATGTGCATGAGCGCCATTGACAGTTCGATTGGAATCTCCGCGGGTAACGAGTCGAAAGAGATGTGTAATTACATAGCCTTTGCGGATGATCTCGTTTTGATGTCGTCGACAGACATTGGAATGAAGGCCATGACGGGCCAGCTGGAATCGGAATTGGCAAAGGTTGGTCTGGTCATAAATCCAGACAAATGCGCATCGATGAGAACAGAAGTGGTCAGTAGGAAGAAACTGGGTGGTGAACCCCTCGCCATACCTAAAATTGCAAGAGAAAGAAGTCAAGGCTCTCAGCATAGCAGGAGCGTACAAGTATCTCGGAGTGCAGATAGGACCAAAGATGAAATACGCAACACTCGGGGACAGGATTCAGAAGGGCCTCCATTCAATATCACGTGCTCCGCTTACTCACTGCCAAAGGCTCTACATCCTAAAAACCCATTTGTTACCAAGTTTGGTACATCACCTAACATTCAAGAAAGTTTCCCTCAGAGCCCTCAACGCGGCCGACATCGCAATCAGAAAGTCGGTGCGGGGTTGGCTACGATTGCCGAAAGACGCAACAAATGCGTATCTGCACGCCCCTGTCAGGTTCGGTGGACTGGGGGTTCTCCAGCTACGACGCTGGATACCCAAGATAAGAATCCGAAGACTGACAAAAGTCTTACAGCAGGCCAAGCTGAATAATGACGGCTTCATCATGGACATGCTGTGCCAAAACACAGCAGTTATGGGAGAAGTCAGAAGATTTGGACGGCCGCAGTTGAAGGACACTGGAACGGAATCGTCGAAATCACGGCGCCTGGCAACTGCCGAACAGTTGTACAAAACGGTGGATGGTTACGGATTGAGGTCCTTTGTCGACGGTGTGGTTCCTAGCGAGTGGCTGGTCGATGGTGTCAACAGAATGCAAAATAAACAATTTCTGCAATGTAGTCCGAGCTGGCGTCTTACAGAACAAGCTGCGTTCAGCAAGGAGATGCCCAGTTGCCGACACATCCTGCGATGCCAGTTGCGGTGTGACAGAATCACTGGGCCACATCATTCAAAACTGTCATAGAACGAATGGCCCTCGTCACCTCAGACACGATGCCCTCGTCCGTATGCTGGCAGCCCACCTCGAAAGAAGAGGCTACATCGTGAAGTTAGAGCCACGAATTCCAACGCGGAATGGGACAAGTATTCCCGACCTCTGTGCGTGGCACGGGTCGCGATATATGGTTTGCGATGCGGCGGTGATTGCTGACAAGTTCGACCTGAACTACTTCCATAGGTTCAAGGTCGACAAGTATAACACGCCAGACATCAACCAGTGGATGAAGCAAAACAATCCATCTGGCGGCACTGGAGAACAGGAGGGACTGATCACAGCTTTCATGGCGAACTGGAGAGGAGCCATCTTGGCGGAATCGTGGAAGATTTGGAGACAGCATGGTGTCTCAAGGCGACTTCTCATGTGGTTGTCAATCAAGACAATGTCGGAGTCATATCGGATCTGGAAGATATGGAAGTCCAGCACATGGAGGAAACGAGGATGGAACCGCAAACGGACTAAAAGACAATAGCTCATTTTCTAACTCTTAGAATTTCTTTCTTTCTCGGACAATTTTATTAAATTATTATTTATTAATAATGTGATCTTACGGATTGTTCGGTGCTGAATAAAACGTTCGAATAGTGGCCTTACACAATAGAATGCCTCGCTCCACTCCTATTAGTGCTCCACCACAGCACCTCCCCCCTAACTGGAACTTTTTCTTTCGAGAGTCCACCTCTAATCTTCTAGGTGGTTGGCGTTTTCTTAATTTTCGGCCAATCCAGTTCTCTGCTGGTGAAGACAAACATGGTGTTGATCCATAAGTCCACAGGAATTTCTGGATCACATCTTGTGTGGCTCCCTCCCCTCTCAACTTCTGGAAAGTCCTCTTGAAGGTGTCCATGAAGCGTTCTGCCTGACCATTACTCTGCGGATGGTAAGGTGGCGATTGGATGTGTTTGATGCTATGTTGCTCACAGAACTGCTGGAACTCTTGAGATGCATCCCATTGTCTGACACGAGTATTCTAGGGAATCCATGGTGTGTGAATATCCTAGTTAACTATCATATTGTACCAGTGGCTGTTATTGATGACATCTGAACAACCTCAGGCCAAACTTCACCAGCAGGAGAAGGCATCCACGACGATGAGGAACATCATTTCTTCCAGGGATCCGGCAAAATCTAAAAGGATCCTTTTCCATGCGCAGTTTGGTGTTGGCCATGGTGACAGTTCATTTCTTACAGGCATTTTTGCAACATCCTGGCAGGCATTGCAACTCTTCACCTGTTCTTCAATATCCCTGGCCATGTCCTGCCGATATACATGCCTTCGAGCTATGAGCTTCATCCGTGTGCATCCTGGATGACCTTCGTGAAGCATTTTCAGAGTGCTGTTGGAACAGCTCTCAATCCAATAAAAAGTACTCCTTCATGCACAGAAAGGTCTCTAGCATGACTGTGGAACGTGTGCATCAGTGGTCTAGTTTGGAAGTCTGGCCATCTCCCTGAATTCACAGCTTCCACAACCAACTGTAGCTCATCGTTTTCAGTCATCTTCTGAATGTCCATCAGTGTGACTGGCAATTGTCGATTCACCTCACCTCGAAGTGCTGTAAATCTTTAAATGTTCTTCGAATTTGAGTAGCGACCATTGCCTTGGTCAATAAAGAAATTGGTGAAGACCTTCTTTGATCTCTTTTTCTCAGTACCCTGTATTTGTTAATTTGTATTAATATGATGTTAATTCTACTCATAAATACTTGCTAAAGAATGTCTAAAGATGACTAATTGTGACATGTGTTTTTAGTGGTACTACAGAAGTTGTGGAGAGGTCCTTGATTTTTTAAAGTAAAAAAAATATTTGTTCGAAATGTTGGTTAACAACACATCAGTAAAGGAGCTATTCTTCTTTAAACTTTTGGAGTTATGTCCATCCATAATCAGGTTGTTGATCTTGTGTAGTTTCATCAGTTACCTGTGGTGGACATGAAAGTTTTCCACATCATCTTCGACATTAGCATTAGTTTCAACTTTAGTCTTGTTGTCCAGAAAGAAATATCCTCATCACCTGCCATTCACTGTTTGACCATTTGATTTAGATATGCCGGGATAAATTTGTCTCTAATCACATTGAATGGATTGATCACAAAATTCATAAATTCCTGGCATCCTTCTTAGCGCTCTCTACCAAATAACACTTAGATTGCCCTGTGTTTCAGACAATTTGGTATAAATTGTATCTTTCAACCAGGATGTGTGGCTTTTGGAAACATTTCTTAACAAATCTTTTGTTGTCTGGAAGTTGATCATACATAGTCTGTAGAACGTATCATATCTGTTCTTCCAACAACTCCACAACTCTTCCTTTAGATTGAGTAAATATAATTCTGGCAAAGTTTGTGGTGGTGAGATAAAAAGCAATGAGTTATCCTCATGCTTATGTCTTGAGATATGAGACTTTTGTTGACTGCACCTTGTTATGTTTTGCCTGTGTTGATTAATGACAACCATCACTAGTCTGTAAGCCCAGTCATTATTCATAATATGTCTGTGGACCTGCACCCTGATAGATAACACCATGTGAAATTATGTTACACAGTCGCATAACATAATTCTGTAACGGAGAACGTCAGGGGTTTCAAAGGGCCGAAACGTTCGAAGATGGGGGACCTTCTCTGAGGATCCCTGTCGGAAAGCCCCGAGGAGGAGTTTCCAGTATCTATACCACGGCAATGGCCATTTGGCACTCGGGAATAGACCGAGGGACAACCAGGAGAGCCTGGTGGCGACCTGGAAAGACAGGTGACGTCTCGGAAAGACGAGGTTGCGATTGGGCTAGCGACCCGCGCGATAAAACGACCGCTACTTCACCGGACTACGATATATGCCCCCATGGTCCCAGCCGAAAGGAGGGGGAGAATGACGGACCATCAATGGACTCAAGGCTTGACCTGGCTACCAACAGACTTCCGAGTACGACTAACGCCCCGGACAATGGCATGTCTGGTAGCAGATGCGTGTGCGGAAGAGCGTTCGCGACCGAAAGGGGACTTAAGATCCACCGATCCAAGACAAATTGCGGGTGCAAGGCACAGAGACAGCGTACTACCGCGAAGGTGCGGGTAGATAAAACGCCGGACGACACCGGACCGGAGTCACACCACAGTTCCGTGTGTGTCCGAGTCTCATGCCCAGGACAAGACCCCCCGAGAGCTAGGATCAGGTTCCCTCGAGGAAGCGATAAGGAAAGCTGGTCAGGACTGGATGAGGAGCTGAAGCGAGGGCTGAAGAAAGTCCTGAAGGATGGATCAGTGAAGTCCTTCAGCGACTTCATTTACGACAAATGTGTCGGAAAGTTTGGGGTCATCCCTGCAAAGGAACCTCAGAAGGTGCATGAATCCAGGCGACAGCGCGACATTAGCCGTCTAAAGGGCGAGAAAAGGGCGCTTCGCCGACGGTGGAAAATGGCTAACGAAGATGAGAGAGAAGGACTCTCCGTCCTATGGGAGGACGTTAAAAGACGTGTGAGGGACTTGCGCGGAGCTGAAAGAGCGCGGAAGAGGAAATACGAGAGGAGGAAAGCTATGAGAAGCTTCTTCAGCGATCCCTATAAGTATGGGAGATCGCTGTTAGATCCTCCAAAATCGGGTGTGCTTACTGTAGAGCAAGAAAAACTGGAGGAACACTTAGTCAGAACCTATAGTGACCTCCTCCAGCACGATGCTCTTCAGGAAAGGCTGGACATTCCGGCGGTGACGCTGCCAGCCAGCCCCTTTTGTATGGCGTCTCCTTCGCTCGAGGAGGTGAGAAGAGTCGTTAGAAAAGCGAGAAACCGCTCAGCGCCAGGACCCAATGGAGTTCCATATCTCCTGTACAAGAGATGCCCCAAGACACTATATCTGCTGTATTCCCTCGTCGAGGGGGCGTGGTCTTCCGCCACGATCCACGATGAGTGGAAAAAGGCAGAGGGCGTCTATATTCCAAAGGAGAAAGACTCCAGGGATCTGAATCAATTCAGACCCATATCACTGCTGAATGTAGAGGGGAAGATATTCTTCTCCATAATGGCATCGAAGCTCACAGAGTTTGTGATGGCTAACCAGTACGTTGACATATCTGTCCAAAAGGGAGGAGTTCCAGGTGTACCTGGTTGCATCGAACACACCTCCATGATATGGGAGGCGATCCAGAGGGCCAGGAGGGGCCGGTTGAGTCTGTACGTAGTGTGGCTGGACCTAGCAAACGCATATGGGTCGGTGCCGCATCAACTCTTGTGGAAGACGTTGGAGGCACACCATGTGCCTCAGCCCGTTATCCGTATCCTCCAGGAATATTTTAACGGGTTCATGATGCGTTTCTCCACCCAAGCGTACACGACGAAATGGGTTCCTCTGCAGGTCAGGATAGCCATGGGGTGTGCGATCTCTCCGACCCTGTTCGTACTGGCGATGCAGATCCTACTGAAGGCAGTTGGGTCCGACATTCCAGAGGCGCACATTGGTAAGGGTGTGTACATGCCTCCGATAAAGGCATTCATGGACGACACCACCCTGATTATGAATAGGAAGCGAGTCGTTCAGGAAACCCTGGACAAGCTGGACGACTTGCTAGGATGGTGTCGTATGGCCTTCAAACCTGCGAAGTCCAGGAGTCTCTCTTTGGTTAGAGGGAAAATTTGCAGGGACGCGTTCTTCGAGATGGCGGGACAACGAATCCCCACAGTATCCGAGGAGCCTGTGAAGAGCCTAGGAAGGATGTTTGACGACTCGCTCACCGACAAGAGCATGAAGAACGCCATAGTCACGCAGGCGGCGCCGCTCCAGGGTCGTTTCAAAGTGTGGCTTTTGCAGTTTGTGCTCCTGCCCAGACTCCTTTGGCCTTTGACCATCTATGAGATTGGTCTATCGGCGGTCGAGGGGTTAGAGAGGAAAATCAATCGGCACACCAGGACATGGCTGGGTTTACCTCCAGCATTGTCGTCGGTTGCCCTCTACAGCAGGAGCGCGAGCCTTAGACTGCCACTTAGGTCCATCGTGGAGGAGTACAAACTCTCCAAAATCCGAACGCAGTGGATGCTCAATAACTCCGCGGACAACAGGATCCGTGAAGTTAATCCACTGCTCAGATCTGGAAAGAAGTTCCGAGCGCAGAAAGAGATCGACGAGTCAGTAAATGTACTGATGTTCGAAGAAGTTAGAGGTCCTATCCAGACAGACCGTCACGCAGTGGGATGGAACCACTTCCAAAAATGGTCCCAGGCCAGCTCATCGACCAGGGGTGCGATGATTGGCCAGGAGAGGAGGCGGAAAGAGGAACAAGATCGAGTCACAAAGGCCGTACAGCTAGCACAACAGGGTAAGTGGACAACTTGGGAGGATGTGATCCAACGGTCCCTTACCTGGAGCGACTTATGGAAGTTGTCTCCGTTCCGGCTGGCCTTTGCGGTAAGATCGATTTATGACCAGTTGCCTTCCAAGGACAATTTAAGGAGATGGGGGTTAGTAGAAGACGGCAAATGTGGACTCTGCGACGGAGCCGAGACACTGCATCATGTGCTCAGCAACTGCACATACGCCCTTGCCCATGGTCGGTATACATGGCGACACAATCAGGTCCTTCGAGAAGTGTGTGAGGCCACCAAAGCAGCAGTAACCAAAGCAAACTCGCGCGCAATCTCCAAGCAGCGGAAGATTTACTTCCTGCGCGAGGGCCACGCACACCTCTGCAGAAAGCGATGTAAAACGCCAAGAAAGGACATCCTTGCAGAGGCAAACGATTGGACAGTCGCAGCCGACTTAGAAGGAATGAGGCACTATCCCCAGGTGCTGATTGAGAGTGGCAAGAGGCCCGATATGGTGTTGATGTCACCGTCGTCAGATGCCATCATTTTGGTGGAGTTGACGGTCCCATGGGAGGACAGAATGCAGTATAGCAATGCGCTGAAAGCGGAAAAGTATGCAGATCTGGCGGTGGACCTGGAAGCGAAAGGGTTCAGAGTTGACCTCTTCCCAATAGAAGTTGGCGCAAGGGGCGTAGTCGGCAAGTCGACTTACGCTTTCCTCACGAAAATAGGCCTATCTAGCCGAGAAAGAACGAAGACGATGACAAAGATGTCGGAAGCGGCGGAGGCAGCTTCGTTCTGGATCTGGCAAATGAGAGGCAAGGAAACATCTTCGGATGCCACAGCGAAAGGACCGGAGAAAGCCGCCGATCTCCGGTCAGAATAAATCCACCAAAGTAATTCATCGCCCGAGAGGCGCGGAGCCGGTGACGGAAATGTCTGTTACCGCGCGCCGCTGCAAAGGAAATTTAAAGCCAAAGTCGATACTGTTGGGCGGTAGGGATGACGGAAAGAAGGCCACTGAGAGTCATTGGGGCTAGGTGGCGTCGCTTCAGCGACTGAGTGCAGCGACGAAAGAAGCCAACGAGAACTTTCAGTACTCGCTCCAGTCTGGCACGTGATGGCATAAAGAGGCCAATGAGAGCCTTCCAAAGCCTAAGCTTCGAGTCCGCACAATGGAAACCGACAGGGACATCCGGCTGATCACCGGATGCGGCCCACCCCCGGAGAACGTCAGGGGTTTCAAAGGGCCGAAACGTTCGAAGATGGGGGACCTTCTCTGAGGATCCCTGTCGGAAAGCTCCGAGGAGGAGTTTCCAGTATCTAATTATATAAAAAGGCATATGTTATATATGACTTATAGTTGTAGGGAGGTTATAGAATCACATCATGCCAATGTTGGCGAACCTTCATTGATTGAATATCTCTGAATAACATGCAGGATAGCTCTCCTGGTATATAAGGCCACTATGGGTCAATCCCCTAAATATATTTTTACATTACTGTGATGGAGACAATCTTTTTGTTATGGTGATGAAATATCATATAGTTGGTCTTATTTAAATTAACAGATAACTTATTCGCGCAGAACCAGGTTAATAGACAATCGATTTCTCGGTTTATGAAGCTCATGAGATTGTTTAGATTATCGCCAGTAACGAGGATATTGGTGTCATCAGCAAATAATATAAACTCAAAAAACGTAGAAGTCTGACAAATATCGTTAGCATAAATAAAAAATAGAAGTGGTCCCAGGATAGAGTCTTGGGGTACTCCACAAGAGATGGATTTAATCGTCGATAGCACATTTTGGAAACAGACGAGTTGGGTTCTATGTTTTAGATAGCTCCCAAACCAACATAGAACAGGTCCGTGAACTCCATAATATTCTAATTTCTTAAGGAGAATTAAGTGATTAACTGTATCAAAAGCCTTTGATAGGTCAAGAAATATTCCAATTGGGTATTTCTTTTGATCGAGTGCTTCTATAATTTTTGTATGTAGATGGATCGGTGGCATATTCACAGAATGTCCCTCTCTAAATCCAAATTGATTTCTTGTTATCATGGAGAATTGGGTTAAGTATTTATAAAGCTTTTTCAAAGAATTTTGAGAAATAGTTCAGTATTGAAATTGGCCGATAATTTGCTGCAATGTAAAAACATTTTGCTGCCTGCCTTGTAAATTGGGATAACTTTGGCACTCTTCAGCTGGTCTGGAAACTCTCCAGAGAGCATCGAGTGGTTTATTATTGAGGCCAGGGGGAACGCAATGTGTTGTATGGACTTTCTGGCAAGACAAGGGTCGATATTGTCGAATCCGCAGCTGTGTGTAACTTTAATTTGTTTGGCCAGGTTGATAATTTCATTGGGAGTAATTGGTGAGATTGTCATGGACTGGATTGAGGGGTGGCATAGGTAAGAGTCAAATGAGGTTTGATGTGCCGGTATTTGTCCAACCAGATCAGATCCAACGTTAGCAAAGTAGTCATTGAAGTGGTTCGCGATGTCAGTGGGAGAAGTGAGGAGTGTGCCATCCTGAGTCAAGATGTCTCTGCTTGGGTTTTCATTTCCTTGCTTGTTTACAAGAATGTTAACTAATTTCCATGTTGTTTTCATACTGGGTAAACTTGTTGGAATAATAGTGTCTGACAGATTCTGTTTTCAAAGTTTTAAATTGGTTTCTTATTTTAATAAACTTGTTTCTGTTCCTCTCGGTTGGGTTTTTCACGTAGGCTCTATGCTGGATATTTTTGTTTCTACACAGTTTCAAAAGCTTTGGTGTCATCCATTCATTTTTTGTTCTGTGATTTATTTGGATGCAGACCAAGGGAAAGTTGTTCCTCAGACAACAGGATCCTAAATCCAAGTCCATGGTCTGTGAGGCAAGGAAGACATGAAAATTACAATAAAGTAAATAAATGAGTATTAATTATAATTATGTAAGTGAAAAATAGGAAGTAATAAAGAAAAATTAAAATAAAAGTTGATTTGTACAACAAATGATCATGGCCGATTCAATTCCGCAAATATTTTAAGTGCCTTTTTTATCCAAGTCCTAGGATGTCAAGGCACTGATACGCACACTAGCACAGACATAACCGAGCACAACATAATGAAATAATGAGAACAAAAGACAATTCAAAAAAAAAATGCAAAATAAAATATTTAAGAATAACATTGAATAAAAAAATGAGTCTTTAAATTGGCGTGAAAAAGCTCAGGTGTGGCGGCTTTTTGAATGTGAACAGGGAGTGCGTTCCATGTTTTGATTATGCCATGGGCTTCATTGAGGCGAGAGTCTGAGATTTTTAATATTAATATCTAATTATGTTTATTTTAAGAGTTTTGATTTATCCTTTTAGTTTCCTTTATTTATACTATCAATTTGGGAAAGTAACTGCTGAGGAATTTTTATTTAGTTGCAGAATTTTTGTCATTTATCCCTGGCAAAACAACATTTTCTGCTTGGACTTTCTATATTCATCTAAAGCTAATGTCTCAAATTAAGTGATCTTTGTTGAGTTATGTTCAGGCATGAGTTTTCTCTGGACAGTTTTTGCTGTTTCACATATTCTTGTAGATATGAGTTCTGTTGCTATGTTGGAATTGTTGCTACTCAAAGCAAATGCAGCAGTAAGGGTTGTATTTCTTCAAATAATCCATTGTGGCATTGGTCCAATACAGTAGAGACCATTGCCCTTGCTCAATGAAAAATTGGTGGGGACCTCTTTCGATATCTTTTACCTAGTATTATATATTTGTTATTTTTCTCAGAACTTTTTTCGATCGTTCAACATTTCTATATTGGAAGATGTCATTGTGCCCAATTTATCAATAATATCTTCTTGAGGAGCTATGTCAATTACTGCCAGTTTGCAATAATAGAAAGTCCACATATTCACATTTCCTTGCTCGGGCATTTCAGAAGGTGAATTGCTTGAAGCGGGCTTGTTGTTATTTTGAGTATTTTGTATCTTTTGAACAACTTGAGGCATCAAAGGTAGTAAGGCATCTAATTTTCCCTTTAATTGCCTTCCATTCAGTAATTCGCTTGTAATTTTATATACTTTCACAAAGTCTGGTGAAGTTCACGTTTAACATCAACAAAGATGCCTTTCGAAGGCATTGCCACATATTCCTCCAACATATGAGTGCACAAAGTGGGTGAGAAGGCCAATCCTGGGAAAGAAGCTGAGGAGAAACTTTGCCAAGAAACTTGGGATTTTAAAGTTTGACTTTAAATTGGATGCTTTGTTACAAATATGATATGCTCTTAGGCTAAACTTTTTGTTGTTTCAAGTACTGAAAGGATATTGTAGAATTTGCACAAATTCTGCCAAGAAGACTTGGATCCTCAAATCCTTAACTGGTGGTCAAGCCACATCATGAAGAATGCCAAAGAGTGCTGCTGGAATTGTTCGTACATTACATTACATTTTATAATTTATATATCCCATATTGTTAATTGTTTTTCTGTTGATAGCTGTTGAAAGTAGGAAAACTTTAACATGGGCATGCACTTATTGGTGCAAAGAACCTTGAAGGACCTGGAGAATATCATGGAGGCAATTCTTTTGTTCTGAGTTTCTATCTGGGTCTGTCGTTAAGAGTTGGAACTTTTTGCAATCAAGGCAACCTATTAAATGTAATATCAAGATTATGTTATATTTAGTAATTTTAATATACATTTGATAAAGACTTGCTGATAAATGTCATGAAGACATTGAAAATGAAAAAGAAGAATTTGTTGCTGATCCATCATTTGACTACGACCAGAAGAATAGAGTGTTTCGAAACCTAGTTCATTGAATTAAAATAATGGATCTCCAGAAACAAATATATAAATTTTATACATTTCCTGCAGACATCTTATTCGCCATGTAATTTTAATACATCAGTATGCTTTTCTTTTCGAAGCAACCCACATATTTGAAAAATTTCTGAAATTATGACATTGCATTAATAGTAACTATTTAAATTATTTTCATCCATAATTAATGATAAAGAAAAAGAAATAAAGTTATTGAAAGTTATAATGATGTTTGATTGGGGATCCCCCAATGTGCGGCCCTCGGAGTCATTACCAAATTCTTTTATGTGTGACTTACCAGGTCATTTTTCTTATTCATTTTTCACTGGACATTAGAGTTGCTTCATTAAAACCCTCATTTAAAAAGTGAATGATACGGCCTTTTGCTAGGAGTTAGAGTTTTACATTTGTGTCCAGATAAATATATCTCGAGGTTAGTCAGTAATTAACTTATTAAACTTATTTCGCCCGCATCAGCTAAACAGTTTTGATGTTATTTAGTTTGAAAATTCTCGCTAAAATAGTCTGTGCAGAAATATAATTTAACGCGAATGTGCTCGCTAAATAACGTTTGGAACTGTTTAAAGTGAGTTTTCACGAATTAACGGCTATGCAAATGGACGGAGCTACGCTTGATGGAGTGCTGTCTTTCTAAAGCCGTACTCGGAATAAAGGGCAGAAGGCGGGTTGCCCGGCTTGCCTGCATTGGTTAAACTAACTATTGATGTTGTTTAGATTGAAAATTCATGCTAAATAAGTCATTGGATAATAGCCAGGCAGTCCGCACGTTCCCTTGCGCCCCCGAGGACAAAACCTGCGCGGGACCCGCAAATATGCTCGCCCGGATCCGCGCAGCCCCTCCGGGGGTGTTAGCTGGGATTATTTTAATTTTTGTGTGTGGGGGGGGGGGGTATTATTGTTTATTTTAGAATGTCTTTCAGACTTCATTGTGCGATCACCCTAGTGACAGTGAAGATTTAAAAGTAAAGTTGTGGGTTATTGATTAGTTAATTTTTTTCCAAATACTTTGAATATTAATTGAAGTATATTTAAGTATTACTATATTATTTGGGATTATTTTATCCTCGTAAATTTAAGGCTCCTGCAGTCAGGGATAGCAAGTTTTAGAATTGTAAGACAATAGTAATAATTTTAGAATTGTAAGTACAATAGTAATAACGAACCTGCCATTCAAGAACTACTAGTTTAAAATAATAAAGTTTACATATCTAAATTCTTTCTCACATCTCCCCCATTCATGAACATAAAGGCATTTATTTGAGTTTTTAAACTTTTGATTTTATTGAGTTTCAGATAAAGGCACCTAAGTTGGAGGTGTCTACCGCTTACGTATAAGATGGTTAAATAAGTAATCAAAAATTAATCGTTACGTGCAATTTTTATATTAAAAAATTGACATTAAATTATATAATTAAAATTATAGTTTGTATGTTTCGTCGTTTAGATAAAAATATGCAAAACGTACGTGAACAAGTTGATTATAATGACACATGGCCCAAAAATTACTTTTTAAATATTGACAGTAATGCATACTTATATAAATTGGAGTTGAGTGCCATTAAAAAAAATTTTTGGAGTTCGCTAAGACTAGCAGGTCATCGCTATTACAAACAATGGTCGCGAGCTTTTATCGCGTTTTGCTGGAGTCGGCCGTTGTTAAAGAGCCTTTGTTAGGTCTAGTGCTGCTGTAGAATAGCTGAGTTTTGTAAGCTTGTGTGGATCGTAATTATCCTCTTATTTAAAATTTGCGAATTTGATTTCGGCTTCGAAATTCTATAAAAATTTGCCAGTTTCATGATTTGTCTTTGTTGTTATTTTTGCATCAAATCTGCTTTAAATGACGGATTTCTATGTTTGATATCTTGACATCGGTAAGTTTTGTTGTTTAAAAATGGCTGTTATAAATTATCTAGTAAGATATGGCTTATGTAACGTCATTAATGTGTTAATGTGATTGTAGCAAAATTCTAGTGCAGTAATTATTAAATGCTCTTAATTATTAAGACAATCTCTTCAGTATGTTTAGTGTTTGAATTTTTACTACCTTGACTTATTTTATGTTTAGGAAAATAATGTTGTTTTTGGATATGTTCAAGTAAAGTACCTGCATGTTTTCTAAACTCTTATTTTTATTTGACACTAAAATGTATTTTGCTAAAGTTCTTTTTAAAATGCAAGTGTAAGTTTGTAATTTGTTGAAACCAACTGAATTATATTAATTGGACCTTATTAAGTCATAACTATGATATCGTGTTACCAGTTAGGTCAAAGCACCATGAGTGCAAGATGCTATAGAGACATGGAAGAATCATTTGCTTATCCATCAAAACTCTGCCAATGCCAGCACAACCAGCCTTGTCATTTACATCGTCAACCATGTCACCAGCAGCAGCATCTTTGTCATCCTCCCCACTTTAATGATATTCCAAGCTTCTCAGGCAACAACTATGCATCAGTCATTGTCCCACAGAACTCTCTGTCATCTTCTAGATCTAGTTCTTCCATGTCCTCTGTTCAGTCTTCCCCAGAAGCAAAGTCAGAATTTGACTGTCCAATTGGATATGGAGCATTTGGCGTTGTATGGTTAGTTGACTTGTTTACTTTCAGATTCTAATTTTGTTAGCTAATGATGTTTAATTTGTTTCTTTTGAAGGGCTGTGACAGACCCAAGATCAAACAAGAGAGTAGCCTTGAAGAAGATTGCTAACATTTATCAGAGCCTTGATTCTTGTAAGAGAGTTTTGAGAGAGTTAACAATGATGACAGAATTTGTCCATGATAATGTTAGTAGCTTTGCACTGGAAATATTCACTAATTATTTCTAATTAAGAAGAGAACTAGCCAATTGACCTTACTGATGTCTTGTTTCACTATTATTGCTGACATAATTCATTCACAATTATTGGTAACATATATGTATATTATGTATAAAGACGAAAGTATTGGTGTTAAGATTAAGTTTGTTGATGATTTATTACATTATAAGATAAAACCTTTGAATTGGAGCACCCAAAACGACATAGTAAAAACCATCCTTAGGGCCACTTTTTCTAGGAACTGATTTTTTCCCAACACAATTTGATGCTTATTTACAGTGCGCCTGTCAAACTTGACTAAGAGCATGCCTCAAATGGTTTTTAAACTGTAAATAAGGATGTTTACTCTTTCCAAATTTTTTTAAAATGCTTCAAATTTTTAAGCATTTTCATGGAAAAGCATATTTGATTCTGATATGTATCAGCAAATTAATAGTTAAGGATTCATAGAAGAAACATTTTCTTTTCTAATGAAATGGAAGTGCTTGAAAGTTTTGAATCTTTTCAACAAAGAAATAGATTAAGTTTTCATTTATGAATGGTGAAAGTGATGTTTCTTTAGAGGGTGTTGCAGACTGAAATTCTTTCATATATTTATGAGGACTATTCCATGGAAAATATTTTCAAATGTGATGAGACTCTTCTACAAGTTTCTGACATCCAAGTACTTCATAAGCAAAGAAGATCAGAGAATCACAGTTTTGTTGGCAGCAAGCATGGCTGGAGAGAAGTTAGAGATGTTTCAAAAACTTCACACTGAGTTAACATCATTTTTGTGAAATCATCAACAATTCAGAACTTTGGTTTTGGAGAAGAAGTTAATGATAGTATTTTGGAGATTGAAGTTGAGGAGGAGGCATTACAGAGTGAATTTTCCTTGTTCTTCCTTTAGATATGACCTGTCAGGGTTAGAGTCCATTTCACTGGATGAAAGATGTGATGGAAACATTGGAAACAGCATGTGATGATAGTGATAATTTTTCTGAAAGTGAAGAATTCCCAATGAACATGACCATCCAGACTTGATAGTTATTTCTCACAAAGAAGCTCAGAACATGACCCATCACTAACTTATTTATGTCAGTTCAAGTCCTTCATTGGATGATATTTTAATGGATTTATCCAGAATTCCAGATGAGACTGGAAGGCAAAATTGAGACAGAAAAAGCCAAATGAGCTTCAATCTTGACTTTTTAATAAAGTCTTCTAACTATAACTTCTGTTTTTTCATAATATATTTTTCATTAATTGTTTGTTTTGCCTTCTTTATAATTATTTTTTCAAGTTTTCTATTTCCATCAGTTTAACATAAACACCTGATAAAAGGACAACCTCCCCTTAGGGACACCACTTTGCAAAGTATAGATGTCCCTATGGGCAGGTTTTACTCTATTGCATATTAAGATAGCTAAGATTTCTGTCCTTTACTTGGAATTATTTTTTATATTATTTACTTTTAAATGTTATTATTGCTTATTCCTTTCAATTTTAATAAAATGTGGGTTTGCTACTTCTCATTATTTATAGAAGAGGGAGGATTTGTCGGCATTAGTTCTTCCAACATATTGTTTTGAATAATTATCCATCTCTTAACTGTGCTTTAAGTTAGCTTGTGGGTTGTTACCTGGCCACATGTTCCTTAGTTTAATATAATTGATCTCATATGTAAACATTTTTATTTTTGAAAATATTTTTGCTTGTCATACTATCAATTGAATATTGAGCCAAAAAAAAAAATTAATTAAATCATATTTTTCCATGATTTAAATTTATTTTTAATTTTGACAGATAATTCATTCCTCTGACATTGTCTTCTCAAGAACAGAACCTAATGAAATGTTAGCCAATTGCCAATATTACTTTGCTCGTGATTTTCTTTGTACCATTTTCCTTTAATATCATCAATGTATTTGATGTTTCTTTTAATTTCATAGAATTTTGCTTTTGGTTGCCATTTTACTACTTAAATTTATTCATGAAGTTTCTACAACATAACTTTATGTGGCAAAGCAAACTTAAAGTAAAAATTACCATTTAAAATTTTAATACAGATACGTACTCACTGAGTTAATGCAGAGTGACTTGCACAAGATCATATTTTCCAGTCAACCCCTAAGCAGTGACCATATCAAGATATTTCTTTATCAAATTCTTAGAGGTAGCTTTTGTTGATAATGTATTTTCATTTTTCTAGAGTAATTGATCTTTACTTAATGTAACAATTTAATTTTTAAGGCCTGAAGTATCTTCATTCAGCAAATATAGTTCATAGAGACATAAAACCAGCTAATCTCCTTGTCAATGGGAATTGTAGGCTCAAGGTAATGTAGTACCAAAAATAGAACTAGTTCCATTCATTAAATCATAATTTTAACCTGAAAAGTTGATGTCAGGTAGTGATATGTGAAGTTTTGTCATTTATAAATTTTGATTTTGTGCAAGATATGTGACTTTGGTTTGGCAAGAATATTGGAGACAGACTCATCTAAGAAGATGACACAAGAAGTAGTGACACGTTATTATAGAGCTCCTGAGATCCTTATGGGATCCAGGCATTACACTTCTGCTGTTGATATGTGGTCAGTTGGATGCATCTTTGGTGAACTTCTTAGTAGAAGGGTCCTCTTTCAAGCAAACAGTCCAGTTCAACAGGTTTTATTGACTTTATTGTAAACATTTCTAGATTCATAGAGCTGGTGTTCAAATTTAATTTTTGAAAGTTCTTTTTGACAATATGATTTTATTTAACCCAATTAATCTTACTTTATATAATTGTTACAAACATCTGAAACTAAATATTATGTAAAATAATATAATTTAAAAAGTAATGTTTGGCAAGCAATATGAATCACTTTGTTGAGGGTGTTTGATAAGAATTATGTCCCTGTATTTAAGTCTGCAAATAACGGTGAAAAACAAGTCATATCGTGTTTGATATCCCATCCTGCACCTACATAAAAATCTTCTATGAGATGGCTATATAAATGATCGTGTTCCTGCATGGCAACAATCATAGCACGCTTTGCAAACCAGCTCATACTACCACAAGCACCCTCAAGGTTATAAGAATAAGATAGTTGCTGTATAAAGCATTACTGAGATAAACTGCTTTTGTTATGAATGTTAAATTTTTCAGCACAAAAGTGATATAAACTACAATTTTAGAAAGTCATTGGTGCTTGATAATTGATTTATTTGGTGAGGCTTCCCAAAAGTTTGTGAATGCTGGATTGCGAATGGGACCATAATCTTGCTGTCAGCATTTATGGAATGCATCATCTTCTACTCTTCTCCATGTTATTATGTCAATATGAATGTTATTTCTGTTTTGTTGTTAAATGTATTAAGTCACTTCTGTAGCATCTGGATCAAAAGTGTTTTTTGTCAACTATATATGGCAGTGCCAGCTGGGATAAAAGTTATTGATCGATTATAACTATTTTCTGACCTTCTATAGGAATGCAAGTTAGCTTAAAGTCCAAAAATGTAAATAGACAAAACTATCTTAGCTATCATAATTGTTTCATCGTTTGTGTTATTATTCGGTACTCGCTTCAGTCAAATGTCTTGTGAAAAATCTTTAAAATGTCCTAAATTTGGGGTTTCAAATTCTGGTGTGAAACATTTATATATGGTTCCTTTTAGAAAAAGTCCTCTTGCTAAGATTTGTGGAAATCTTGACTGACCAATTTGCTAGCTTTCTAAACTTTATGATTTAATCAGGACATTCCCAGAATGGCATATTTCCTTGCAATTAATCATGTCATATTGTTAATGTTAATTATTATCATGAGTGATGTTGTTGCTTTTTAGCAACATCGAGGATTAACAACTAGAAGACTAATTGAAACTGGATATTGATGATTAGTAATTATTCTTGCAGTTAGACCTCATAGTTAGCATCATTGGAACACCAAGACTTGAAGACATGAATGGTGCATGTGAGTCTGCCAAACGTCACATACTTCGTCTCCCACCCCACTACACCAATCTTAATTATCTGAGGGGCCTCTCTAAAGACTGTGACAGTGAAACTCTTCATCTTTTATTAGGCCTTCTAACATTTAATCCTGTGAGATTTAAATGTCTTTATTGCATCGTGACAGTAATTTTATCATGCAAAAATTTTTAACGAACAGCGCCACAGACTGACTTCAGAAGCTGCACTTCAGCTGAGATATCTTGCTGATGCCAGAGTGCGATATCACACCACGATTTGTAGTTGTTGTCACTTCATGTCTTTTGGTGTCAAGTCTCTGCAAGATCTTGAGCCAATCTCTCCCAAGGTCTTTTTTCCACATTTTGAAGATGAGCTCACCAACATCTCAATAGTTCAAAGTAAAATCAAAACTTGACTTTGGATATCTAACATAAAACTGAAACTAACTTGGTATTTTAATGCAGATAAGTTAGACAAACTTTACAAAGCAGCTCAGACAAGAAACGAATCAATGGGTATATCACAGCTTCAATTGAATCCATATTCTTCTGTCTACCAAGATTTTACAAGGTTTCTTAATCGTTTTAATTAAATGTAATTTATTTGTGACTTATTTCTAGCAACCACCATAAATAAGACTTCTGTTAATTGTTGTAAATGTAATTCCATGCTTTGCTAAGTGAATGTTATTGGTTAACAGAAGCATAATTGACACTTTCAGGTCTCAGTGTGCCCAAGCTTCAGACCTTCCAGCTTCACCTTATTTATGGGAGTAATGTTTCACAAATTAGGCTTATCAAGTGCTCAAGAATCAACTTTAGGATACGTCCTAGGGAGAAAGAATACCTGATTACTTTGATTTAGTATGTTCTGCTTTCATTCAGGCTCCTACATTTTAGACCCATGTTCAGTTTTGCATTGTTGTTGGTATTATAGCAAGAGATTTGAATCACTCCACTACAAACTATTTATTTCATGCTTTTTCCGGAGTTTATGTAGATCGTACTAATCCGTTTTTAATATTTAAAGGCCAGTGACTAACTAAATTAAGCCTAAGTGTTTGTACAGCAATATCTGTTGTGACAATTGTTATGTAACGGTTGTAGTTGATGGATTTATTTCTTCTCACTTATTTAACTGCTTTTCAATGTTTTTACCTCTCCTCTGTAACATTATTAGGTTTGTTGAACCATAATCCATTCAGATCATCTCGTTATGTGAATATGGTAACTGTTATTTTGGGAGAAAGTGTGGGGCATCAACGCCGCATGAACGTGTTTGTCCACATGTCCCCTTAGACTTTCAATTATAATGTTCAGAGTTGCCCCTGTACATAATTTTGCCCAGCATGTTTTCAATGACGATTTTCAGTGCATCCCATGAACTTGCTATTTTGATGTTCTGTGTGAGTTCAATTGGCTAAGTTGATTGGCTCATAAGTACATTGAGCTTGCATTGTGTCTTTTAAACCATCTCAGGTAAGAAGTCCAATTTTTATGAATTATGCAAAGAAATTATTCTTCAGAGACTTTGAATGGATTCTAACTCCCTTACAAAATACAATGGGTTTTAATTCAATGGTTGTCTAAGTTCCCTCATTCTAGTTTTTGTTCTGCTTTGGCTAAAGTTGGAGCAGTTTATTATGTAAATATGTGTTCACTTCATCAAGCATATCGTTATTTCTGTCAGAAGAATGTTTTATAAAGGCATGGAATATTTGTGCTACCAATAGCTGTAGAATATTCACGTTATTAGTGGCTTTTGTTTTCTCTTTGAACTAATTGCGGTATAAATCCTCCAAAGTATTATGAGTCATGCTTAATGTCTTGAAAGTGACATTTGTGACCCACTAAAATTAGATTTCCTTTTACAAAACAGTAATAATTAATTAAAGAGCTTCAACAATTTTAGTCTTGTCAACCATTAAACCATATCATGATGAGGACAGGCTTAACTATATCATATGACATCAATTACTTTTGCCCAGTAATTTACAATAATCTTTTAATTGGAAATAATAAAATGTGTTGATTCCAATGGGGATAACGTTTTTTTTAACTTTCCTGTGTCAAGGACATTCTAAATCAGACAAAGTGTAATAAAGCATCAATTATTTATTGAGGCAAATCAAACTGATCAATTGTATCTAATACAAGGGTCAATAAATCCAAAAACCCGTTAACGCTGACTCGGAGTGATCTTGTTTCGGGAGACTTCCACATTCTGTTAAACCCAATTTGCTTCAATTTGTATCTTATTTGCAGAACTTAAAAATATGTTACTTACACGTGTAAAGTTGACCCGTTAACTTCTAGCTTTTTAACAACTTTATTCCGTGGAGGTTCTTTATCCACTTTGAGTGTGTTGTAAACTATTTTTGCATCTCGTTCGGATGGAAGTGTGATATCGAAATCCCTGTAAGTTTAAAGAAAAAAAAACTTCCTTAATCACAAACAAATCTCTAAAATAAACAATTAATCTCACAGGGTCAAAAAATTCGATTCCGGCATTTTGTTCATTAGATATTTTTAAATCATAGGGTGATACACCAATGCAGCTAATGTTTACGGCAAGGCAAAACAAAAGATCATGATAACGTTAATCTTTGCTCATAATTCATTTAAATAGATTAATTTATTATATTGCAATGTTTTTAAATGCTGAATTCCTGGATCAATATATTATATTGATTATATTTTATATTACTAATGTATTTGTATTTCATATTAAAGTGGCCTTCGACACGTTTTAGTAATTGTTCTAGCGATAATTAATATTTCTCGACCCTAGCCTTACGTCTACAACATTAACCCATTAATACCATAACTGTTTTATACTATCAAAATGCGCTATTTTTTTTTTATTACGAGCACCACATGGATATAAACCATTAAACTACGCTTCTTCAACGATATTTACAACGTAGGTTCTACATATAGGCTGGCTTAAATTCAATTTCAAGTTTTTCTTAAGACCCATCGATGAGCATTCTCCCAAATTTTTCTCCCTGAACCAAATTTTGCCTTCCGCCAAATATCGATAAGACGATCTAATTAAATTAACTAGCCGCACTCGAATTGCTGAAGATATCGATATTTCAGATAGACCCCCTGCCTTTGGGGTATTCAAAAGTTAGCACGCGCGTTAACCGATATGATATGAACAGAATTTGCTTGGCTACCTATGAGTGACTAGTGTTTAGAAATTATATTGCCCGCTTTAATTTTTTTTAGGGGATTTCTCATTTCTATTATTTAGCGAACTGATCAGTAAGCCGATTTTCCATCTGTCAACGACCAATATCACATAGTGATTCACATCCACTGCTTTCCCCTGCTGCTTAGATTATAGGAAACAATCGCAGAGCGTCTCCCATTCAGTCTTTTGCTTAAATATCAGGCAGGCTAGTTTCGGCGGGTTTAGTCTGTAAAAAAATTAAGATAAGACACATTCATTACCTAATACTGTAGTGCTTACTTTGAAGGGTCTGATTTCTGAAGAGTCCGAGAAACGACGAACTATTCCCTTATGTAAGTCCTTGTAGTCTTGAGATATAAAGCGTTAACTAACAAATACCTGTAGTTAAATGGCTAATAACATGAGACAAGCCATTAAGAAGTCACCCTGACATAGATCTTCCCGTGCCTCCAAGTCTTTAAGTTGCTCTGCAAATTCTCCATGGTCACTTGCGTACAATTTTTTTTGTATAGTTCTAAGAAATAGGTTTATAGTTAAAATACGTTCTTATATTATTTAAAAAATCATAATAATTCATTATAGAATCACTCCTTAAACATATGTCTCATGCAAAAAAGTTAAACTATACCATGGCCGAGCTTTGAGCCCGTGGTCCTTTAGTTTCCTCTGGATGTGTTTCGATGTTCGTGTGGGATTCTTGGGATTCCTAACAAAGGTAATGTCCGGTGGACTTCAAGGCCACTGAGGGGGATGAGGGTGACTTTCCCTGAAGAGGAAGGTCTTCAGGGCGGAGTGGAAACCGGCTGGGTCTGAGGTCGTCACCGCAGGATCTAGTCTGTTCCAGGTCCTGGGCCCAACGACGTCTATGGACCTGCCGTCAAGCGTGTGGCGCGGTTGGCGTGTGGGCGGAAGAGGGAGCCTCTGGATGTGGACCTGAGACCGCGTCTGCCCTGGAGGTGCGCACTGCGGGTGAATGGCAGGTAGGACGGTGAGCAGCCCAAGAGAGATTTTTAGACCAGCGTGGCGATCTTGTAGTCGATGCGCAGCCAGTGGAGCTCGTAGAGGAGCGGTGACACGTGATCATACTTCCTCTTGTTGAATATGAGCTTGGCTGCCGTGTTAATAACTCTCTGAAGCTGCTCCAGGCGACAGGACGGGAGACCTGCGAGCGTAGCGTTCCCGTAATCAATCCTGGAGAGAATCAGGGCCGTGATTAAGCTCTTCCTGACCTCGAAGGAGAGAGGAGAGGCAATGCTGCGAATCACCCTTAGGGACGCGAAGCAAGAACGGGCGGTCTTGTTGATGTGTGTGCTCATGGAGCAGTCCGAGTCCAGCCAGATCCCCAGGTTGCGGACGGAATGCACGGGGTCGGAGCAGATGGTGACCGGGATGGAAGGAAGCGCCGAGGCACGTCTGGGCGAGGAAGTCCACATCACCTCGGTTTTGCTACTGTTCAGCTGCAGACGGCTACTGAACATCCAGTCGCTGATGGCCTTCGCACATTGAGACATCCTGGAGGAGAGGGCCTCGGTGTGGTCGGGTTTGCAGTGACCGTAAACTTGGGTGTCGTCAGCGGACATGTGGCAGTGGAGTTCGTGGGAGTGGATGATGCTCTCAAGTTCCGCTGTGTACATCGAGAAAAGAAGCGGACCGAGGACGGAGCCTTGAGGAACGCCGCAGGTTGTCGGAGCGTTGGGCGACGCGAGGTCGCTGTGGCCAACGCAGAAGGAACGATCAGCGAGGTAGGACCGGAACCACTCAAGGACGCGGTCTGCGAAGCCGAAAGATCTCTCGAGTCGTTGGAGGAGTATGTCGTGATCGACAGTGTCGAAGGCGGCCGAAAGGTCGAGGAGGACGATATAATTCAATTACAAGTTTCTTAGGAAACCATTGTTTCCCTCCATGGCTATATAAATAAAATGAATCTTCTTTATTGATTTCTGTTGATGTTTCCTTAGGGCGTTGACCAACTGGATTCAACTCGTTCTAAGATTTAAGAGAACAATTCGGGACTTAGTCCAGGACATCCCAATTTCTTCACATGTCCTCTCGCATATCACTGATGAAATGTTTGACTGCTTGGTCTGTCTCCTCATCACTTCCACCAAGTGGTACTCAGCAAACCTGAAAGCCTTTGTTCTTAAAAAAAAAACAATTTCACGAGGCATATTTATTGCAAGAATTCGAATAAGTCTGGAATCAAAGCGGAGGGTGGAACGTGGAAAGACTTTCATATTTATAGGCTACTTATTTCCTGGCGCCATTCAATACATCAAAGCTAACAAGTACACAAGTTAAAGATTGATCTTTTTTCGCGCATTGTGCCATGGATGCTCCATTTGTAATACCTGAAATTTATACATGATTCAAATAATAATCCAGCGCAGAGAAAAGTCAGATGAACACTTTGATATAACTTTATTAGAAATTTAATGTCATTAAACGCGATATAAAAGATATTTTTTACCCTGCTCAGCTTACCAGGCTTAACAACGGTATTTTTTGACCGGGCTAGCTTTATTTCGGTCTACTCTACATAGCCACCATCGAATTTGAATGCCTAACTCAGTCTCGCCTGATACCTCACAATTAATAAATTTGAGAGGGATTCTTCCTTACAACTTCATTCAAAACATACTGAGTCATTATTTGGTCTATTTCTTTATTGTACTTTAGTCTATTTTAGTTTTTAAATTAAATCCCCATCACCAGGTGTATGCTCCATTCTTATTTTTAGCTTTGGAGCCTTTGCTTCTTTTGCTTTAACAATGATTGGATCAGGATCTTCGAAGATTAAAAAATTGGTTGATCTTTCATTCTTCAGAATACTTGCAGATTCTGAAATTGAAGTATTTATAGAAGTATGAAGTATGACAAATATATAATCAAATCAAATTTCTCCCAGATTAAAAAAAACAAACCATCTGGAGATTGTGGTTGCCTTTCACAATGTTCATCCTGTTTTAAGTAACAAAACTAATGCCTATAATATTGTTTACAATCATAATAACACCATACAGGAGAGACTTACCTGCTTCTCATCATAAGTGATTGCTGATGATTCATTTGTTTCCAATTGCGATGCTATATCCTCATCTTGGTTTTGAGCATTATACTTATTGGCTGCACTTTCAGTCCAAAGATGTAAGAATTCATGATTTAAGGTCTTCTCTGATGAAAGACACAGATCCTCCAATACCTTGCAGCTTAAATATTGAAAAATAAATAATTATTAATGATTCTCCAAAGTGTTGAGCCAAAATCCAAACAAAATCATGTACTGGTGTATTGTAAATATGTAAATCACAGGGCAGCAACTTACGTGCTATTTATGGAAGACACAACTCGACTGAAATTGCTTGCTATAATAATAAAACAATACAATTCAAACAAAATTGGAAATTAAGATGATATAAATATACCTTTTTGCCACCATTTTTTGTTTAGGGCCATCAATTCCTTAAACAGAATTATTTAATTAAATTAAAGGGGTTATTATTTGATTTAGTCTCTATGAGACAACAACCTCTAGGCTGAATTCATCTGAACCCATATAAATTGCATCCAATGGACACATGTATATCTCTTTATTATCCTCTTCTTCAATTGCAAACAAGCTCTTGATAGTACCACAGTGAGTCCTTCACAAGGGAATAAGATATTTCGTGTCATCAACTACTAAAAGCATCCATCAAAAATGATTAACCTCAAAATGTTGCTTCCTGACAACACTCTGGCATGTCTACGAATTTCAGGATATTTTAAATTAATTAATTATTGATTAAAACGAAAATTTAAATCCACCAACTTTGGTTCTTCCAAATGATCCTCATAAACTTCAAGCCAAGAATCATTCAACTGACATATATCTTGCTTAACCTTTAACAAAATATCAGCCAATCTTTAAAATTCAAAAACATACTGAGTCATGTAAAAAATGCAAAACTGGTTATTGTAACAGATGTTGGCTGGAGTTCCAGATAAATTTACATATGTGTGTTCATCTTTCAAAACAACAGAAAAGAAAATTGCTGAAAACAACAATCAAAAGTAAATTACTTTGCAGCTTGACCATTTTGAAGGGTTTCTAACATTTTCTTTTGACCTGCCAGGATTCTCTGGAAGAAATGCTTTTGAAGCCATCAAATGCTGTTGTTTCAACATTTCAAAATCCAAATGATTTTCATCAAAATTTTCATGGAATGTAAGCTGATGGTTGGTAGAAGGGATTTGAGGTGTCGTGCCAGGTAGCTGACCAGGAGCTATTAAAAATAAGCAAGAACACTTAGATAAATAACTAGCAAGTCATTCTATGAAGTGCTTTTGCAAATGTTTGATCAACTCAATAAAACTTTGATACATTCACAGAAATTATGTTAGCTTTGATAATAATTTTTAATTAAAGACTTATTAGACTAATTAAAATCTTGCCTAACGGTATTTAATTTTATACACTCTGCATATTTATTTTATCAGATAGTAATAAAATTTACAAAGATAAATATACAAATATAGATATAGCATTGAGTGGATACATTTAAAACTATGCAAGCAAATGGACAAAAAATTCCTTATAAAAAGAAATAACATATTTCAACATCGAATATTTTGACAGAAATAACAGATAATTATAATCACCTACTCAATGAATCATGTCATTCAATGCAGGCATTTAAGCTTAAGCACATTATTTAATGAATTTACAAATATTACAAATGCTTTGAATGCTTCAAGATATCCTATAAATTCATATAAACGCTAATAAATTATAGCAATACAGTGTGAATATCAACAATCAAGTTGAATAAGTTAACTTGTTTTTGTTGAAATCCTGATAACTGGAACCGAGTTATTTTTGCCAGAAACTCTAAGCACACCCAGTGCTGTTCTATCCAGTTGGTCATCTTTGAGTGTGTCTGCTTCTTCTTTTATGTTGGCCTTTATATTGGCAGCTAGCTTCTCAAGAAAAATCCTGCAACATAAAAGTAAAATTACCATAATAACACTATAAGCCTCAAAGTGTAAAGGCACCTGTAGTGATATTCCAACTCATTTGTGTTGGTTGTACATAGTTTTAGACCCTTCTCATAAACTGAGTCAGCCTCCTTTACTTTTCCAGATTCCTCACAGCATTCGGCCCATGACTTGTAGAAAAGCCCTTCCTTACAACCAATACCCATTTCATTCATGATTCTAAACACTCCAAGGCGATCTTCACACCTCTTTGCCTGGTGCAACAACTTTTATCATCAGTATCTAGTCATAGACTAATAGTTTCACTTACATAATTGCAGCAAATTTTTATGAAGCGATTATCATCACGGTAAGTCTCATCTTTTGAGAAGAGTTTTATGCATTTCTCTGAAAGATCAAAATCCACTCTTCCAGTAATGCATGTCTGAGATGCCCATTTAATGTATCTTGTAATATATAAGCAATCATTAACTGCTGTTATTAAATCCTATGAAATCCTGGGCAAGATTACCTGCACCATACATCCAACTGATCAAAGCCTTTCTGAGTTCTCAATTCAATTTCAAAGCTCCTGTGATATAATCAAAACAAGTCATTCTACAAAATTTTAATGCAATCGTTAGCATACCTTTTTTGGCATTCAATTTCTCTTGATTTGGATAACGCTAGTGACAACTGAGCTACAGACCTGCCTTGAGCCAAAGGTCTGATATTTTCTTTGCTCAATTCCCATTCAAAGTCCTCATCCATCTACTATGAATTCATAAAGATAAAGAACGAATCCAGCACATAGAATTATTGCATAAAGTTATATCTTAACTGTTTCTTACATATTTATACATTTTTGGGACACCCGATATGAGCTGTTTAATAAAGAATATTATTTGACGAAAACAGTCAATTATTCTATCCAGAATTAAAGCTATTCAAAATACTATGAAAATTAGACTTAAAATAACTGCCCAGTGAATTTATTATTAGCTTGAGCCCTAAGTTATTCTGTCTGCAGCTCCCAGTTGATGTTATTAATGAAAACTCTCGTCAGCACGGAAGTCGGCAAATTTTACAAAGCAAATTAAACGAGACGAGTTAAAACAAAGTTAAATACCTCGGATGATGCTGAAAAGTCAAACTCGATCGATCTATATTCGGTCCGAACCACAATCAGTACAACAAGAGAATTCAAAAATTCCTGCTAAAAGAGTAGCTAGTAGTAGTAGGATAAAGTAATAACCCATTAAGGTTTTAGCAAACAATAACTTATAATAAATTATTTTAAAATATGTTTTAATTAACTAGAAATTTTGATGAAATTCAGTGGGGTGATCGATTGTGATGTGAAACATTTCTTTTGATTAAATATCTACGAAGGGGAAAACAAAATAAATAAATATCAGAATTCATCCAGTAAGTAATGATCATATTTATAATAATCACATATTTATCCTTTTGAAAAATGCAATAGCGGGATTGACCGCCGAGAATTTGCCCCTACTGGTAAGTGGACATTTTTCTACACTTGCTCTCTGCTGGCATTTTCTTATAAATATTCATTTCCCAAAGTAGGCAATGGTTTATGGGGTCTCGACAATCATATCACTAATTTGGGACGTTGCATAACTCACAGCTAGGTATCTTTAGCACCTAGGCCACAACCTAATCATATTCAGGTCCTTTCATAAAACCGTGTCCGATTTAACCTGGAAATTCGGCCTAACCCGGCTTTACTCAAAAACATCAGATTCGGTACATTTTTATTAGAGACCAAGCAAAACCATAATTGTTTTTCCATGCCCGGACGGCGCGCTCAAATTATGCACCATCACATACGCGATCTTAATAATCACACAAATATATAAGTCTGACATGCAAAATCTATGAATTAATAGATCTATGAATTTTTATTATTATAATGCAAAATTAACACCGCATCCATTGTTTTACTTTTTAGACTTTTGCCTAGTTTTCTGAATAACCATTGCTTGTAATTGATCAAAGTCTCAATTATTTCATCTCTATACTCTAATAAAATTTCAATATTTTTGTGAAGTAAAAATTGAATTTGAATGAAACAAAGATTAAGGATGGTATCTCTTGCTGTGCAGGAAATAGTATTTTATTACATCGAATATGCAAATCTGAGTTGAGAACATAATTGAAGCATTGAACACCGGTCCGGCCCGCCCATTCGCCTAAGGTCTAGTAGCCCGCCCCCTGCATGTCTCTAATTCCCATGCTCAATTTATTAGCAAAGCATTTCCATGATAAAGAAACCCATTTTCCAGCCATCCTAAAGACTAAGTTACGTTATCTAAATTAATAAATCTTGAACTTCCACTGTTTAGTTTGCCAATTCCTAGTTGTTACAGTATACTCACAGATATCGAAAGACTTCATAAATTTTTTTTAGAATTAACTCACTAAGTAGAACAAATGAAATTAAAAACAGTGAGCTAAAACATATAAAAAGTTTTCCACTATTTTGATGCTAAAAGGCATGCCTTGGTTCAATTCCAAAGAGTATTCTTAAATCTTTCAAAGAGAGTTTGGCTGAAGAACCACCAACCCTATAATGGATACACAGAATAAAAATTTAGAGCATAAAAATATTCAAGAAGCAAATATTATTTGTGTTGTGCTTACCCCGTTAGTACGTTGGTTGCAAGGTTCATCTTTCTTTGTTGTAATTGAGCAATCTTTTCTTCAATTGTTTCTTTGCAAACAAACCTGGAACCAATCAAAAATGCAAGTGTATTATTGTATTATAAAGATCAACCATAATTTATTCCTATATTATTAAAACACATCAAACTTGTGAATGAAGACATTCTTCTTCTGCCCAACTCTGTAAATCCGATCACAAGCTTGCTGTTCTAGAGCAGGATTCCTAAATTATCAGAAAACTAATAAACCAAACATTGTCTTAATACAAACAAGCTTAAATTTTACTTACCAGTGCATGTCAATAATATAAAGGTGACTACCGCCAATTAAATTCAAACCAGTACCTCCAGCTCTCAAAGATAGCAGCATAACCTACAATTGAAAATAATAAAATTATCCCATACATATATATGACACAGACACAATGCTTTCTTACCTCAGGACCTTTAGGATCTGAATTGAAAGCATCCACAATTTCTGATCTTTTCTTGGCAGGGATATCTCCTTTTATTGCACAGCATCGAAATTTGGATTTTGTTAGGTGGTGATTCACAATGTCAAGCATCTTTGTCCATTGTGAAACTATCACACTGGCAGTTTTTGAAAATAAGAGCATAACATTAATTCAATAATCAAACAAAGTCCTTTTAAAATTTTAAATTAAAATCCTCAAGACTTGCCTTTTTACTGGCAATCCAGTGGCTTTGCAATCTTGTCTAACATTTTCCATAATTTCCATCAAGAATTTGATCTTAAAAAACAAGTTATGTTGCTATTATTGCTTTTAAACAACTGAAATTAATCCCCCTTGAAACCTTTGTGCTGATGGCCTCTATGTCAAACAGAGATGCCAGAGATGAATCAACATCTTGAACAGCCCCAGCACCTATGGACAAGGCATTCATTTGATCAACCAAATCTAAATCCAACTCTTCTGTCTTTAAATCTTCAACTTCTGCAGCCTATTAAATGAAACATCACAAGTTTAGGAGCATGAAGTTCGAACTGAAGTGTTTGAAAGTGAAACAACCTCCTTCATGAGGTACGGATGGCAACAAGACTGTCGCAGTCTCAACAATAACAACAACATTTGAGTAGCACTAGTTCCTTTTCCTTCAGTTTTTTCTTGATTGTCCTGGATGACTCTTTTTACACCCAGCTGTTTGAATTTTTCTCTCTCATCATGTTCATCCAAGTATTGCTGTAGTTTTGCCCTGCATTTAATTAACTTTTTATTCAAAGATTTAACAGTAAGACACTAACTTCAATTAGCTTTGTTAGTTGAAAAAGTAATTGATAATTTGAATAACTATGAACAATGACAAAGCAAAACTGAGATCTTAACAAGGTCTGCCTGATGTTGATACTTCCGAGCACCTCATGTCTAAACATATTTGAGACCTAGTTCATATTGCCAGAAAGGAGCACTATATAAATGGAAATGCTCTGCTTGTGGCACCATAATAAGTGAAGTACACATTGAATGAAGATAATCATATTGTCTAACCAAGCTACCCAGGGACTTTATGTAGCAGTGTAAGCTAGATTCTAGGACTAGGAATAAACTCATGCTCACTTCTAAGATTGCCCTAAACTACATGACATTTTAAATTAAAAAAAAATCTAAAGTTAAAAAGTGTCTTCAAAGTTACTAACTTGGATTTTGTAAAAATCTTATCGTAAATTTTGCGCTCTTCTTTCGACAGACTAATATCATGAAGTTTGTATTCCTTCGGAGGCAATGAAACCTGAAACAACACCAAAATTGTTACAGATCTTAGTCAGCATTAAATAAACCAAGTAAATAAAATAAAACCTAATTATATAATTAATAATATAATTAACAATAAAAAGAACCAACCAATGAATTGCCAGAAATTGAACATTTCTGCTCTTTAGTTCTTCTCAACATCAAAACCTTAATGATCATATTTAATCGACCTTCTCCATATTCTATAACAAAATTAAATGAATCATAAACATGAAATACATTCAAAATACAAAAATAATGTATTAGAAAAAAGCTCTCTAAAGCAGGAGTGGGTGATTCTTTCCTTGGTGGGCCATTTTATCATGGCCACTGGGCCAGATACTTACAAAGTTAATATATAAACAAGCTAATAAACCAGATAAAAATCATCTTAAAAAAGTTAAGAAAATAATGATTGACTAATGAAAATAGTATATTACTTGATTTATTGTCCACGTGTCTTTTCCAAAGCCTATAGTCATCAAAAGGTGAACATCTCAAAAATCTACAACATCAGGGAAACACCATGAAAAGATGTGTCACACATATATAAACATTTATAAATTAGGACATTGACCTTAATAGAGAATAAACATCTGAAAGATCATTGTGGATTGGAGTTCCAGAGAGGATCCATCTGATGTTGGCTCTCAACCTGCAGGCAGACAAAGCTGTGATGCTCTTGCGATTCTTTATGGCATGACCTTCGTCGAGAATAATTCTTTGCCAATGAATTCTAAGAAGAGGTGAAGAAGACCGCTCCAAGGCAATGCTTTCATCCTTAGGAAATCATCCATAACATTACATTTTATGTTTAGAAGTAAAGCTTATAAAATCTTATAAAATTCAGCAAATGTCAGCATTAATTACTTATGTTGGCCAAATTAGAACACATGTTTCCAAACTAATAATAAAGTAAGGTGAGATCAATGACTCCTCATCAACATATGGTAATTATTTATGATCTCAAGACACAACTGATTGATATAATAAATAATATTCATAACACAATAATATAATAAATGACACCTTATCACAACAAGGCTCATCACTGAGTTGCTTTTTGTCACCTGCTCCAACTTCTGAACTGACAATGTTATAGGTTGTCAACACTACATCAGCTTTCTGCAATCTTTGGTAGAGAGCTCCATTTAGAATCAATGAAAATCAAGTAAGTTTAAAATATTGAAAAAAAAAACTGACTTATTTATGCTCTCCTTTCTGGTTGGTCCATGATATATGAAAACTTTTAATATTCCATTTTTGACTCTTTTTGCAATCTCACTTTCCCATTGGTGGATGAGAGATGCAGGACATATCACTAAAGTAGAACTGCTTGGCAGAGCTAGAAAAAAGAATAAAACTCTTCAAATAACAGATTAATTCAGAAATGTTATGTTAATAACTTCCACTCACAACACTTGGACTTGTCTAGCCACTCAGAAGGCTGATCTATTTCTTTGCAATTGCTTTCTTTTTGCTTTATTATCAGTGATATCATAGTCAATGTTTTGCCCAACCCCATGTCATCAGCTGTAATAGACCCATCAGTTACTTCCCCAGCATCAAAGCTTTGTAATTGGCAATTCACCTAAAATTCCTCCTCTTGGAGTTTGAAGTTCTCTCCAAGCCAACCAAGCGAGGGCCTGCTTCTGGTGAAGCATGAGTTCCACATTGAGGCCGCTCGGTCCTTCCACTTCAGCAGTGGATGAAGGACAAGATTCCAGTTGGCTGTAAATACCAGAAATGTAGTTATTTATTAACAAATAAATGAGATAAATATGAGACTTTCCAAAATCAATTTATTCAATAGCAAGCATTGAGGGTAATATTTGACGTCATTTTAGAATAAAACGATATGTAGGAATATACGCAAATATAAAGGAACAAACGTGTGCAAATTGTTGATAGAATCGGATATTGGACCACCCAGCTCTCTTAGACCTGCTGTGCCTAGACTTGAACTGGATTGGTCTAATCAAAATCAAACAAAGTGATAAAATTCATCATATGCAATGGCAAAGCTATTGGCAGACTCACGTTTTCTAATCATAGCCTGACTTTCCAAAGGTAATGCATCAGTATATTTAATAGAGTGTTCTTGATTGATTACATCTGGAAGAAAGTTTGGTTTAATAAGCCATTGGAAACAATTTCCATAAACCTTTCTGACCAGCTGTTGATTTCTCCTCTTTAATTTCTTCCTGATCTACTTTTGCATCATTGGTCAACTTCATATATTCAAGTGCTTTTGTCATCTTTTCCACAGTACATCTAATTTTTTTTCCTCCATCAGGCAATTTGCTCAAATTCAAGGTTCTCAACAAGTTCTAAATACCAACAAATAAATTTCTAATTTCTCCAGATATCATTAATTAATAGTTCATACCTTTTGACCAGCAAGATCGACTTCTAAATCAGAAACGGAATATTTTTTTATATAAACATCAAATTCAGATGTATCAACGGGTTCTAATGGAACGGAATTTACAACATTTTTAGATTCGCAATGAGCTGTGGACCCTTCTCCACAACTTTTTGTGATCAATTTTCTTTCCTCTTGAATAATCTTATCCGTCTTATTCTCAATTATGTATACATCATCACTGTCATCCTCATCATCATTACTATCCTCACTTTCACTTGCTCCCTTTATCAGGCTAGTTTCTCTGAATGACTTATTCTCTGAGACTGCTTCCTTATTTTGGAGTTTCATCTTTGGAAGTTGAATGACTCCAGTGGTATTAACACCTTTGCCATTCTTGGGTTGCTAGAAAGGAAAAACTTTTATTTGCCAAACACGGAGATGACAAATACATTTTACATACCACCAAGATGGAGCCACACCATTTCCTGGTTTTATCACACATTTGACACCTGTAACTCAGTCTGAAAAATGAAACACGTCAAAGCTTCCATTGGTAATTATGTCATTTAGCATAAATCACCTCATCTCTTTGCTTTGCTCATCAATAAATGGTTTGCATAACCCAACATAATTTTCCACATGAACCAAACATTTTGAGGGTTTTATTCCACTGCAACGTACAAAATCATGATAATTGTCAAATTAGAAATTGTAAATAACAAAATTACTGACCCTGCCGGTTTGGCAAACTGACATAATCCTTTAGAACACACATAAAAACTCTTCAGATAGGTTTCAGGCTTTGTAAGTCCAGTCTTTATATAACAGGTTTCCCCTACACAAATAATTACTTGTTAACGTTACAGGTTCATGCAATTTCTCGCAAAGGTAATACTGAAAGATACCATGTTTGCACTTAATTATTTCATATTCGTTTTCCATGACCAAAAATTATAGTATTTTTAAAGTGGCAAGGCGAAAAATTAAACACAGCAGCAGGTTGTTTTGGTGAGTCGAAAATAAGCGCGTATATTATGTAAAAAGTGAAAGAAGGGTATACAAAAAATTACAAATAACAGTAATTTTAGATTACTAAATGTAATTTAAAAATGTAGTTAAATTATGAATATTTTTAATTATATTAAATTATGCATTTTATGTGACTAACAATCTCAAAGAACGACATTTTAATTATCCAACCAAGCATTAATTAAATAGGTAAATTAAACTATTATCATAATTCAATAACAGCTGTTATCATTGTTATTAACTAATCTTTGAACTTTTTAAACAAGATGCCAATGTTGAGGGTGGACTTAAATTCAATTTCCATTTATATATTTTAATGGTCGACCCCGACAAAAATCAATTCCCGATCGGTCACTATTTATATTAGAATGAAAAATTTAAGTGAAAGCAACTTATACGGTTTAACCAAGCAACATGACAGAATATTTAATGTGAATTCAAAGTTGTCGACAAAAAAGCATATTTTGATGATTAATGGACTAACATCAAACGATATTGGAGCCGATGTAGTTCGGAGTGTTGAAATGTATTTATTAAATGAGGCTCTTTCCGCTATTGTGGCTCCTCCCTTCATCAAGCTGTAACGGAAGTGATCAGCCACGAGTCAGCCGATCTGCAACAATTTGTGGGGGGGGTCAAAATTTAAAAAAAGAGAAAAAATTTAACAGTGGGCAGCAGGAGGGGCCAGGACAGAGTATCCACCAGGATCCGTCACTTCCATAAATCCACTATGGTTGCAGTTAGGGACAAATTTAGGCGGAAAACGGAGGCGGGGTGGAAATATATGCTGAAAAGTGGAATTTTTCCGCCTATTAAAAATTATAATATTTTGCTTTTGTATAGCTCATTGAAGATATGTTCAAGGCGAAAATGCAAATCCAGTTAATTTATTTAAATTGATTCCAAATATTTAATTTTTCATCAATTCTATACTCATTTCTTAATCTGGACAAGACATTTTGGGGGGGAGATCGGAACTTGCCACCGCCCCATGGGAGACTATGCATGAGATTTCTGACAATATGACAATAAACGCGACATAAGCATGATAATCATGAACAAGTTTTTAAAATCACAAACAAAGGAAAGAATAAATATGATTCTAAATATTTGTTCTATGTAAAACTTATTTTTGACACCACCATGTTGGTGCCTGAGTATTTTTTATGGAGATTGCATAAAGAGCGGATGTTTACGATGTCGCCATAGTGACCCAAGATGCTAGGTTATCTTGGGATTTCTGTAAAATGTGGAAGATAACTTTGCAGGAATATGATACACATGCTACGTTATTATAGAATAGACATGTTTTGACGCTCTTGACCGTCGGCGAACTAACTTTAGATGGAAAATGGCTTGACATTTTAAAAATTTATTTTGGATTTTACACGAAAATGACTCATATCTCAAGATATTCTCGTATACCGGTTCCAATTAAATCAAATATTGATAAAGAAAAGCCAAGGGGTAGAGAAATCAAACGAACAAAGTTGCCAAACATATATAACAGTTACAACTCGAATGTGTTCAAGAAAAATTCGTCTCAAAGTAGATTGGACGATTTCGTTAATCTGGATTTTATAAACGAGTCAAGAAATGATGGACCGCGGCCTGGGTCAATGAACAACCCTACGACGTCAGCAATGCACGACTTTTCCATGAAAAGATATCATTCAACAGGCCAAGTTTATCCGAGGAATACTGGAGCAAATCCAGATATCCAGAAAGAAAATCATATAACCTGGCCGGTAATGAAAGAAGAAAATTTTAACGAGGGCTATCTCAAAATGCAAGGGATTATGAATGCAAAAAGAGAAGACTTAATAAGAAAAAGAGGAGATTTAAGAAGGCTCGGCAGGCAACCATTGCCCCCAATCTCCAGACCACAGCAAGAAAGTTTTTCGAGAAATTCAAATTCTGATGAATGGGAGTCTGGTTCTGATAGCTCTTATGGTTTTGATACAAAAGGAAATGCTGGATATAGTGAAACTTCTGAAACTCATCACAGAAATCTAAAGGTTTGAAATGAAATGAAAGCACCTTAGCTTAGCTCTTACCTGTTTTTACTAAAAGTTCACGTTTTTTAATTAATCGACACTTTTATAACTTATTTGCAATTCAATTTTTAATATCTAGCCAAGATAAGGAATTTGATTCGACGAAGTTGATGAAGAACAGATATTCAAAAGATGCTGGAGGAATGTCTGAAGGCGTGGGAAATTAAAATTAGTGTCAATGCCTCCTCACATTGAATTTATCAGTTCATAGTTATAATTTCTTAAGCATTTTATAATTTTAGAATTATCACGGTGCCATGACTTTTCGTGAGTTTGCCAAACATTGGTTGCGATGTGCCAAGTTTTAATTATTAATATCTGTGCGTGCGATATTAATGCTTTAGGTGCCTCATTGATATCTGGACTATTTCAAGTTATTGGCAAAATCATTACTGGAGTTTAAATTTACTGAATGAAGTTTCATTTGTATTGAAGAAGCTATGTTTGACCAAGATATATATCTTCGTCAATCTTTGAAGTTTTCTTGTAGAGATGTCGGGAGGAACGTGTAATTGTTGTAATACATTCCGTGATCATATCAGTGTGACTTCAAGGGTGCATGTACTGTGATGAATAATATAGATTGAATTGAAATTCGTGAGCGCCTTTTTTTATTAAAAGGAAATGAAAGCACCTTAGCTTAACCCTTACCTGTTTTATTATTTGTGAGAGAATTTCTTGCTCTGTAAGATAGTATGCCTGAGTATTTTTAATATCATTGATTTTTGTTCATTTTCAAGCAAATAGTGTCGAAGGTGCTCAGTTTTGTCCACTTGACATGCCATATCAATGACTTAAAAATGAACAAAAATCAATGGAATTAAAAAAATATCAAACAATGCTTTCAGAGCAAACAAATCTCTTAAAAATAACAAAACAAATAAGAATGAATATAAAAATAAAGTGCTTTCCTTTCTTTTTAAATAAAATTTAAATAAATGCTCACCAATCACTCAACTTTTTATTACTCAGCCCAAAATTGTATGAGGAGCTTGACCCGTAAAGATCCCCGTTGCTTCATAATTTGCAGTGCTCTCTTATCCTTTATTTATTTCTGATTTACGATTCACATACATCGGAAGTGGACTCACTGTTATTATTATTTAGTGTCTTTTTTTAAAGTGCCGGAGGCGGGAGTCTATTCCACCCGAAACACCCCCTCTGCACACTTTAGAAAAACAAAACAGAACTTTAAGAGCGACAAAGACATTATTAATGAAAATTTGTGGAATGAACAGCAGAGGAGAGGGTATTTTGCTCGAACTTTGTGTACTAGGTCCTGCCATTAGCGACACCACAAACCATCTATGATTGGTCCTTTCTAAACATTGGATGCAATTGCAGTTATTTAAATACTTCCTGAGAGCAAAATGTAGATTAAGTCTTATTAATTTAATAAATATCATTGCTTAAGAATGTCTGCTATGAGAGAAAATGCAATCAAGATTAATTTAAATTAATTTTAAAAAAAATTAATGTCTCTAAAAGGGGGTGAAAAACTTGTTTCATTCTGGGTTCATCGCATTTTGACATTAACATAGAAATGATTTAAATTCTGAAAAAAGTTTAAAGATCGATTCTATAACAACAAACTAATTATTATAAAACATGTAAAAATGTGTAAGATTATAAAACAGGTCGTTCTAAAACTGGTTGCTAATAAAAGTATATAAATTTAATTTATATTTGCTCTATAATACAACAATTAGTGATGGCCTGCAAAGCCACGGAGAGGTAGAATGAGCTGATCATTCGTGGGTGACGTGGTTGTTAATTCTGTTCCAGAACATTTCTTCTTTTCATAATGGCTGCAAACAATTCCGCTTGGCCGTCATTGGCTGTGGATGGCTGGGTGTGTCGACCAATCGTGGGAGGTGGTGGCAAAGGAAAGTTGGGAGAATACGAGTTGCACGAGAAGTCTGCAGGAGGTGGCGGAGGAGGTGGAGACACCGGTGGACTGCAAAGTGAATTCATCTTCTTGCTGCTCGACGAACACGCAGAGGTCTTGAAGGAACTCGGGAAAATTGGAGGAGGCGGAATGAAAGTGAAAGAGGGTTTGCTGAATGAAGTTGCCTGCGTCTCGCTTTGGGCGAAATTCTTGACGGCATGAACTTTCTGATTGGTAGAAGAACATTTTGGAGTGTCTGAAGATTTCAACATCGAAGAAGTCTGGGATACATTTTTAATGGAATTAAGTTCGAATCTGGGTTTTGCTGGCAGCGTGGTCACGTAGTTTCTGGGAGTTGATGAAGAGCAATTTGGAACAATTGGAACGACTTGGGAAGTCATACGATGTATTGTTTGAGTGTCTACCTTGAAACCTGATCTCGATTGTTCCGCTGCGTTGAAATATGTATCCTCGAGTAGCGTTGGACAATTTGAATTCAACGAAGGACTGAAAATATTTGGTGGTTTTTCAGGCATTATCACATCATTAATTTGTTTAGATTTTAAGACGTCAGTGCTCATTCTCCTTTTGCTTTCGTATTTTGAATTCACTTTGTCTTCTTTCATCTTTATTTCAATATCCCAATCGTTCATGTAAATATCGTCTGATTGGGCATCCAGCACGTCTCCATGAGACTGCCTCCTCATCGGAACTTCATGAAATTCACTATCCAGACGACTGAGAACGCCAGAGGAAGATGGTCTGCTAAAGAATGGAATTTTCTTGTTTGATTCCACGGATTGGCTGGTTTGAAACCTTGTCGTGCCGTTTTTCAGAGATTTCATCATGCTTTGCGAGTTGTTGGGTACGGAATTAGGGCGGGACTCGTGAGTGGGGGTTACATCGGCATCAAATTCGAATTGCTGATCCGCAGAACCTGGTAATTGGAAAGACATGATAGGCATTTGTAGACCAACTGGTTTAATCTTGAAACAGTTACTATGAACAATCAATGTAAAGCCACGTACTATTAATTGAATTTAGTGTAAAGCCATCGATCATACCGGTGCTGTGGTTTTCACTATTGTTGCTTCTGACTGAGCTGCTGTCATTGCAAAGCTTTGTGGCACATTCCCAGTTTATGTTGGTAACACTTTGGTGCAAGTAAGGTGTGCTCAGGCTTAGTTTGTTCATCTTGGATAGTAACAAGCTGTTTCTGTCACCTCTCTTCAAAGTTAATCGACTTTTTTCGTTGTACGTTGGGACTTCATTCGAAATGACTGGAAAATACAAAAAGTTTCGCAATTTCCTTGACAGTTATTTGCATTATTTATGATTGACCCGACAAAGTTTAAAAACTGTATCAGGTCGATCATATTATTTGATCACAATGTTTATTATATAAAATCGTTCAAAACTTCCTGTCTTGAGGCATCATATACAAAAAAAACCACACTTCTTGAGTTAAGTGTGTAGCGAACACCTTGCAAACGGCAATTCACACAACACCAAAAAATAAAACTATTTATGATAATAACTGAAAATGGAACATTGATATTACTGTCAAAATCTCTTGAGAAGCTCACAAGTTTCTGAAAAAGCTTCCTCAAACGAACGACAATTAACATCAATTACAAATCACTTGACCGGGGCGAGTTCAGGCTTAGTTAGTTCAGAACTCAGAATAAACTGAAAGGCATTAAAGAAGACTGATTAAAGAAAAGGAAAAAACCGTCGGAAGCTCGCAGACGTTTCGTGATTTCAAAAAGTGGGACACTTGTTAAAGTTAAGAGGGATTGGCCCTTTGTTGCCCTTGCAACAGATGGTCAGAGTTCAATCGGTGTAAAGCGCACAACCAACGCAAAAATTCGAAGTTACTATTCAAAGAATTTACGTCTAAGATGTAAAAGCAAAAGCTGACGTTTAAAATAATTCATTTAAATCTGGAAGAAATAAAAAGTTCAATTTTTTGTTGTCAAAAGCCTTGAAAAGATGGGGCAAGAGATTTTGGTTAAAATCGTTAGCGGCATTGGTCACGGGTGGGCGCAAAGCAAAAAAAGTCATCACCTACCGTAATCCTAGAAAAAAATAACTAAAACTTGTCCCTTACCTCGACCAATATTAAAATCCTGGATGTTAACTTAAAGCCTTTGATTAAAATATGTTCAACAACAGCAACAACCCACCAACATCTCGAGGTGTGTGAGATTCAATGACTGCTTTCAGTTTGCTATTTCTGTAGAAGTCGGCCAGATCTTGTGCCGATTGGTTCAAACTATTTTTTATGTTTTTATCCGCTCCTCTGAACAGCAGAAGTCTGGCGCATTCTTCCTATTTTAGTCAATAAAATGATAAGAAATAAAAAGAAAAAGTGGCACATGTTTAAATAATGTAATAAATTTTAATTATGTCGCATTATTTCAATCAAATTCTGATCCATAAACAGCTTAATTAAGTGTCGTTATAGGTTCATTTTGACGGAATGTTACCTGGTTTTTCATGGCACAAATGTGAAGCGGCGTGTTTCCGCTCAAATTAAGGGAATTCATATCAGCTCCATAAGTTATCAGAAGATCGAGGTGCTGTACTTTTCCATTCTTGCAGACCTGAATTTGTTAATTTAAACAAATTAGTCACTAAACATTCATATTTAATATGAAAATAGCAAGAAATATAATTCAGCACCTGGTGAATTTCTGAATTCCCTTCAGCGTCTGTGATGCCGAGTATGGCGTAATCTTTCAAAAGTTGTTTGATGCACTCGGGTGGAGTGTCGTGACAAACGGCTGCGTAGAGGGGTGTCAATCCGTTCAGGTTTCTGTAATTTGGGGAGGCACCAAAGTCCAAAAGCGTCTGAACGAGAGTTATTTATTTGTTGTGAATATGTATTGTGGCTATTATCCATACGATCATATATCATCGCCATGAGAATATCAAATTATCATATTTAAAAAAAAGTTCTATTGACATATAAATTTAAACCTTTATAGCCTCAGAGTTTCCAAATCTGGCAGCTTTGTGCATGGCTGTTGATCCCCGTTTGTTTCGGTAATCTAGGTGCGCTCCGCCGCCCACCAGGTGATTTATCATTTGACTCGAGAACTTTGAGGAAACACTCAAAGTTAACGGGCACTCTGTTGAAATTTTGGATATTATTTGCTTGAATTTGGGAATAAAAGTGGATGTTGAAGTTAATATAAAGTGTTGCCATCAAATATTTGACGTTATTTGCACTTCTGGAATGAATCTAATTCATGGAAATGATTAATTATTTCTTTAATGATATATTAATATCAATAGATACCTGTAATAACATAATAATAATAATAATTCAAATTACACTCCGCCCGATATAGACCGGAAATAGCCATTTTTTTACGATAGCTCATGTTATAAATCACGAAAATTACTCAAATTTCAGGCCTTATGTAAATATCGTTTATAAATTTATTTATAAAAATTTGGTTAAATATTAATTTAACATTAATCAAGAATTATCGGAAACACTTTTTGTAGCTCCCAACAGTGATAGGAATTTGACGATAAGTCAGTAATTGGACTGAGTGTATTTACAGGACTTTAGATGTAAAACATTAACAAAATAATGATTTTACCTCCAGATTCTGGATCAATAAAATTCGGATCAAGTCCTTTGTCCAGGAATTCTTTTACTTTTTTAACGTTTCCATTTTCAATGTAACTAATTATTTTTTTGCGATAGATCTGCAATTTTAGTCAAGTTTAAGATTCAGGACCTTAAAAGCAATAAAATCACGAAATCATTCGTGAAAAAAATGGATTTTAGCCTGATAATTAATTTAATTCCACGAAACAAATCTGCAAAATGCCATGAGAAAAAGTCGAAAATGTTGGCTGCGATGTATGTATGCAACAGAGATAAGGATTTATTGGAAAAAGTAAATTTTATTTGGAATAGGATAGAAATAAGACCCAATAACCTTTCGATGTAACAATTGATTAATCTTAAAAGCTGCTAGAACTTCGACGGGCTTCAGTCGAATTCAGTCAAACGTTGGCAAATAATGATTCACTGAAATAACTTTCTGACAAACCTTTTTGTTGATTTCCTTCAGTTTCTTCGTATTGAGAGAGGCTGCTTTGTAAATTCTTTTCTTGCTAATAAACTTTAAATTATCAAATAAAAAGATCAAAAATGTGTAAAAAAAAATATCTAATTTAATTAAATATCTTAATAGATAGAGCCAAGCCCGATTGGTTGTTGATGTCGCGAAGTCTGACTTTGTCGTGACAAGCATTTGGTTAATGGCAACAATAAATAGTTTATTATTTCGATCGCCTTTCATGAAATAGCACGCTTCATTACGTTAGGAGTTGTATTTTGAGTAACAAATTTGCTGTAAACGTTTTATAAAAGTTTTCTAAAATAAAACTCAACGTAATTGGTATGGGCGTTAATTATTTCTTCCTCTTGTAATTTATCATGAAACCAAGTTGCTGTTATTCAATTTCAAAAAGCCAATAAAACGTCTCATTCAAATCACGTTCTGCCTTTTTATTTTTATATGTCTTGTATTTGGTTAATCAATTTTAATTCCTCCCTATTTTTAGAAATTGAAGATCCAGCCTAACTTGTGACACATTTGAATCTCTTGCTGTGCACGCGTGTAAGCGCACATAAACGTATGTGACTGCACATGAATACACATGAATGTACACGTACGTTAATCAGGGCCCTGCGGCGTCAAAGGGGGGTCGTAGTTTCACTACTGATACCTCACCTCAAAACCACAATAGAGGTTTTAAACTCTGCGGTGGTGCCAGGGATGCAAAATTAAATGAAAATCTAGTGCGGGGACATTTTTTCCGATTGATTAAAACTTGTTAGAACCTGCATCACGGAGTCCTCTGAAAGACTGTATTCCCTCAAAGTTCTTTCCTCGTCCAAGTATTTGGCAGCCTTCGTTGCCGATGATGGAATGTAGAAGCCCAGGTTCAAAGGTTCTTCGAGTTCCTATCGCAAGATGTTAACAAAGGTTTCTTTATTCAGTCGATAATAATTATATCAATTCTTCATAATTTTAATTTCAAAAACCAGCAACAAGTTCGAATACATATCTCCTTTCAATGAGTTTTTGTGAAGACGAATCATTAATAATTAAATCTATTAAGAATCGAGGAACGCTGATTAATCGGTATATTAGTCTTTCGTATTAAATTTTTCTTATATTTTCGAAAACAGATTATTTATAATTAGAAAGATTTTAATTTAAATGTTTGTCGCCTGTTGCATTTTTATCGGTCACTTTGAGCATCGGTTTTTGTCTCCTAGTCATGGTGACATCACCGCATCACCATGAACCATCATCATCATCATCATCATCATCGTCGTCGTCACCATCACATTCATAGCATTTATTCATCCTAAGCGTGAAGAATGGAGGGAAAAATTAATGCAATGGATCGGCTGCAAACACAGGTAGATGTAAAGGTACATGCAGATGAGTGGATTTACAGGTAGATGCACAGGTACATGGATTAAGGGCGTATATAAAGTTACAATGACAAGTGGATGAATGTTTTGAATTTACATAATTTTTTTAACATCATTCAAATTATATCGATCAATTAATGCTTCCGCTCACGTGTGCAATTGTTTTGATGACGTCATTCTTCAAATTCCAGATCGTTTCGTCGAGATTCAAATTCAAATAAGTCTGAAAATTCATTTGCTTTTCAACGAAATCGTACAATTATTCACTGATGATTAGGTTAACGGTAAGATTACATGCAGTCTCAAAATCATGCAGTTTACATTACAATAGAGTTTGACGTTTAATATTATTTAATGTTAGTATTAGTAATAGTATTAGTTGATATTATTATTATTCATTAATAAGCAATTTTCAAACCTGCTCAGATCGCAGTTGTGGTATTTCCAACTTTACCCTGACAACTTCTTTGAAATTTAAAAACGTATTTTTACAATTGAGCAATTCAAATGTTGATTTTAAAATTGATATAAATGTTAACTTATTACATAAATTATATCTTTAACATAAGTTAATATTCGACGAAGTAAAATCTTTTTCAGCATTTTTAATTTTCATGGAATCGCAAACGGTTCCATTTGACATTATAATTCAATGATTCGATCATGTTTGGTGAAAGTGACTCGATCAATCACGATGAAGCATCAATACAAGAAATATGAGTTACAACAAATTACTTGTCAAATAAAGAAATAAATAACTAATAATTAACAAGTAATTAAATTAAATTATTGAATAATTAAACGCTCATAGAAACATTTAGGCGACTTACCTGACATTTTGTCAATCAATGCAACTCGATGAAAACATGAAACACTAGTTCTGAGTTCGTGAAGCCAATGAGAAGCTAATAAAGAAGCAGTCAGATGAAGTGAGTGAGAAGCGGTGAGGAGCCTAGGAACACAACAAGGAGAAGAAGAAGCACAGGGCCTCTTATTGTTCTCGGGAGCAGTGAATGAGTGAATTGGCCGTGTTACTAGGTGACTCGCAAGTCCGTTAACGAACGTCGTGATATGAGAAATTTCTATTTTGGGCGAATTCAAAAGAATTAGTAAAAACAGCGAGGTGATCTCATTTCAAGTAAACATTAAGCTTTTAATTATTCCAGGCATTTCACGGAAATAATATCTCAGTGAGGTAATTTAGCCATAACTCGAAATTACAGACCTTACGAAGTAGTTATTATTAATGCAAAAAAAAACTAGTTCATTATTTCTTCTAATCAGCTGGAGTGAATATATTGTAATATAATAAATAATTTCAGTAGATATTGAATACAAGAATTGCTATTATTATCTGATTACAAAAGAACTTCTAAAAATTTGGGCAAATACTAGAAAGGTAAGGTGAGAGTCGAACTCTAGCGTCTTGTGTTAGTTTATTATAATATTTATTTGACGTATTCTGTAAGCCCATGTGAATTGTCGGCATTTTGAAATTGTCAGGCGCTGTGATTCTTTAGAACGACTTCATGAAGATCGACTTCAATAAAATTTGAACGTTTTGTAATTCGAATCACATTTATATCTGCAAGGAACTCGACAAAGCGTGTATATATAAAAAACGTTTATATAAAAGTGCTCGTTAATCGTGCATGTGACTTGACATTTTTATGCCGCTGAGTAAGAGCCTTTCTTCTAGGTTTTGTTGACATAAGTAGAATCATTACGTCAAATTCTTTCAGATTTTTTCTGAGTGGACGACATACCTTAAATCAAACATTTGAGAAGTGACAAATACTGTATTGACAAATACGTAACCACTCGTAACCATCACCAACAATACTTGAACTCGGCTCTTGATCTTCCTGAGACCCAGAGAAACAGATGAACAGAGGATGTCCGGGAATATTAATGTCCTCATTAATTTGCGGAATCAGACCAGAATTAAAGTCGCGCGAACTCGCAATCGGCCCACCAATTCGATGTTAGGTTCCCAACTATAAACACCTAGTGGCCTTGAATAGACAACGTAAGGTCGATTCATAAACGAACGAATTCTCGACTTAATGGAAAAGAGCCTTCTCATCCACTTATCACTTGTCTTTGTCAAACTTAACCACTCAAGACTAGACCCACATTTGTATCAAATCACAACCCCAAGGAAAACCACCGATGATGTAACTGGTCACAAAAAATTTGAGAAAGTGTATTTGCCAAATAATAACTATTATTAATAAAGTAAGAATCATCAGCACGAAGAACATTCCCAATCCTTGAAGATCCAATCAATAGATTTTTTTATTTTCCAAACGAGGTTCCTAAATGACCACTAAAATAACTATAACAAAGTGACACATTTACACTTGATGCAAAAAGACAATGAAGAGTCAATGAAGTTAAAATTCAACTGTTTCTGATGCCCAACACCTGCTCCAATTCGATTCTTCTCTGCTGTACCTGGACAATCAATGCAGAAGTTAATTCAATTTTTTGTCCACAATTGGTTTACTTTTCTACATTTCCACTACCAAACGACAGCCACATGATTGCAGCAATAAATTCAATCATAAATAAGATTCATTCTATTTTAATTATTGATATTTAAGTTTCAATGAACTTTGTGGGAGTACCTTGCCATAAAAATATCTGCTGACAGCTTCGTTGGTCCAGGGTTGGTGGTAAAAGTCTGCGTATCTTTCTTCTTCAGGATTTCCCACCACATCGGTCATCGTCTATGGATAACAGAAATCGTCAAGTTCCGGTAAAAAAGAATAAATTGTTAAACATATTAATGAAAACCTTGAGGTCCCTCGACTGAGAGAGCAACCAGTTGCTGATGAAATCCTGAGGATCGTTAGCAAATCCAAGGAAAAAGTCCCTGTTTGTCTTTAATTGATTAATCGTCTCCACGGTCTCGTGTATCTGCAAGAGATGTCACAAATAGGAGAACCATCAGAGATGAGTTAAGTTAAAAAAATTATTTATTTCACAAAACCGACTTTATAATCGAGAGCTTGAATTTCCTGGTGGCTGTGAGTGGACATGAGGAAGCTGCTCATTTGTTGTTTTAATGTATCATCCTGATAATGATTTTGATGGAATCAATTAATAAGGTGGGAAGTTTGACATTAGTCATTAGATATTAATCAATGATCAGATCAATAATTGCGAAGCTAATGATATGCAAACTGAAATGAGGATGCATTTTGGTCACCAGCACATTTTATGAGAAGAGAAATCAAAACTGCAAACTTGTTGCTACTTGTAGCAAGTTAAATCTTACAAAGAACATTTTAACTAATTATTAATCATTAAACTTCACCGCTATGCAATCGAAACCTACCACTTCTACGTCGATGTCGTAGCATGCAGTCTTTTTTGCCTCCGGTCCCTCCACTCTGAGAAAGGAACAAAGCTACAAAAGATGTAATTGAACGACATTAAGGGATGAAAGCTCACGCGATGACGTGGTTGATGACGATCGGATCGGGAGGCATGAGCAGAGGGGACAACCTCGATGGGATCTCAGAGAATTTCATTCTCTGGCATTCCAATATCTGAAGATGAAGAAGCATCAGGTTTCATTCGTTTCAACAAAGTTGATGCTTTAAAAGCAATCGAACCTGCTCCAAGTATTTGTCGCAGTTGATGTATTCCCTCTCGTGGGCATCCTGGAGTTGATGGGTCTTGATGTACTGCCACAAGGCGTTGATGACGACCGGTCGAGTCTGGGTGTGTATGCCGAGGAGACGAGCGAGTCTTATGTCCAATTTGAACTGAAGAGGCTGCATTTAAGACATTTGTTTTAATAAATCATTTAAGTCTCTCTCTTTCTCTAGATCACCAGTATCACTCATGCCATACCTGATAATCCAACATAAGAAGTAGTGTGCACTTGACATTTTGATCGCCAGGTCTTTTAACTTGAAATCCGTCCGTTTCTTGAGTGGTTGCTGTTCTGTGCCACTACATGGCCAAATGATTTCAATGTTACATAATTTTATCTAAAATTATTATTATTATTAAAACTCTAAAAATTCACAAGAGACATCAATAAAGAACGTAACATATTTCAGAAATCAACCTCCACAAGATGATTGTCGGGCCCATATAATTCTTTATCGAGTTCAATGACAAGACTCTTGAAGAAAGAAGAAAACTTCCTTTTGACTTTGTTAGCATCATGAACTTTTGATGGCTGTAAAGCAATTAATTAAATTGAAGAACAATTGAAATAAAGTTGATAATTAAATATCAACCTCTTCCATCAATCTCCCTTCAACTCTTAGTTCCCACGATGCAACACTTTCTTCACCATCCTAAAGCGAAATAATGATTAAATATTCAAATATATCAAAAGGATTATTCCCTCCAATAACCACTCGACTACCTCTGCTTCGTGTCTTGCCGGATAAAAGGTGTTCGATATGAAGATTCTTAATTTCTTGCGTTGCTTTGAAAATTGACATTTCAAAGTTAAGTAAAATTGAATCGTGTAATTTGGAGAACAAAGTAATCAAAAGAAACAATTTGCTTCAATTACTAACATTTCTTCAAAGCCACGAAGAATAGTTTGAAACAAAAATAATGAATATTTATCAAAACCTTCATTGGTCTCTTGAGAGCTTCTTGAATATCAAGTCTTTTCCTGACAATAGTAGAATCGAGTTTCCTTTCAAAAGAGAGGAGATCCATGTAAGCTTGGGACTCTGGAACCAGATCCCTCACCTGGAACCCGTTTTGAAATTAATCGACGACATAATAATAACTCGACGGCACTCGTCGCGTACCCGTTGCGGAAGGATCTTGTCGGCAACTTTTCTTTTCTTCTTGGCCTTCATGTGTTGTTGCTGTTGCATGGTTCTCATATCTGGTGGAGGAGCCCTCTTCCTGTCCATGCCTGGGTGCATGGGGGATGGGACGCTTTGTGGATGCATACCTGAAGGGTCATTCATTTGAATCTCGTCATTTTCACATGAGGATAACAAGCATTAAACAAAGAACTACAAATAACTCAAGGATAAATAGCATTCACTTAAATCAACTTAATTTGAGTAACACAACCTATAACAAGAATAATATTTGGGCTTTTACAAAAAAAAAGGTTGTAATAAAATAACAAAACCAAAGTTAATTTTATGATGAAAATTATCACACAATAGAAAATTGGACACAACATGTTTTTTCCAACAAATTTGCATGTTTTCCATATAAAAATAAACAATAAAAGTTGTTTACAGATAACTCATAGAATTCATTGCCCTTAAAGCTCCACTGACTTTGAGGGCTAATTCATTTATAATCATTGTATTTTTTTTAGATGCATATGGTACAAAATATCTTTTTAAATTCAATAAAAGTTACTCATTATGCTTCACTCAGTTTCAGGTATTAGCTAATTGTCATTTATGGAGTTCTAAATGATCCAATCTGATTTCAATTGTTTTCTCGGGTGAAACTTTTACATTATAATCTATTTTAATCTTAGGAAATAACATATCATTTCTTTGCTTATTAAGGTTGTTTGTAACCTTCTTTCAAAGACCTCTTAATCAAACTTTGTCACTGTACATAACTTAGTTCTTGGCAAATGGCGACATAAAACTAATTTTGAAACTAATAATAGATGAAATCTTCACAACTTGCAACATCAAGCATGCAGATTGCAAACAACTCATCAGGAGTGAAACAAGATTCAGACCTCAATAATTCCTTGAGAAATAACATTTCATTACTTTTATGTCTTCTATATATGCATGCACATACTTGCAAATGTTATAGATGTAAATAAATATAAAGAATTTCTCCATGCAGGGTCTGTGCCAACAGAATGTTGTTAGTAGACTTAGCAACACAACCAACTCACTTTCTTCCCTGTCATCTTTCTCCTTAGTTTTCTCCTTTTCTTTTGATTTGTTGGGTCTTTGTGACCCCACTAAACCATTGTTACTATTTTTACACATTCAACATCACTAAGAATTCATGGTGTGGATACATTCGAACCTCTTCCAACAAGGTAATATAAAAGTATCCTTTGAGAAATAATTGTGTTTTCCCATTGCTTCATTTTCACATGAATGCATAAAGTTTTCAAAAAACAAATGATCTCACTATTCATTCTCAAATATACCAAGAAAATTCAGGCCCATCCAGCTAATCAACGACACACAAATATACAAATATAGTTTAAGTAACCTCTTAAAATGTACTCACCAGGTTGAAAATTATGTGGTGCATTAGGAGGCATGGGCCCATTGTGCTGAGGCATACCGGGTCCTGGAGGTAGCATCCCACCCATTCGTGGCGCTCCCATGGGCGGTGGTCGTAACGAACCCTATAATTATGTTATTCTGTATTGTTATGTTTAAAAAAACAAATTTAGTCGGTGATTCGAACCGATATAGTCTAAATGGGATTGATAGCACTAACTGGATAGCCAGGTTGGGAGAACCTCCCCATCATATTTGGTTGTCCTGAAAACCTTGGTTGTTGTTGCATTCCAGCTTAATCCGTAAACAATAACTCCGCGAACAAGTATCGCGATGCCAAAGAATTCCAAAATAACAAAGATACATGCAATTACTGGCTACATTCGCCCAAAATATAGCTTCTATCTTATTAAACAATGATGTTTAGTTACGCATTAAAATAAATTAATACTAAATTAAATTTTGGAGTAGGCAATATAAATTTCCAGAAACAATTCTGCCTGTCATTTAATACGAAGTTCTTACAAAGCGTTTGAGTGATTTATTTGCAATTATAACTTTAAAGTGAATGAATTTAGAATAGGACAAAGTGAAAGTAACAGTTGGACTGGTGTAAGACTATTTTTGCTGTAAATACTTACGTCGCGCGCTGTGCCTCTGTTTTGGATTAATTAAATATATGCATAATGTCAGGAGTAACAAAATCTGGCAGAGTGAGTTTTAATATGGTTTCTATGGAATTTTTGCGGATGAAGTAACAACTGCCTATTCGTACAGGTTGTGAAAAAATCTGCTAAGGTAATGGAAATGGAAAAAATGGACGACTTTGACGAATCTGTAGATAAAAGAAAAAGGAAAAAATGCGCTAGCGTAAAGAATAAGTTTAGCGAGAGAAAACTGAACTGTGTGCCGTCACTTGATAGCTCGACTGTAGCTGGTGCCTATACTTTTGTATTTGTATAAGCATAAATCATTTTCCTAGAGTTTTAAACCAAATTTTCAGTTGCACCAGTTGGGAATGAACCATCAGTCATCTCAGACAATACTGGAGATGAAAGCGTCGTCATGATGGATGCCATTAGTGGCTCAGATTCAAATATTGGTGCAGAATTCTACCTAGAAGAAAGCATTTCCCATCAGGCAGTTTTTTTTATAATTTTTAAAAATTATCTGCCAAACCATTAACTGAGAATTTTATTAGGTTGAGGCCAGGCACAAACTGAGCCCTCATAAGCCTTGTACTTCTACTGAGGCACAAGATTCTTTGCTTGTGCATCCTCCAGATAGTTCAAAGCATAAAAAAGGTTTCATGTTACTTTGTTTAATTTCAGGAATATGACTATAAAAAATAAGTTATTAATCAGAATCTAATTTGAAATTCGTTTGAATAACTTGGAAATGAAGTGAAGAAAATATTATGTTTGCTAGGCCATTGACAGAATTGTAAGATTTTTATAGGTTTAAAATTAACTTTCAGTCTCAAAAAAGAAAGACAAGAAGTCTGATGTGGTAAGTTTCCAAATTTATGTGAAAATATCAAGTTATTTAAAAGCATAATTTAAGCTGCTTGAATGGTGTTATGATTTGGTTAGTTATTCAGATGTTATCAAGGTTTGCATGAATGACCTGAAAGTCTGCTTGTTGAAAATCCACTGATATTATATACTGATTATTGATTTAGCAATAAATTGAATATGCTTGCTTGCATCATTAGATCATTATTTGATTAATATTATGAACCTTTGCATAACCAAAATTAATGAAAATATTTTGGCCTTTGTTTGTACTTGGTAAAAGAGGTTCATTGTTGCTCTCGGACTTCCTAAATAACTTGAGTTTTGTTGAAAAAATACATTAATGTTTTTATGGATTTATATTTTGTCATTAATTTGTGAAATCTTAGCAACTGGAGTATGATTTGTTGTACCAAGTGACCCATTAGCCCTATATATCCACATACTTTTTATGTTTATATTTACTTATATTTTAGTAGAATCCAGGATAGTATTTAGATGGTATGTGTTGAACTTATTCTGTAGAGGAAGCCATCAGCAGCTTTTGTGGAATGGAGCAAATCTCAACTCAGCAACATGGCTGAAGAGCATCCTGATTGCGGTCTGCTTGAAATTATGGATTGCAAAACCAAAGAATAAAATTGATGCTTCACTTTATTGATTCTCAGATATGGATCTTCTGCAAGAGCAACTGGTAGGTTTTTGGAGATGTATTTCTGCCAAAGAAAAAATGGTTTGTTATCTCTTTCTTAAAACGAGGGTTTGTATTGTATTTGAGAAAGGTGTTACATTTAGAGATGGCACAGGAAAGCTCAAAGAGGTGGCGAGAGTGTTGTTGATCACGAACCAGAAGAAATTCCTTTTGAAGTGAGTGAAGTCATAATCATAATCATAATTAAGTTTGCTACATCGATGAAGATGTTGTATTGATGAAGTGCCACTGAGACGGTTTTATAGTTTCAATTTGTAGGAGAATTTTCAAAAAATTCAAGATATTTTTATTTTCAGAAAGTTTCACTGGGTCCTGTTGATATTGCTGCTCATTTTAGCTTGATTGGGGATTCGTTGGTCAATCTAGGTACAAGACTTCAGGAACACAAAGTAAACAAATTGACTTTCTTTCAGTGCCATAAAAGTTGTTGAGGATAACTTGCTTATCATAAAATTTCCAATTATGAAATACTATAACAATGAGTGGAAAACTATTATTTTAAAATATCTATCGACCATGATGTGCTGGCATTGCTGACATCATTTGCAAAAATAGGGAAAGGTGCCTCTGGAAGGAAACCTGTCGATCTTACTTGACTCTCTGCTGTCATCTCTCAGCCTCTTGATGGCTTTAACAAACAACCTTCCAGCATTGCAAGGCAATATTCAAGATCTCCATCTCGACACGATCGACAAATTGAAGGGATTTTTTGAAGTCGGATGAAATGACATGAAATGGTCGAGCAAGTTTCAGAACCTGTGATCTGATTTAGTTGAATGAATGTCTTTTGGAGGGGCTTTTCTAGGAATGCCTTTTTTGTTTATTCAGTTTATTATCTTCTGTTTTTTGGCCTAAGTAATTCTCATATTAAATAAAATCTTAAAATATTTTTATGTTGAACAAGTTGAAGCTATGGAATTAAAAGTTGGGCATAATTCAATGGTAAAATAATGCTTGAATTCTTGCATTGTCTCTTCCTTAATCATCTGACAGTTGTGATGTGGTGATGATATACAAAGATTTACTTAGGTTTCAGAAAAGCATCTGTTGTGCATGTCTCAAGTTGAGAAGAGTTGGGTTATCATTAATAAGTTAACTATTTAATAGTTTTATATTTTATCATCCCCAACCAAAGTAGGTGGCTGAATGACACATACTGAGGCAATATTTGCGACCTATGCATCGAAGTGCGCCTGGCATTTTAAACAAACTGTGGGCACGGTTCTTAGTTTTGTTTCTTTTTTCGGTTTCTTGTATTAGCTTGGCTTAATACACTATGAGTAATTTCTTCCTCGGTCTGGGGAAAAATCGCGCCAAATTACTTCATTTAGTGTTCGATGTAAGTAGCCACAAATAATAATATAACTTTATTAATTAATTTTCTTAGTATAAAAAGAAAAGAGAAAATATCAGCTCTTTACATATAAAACATCGCCAAAAGACAGCTTAATTCTGTCGTCAACATGCGTCGAGTTCATGTCATGTAAGCCATGTACATTCATTTCACGACTCTTCGTTGGTTTTAAAAAGTGAAGAATGAAAAGCTATGTGGAAAACTCAAGTTCATTGTAATATTCGTGCTCGCTGTGCTTGTCTTTCATAGGGCTGAAACCACCAGGTCTTGGTGAGCCGAAGCACTTCTTTGTCATTGGAGAGCTGTTTTCGTAGGGCACGAATGAGTTATACTTCGAAAGCTCAGGCGTTCGAACTGATTCTAATCGCGTAGGTCGGTCGAGAAATCCCGGAGTGAAATCGTTCTTGTAACTGTGAGAAAGGTCTGACACGCTGGGAATATAGGTGATCTCCGCAAATTCACTCGATTCATTGCTGCCCCGTTGATCTATATTCAAGAAAGTCATCATCAAAATTATCGAGAATATGAAAGCAATGTTAACAAATTACGGAGTGATCTTTACAACCTTTCTTGAAGGAGATATTAGCATAGGATGGCAGCAAAGGAGATTGAGATTTTAGTTGAAGAAGGTTCTTGTACAAAATTGGAGGTTCTAAATAGTCAATGGGCTTCGAGCAGTTGTTCTCGTGGTGATGTTGACGATTTTGATGATAGAAATTGTTGTTGTGATTGGCCACATGATGGTCTGATCTGGTGTACGGTGGAGGTATGTGCTCAGGCTAAAATATAACAATGTTATAATATTTTATAATTTCAAGGACAGCCATCTATAAAGAAATGAAACATTAATGAATAAGCCCATACCCTTATGTTTATAAATTTTGAAGGATTGGCCAACATGAAATCCATAACTCTTGCCAAATCTGAAAAAGTTGGACGCATTTCTGGCTCCCATAGCCAACCTAGCGAAGAACAAATCAATAGAAAGTCAATTATAATATTCATAATATTAAGTTTCATTGAAGCAATATCAATTTAAAGTTTCTAAATTGTTGTTCTACCAAATATAAGTTATTACCACTGATAAGCGAATTAATGATAATAATTTTATTACTATTGTTTAAATCACAATCTCATTGGTTTACATTTTCTAAGTTGCTCGTAGAACTCCAGCGAGCAGATTTCAGGTTTCTCCAGTCTTTTGCCACTATCAAGGTATTTAAAAACTTCACAAAAGTTTGCGATGAACTTGTACGGACGATCTCCAAAAGTACACAACTCCCATATCGTAATTCCTGCAAGTATTTATTAACCTTCTTTATTCTTAGGATTTGAAAGTACTTAAATTTAATTGTAAAGGACTAGATGCAGTTAAAAATCAGTACCAATCTAATAAATATAACAAACCAATAAATTCTAACAAAAATCCAAACTTTTGCTAGCTCCGACTTTTTAGACAATGCCATTGAGAAGTAAACGAATAAGTAAATTAAGCAAATGTAATGTTTATGCAAATAATTATGTTTATGCAACGGTATCGGAATTTTTTTTAGAACATCTTATGCTGAGGTAAAGCACACACTAAGTATAAACATTTAAATTTAAAAGAAACAGGTTAATTTAATCCTGAAAACTGAAATGGCAAGCAATATCATTTTTGGAAAGTATTTCAGATGATCAAGCAAGTAGAAATGGACACATACTTGATTTATCATTTATCACAAGATAACATATGAAATACGAAATAATTAGAAAAGCGTTTATTGTATTCTAACAAATTGGATTCCTAACCATAACTCCAGACGTCACTTTTGTGGGTGAAAGCTTTTTCTTTTAAGCTCTCTGGAGCCAGCCACTTGACGGGCATCTAGGATTAAAATGTTACCAAAAAAATATTAAAGAAATTCTTAAATGTTTGATTCTTTTCTTAGATGTGAAAATAAAAATAATTTTTCAACAAAAATATTTTTTAAGATTCCCTTCCCTACAAATGGCATATTTAGCGACTTTAACCCTTCATTAAAAATTCAAAATCTTGTCAATACGCTGCCACATTCGACCTTTAAGCCAACATCTAAATAAACGTAAAAACTCGTGAGCTTGATTTTAATTATTATAAACCTTATTAATAATTACTTGATATTATTATTAATAAAAAAACATACTCTTATCAATTGATTACGAATTTAACAATTAATTGGTTGAATTAATCTATTAATATTTGGAGTTTCGTTTGCCTGGTTCATTTACCCACAACTGTAATCATCCTCAAACTGCATGTAATAGGATTGAAATAAAATGGATTATCCTTATGGCTTGCAATTTATATTTTGTATATTTATATTTAATATTTGTTCACAAAGAAACAGGAGCACTTAAAATGCAATAGAAACGACCTTGTTTGGAACTTCATTTTCGGACGACATCGATTGAAGCTCTTTCCACAGGTGAAGTCTCGCGAGACCAAAATCAGTTATTTTCACTTGTCTGACGCTGTCCACTTAAATTGTAAAGACAAATATTTTATCTTGCTTTAAACAGACTTAATTCGTTCATAAAAAAAAACGTGCCGAACAAAAAAAAATTTTGTTTAGGAATTTTATAACTCACCCAGAACATTTCTCGCGGCTAGATCGCAGTGTACGATTCCCCTCGACTCCAAATGATCCATACCCTTAAAGTCGAAACAAATAATCTGAATTAGACCACCAAATAGACATTCGGCACATTACCGCAACCAATTGCAATACTTTTTACGTATAAAGTTATCTATGTCTTTTTAAAATAATCCTAAAACAATCGCTACCATCGCTATCTGTTTGCTCCAAAGAAGGACTTGATGGTTTGTGATCGAAGCGATGTTCTTTCTCACGTAGTCGAGCATGCACCCCAGTTTCATGAGGGGCGTGATTAGCATCAGTTCAGCAGACAGTGACACGCAGAGTATTTTAATGCAGCATTCGTGATTCACCGACGCCATGATCCTGGCCTCGTCAAGAATTTCCTGACTGTTTTCCTTCAGGATTTTAATGGCGACTTCTATTGGAGCCATGCCTTTCGGTCTCCACAATCCCTTCAATCAATTAGAATTTGTCGTGCTTTAACGAAGCGAAATTTTCAAGCAATCAATATATTAACGGTAACTAAATGACAATATGTAAATATTTCATCTGCAAATTAGGAACCCTACCTTATGAACTTCGCCGTATGCTCCATTGCCGATGGATGAGCCAATCGTGAGTTCTGAACTTTTGATGATGACTAAATTGGACATGTCAGGTATTTTCGAAGGATCGTTCAAAAGAGACACCTGGCGTAACATTTTCACAATTATTTCATCTAGAATTTCTTTCAAACAACATATTTATAATATATTTTTTTTTATAATGTAATAGCATTAATTTATATTTTTATATTAAACACATATTACTTCTTCTTTGTTGTTTGCTTGAGACATGACTTCTTTTGCCTCCCTGATCGTGTCTTGTGCCTTTTGCTTTTTCAAGCACAAAATCAACACAACGATGGCCGAAAACACGAAGCTTATCGAGACCACTAGAGATATGATAGCAATCATCCTGCTTCTAGCTCTGTTTAATAATTTATTAATTTATTTTACCGATTAAAACACATAAAACTTTAGAAATAAAAATAAATTTAAAAATATTAACAGTTCGAATACCACTAACTAGTTCAGATATTCTTATGCAACAAAGGATAAGTTGGAGTACGAGACACTTTGCATAATTTTTTTAAATTTTGCAGGAAGTGGTTTTTTTTTGCAACTGCTCGACTTGCATAGAATGAGTCTGTTGTACTTAATTGCACTTCATTACATTCTATGGTACTGGTGTGCTGTCTCAATTTGGAGTAGCCGTGGGGGAGTGCGATGTAAGCATCCCTACCTCAGACAATAAAGCCTCTTAAGTGACTATGTTTTAGTGTGAAAAACAAAAAAAAGTCAACAATTTGAGTAACCCCCCCCCCCCCCATCAACGAATTAATAACCCCCAACCTACTCCATTACTACTGTTACCGCACGGTTTCGTGCTTAATTTTCGTGTTTCAATTGAAACAAATCCAAAGGCGAAACTCACGCATAGTCCAAGGGTTGGCAAACAGTATCCGCATTGATGACTACCGATTCTGGTTTATCATCTGGACATTTCTCTGCGCAATAGAACTGAAAGAAAAAGCATATAGTCATTGAAGAATGTTATTTTCAGAAAGTGAATGAAGTGGTTTTAACTCAATACTACTTATTAATTACGAAAATGTCTTAAAATTCAATGAATAACAATAAATTAAAGCAGATATTTAACAAGAACAACCACGCTAATAATAATATAATACTAACAACTTAATTGGAAAATAAAAACTAACAGCTCTATGTTCAGCCAAAGATTCATTGAGAAAGACTTTGTATTGTTTGCAGATGCTGCAATTCCTGTGTGATGGTCCATGACATTTGAGGCAGTTGTGATGACAAGGAAGGCAAGTGGCTTCAAAGACAACTCTCGTCTTGTCGGAAGATGACGTGTTTTGAGTGGAACTTAAAAATCATAAAACAAAGTTAATAACAAACTAAATATTTAGCAATTACTCACTAAACATTCAACCAGTTTTTAGTGGTTATAATTTCATCGAAAAGAAAAAATAGTTTTTACATTTCTATGGAATGAAACGAAAATGAATATTTCATAATCTAAATGATTGAAGCAAAAGAAAACAAACTCCGAAGCAAAACTCTTGAGAGGTTGCCTGGATTCGTAATAATTGGGAGGACACGACAATGTACATTTGCTCTCCAGTCTGAATGATTTGCACGACACACACTCTTCCAAAGTTGGACCACTACATTCCCGGCACAGGGGATGACAGGCCATGCAAGCCTTGGTTAATTAGAAAAGCAATTTCATAAATAGAATCTGATGAGAAATTTAAAAGGATTTTTAAATCATTGATCATTTGATCACCTACGCTTTTAAACATTCTCATGAAATGACCGCTGGGACATTTCGAACCGGGACTCAGGCAAGTCGTGGTATTCGGAGGTGAACTGCTTGTATCCTTCCACTTGTAGAGAGGCAGTTTGCATGACCTACACCCCCGAACACTTTGATAGGAAAGAGGACCCGTGCACCCGTCTTCGTCACAATTTGGATGGCATTCCTTGCACGTGCCTTCCTCGTTTAGGTACTTTGCCTGAGGGCATTTTGAGACGCAATATGGACCGTCCTTGGCTCTTTTGCAACTGTCGCATTGATCAGAATTCTAAGAATAAGTTAACGTATCCCGTGAAACACATGATCTTTAAAGATTGTAATCATCATGACGTACTGGACCAAAACAGTTGGTGGAGCATTCCTCGTGACACGGTCTGCATTCGTTCGGTGCAGAGTCAAACATTCCAGAACGAGAACACGACGATACGCATCTGATGACATTTTGATTATTTTCATCCACGAATTTGAAGTTTTTGCAGGAGAAACATTGGTCGTCCCCGGGACCCCAGCAACCGTCCGATGAACATTCAGGGTGACAAACCTTGCCTTCGTGGTCTGTAGGATCATTGAAAATCTTTACATTAATGATATTTAAAGTAGTTTTAAGGATAACTTCGCTTCTCAAATAATAATTTAAAACACAAATAATTAAAATACTAATAATTGCTTAATTAAGTTAAATTTCTTTGTTATATGTTGTTTATCGTGAACGCACAGCAAACATATCCCTCACGCGAATTATTATCTAAATTTTCGTGATAAGAGCTTTGATAATAATCATGCGAGCAGTTTTTCTGTCGTGTTTGAATATATCCTTAACGTGGCTATAAAAAGCAATTTTTAAAAAGTAAGTTTAGGAGCGTAAATTACAACGCACTTGTTCGTTCTCAAAGTTCAAAAATTATAATTTTTGCACCTAGAGTCTACAAATGTTTGATAAGACTATTACAACTCTGAAGTGAATACCATGCGATACACCATACGTGTTACCACGTACATGATTTCGATCACTTCTCAATGCTTGTAGTTGGAGTGCCGTGAATAATAGGAGCGTTTAACAATTAACAAACTCATATATTTCTTATCGGAATCTAGATGTTGCTACTAAACCAAACAAGACGAAAAGTAAAGGCTTGCTAAATCACCATCAGATACCCGATGTTTGAGAAATTTGATTGGAGCCATTCACCCCAGAGGCAAATCTCGAATAAAAATCTTAAACAAAAGATCATGTGCACTCGATGTACTACAATTCATTGTGCTTCGTAACAACACATTTTCATGGCATCATAATTGACTTTTAGTGATTTGAAACCGAATTGACGGCTAAATATCTTCACGAAGTCATTTTAGTCCCAAGAGATGGTGTTGTGCCTTAATGAGACCTCCTAAAATATTTCTCGTCACAGCGGCTTGTCAAATGAATCAGGTGAATGTTAATGCACATAAGTCGCATACCTACACCGCTTTTCACTCCGTTCGTTCGTTCGTTTCTATAAACAGCTCCATTTGTCTGATCGAATTCATTCATTAGAATGAAATAAAAAAGTGATTTTAGTTAGATTTCTGGAGCCAAACGACAAATTACCATTAATTTGGCAACATTTTAATCAATTTTAACTTAATTATAACAAAAATGTGGCGTAATTGTAAAGAAATTTTGAAGCGAAAGTGTTAATTGAATGTTTCGTTCGAATTAAAAATCTTTCGTTTAAATAACATCAAACACCGACTTTATTAAATGTTTAACAAAGAATTAATTTTTGAAAGTTGATTAACAATATTATGATAAGTCTCACTTTATCTTAACTTAATGTTCATACATTTGACTCCAATAATAATAATAACGATTTCAGTACTAATTAATTTCACTATGAACTTGATTAATAACTCACCACAGTTGGGTTTGTTGTTTTGTATGACAACTTTTTGCTTCGTCTGTTTGATGATTTTCACCCAAGAGATGCTTTGAGCGTGACAAAGTTTGGTGTTGTTGGAGATGAAAATCGCTCCATTTCTAATCTCTTTTAGTGAATTCAAACCAAGAATTTCCAAGTTTGTTTTGAATACGTGCAGCGATGATGAAATTCTGTTGTCAAAAATTTTAATTTCTTGAACGCTATAAAAAGTAGCCCGTTGTAATTTAGTTTACCACTAAGACGAAAGAATTTAAAATTAATTAACGAACTAATTCAGTTAACAAATGTATGAGGACCAAGACTTTCATAAGGCAAGGTCGTCAATGCTGAGAAGTGAGTGAAACTTCTTACGAATCAAGTTTCATGCCGTGAATGATTTCAAGGTTACTGAGGAATGAGAGATTCTTCAGTTGAGGAATGTCTGCTTGAATCTTTACGAACCCTGAAACCTCTCTAATGTCCTTGAGATGTGAAAGGTCACTCACGTTCATCGGCGGAACGTCCAAATAATCGTCTCTGTGTGAATTGAGTGATGGATTTCACATTCATTCATTTGCTTTTACTTACAGATTTAGCATTATAAATGAGGCATAACATAGTATTTTCAAATTAGTTAGCAGGTAACGCTAACTAATATTTTTTTATAAAAATTATGAATAAGAAGGCGAAGTCAACGAAAATAATTTCACACCAGAAATAATTTTGATTCTAAAAAGCAAAGATTCTACAATCTTTAAAGAATGAAACGGTAACTTTTCTGCTGTCAAAAGTTTCGAAAGATGCTGGTTTTAGGTATTGAGGTAGTTAGAGAACTGATAATTAATTAACTCTAATCACTAATGACAAATCGACAAACCAAGGGAAATATTTGTCGTTCATTGTTCAATGTTTTTGTTGTTCTATTAATAGTCACTTTTTGGAATGTGAATTTTAATGCTGATTTGGAAAGTTACTATTTCAATGAACTAAAAACTTTCATGTTATCATTACTTTCGCCTTAAGAATTTAAATTTACGTGTTTACCTGTGATTCTGAATGAATGAAGTCAGTGTCTATTAAACATTGTTCATTTTTTTTATTAAGCTACCAATATTTTATATTATAAGGACAACAACATCCAAAGTCAACCCGAGTAAAGTCAACTTTGAAATAAAAAAGCCAAGCATATCTATTTGCATATGAAAACAAGTCAAAACCTTCATTCAACGTTACCGAGAAAAGTGAGGCGTCGTTGCATGATTAACATGCATTGAATGTGAATTATTATTCATTTATTCATTGAGTATTTCAGGCAGAATATTCATACGCCTCGATGAAGAAGCGCAAGAAGTTCCTACGCTGATAACAATTCGCAAATCTTTAATTAACAAGCAACACGTGACTAATACTATAAGTTATCAAAGGCATATATGAAATATTTGCTGGAAGTAACACATAATAACGAGTCTTGTTTAGTTGTAATACCATAAATAATAATATAATAATAACAAGAATATGATGTTGATTGTGATACAAATAATAATAATAACAACAACACCTTTCACTTCCACTTAATGGTACAATATAATAATAATAATTAAAATTATTATTATAATTATTATTATTGAAAGTAAATAAATAAAGCATTATTAAATGGTAAACAAATAAATATTGATAAATTTTATTGAAATATGTTTATTAAAAAATGAATATTAATTAATTAATTAACCTTTGGAAAGTCAAGTCAGGAATGAAGATGCTTCCCTGAACGATGGTGCAATCCTTTAACATGTGAACATTTCTCGAGTTCACGTGGGTGAATTCAAACTTGCATTCTGCATCATTTGTTTCATAATTATTTGAATATATTTTTTAATAATAATAATAATAATCATCATCATCATCATTTATTTCTATTTATCAATAATTATCAGATAATCAACGTTAATATCTTGGCAAGAATCGGTTCGTTTTTCTCTGAGTTCAATAACAGATTTTCAAAGAGCGATTCAACAAATAGAATTATTTCAAGTAGAACCCCACAGGAAGCAATCACCAACTTGAAGCAGGAATACGTCTCCGATGTTCTTAGTATTATCATTATTATTATTAATATTTTTATAAGTTGCTATACATTGCAATTACTATAAATATACAGCGGTCGTCATATCTTTAAACGGGAGATGATTTTTTGCGATAACGTTTGACAAAATTATTTTACAAAACCCAAATTTCGATTTGTTATTTGATATTTGTGTCTATTTCAACATAGTAAATAAACATCAAGAAATAATCGTCTCTTAAAAACGCTTGCAAGGATATAATGTCAGAAGATGACAGTCAGACATCAAGCAGTTAAAGGATTAAAGATGGGTGACCTTTTGGACACGTTCCATTGCATTCAACGCATTTCCTGTGCTCGTTGGCAATCATCCCTTTGCCGCATTCCTGCACACAAGCACCTTGTCTGCTGTTGAGATGATCTGCAAATCGTAAATTAATTTAAATTAAAATTATGATTAAATAATAATTAAATTATAATTTTATTTTAAATTATTATATCGTAATAATAATAATAATAGTATAATATAATAATAATAATACATTTCGAATTCGTAAAAGTCTACCATAGCGGCCTAATTCAGTAAAAATAGTTCAATAAAAGTGAAGTAATTGTAATAACAAATAATTGTAAATAATTATGGAATCAAAATGACGTTTTATGGCACCAACCAGGACACTTGTCGACGCAAAGTGTTCCGTAAGAGTACTTGAAATTAGGATTTGGAACCTGCTTAAACAGGGCAGAGTCGTAAACAAATTCTGGAGGACAAAACTTCTGGCAGACACCGTTATCGTCGAAATTTTTGCAGGCCTGAACGAAAGTATTTCCCCAATTAATTGTAAAATATCTTTCGAATGCATTCAGGAGTTTGAGAATTGAGAACCGAATCGACCATGGAACACCAACCCAACACTGGTCTTCCCGCGGTCCGACGCAGCCACCTATGCATTCGGAATCGCAGCATTGGTTCGGTAAACTTCCGAAACATTGTCCACCGCATTGTTTACTACAGGTTTCTCTGTTCACTTGAAATGTAAAGTCATTATTAATGGACCTAAAAACGGATTATTGACAACAGTATAAATTGATGCAGGAAAAGCTCAGATGACCGATTTCCCCTTCCGGTCATTAATGCAAGGTCTATTCCGTATCATATAGTCGTCATCATTACCACAGTCATCATCATCGCCATCGTCATTATCTTCATCACTATCATTACCACCATCACTATCACATCATCATCATCATCATCATCAAGTAAAGCCAACATTTTTGACAGTTCTCTTGTCCTTGACCCCAGCAGAACTTGGTTCCATTAAAATTGCAGGATTCGTGGCAACTTTCACCTGCAATCAGTTCATCACTTTCAGGCAAACAATTTCAATTCCTATGTTAACATCATTCACGGTTTTTAACATAATCGTTCATTTAATGACATTTAATTTCATAATTTAATTTAATTACATTTAATAAAGTGAAATTTAAACCAAATGAAATAAATTTCAAGCATCAAGCGTGCCTAACAAATGCCTAACAATATTGTTGAATTAAAAATAATTAAAACGATTTACAAATAAACAAATAAAGTTATTTCTTCAAAAATCTGTAAGAAAAATCCTAAGGCGGGATATTTGATACATAAAAATTCCTTTCACTTGAAGCTTTAAAGGAAGTGTTTGACCTGTTTCGTGATGAATATGATGGTTACGATGACGACGACTACGACGATGACGGTGATGATAATGCTGCTCGTGGTTGTGACGATGCAATTGGTTGAATAATTTTGCGACGGAGAATGAAGAGGCGGAGATAAACTTATAAACAAGGAAGCGCCCCAAATGCATATTAATTAATTTTATGCAATTAGAGTAATACCTGCCTGCAGGAACAGCTATTTTATTTCCACGAAAATAAATGTAGCCCCTATGGACAGGATGTCCCTTTCATCAGCTGCCTACGTTAAACTGAAGCAAAATCGGTTCCTAGAAAAAAGGCCCTCAGGACAGGTTTTACTCTCGGGTGCCCTAATTTACAGGTTTTACTGTAGTTGTACAATGTACAATATTGTATTCAATTTATAGTATTCAATAGTATTCAATTTATATTCAATTTTCGAACATCCTCGATTAAGTACTGTTTCATTGGAAAACTATTTGATTGCGTTTTCTAATTTCTTTCATGTGAAACAAACTCTTGATTAGGACTTTTATACATATTTGTAAATACTTTGTATTAACGGCACATACTGTTTTAAATAATATGTATGAGTAATACCTTCAATTGTCAGCGTTAGTAATGTATATTAACGTATATTGCATTGTATACTTAGTGATGTATATTAATGTTTAGTGTCCCAAATGATAATTCGACATTAAATATACATCGTTCTGCTGCTTTTAAAAGTTGAAAAGTTTCAAAAGTGAACTTCGCTCACATCGGACATGAGGGTGGAGAGGATCGTGTTGTTCTGAAGTCTTAATGAGACTCGATTCGCCAGTCACAATGTCCCTCCACAGGATGTCATTTCCGTGGCAAAGACGGTTGTTGTGTTGGACGAAGACGCTTCCCGATTGAATTTCTGTTTGATCACAGATTGTGAGAAAATAATAATCATAATCTTAATCATCATAATCATAATTTTCATCATCGTCGACGTCGTCATGGGCATCGGTATCGTCATCATCACCACCACCATCACTATCAAATTCATCATCATTATCTTCAAATTAGATAATTATAATAAAAAAAGCTAATAACAAATCAATAAATCCGAATTTCCAACCGTGAAGTGAGTTCAGTTGCAATTCTCGAAGTCCGACGTTGATTGGATCATCGGGATTGAAGTTGAGATAAACGTAGAGACTGTAGAAGTTGCTGAGTCCCTCTTCGTTGTCGTGGTACAAGGTCCTACCTCTGATGACCCTGAGACTCGTCAGTGGAACGAAGTCCACGTAGGAAATGGCGATCAAGACGTAGCCTGTCACCTCCTTGATGCCAGACAGAAAGGAGAGGTCGGGGTTTGGATCGGTGATGAAAACTAGCTCGAGGTTACCGTCGACGTGCGTACAGTTGACGTATCTGTTATGCAGCGAGGTGTACCTCTCCTCCGTCCACTTCTGATGGGTCAGTCCAAGGCTCGTGCCCTGACAAACTGCGTGTTATGACGTCGAATTGCTTTTTCAAGTTTTATTCACTCTCGGTGTTTTATCTTTTACGATGCTTTTATAAAATGGACGCATAAAAATAAAAGAAATAATCATTTAATCTGTTATAAATGGCTGATTGCGATGAGAAAATTGACTGCAATAATCTTCAATTGCCCCTGATTGGACAATCCGTAAAAATTGTTCGGCAATTTTCTAGCGTAATTTTATTATTATTGTTATTATTATTATTATTATTATTATTATTACTGTTCATTAAATGCGGCATAAGTAAAAAAATTATTTGACATCCAATAATTTGAATCGCAATCAAAAGTTACTTGAAAAGTGTAAGATTTGTTATTATTATTATTATTATTATTATTTTATCTCTCATAATTTTTGTATGAAGAAATTGCTAACAAACCCTCTCAAGTCTTGGACTGATTAAACTCCTTATAACTCCTTAATTGCAACTTGGCCAAACAAGACAATAAACAAGAGGGTTATGATGGTGCATTAAAATTTCATTCGTGTAGGAGAAGATGATGCTGATGCTGATGATGATTATGATTACGATGATGATGATCTTATTGGCGATGATAACGAGACGACACCGTGGTAAATCGTGTTGACACAAGGTCGAGAGGTCAGACGTGCAAAGGTCCCTGAATTCGTGTCTTCAGTGAAAGCAAGAAACATCAAGTGACTGTTCGTTCCTTTAGATCTTTCAAGAGTTTTGCAAACACGACTCATCAGTGGATGATGACTTCGCGGAACAAAAATTTCCGGCTTATCAAAAATGTCAAGCAGGGAAATATTATTTCTATGATGCTTTCTTAGATATACTGGTATTAACTAGTAATTAAAATGGTTTTTATTTCATTTCCTTGCTGTTCCGCCGGTAGATTTAAATGTTTGGAATACTTGAAGGACTGTAGTTTGTTGTGTCGAAGTAGGTCCAAAAATTGTTGACGTGTGTGAAGAATCAGGTGAAACGAAATTAGAATATGGAGCTGTAGCAAGGAGCTCTGCGCTCGTGAGCTGTGACACTCGTGAGCCACGACAATGCATGACATTGCAATTGGCCGGTCGCACTTCGTAGTGGCTTCAATAACTTAATATCACTTGCTGGATGATAATGTGCTAGGTTTTAATGCGCAAATCTTCTGGAATATTTGTCTAAAAAAAGACGCCCAATAATTAATTGGAAAGAAATGCTTGGTAAATTCCGCTTAATCCGACTTTATAAAATGCAAGCGATAAATCCGCAATCCAAAAGTGCGAAAATATTTGCCTCTAGACAAGGCTAACTTATCTGGACTTGATTTCATCAATTGAATCGCATTTCTAGTCTGGGTCGTTTCTCGTAACAAATATAACGAGATACGAGGCGCCAGTAATTACTCTAATTATATTACTGCCAATTATTATTAATAATTATGCATTACACGAGCATTAATTCTGCGTTGTTTCGAAAGTGTTGACATCGCAAGTTGATATCATGCCATCATCCCCGCGCATCATCCACAAGAACGTTCGTTCAAAACATGAACAACAACAACAACGACGACGACAAAAAAAAAATAATGAAACTTTTGTCCAACCTTTTTTATAATCCGAAGTCGACTGTGAATTTGAGATGGAATTGAAAAGAAAACAAGAAAGGAAGAACATTCGGATGAAGTTCATCTCCTCCATTTATATTAAATTTGAATCCATGAATCGTTTGACGAACATCAAGCACTGCTTGCAAGTCAAAAGTTGTTGCCTCTCAAGCAACTACTCATTCAACTACTCATTCAACTACTCACTCGACCATTCACTACTCTCTCGCTCAACGCATTTTCTGCCGCTCTTCGATAAAACTTTGCTTAACTTCTTTTTAAACCTTCCACCGTCGGATTTATTGGGAAAAAATATTATTGTTTCATTATTTTTCAAACATATTTTTAATAAATAATGTGAGTTTTAATTAAAGTTATAAAAGTTAGAAGCTTATAAATCAATGAACACAGCGTGGAGAGATGAGAAAGTGTTTATTGGAGATATTGCATTAAGTTTTAAGAAAATGAATCCATTAAACTATCTTCAATTTTCAAGCGATCGATTGAACACCGAATAAAAAAACAGCCAAAAAAAAATTTTCAACTTCGTGACTAATCACCAGAGGTCGACACTACACTCGATTGGATGAAATCTCAAACTATTAATTAATCTGTAAATGAACATCCTCAGTCGTAATAATGAGGGTCCTTGCGTGTCTTGCAGATGAGGTCCCTGACTTTGCGACGTGTGTCACTCATTGGTGCCTTCACGTCCTTGTAGTTCTAAAACATGTTAGGTTCAGGTCAGCTTCTATCTCGTCATTCGTTCCAAATTTATTTTGAATTATTATCCGTCTGCTGCATTTTTAAAAATTATTCTTTGATATTTAAGGCTTTCATATGTTGTGCCTTATGAACAAGTCGTATTATTGAATGTTAAACGTGATTCGAACCACGATGGGTCTGGGTGAATCCACAGCCACCGATGCAGAACGCGGTTTCAATGCAGGTTGTGCCGTGTTCAGAGCCTCCGAGTAGCGACTCCTTGATCTTCCTGACCTGAGATTCGATGGGGAGGTGTACTCACCACCAGTGTTCAGCTTGTAAGTCGATCCATAAGTCGGAACCTAGTTTTAACATTTTATCGTTTTTCATCTCTGCCAATCATAGTGCTTACGTGACTAAGAGTTGAATTGAGATTTTTAATCGTAAATAAAATTGTAATTAAAAGTCACAAATGATTAAATTAAATTCCTGAAGAAAGTTTATTAAGTCTAACCGGCGGTTTTGCTGAATGAGTCACATCAGCCGAAACGGTTGTGTTCAGTGCAGGCGTGGTGTGTCTGTAGAAAGCCATGGAATAAGGGCGCCTTGCCACACTTGGGGACCTGACGACACTGGAAGATCTCACCACACTGGGCGACCTCGCCACCGATCTTGGAGCCTGCAGACAATAAAAAGCTTTTTATTTCCACCTCTTTTAAACCTGTTTCTTTTTTTCTATACTTATTTCTCCGCGAATTTAGAATTTAAAAACTTTAACCCAACACTAACATAATTTGTCAAAGGTCTGTAGACGCTTGTGACGAAAGGGGTTTGAGAGGTGACGGGGATTGGTGAAGGTGAAGCCACACGGGTTCTCAGAGAATAGGTGGGTTGGTAGCCACTCTTCGATAAGAAATATAAAAAAAAATATAACATACAAGCCATACACTGAGGAACGTTTCAGTACTTTGTTAAAAGCAGGAATTTGTGAGAATGCAAGAAATGTAAATTTAAAGTGAATGTTAATTTCAAATCATTTTATCACCGATGTTAGTTCAGAAAGCGCATTGCTGTTAGTGGAGTGAAAGGTGGAACGAGTTGGAATGCATTAAGATGATGATGGGTTGGTGCTCACATAGGTGCTGCCTGAAGTCCATCCAGAAGTACTCGGAGTCCAGGTAGGAGGACGGTACAGGTGCTGAGTGGCGTAGGAGGGTGTTCCAGTGTAGGTGGAGTTGTAATAACTCACACCTGGTGTGCTCCTTGAACGAAAACTGGGAGTGTACGAAGTGTACCTAAATGGAATATTTGGCTCATTTGAATAAATACTAACTAAATCAGGTTAATTAATCAACTCAACTGTTGCGAGATAATTAATTACAAGTTGGATTGATTAATCAATTACTAAATTAAATTCACCGATGGACGAGGAATTAATAAATACAAAAATCTTGAAACTATCGGTAAAGATACCTTGGCGTCGAAGCCAAGAAGGCTTCAACTTCATCGTCCATTGATGTTCGTTTTCTGACCACTGGGCGAAGTCCATTGACCCAAGTTCTGCGTCTGACGTCGGTCGAGTAGGATCGCGGATAGGAGGGAAGGGTACGAGCAGATGAGCTGTAGTTGTAGTAAGAGGGCACTCTGGCGCGAGGGGCGTGACTGACGTAGCTGGCAGAGGTGTAAGGCACCGAGTAAGTGGTGGTCGTCGTCTCGACCAGTGGAGGCGAATAACTGGAATCCATGACGATCGGCGATGGTGGATGAACACTGCTGAAGTACTGTAAAGTAAGTGATACTCGTGAATAGGTTTGCCTTGGCTTCGTGAATCATTGATTTCCTTTTATGTGAACGATTTTTTTCATTTATTCGGTGATTTAATTTAATTGATTAGTCGCTATTGTGGGACTAGCTGTTATTTGATGTTCATAATCAAATGTTCTGCAATCTCGTATTTAATCTCGATTTAAAATTAAATTTTTATTCTTTACGTGGATAATGTTTTCTAGATAATGGAGATTTTTTTCAAATAACCTTGAAGAGGTTAAAACCGACCAATAGATTGATAATAATAAAAATTACAAACGTAAATAAAATATTATGATAAAATTACAATTTTAAAGTTAAGTTATTTAAAATGCAGAAAGCAAGATGCAGACGATCGTAAAACAGGCTGCCATCTAAATGGCGGACTAATTTCGATTAAATGTTTTCGATTGAAAAACCAAATAATGAACTTCACGAACTACTTTGCTGATGTTTCTGACGACATCCCTCTCTGGTCTCAGGTTTGAATTGAGGAGGTCATCAGTGTCCAGGAAGATTCTCGATGTCCTGAGCAGCTGGGGCTCCAAATCGGTTTCAAAGTCGTCTTTGAATTCTTCCACACGGTGTACGTGAACTAAAGCGAATAAATATTTCGAACGTTAATTTATGTTTGGACGAATAAATGTCTCTAATCTTTAATCAAACAACTTCTATCTGAATTTTATTTTATTTAGTTCATTCAATCTTTACCGGGCACTGAAGCTCCTCTTTTCCCGGGGAATTCAGAGAAGTAAAGCTTGAAAAGTGTTCACGACGTGTTGAATTTAACATTTGAAAACGTAAAAGAATAAAAATTGAGACGACAAAATAGGAACTCACAGTTCTTCCTCTGAGGACCATTTTTTTTGTATTCAAATGTTGTTCGTTTGTTTCACTTCGTTACTCGATCCTATGAACTCGCCGATGCTGTTTGATTTATTGCCAAATATTCAGCGTTATTCGAAAAAAAAGTTCGGACTTTAAAATTGTAAAGTTCGAATTAAGGAATTAAGACAACCTGCTGCCTCCTCAGGCACGAACTTTTTCCAAGCAATCCGACAACTCGCAATCTCAACTCCTCACCGATGCTGTTATAGCGCCGGTTATTGCCTTCCTGAGCTGCTCGTGTTGGATTCTTGTTGCGAGCCAGCTAAATTCTTCCATGGATGTCACTCATAATTGTGTTTGTTATTACTTAACTATTATTCGACAACATTGCATTTCGAACGCTTCGAAGAACGCGAATTCTGATTATTCCGTTGGGCGGGATGCTGGCATATTTCTGAAATATTGCCTGCTATTGAAGGCGATTGTCAAGCGAATGTATATATTTTTTACTATATATGGGATGGAAAGACGTTTAAAGATGGAAATGCAATCCAGCTTGCGATGGATTGAAGGTAAAAGTAAATGACTTGTGCAGCTCCAACCAAGTCGTTGCTCGCTCGAGGCTCGCTTAGCAGTTGCAAGGAGCATTTGTTGGTGTTTTTTAATTTTTATCCATCAATTCGGTGCACGTTTGAAAATTGTTTTCGAAAACATTTGCCTTTAATCGAAATTATTCTTATTACCAAGCAGCAACAACATCTTGTTATAGTTTTTATCAGGCTCATCACACCAATTAGTGAACCTTTTTCTGAACCTTGTTATTGTTATTGCTTGATATTGATACAACCTAATTGATTTGTCCGATATCAATACTGATTTTAAATTGGAAAATTAACAATGCAAATAGACTTTATTAAAAATAAATTGTTATAAAAGCAACTTTGATGTGATGAATCAACACATTTTTGAAACATTTTATTATGACAGTCTAGTTGAAATTTGCGTAAAATTCGTCCCAATTTGGACAAGTTGTTAGCACTTAGAACTATAGGAATTCCTGGCCGAGGAATGAATTCGTAGAAGCGGAAAAATAAACAAACGAACGAATGAACGAACGAATGATTAAGAATTGTGCTGAGTCCATTCATGAAATGCTCCAAGATCCAAACATTGAGGCCAGTTCCATCAAAAGAATGTTTTGGAAGCTGCTTAAAGTCCGAAAGAATCCTCGTCTGCAACGAATGGGTCGAGAGATTATTGAAGGATTTATGGAAAATAAGATTCCATGCTTTAAATAGACGGTGCATTTCAACAACTCACCTCTTGATAAACCGAGCGTTGATTTTTCGGTGTTTTCAAACTATTTTAAGTCACCGATAAAGTACAGTTAATTTAATCTTTCAATATTTTTAATATATTTCAACTTACATTTTTCTAATTTCCATTTATGTTGATCACTTTGGCTACGACGTCGTCGTGACGTGATATGTCATTTGTACTTTTAATGTCAACTACGATTTATTTTTGTCTTGAAATTCTCGTGTGCAACCTACTTATTAAAACACGTCATCGCCTAACAAATTAATCATTATGATCAACTGTTAAATTGAAGCATATTCGTAGCATTCAAGTATTTATGAGGCCCTTAAGCATAGCAAAAGTTTTTTTAACTTTGTGATTATAAATCTGGGCATTAAAATAATTTAAAACCAGTTCGTCGAGTGAGACTGCATCACTTGTGTTTTAAGACATGAATTAATATTTGCTTAACATCAACACATAACAATCACCATTAATTTCGATAAATAACAAATAAATTTTTATTTTCTTGACAGTAACTCGTTTATCACTAATCTTTAAGCAACTTAACATTTAAAAATTCCTTCCATTTGTTATTCCGTGCTTTCCACGATATCTAAGTGGCAGGTGGTTTACCACTTCAAAATCTTGAAATTCTTTTTACAACCTATTTTAATTTTGTTTTTGTTATAAACTACTTCGCGTAAAAGACAAATTTCAATATTCTTCGATTTTCTTATTTCCTGGATAATAATAATAATAATAGTAATAGTAATAATACAACTTGAGAAAATTATGGAAGCTTATGAAATTAAGGTTTGCCACAATTTGAAATAGTTTAAAATTTATTTTAAAACATTTATAAATTTATAATCCTTCATTAAAATCTCTTCAACAAAAACAAGATTACATGATGACATGATATCACGATTGCAGTCAAATGTTGGAGGCACAATTAAATCAGAAGGGGTTTTATCGGAAATGACTTCAACTTTGGGAGTCCACAAAGATCTTCATAATATAAATTTAAGTTATTGATGTTTTTAAAATTCATTAGATTATAAAAAATAAATAAAAATCTTGAGCGTACAAATCTTGGTCTTTGTTTTGAATTTTGAAACAAGAATTTCTTAAGGCCTGCCTGAATAATTATTGTAACAATTGGACGCTGCTAACCATTTATATCTTTGAACAATTTGCATTTTGTGTTAACCAATAAATTAAAATGTCTTCCTGAGGCTTTGATAAATCGTTATTTTTATTGTTTGGTACCAATTCTTGCTTGGTTTATAAAAAAATATTCGTTTTTTTCCTGCTAATTTTAATCACTTTATTGTCGGAATGCTCAATAAGCATGCAATGCGTACAATATTAATATCGCCTCAAACAATGACGATCTAAATTCTTTGGCTGTATGCAATTGGGCGAAACACTTTTTGGCCAGTCACTGTTCCTTTTATTAGAATTTTATTAGCATAAACTTAACTATATATATGTATGTGACAATATTCCTCGTCGATTTATAATGCGTATTTATACCTTTCTTTATCTCAAGAAACAGATATAATAACTTTAACTATCGATAACAACTTATACCAAATAAATAGCTGTTGTCAGATTACTAGTTGAAGTTTGTGGTCGAAAACAAGATCTAGAACTGGCAAAAGACATAAACAAATAGCTTTTGCAGAATTTTTGAAAAATCCGTGGTCCATTGAAGGGTGCGCCTGAAACATGCCTGAATGGTTTTAGCAGCCAATGCTCACAAAGGCTTTGTCACAGCCCAAACTAACTTCTAACGCAAGCTGGCGTGGCTTTCCAATTGTTACTCAATAGTCCGTGATTTACGTCAATTTTACTGCTTTTTAAGAACAGTAATTCGTCTCGCGAAAAGTTTTGTCTAAAATTATTTTCAAGATTATGGACTTAAGAGGACTAATTGCCATCGTTGTCTTTTTCTCGGCGCGTGTTCCCATTTTATTCGCAATCAATGACGATGTTCCAGTGTTTACATGTGACTCCTGGACTCCGGCTAATTCCACCGGATCATTCGAAGCCCTTCAAACGTTACCTTATTCGATTTCTGTCGATCCCGGATGTTCGATAGGTGAGTTCTAAATTTTCTTTTAAATTAAAATAAAGCTTCATTAAACAAGAGATTAAAATGATTGATGACTCATGGGCTTCTTCGATTAACCAGTTATTTAATTAACTTGACCAGAATTTATTTAATATCTTGTCTAATAAATATTCATAAGAATGAGTTAACGTCTTTTCCAGAATCAACTGAATATTTTCATTTGCAGTTGTGATTCAAGGAACAGAAACTTTCAAAGGATTTTTAATAAAAGCCTTCAATGAAAGAAATGAAACGATTGGAAAGTTTGTTAAAAATAACGAGAGGGCCAAACTTATTTGCGAGGTGATTCTTTAAGAAGTGTTTTTATCTAATTCTATTAAATTTAATTCAAAATTTTCTTAAAGTAATATTTTATTAACGAAAAAAATGTTTGGATTTCATATCCAAAAATATCATTTTCATTTTGCGTTCTTTGTTTTGTGAATCCTTTAATTACGAGTAATTGCGGTTTATTGTTTGTATCATCACCATTATCTCATTATTGTATCATCACTGTCACCCGGACCCCTCCATTGAAGAGGAATCGTTTAAAAATGTAAGGGGATGACCTTCCCTCACTTAATTTGGGTTGTAAAAAGAAACAAATCAGGTAGAATTATTTGTGTAGAAGCAAAAGCTGGTATTGAGGAAATTTCTATTTAAATACTCATTAAGATATCTGAATGAAATGCTGATCGTTGTTGTAAATATTATTATTATTTGTACTGAGTGTATAATTATTGAGTATTTATTAATCAACTCATTTAATTATTTCTTTATTTAATGTTTAATAGGTAGATTGTTTCATTATATGAATAATGATGAGTAAGGGTCAGAAATCTTTCAGGACCAAGCTGCGACGAATGTGGAGGAAGGACTGAATGTCAGTCAAATTGGCCTCAGGTGGGATCCCAACGGCTTTATTGGGACTGTTTACTTTCTGTAAGTTTTTGTGGATATGTGTTCAAAAACATATTTAATATCGATATTATAGTGGAACCATCCTATGAAATATATTTCGTACATCAAAAAAATAATTTAATTTTCTTAGCGCAACAGTTGCCAGGAATGTGTCGGACTATTGGAACATAACAAGTCCGACCTGTCATACGATAACCACAACAACCGAAAAGGAAACAACAACTACTGCTACTGCTAGTACTAGCACTGCTACTAGTAATAGCACTACTACTAGTAATAGCACTACTACTAGTAGTTCTACAAGTCCTTCTCTTATAACACCTCCGGTGTCGAACTGTAATGGTTGCAATACTGTTACTGCTACCACAACAATTCCCGCAGCGATACCATCTAGCATGACGGAATGTATTGGTTGCAATGCGACCACCACAACAAAACCCAGTAATGAGGGAACACCCTCTCTAAATCCGTTACAAGTAAACATTTAAAGATACTTGAAATGATTTGAAGTCTTTTTCTTTATTTCAGTACTTATAATAAGCATTAGATTTAAATTCAATGAGCTTTTTCAATTGATTGTCTTCAATCTTTCATAATATAATATAATATAATATAATATAATATAATATAATATAATATAATATAATATAATATAATATAATATAATATAATATAATATAATATAATATAATATAATATAATATAATATAATATAATATAATATAATATAATATAATATAATATAATATATGAACATTTACAGGATAATAAACCACAGCAATCATGTCCAGCAAATGTCAAGTGCTTTCAATGTCCTGACAACAACTGCGTCATCACTTGGGTGAATGGATCGAAGGATTACGTAGACTTTAAAATGTCTGGTTACGTTAGGAGCGACAATCGCTATTTGGCCATGGCATTTTCTTACGATCAAAACATGGTTTGTCGAAAGAACGAATGTTTTTTTTTTATCATTTAGCCGATAAATCGATCTTCAAATTGACAAATCAATATTCTTATAGGGAAATGACAGCGTCGTTCTTTGTTGGAAAGAGGGAGACAAGTACTTTGCCGAAGTTTGGTACACAAAACAATATTCGATCTTCAAAACACCTGACGTAAGAAAAGATGCCTAATAAGAAAGAAAAGCAAATAAATAATTGTATCAATTTCCTTTTTAGCCTCTAGAAAGTCTGAACCCTAACAAAACCAGTGGTTCGTATGAGGACAAATGGATGAGCTGCAGGTTTTCCAAAAAAATAGAACGAGGTGGAAGCAGTTCCAAAGAAGTTTATTATCTCAACGAGTCAACCTACAACATACTTTTTGCAACCGGGATGATGAGTCCGGGTGGGCTGAATTGACTACATTAAACGTCAACCGTGAATTTAAGAAGAGGATCTAATTTAAAAAAAAAAAAAGATTAAATTAATTTAAATTGAATAATTTTTCATAGGAGGGCCATTGGAACACGAGAGGAAAACATTTTCTACCACGAAATTCAATTTTACGGATTTTACATTGGAACCAAGTGCTCTACCTAAAGTAATCTTTCAAACCACGTTACATCCCCTTTCATTTATTGTAATATTCCAATTTAAGTTTAAACTTTTTTGCAAAAACATTTTGTCAACTTTCAAAATTTTGACGATGGATTTTAATGAATGAGAAAATTTGCTCATTTCTAAAAACAAATTCTTATAAATCATCAAAATTTCAATTGCAGGTTACAAACCAGTGTCCTGTGAACTCAGGATGTTTCCAGTGTCCGGATGGAAAGTGCACCATAACATGGAGCAAAAAACGTGACGATTACCAGTCATTTGAAATAACCGCTCCTGTGGTTGATGAAACGTCTTACTTAGCGATGGCACTTTCTAAAGATGATGAAATGGTTACCAATTAACATTCATTTTCTGCAAAATGGATATGCATTTAAATGATAAGTTTAACTTCTAGGGTGATGACAGTATCACTGTCTGCTATAAATTAAACAAATCATTCGTTGCAAGGATGTGGTATTCAGAGGGTCGTACTGTTCGTAATGTATCGAACGTGAGTTTGTATTTGTTTTGTTTCTGTTATTTTAGGGTATCCTAATAGGTTATGAAGGCACTTTCTAATAGATGGCACTCCTTGACGGTGCAGGCGGGTTGCGCACGCGATAATATTAATATTATAATGTTAGGTTAATATTCATTATAATGTTAGATTAATATTAATATTAAACTAATATCAAATAAGAAGGCATTTCTAATAAGATTTTAATCGAGTAATTGGTGCTTCAACCAGCCTTTAGAAAGTTTGGATCCTACAAGTTTTGATGGAACTTATGGATCTGGAATGATGAGTTGCAGATTTTCGAAGCAAATTAAACGTCCGCAAGGGAGTGACAGCTCGGTTTATTATCCCAGCGATCAACTCTATTATTTATTCTTTGCTACCGGACCAATGCAGGGAGGTAATCCATTGATATCTTATGAATATGATGATTGTTTAACAAAGCATTTTGCATCAAAACATTCTTATTGTCCCCAAGTCTCAAAGTTTGTTCATGTTACTAAATCTTATTAATTATAAACTTAAAATTAAAACTATAAAATTATATTATTATTAAAAATAAAATAATGTCTAAAATTCAAACGATTTTCTGCATTTCTTACATCACCTTAATCCGTATTTAATTTTGTTTCCCTGTAATTCAAAATAATCATTTGTTAAAACTTATTTCAAACCTATGGCCACCTAAAACAAGCCTTTCTCTCGTAATCAATACCGGTGTGAGGCCACTACCGCAAATGTTAATTAAATATCAAATGTTGTGAATGTAGAATGGTTATGTCTTATTTTCATAGAGTCCAATATTTAATTATTTTTGCAATTTTCATAAAAGTATTTCGTTCTACGTCTTTCTGAAAATATCTTAGCTTCAAGTTCCTATTGAATTATCTTTTATAATTTTTATGAACTAATATGTAACAGATTTAAAAATTTCATTTAATTTCACAAACCTACAGAAATTCCACAGAAGCACGTGTACAAAGCGCTCTCCAAATCGGCTTTAAATCTCACTGAGTTGTTGACGTTCACTGCAGATGAAAGTTCATCAAACAGCCTCATTAAAGCGCATGGTAATGACATTGTTAATTAACGGAATTAGTTATACAATTTTCTTCTTAAATTCTTAAGCAATTATTTGTTTATTTATTTGTTCTCAAATCAAAAACGTTTCCAGCATAATTAGTATGGGCAATGGAATATATTATAATAATATATTATAATTTATAATTATAATAACTATAATAATTATTGTAATTATAATAAAATAAGTATTATAATAATTATAATAAGTTAGGTATTATAGTAATTATAATTACTTATACATTACTTATTATAATATAAAGATGATGATAGTACTGATTTCTGGAGGAAAACAAAATGTAATCTACATATATTATCTGTAGGCTATTTCGGTCCCTCAATCAAGCAAATCTTTTTTTAATTCTAGCTTTTACAGCCTTGTTTTAAATGCTCATGTAATGATTGTATATTAACTGGGAAGTTTTGGATTTTATATCTCCAATACACAATTTGTACAGGTGTTTTTATAAGAAAGTACATTGAATCTTTAAAATATTAGCGACATTCTCACTCTATCGACGAGCCAAATATACGTTCTAGGATGTTTGGGATATGCAATGCACTTGTGAAGTATGGGCCTATGTAGCACTGATGAACCTTAGCGTATTTGAATACAAGAATTTCGTTTTCTACAATTAATCTAAGGAGAAAGATTTGACAGACTTAGAATAATAATGTTCTAGAAATATTCCAAAAAATTAATCTCTTATTCTTTTACTAGTTAGCCTTGTCTTAGGAAGTAAATTTTTGTCAATTCTAAAGCCAAACATTGAAGGGATTTGAATTTTAAGGAATTGTTCCAATTTCACGAACATCATTTAAATAGAATTAAAATGAGAGAAGTTGTCGCGTGAACTTTATTAAGGCATTCAATGTGGATAAGTTTTAAGTGTCACAAATATGGATATCACCTCATACATCAACAATCACTTAATTCCGTTAAAGTGCAAGCTGGGAAATTCCGGAGCTTGTATCTGGAAAATATGAAATGATAAATGACTCAGGTGGCTTGCTGTTTCCATGTTCTAGGAATCCTGATGGTGATTGCTTGGCTGATGATGGCAAGTGTCAGCATGTTGTTGCCGAGGTACTTCAAGTCGGCCTGGCCTGACAAGAAGATAATGGATAAGCCCATCTGGTTTCCTGTCAGTCATTGACATTTATCTTTCATTTTAACCACGTCCAGGTGGAGAGCTAATTATCCCATAACTTCAATTACAGATTCACCTGACATTAATGGTCTTTGTTTTCCTATTGACTGCCATTGCCTTCATCATCATTTTCTGCGAAGTCAGGGGATACGTAGGGGTACGGTTAAATAATAAATACGAAATAGTTACAATTGCAATTTTATAGAACCTATTAAAAGGAAATGTATTTTCTAGTTTTGATTCTAGAATTTGATTGTCTGTTGTCACACTGTGACGATAAGCCCATTTTAACAGACTCTTTTTGAAGCATGATTTCAATTGATAATAATTTTTGTAATGCAAATACACATTTAGGATGATGACAGTGACACAACGAGGGCCCACGCTCCAATAGGAATTATAATAATGATACTCGTAGTTCTCAATGTTAGTGGATTTTCGATTTATTTTGAAACATTTTTTTAACACACATACGCTTAGTTGCTGAGTTGTTGAAGTGTTAGTTTTAATTCGTTCGATTGCAATGACTTAAGTGAAGTGAGGTTAGAATTTCCAATGCTTGACTTTTTTTTCTTTCCTATTTTTGGTTGTGTTTTTTTTATCAAAATAATTTCACGTTTTAAAAATAAATATTTCTTTTTATCGTAGCCTTTAATGGCCTTGATCAGATGCAACCCTGACCACAAACATCGATGGGTTTTTAATTATTTTCACGCTTGTGTTGGAGAATTTGCCCTTGTTCTTGCTGGTTAGTTGGCTTAACAAAATTTTAAATTTAAAAACAAAATGCAAATCTATTATACTATGATATGATGCTATTATGCTATTACATTATACTATTATATTAATATTATACTAGGCAAAATACTAGTTTTACTTAGAAAGATTTGTTTCAATCCAATTATAATTTATTTAATCCCATTTTAGACCCGAAAGATCGTAGCGCCAACGTTATCTTATATCATCGTTATGAATATTAATTAATAAATTAATAAATTACTTTTCAGTGATCAACATTTTCCTGAGCTTTTTCATGCCTCAAGCGAACATCGGATTTTGGGTAGTGTGGGTGATGGTGGCTCTCGTATGTTGGCATGCCATCATTGAACTCCTACTTATTATGCATAAGAGATATGTTAAGTCCAAATCCTTCAGTAAGTGTTTCCTGTTAACTTGAATCTTTATAACATGACTTATTTTCTATGTCTAATTTAGGGTTACCAGGCAACACACTTTCCAGTGAAATGAAGCTGCATGATTTTACGTCAACATCAAGCAACGTGAGTCCATAAATTAAAAAAGACTTCATATTAAAAAAGCGATTGATAAAACTGATGCTTTGGTGAAATTTATTTGATTGCATTTATTTCAGTTGTCCCATCTCCAAACGTTTTTACTTTTTGCTCAATGGATCGGAGTCACTGGACTTGCAATCGCTGTTTGTGTCGGTATCGGCATTGCTTGAGACAATCAGTCATTCTTCAAAAAAACTTGGAAAAAGCATATTCATGTTGTGCATATTTCGATATGTCTACATTCTAAGATGCCCAATATTTGTGTGAAATTTGTCCAATGCTGTTTTTGTTGACGCCATTGCTTATTTCATCACCTGGATTTATCACATTTAATTTGCTGGAGAGACTAAATTGCTTAAGGCAAACGTGGGTAGGTAAACTTTATTGGTAATTGGCTGAAGAGAAATAAGATAAATGCAGCGGCACAAATATGGAGAGCAAATATAGAAAGCCTGCAATTATATCAAGCCTAAAAATGCAATTTTTCACATAAATGTTCGCGCTCTTTGATCGTATGTATTTCTTTATCATGATTTTCGAGATGTTCCTTAAATTTAAAAATATACACGGAATTCAGTTGCTTTAATCCTCTGTAGATCGTTGGTGCAGGTTCCTAATATGTGCCTCTTGTCAATGTGCTCAAGATTCGCCTTTGGATTATGCGTAACCCACCAACAAGACCTCTATAATATTGTCTTGCTTCGTGCAGGCCTCTACTGGCTACAAGCATATCAACTCGTGTTTATTCTAAGATTATTAAAATAAGGAAGGAATTTAGAACCCGAAAAATATAAAAATTTTAACCGATTAGAAAATGACATAACAAGCAGTCAATCATTCGAAGATTGAATTTGAGTAAAACTAAGACCTTTATGTGACCACAAAGATGGAACCGTGATGATTGAATGAAAACAAAACAGCACTGAGTCCAAAATCATAATCCGACTGAATGAAATCATTTGAGCGTTAACTCCCGATGAATATAAATTTTCTATTGGATCATCAAATTTCTGGTAGCATCTGAATAAGCGGATGGCATATAATATGACTATAACACATATAATGAAAGACCAGTAATGCGAAATAAAGAAGTCACATAACTTTACTACAAGATTATTCTGATTAAGTTGATTATAAAAAGACTTTTCATATTCAAAACAAATGCTGTATTAGTAGTTCCACATCTAATCAGAAATAATAACATTTTCACAATAAAGATTAATAACGATAATAAATGTTTTATAACTAATCTGTTGGATAGATGGATTGCATGTAACGTGACTAGTTGTTAATGTTCGTCTCAAAACTGGACAATTAGGATAGGGTAGCGATTGTGAGAACCATTGCACTTATTTGGGAACCAATTCAACGATTTGTGACGATTGTCTGTTGTGCGTTGAATGAAATATTTGAGAAGACGTTCAAAAACAGCTCGAATGAAGAATGTTCAGCTTTCATGTGCAATATTTTTTATGTTGCGGTACCATCAAGTGGTTAGTGTATGTCATTTATAAAGAAATTAATCACTTATTTTGAAGATAACTGATATACTTAAGTAGATGATATACTTATATTCAACAGACAAAGAATATCATAGACTACATTTAAATATAAATAACGATAAGAACTTTTAAACAACCAAAACAACCTAATTTTGTTAAAAATCAAACAATAGAAGCCTTAATGAACGCAGAGGAGTTCATTCAAAATCGATCTTCCTGCTTAACTTGTATATCACCTGAGACATACATGAAAATTCCTATCATTATTGGGCTGACTGTACCTAACATAAACTATAAAAAATGTTTATTCGGATACTCGGTCCTATTCAATGAAATGTCAGAAGGATCTGAAATAGTAACAGGATTTTGCCAATTTTTCCATTATTAACGAGGTTTTATACAAATTCATTAGCGTTAGTTAACTGTTGGGAATAAATTGGAGATTTATTTTCTTACAACATTTTTATCAAAATGACAACATTTCGAAAAATGAAACAAGAAACGTCATGTGATTTTATATTGTATGCGCACATAAATTTCCCCACATTTCCCTTCCGTTGCACAATCTATTCCAGACAATATTTTAAAAACAATCAAAATTACATAATGAAGATGCTTTTTATAAAACTTACAATACTTTACGTGTGTAATTATAAATGAGAAACCCTTGTTTTAAAGATTTTACCGAAAGTAATTTTTATTTATTTTTACTTCAATGCTTCGTTATTTGTCAGCAACCACTCATAAAAAGTTACAAAGGCTCTATTGATTACTATAACTACGTTATAATATGTAGGAGAGTAGGATTCACCGGATCCAAAGATCAAGGATTTTAGTATTTTAAATAAGCACTCGTGATCAAAATCATCATCATAGTAGTTCGATACTTGAATAGACAAACAAGTTTTATACTGAATGAGACATGAAATAATCCATAAATATTTCTTCATTGTATTGGTAGGAAACGTTTTTGGACATCCTTTTAACGAGGAACATTAAACAACAGTGGTGGTTCAATTCCAGTTTTCATTCGAACAATCTAACGTTTGGTTGACCAAATGGGTTGCACCCCTGCACGATGTGGTGATAATAAGTATTAATATGTCTTTCAACTATCCGATCCCAGCAGTTTAATTTAGGTTAATGGTATACTTAAAGGGTGTTTCTTAATTTAAAAAAGCAAGTTCGAAGTGCTTCTTCATCCTATTTTGCTACATAATGCTCTTAAAAAGATTTATTGCGATCGCACGGCAAACCTTCTGACCTTCTCTTTCTGTTAAATTAATGATTTTTCTATTGACGCATCTCGATCACTTGGACTGGGTCCTCGTATTGTCACTTGGGATAACAATATTTACCCGGGCCTATCAGGGAAATGTAGGTCGAGTAAAAAACTAAGGCCTCTAGCCACCATGCACACCTGGACCACAGAGGAGATGACTCCCCTGCCCTATATTTGCTGTTGATCACATCGTACTTAATTATCATCAACAAAAAAGTTTACGACACGATCGCGCGTTACTTTGGGAGCACTTCTTAAAGTTGCGAACTTTGTCCTCTTGCGTGCTTCGCGTTCTTGTAAGAACGAGTCGTTGTTGGAGTTCGGTTTTTGGAACAAAGTTGCAGTTGTTTCTAGTGTCCCCGTTTTCAATTAATACCGCTAAAATACTACAGCGGCAGGAATGCAACAGTTGTAAAAAAAAAAACATTTGCAAACTTTTTTTAATAGCATTGTTTTCTGCAAATAGGAGATATTACTTTAAGTGAATGAATCACTTGCTTTTGATTGAGCACCTTCTATTCAACCTCATCTTTTTATAGCTGGTTATTTTAATCGCTTCTTTAAAACCAAACCCGATTTGAATCTAGAATCATTTGAGACAGAAACCGATTCGAAAATGTTTAAATTAAGCTTGATTTGTATTGCCTTCTTATTCTTCCACAAAATTAATGGATACAGCCGGGGAGCTCCAAATTCGATATGCCAGGACCAAAACATGAAACCGCAGCATGGTAGTGAATTCCAAGCAGTTCCGTCTCCTTATTCAGTGGTTATCAGTTCCTGTAACACCTCTCTCTGTTCGGGCAAGTCTCTCATAAATTAAATTATTAAATCAAAATAGAATTTATTGAATGTAATATTTGAATCAAAAACAGTAATTATCGAAGGGGCGTCCAATTTACGGGGAATACTCTTGAGAGCTGTTGACGTGAACGGTCAATTTGTTGGAAAATTTGTTAATGTGGAGTCCACGACAAAACTCATTTGCGATGTGAATTTTATTCAATTTTATTTATTATTTAAATATTTTACTTCTTAAAGATCCAAATGAATTACTTGACAGGGTGGAGCCATCACACAAAGCTCAGCTCTATCGCAAAATAAGTTGCAAGCAAATTGGATCGTTGATAATTTCAGTGGACTCATTCAATTCAGGTTGATCTTGGGCTAAACATTTGTTCGCTACCGAAAACTCGGTGTTGCTTGTATCGTTTAGATCAATTCAGCGGTTTATTCGTAGACCGCAGTCCAGGGAGCCTGTTAACATAGCAGGAGATCTAAATAACTGCGCACAAATCCAAACAATAAGTTGTTTACAAAGTTTGTTCCCCAATCTCCAATCAAATATAGATTTTATAGTAGTGCTTGTTTGATAAGTTTAGTCTGTCTCAGCCATCGATGAATGCCAGTGCAATATAATTTGATGAACTTGAACCGATAAACTGTCAAGTGTCTGACACCACATCTAAATCGTATTTGATGTTCCATGCTCTTACAACAGGAATTCTTGCTCTTTGACGGGTCATTTTTTGCTAAAAATCCACTTTGAGGCATTGATGCCTGCTCCATCAGTCAGATGAAGACGCGCCTTGTCGGACTCTCAGTGCATTTCTGGCCAATTTTGACTTCTCATTGAAACATATTTGGCTAGGTTCATGGTAATTCCAATTCTGGCCACCGAAATTTCAACTTCAATTTCAAATTTCCATAATTTCCAGTTCCAACATTTGTGCTGGACAGTAAAAGGAGGTCGTCCGCAAATGCGATGCAATGGCATTTATCAGCTGATCGTTCTACTCTTAGTGTAATAGCTAACTTAGTGTATTCTTCCTCAGGCCAAACCTATTGAGAATAACTTGAACTTTTTTTTGGTATTCGTTTGGAAGAACATGAATCTGGTGCACTCTGAAATATTTTACTGGGTTAAAAGAACCTTCACAAACCTGCAAAATTCAAATTTTTCCTTCCCTTTGTGAGTCTTTGGCATTTGCATTGATCTTTGAGACACAGCATTTGTGCCAGAGGAATCACGTTTAAAGATTTGTCTCGAAGAGTTCGAAGAAAGTTATTATAATTGTTACTAGAGTTAAGCATTTCCAAAAGACCTCTTTTCACAAAGACTGAGGGACCTTAAATTTAAGTCAACACTCTTAAAGTTGAAGTAAGGCTAGCAAACAATTAAAACTGTAAAATATGAAACACGTGAATAGTTAATAACTGAGAATGTCAAAATTCCAAGTTAAGGAAAAACTAGTCAACAGAAACGACGTTACAGGAGGATTCTCGTTCGCAGATCATTTTCCCATTTTGTTTTACCGAAACAATAAAAATGTTTTCACCCTCAGACAATAGGGTAGGTAGATAACGAGTCCAAAAATTCAGAAAAACACAAAAAAGGGAACCAACTACCCAAATCATTAGATTGAAAACTTGCAAATTAACAGTTTTATTGTTGATTATTGCCATTATTAGTTTTATTATTGCTATTGTACGTTAAGATCGAATAATTATTTTGAGTTATAATAACATTTTATTATTGAATCCAGGGCTACCATTGTACAAAGTTATTCTTTCTTTTGGAATGTTAAAAGCTCAACTTATAACATCGGTTTGATAGACGAAACAACCACTCCTTCCTTGTTATCAACAAAATCACACGCTAAATTTTCCATCACGACTTCAAATTATTCGCAAGAAGTTGCTTCGGTTGGAGTCACCAATTCCTCATTTGGAAACGATTCTACGTTTCAGAGTCAACAGTGGGTTTTTCGAATTATTTTGCTTTTATGACTTATAATTTTGAAATTTTAACCTCCTTGGGAATGCGATTGAATTTTTTAAATATAAATTCTCATCCCATTTTCTTATCATTGATACTACATCAATGAGACTAAAAAATTTAAATGGGATGGCATTGATATGTATATTTATTTATTTATTTCACCGAAACTACAATTAAACGTAGCATTTAATCAACAAAATAACATGACCCATAAAAATCATGACTTGTAGATTCCATCATAACAAAATTCGTCGCCCCTTTGAATTTTTTGTCAATGTTTCATGTTTATATATCACTAAAACTTACTTTGAAGTTCTTATGAACCTTGTAAAATAAATTTTATAGCACATATGCAAAAACTTCCTATCATTATTAGTCATTTTAAAAACACATTGTTATGCAATTTACAAGTTGTATTAGTCATAGGAAGCTCAAATTTTACAAAGTGTTTTGTGTGTGATAAAATGATGCAATGTTCAAATTTGAACAAATTTCATTGGTTAGTTCTCGAGAAATTTGGGAAAATGTGAAATTCCTATCATTATTGTCTCCACTGTATAGACAACAGGGAAATATTATAAAGGAGATCTAGTTTTATCAATTATTAATAAATGAACCACAAACTGAGAAAAATGAGAAAAGATTGTAAAGAGACTAACAAAGATATGACATGTTTTGTAAATGCTTCGTACAGGGCTTTTACTTGGACTAATGTTTCAACAATTTGGAGCACAAAAGGAGTCACCAGAAACCCGACGATTTTCAGTTCTTCAATTGGGAATCCAATTTCTTCAAAAACTCTGCAACCTTTGCCTGTAATTGCTTACCTTTTAAACCTTTTGTCGTACTTTATCTAATCATATGCAATAAATAAATTAAGTCATTTTTATTTCACGTACCAATATATTTACATTTATCTACTATTTGCAAAGCTTCCTTACCCTAGGACGCTACCCCGCAATGCAAACTCGGTTGCGGACTAGAGAGCTGCACGGGGCCGAGCCGAGCCGAGCTTTTTGACCGCAGGTCCTGCTAAGCTATTAAAATTATTTATAATTGTAATCAATATATAGATCAAAAGAATTGAAGTAATGTAGTGAAACATGTAGGGGAGGATGGGGTCCGATTTTATAACCTCAATTATTTTTCTGTTTCTGACTCTGCTTGCGACGCTTCAAAAATTCTACATCACGATACGTAACATCATAAAGAATACGTTTCTATATTTGAAAGGTCTCCCACATAAAATCCTGTGCAAAAAATAATGGCTCCTGTTTCCAGTGTCCCAATCAAGAATGCTTTGTCATGTGGTCTCAAGGAAAACTCAATTACGCAGACTTCCAAATATCTTCAAAGGCAGACAATGTCAACAGATACATTTCGATAGCTTTTTCTAAAGACACGAAAATGGTTAAAGATTCATGCCTCTTGGTTTACTAAAAATAGTATCTACAATTGTTTTGTATTTTGACTGTTTATGCTGCTAAACTTCACAATTGCTAAGCGCGAATTTATGTTTTTATTTCTCAATTTTATAAACCAATCAGGGAGATGACAGTATTGTTCTCTGCTCAAAATCTGGCAATTCATTCACAGCAGAACTCTGGTATTCTGTGGGTAGGAGCATCTCAAAGGCATCAAATGTGAGAAATATTGCTGTTAAATTGTCTGACATTATAGTTGTATTGTAATACCCTTATCCAGAAGAGCTTGAAGTTGAGTTTAGTGACCAAACCACTTTGACTTAGCTCAGAAAAGAACTTATATTCGAAATATATTTTGCTTATTAAGTTTTCTGACTTGAGCTCCTCTTTCAAGTCCCAGTTTTTATAGTAAATGACACAACAGTAATGTTTTCATCAAGAATCTTGTGATTCCTATGTAGTTATGTTTGCTAGTAGATACTCTGGGCACCATCATAATTGTTTTCGTTTCATTGTTATTATGGTTATGTATATTTTTAATTAAATGATTGGTCCTCGAATGTTAAAGCCGCAAGAAAGTTTGGACCCTGGCAACAGTGGATGGTTGTATTCCGATGGATGGATGAGTTGCATCTTTTCAAAGCAAATAACACGTACAACTTCTCTTGTGAAAAGAATGGACGACTTGGTATATTATCTCGATGATCAAATGTACTATTTGTTATTTGCAACTGGTTCAATCGGCCAAGCAGGTGAGTGAATATCTTCAAAACGTCGCTGCAAAAGTCTTAATAAATGGTTAATTAATAACAATTAATGACTCCAATTTACGCAATTTATTTATAACCGTAGCTCCATTAATTAAACAATCACACAGGTAAACCGCAGATGCACGATTACAGAACATATTCAGATAATGCTTTAAACTTCACGAACTTTCAAACCGTCATCGCGGGAACACCAAAGTCACCAAATAGTCTAATAAAGGCTCATGGTAAGAAAACTTAATTTAAATTACGTCTATCAATTATTACATTTTTAAACCAGGGATCCCCCAACTTATGTCCCGTGACAACTTTTTAAACATTTTATTTTTTATTATTTTGCCTGGTTTGTTTGGATCACTAGCAAGTATTGATTTTTTGTTAAGTTTTTTCATAAAAACTGTTGCCAGCTACAGGATTTGAACAATGTCTGTATATTGAGGTTAATAAAGTACTTTTATATTTATTTATTACTTTACAAAATTTTAATTTTAATTTAAATAAATACTTTTGTGGTCCTCGGTACTCTGAAGTTTGGGGTTCCCTGGATGGTCATCTGATTCAAATCGACAAACTCACATCAATTGTAACATGAAGTTTACATCAATTTTAACAACACATGCTTTTTCTTTAAAAAGAAGAAAGATATCAATATAATTACGTAGCCCTTTTGCGGGTTTATTATTATTAACCAAATCAATCACAGGGGTTGGCTCATGTTGAGTCAAGCAAATGACGTCAGTTAACAGGGCCGCGTTTGTCATCGCTTTTGACACAAAGAGGCGAAGAAACACGCTTTCAATGTGCACTTCGAAAGCATGAATCAGTTGTAATCATTTCTTTGCACTTTGTTGAGTCATTTTAACATTTCTTGACAGTAAGCACTACGCTGGTTACTTCTAGTGAAGCATTCAGAGGCATAATCAATGATCATTGATCACTTAAAATAAATCCTATGTGGACTGATCCTGGATTGTTTCTTTAATGGTTAAGTTTAATGATAAATAGAAAGAGTCGTAACTAGGGACAACTAAAAATTTTTAGACTTTACAAAGCATGTCACGAAGATAGAAGGAAGTGCAAGTTGATACTGGAGAAGAGGAATAACAGAGATGACCTCATCCAGGCATATAAAATCCTCTCAGTATAAAAATAGTCATCAAAAGTGCTGCCATTATAACAAAGCCATCCCTTCGGACGTATCAGAGGGATTTAAATTATACCCGCTTAAATGTGGCCTAAGAAAAACTATGCCTAAAATTAAGGACTGGTTATCACACAGACTTTGGTCCTCTTAACCACTACAATTAATTGTGGTACTACGGTATGTTAAGTTGAATATAAATCTTCTTTTAAATGGTGCTAAGTCTCTTTGAAGACATCATGCGCCAATTCGGAATGAAGAACTTGTTTAACAACCATCGAATGAATTGTCTGCGCGAGGAGTATTTAGTAATTACAAGCTGTTAAACACCACAAGGCCGACACAATCGTTAAAAACTAAAACTTCTAAAGTGAATATTTATTATTTCAATAATTTTCTCTGTTTGCTAATTCTTCTGGTCTGTTGTAATCTCAATAATAAGAAAGTTAGAATTCAGAAAAATTAACTAAATAACATTTGTACTGATATGGTACATGCCACATATACTTAAATAACATTGCTGAAACCAGATAATTGGAATAGTTATTTTATTTAATTATAAAAATTTAAAATATAAAAATTATTTAATTTAATTAAAAAATAATAATTTTTTTAAATTAATCGGGAATTATTAATCAGGATTATTTTCAGAATCTTTGGTTGTGAACCTCTTCAATTGTCAAATTGTCTTTATTGAATCAAAAACAACAAAATTAATATAATATCAGTTGGCCAGAAGGGATTTTAATCCCGCTAGGTGGCCAACCGGTTTAATAATTACTATCATATAATAAGTAAATTTATCTTGAATTTAATTCTTTAATTGTTGTCGTAGCTGTTGTGTTTTTCATCTGTACGACTTCGGGCCACTTGGAGTAAGCGTCTTCTACTAGTACCATGAACATCATTCCTTCCATTGGTCCAGCAAAATTGATGTGGATTCTGTCCCATTTTGTGCTAGCCATGCTGAAGGCTGATTTCTTACAGGCATTTTTGCAGCTTTATGACATAAACCGCAATTATGAATCTTGACTTCAATATCTTTGTCTGTGCCTTTGCCAGTAAACGTTTATCCTGGCCAACATCTTCATTCTTTTTACTCCAGGATGCCCTTCATTCTCAAAACTTGTCTTTGTATTGTTATCTGGTAAGCATAGAATCCATTCTCTCTTGAAAAAGTCCGGGTGCGCATTTTACTCCGAAAGGTATCCTAATGGTATTGGAATAACCATCTCTGTATTCTTATCGTCATCAGCGGGTTTTCGGCATCGCCAACTCGGCTCATGTTCTTGGCCTCGCCGTTCTCTTGAAACGTTCTCCATTCGCTCGAGACGTCGATGACCCTATCGGCAACGACGAGATTGCAAGCCGAGCAGACCATGTCGCCACAGTGGTAATCGTCCAATAGTTCTGCGTCGGGATGATACTTGCAACACAATTTGGGAATCGAGATTCCTTTGTCAATCAAGCAACGGGGACGGTTAGGCATTTTAGGCGTAAAACTGACTTTTTTTCGAGCGAGCGACTGCGAAAATGCTTATGCGCGGAGAGAGTTTTGGTTCCTCCCCAACTTCCATTTGCAGATATGCGCCGGCAAATTCACTCTGCGTAAACCTTTTTGGCAGATTCTGACAATTCTATTTTTCTTTGGTACAACTTCGATTGGTTTCCCCCAAGTACTGTATTCAACCTTTTTAACATTCCTTGTTCCACGAGTTGGTCGATCTCCTTATTAACAGTTTCTTCCCATGCAAAGGGGACTTTCATTGTCCTACAGAAACTTGGCTGTGCTCCTTTCTTCAAAATCAATCTTGCTTTTTTTGTGAACTTTCCCAGTTCTTCCTTAAACACATTGGGACAATCTATAGATAACTCTTTCGCAAATTGTGTGCCTTCATGCACTGTCTTCCTTTCCCTAGCTTAAACATTTCCTGTGAGCGTGGAATCTCGTTTATCCACTCGATACCCAGTAACTACCCCATACCTCAGTGGGTATCCCATTTGCAGCCTTTAGCTTTACAGCATCATTCTCCAGAATTGGCGATTTAATCTTTTTCCATGTTTTTGTATTGATTATGGTGATTATCCGCACCTATTCTTGACTTTTCCAAAATACATGACTGTGAATCGCCGGTTGCTACTTCGCTTTTAGATTTTATTCACTCTTAAATTCCTTTCAGGACAATTATCGGCGTATAGCTTTTTTTCACAATCGAAACAGGTACCTCTAGTAAAAAAACTTCGTTTGGACGCTTTGCTAAGGAACTTAAACTTTTTCTCTTTAGGCTTCCACTGTACCTTAGTGATCGGCCCTACCCAGTGATGGGGAAAATCATAGTGATTTGAAATCAAAATCAAATCAAAGGCAGCTATAATGATTTCAAATTAAAATCATGATTTTCGATTTTGAAAAAATCAAAAAATCATTTGGAGGGGGGATATATATGTACATATGTATACTGGCGGTGCCCAGCCACGCGTTGCCGTGGCTCAATCTGATTAATTTGTAAAGAAAGAAATTTAGCACATATTTTCGAATATCTTTATTATTACAAATTCATAATGCTTGTGGGTAAATGATGTTTTTAGTTGTTCCCTTCTCTGCGTAAATGTAGAGATTGTCAGGTTTGCCGACTCTAGAACATGCAACATAATTGTTCATGCGAGAAGCAGATCTGTGCCTAGATCTAAACCACACAATTCCAAAGATTGTCTCTGAGCTTTGTTTGTTGTGATTGCAAATGCCAATCGAATTGGGAATTGCAATCTCTTAAACTAAAATGGCACATCCGTCAGTGTCATGGGAATGCGAGGAATGAACACATCTTCACCTTTCATAGGTCCTGCCAAGATTGTTGCTTCTAGGACATTCTTCAATAATACTTTCACTGCAAGTCGCGTGCCGTGGCAAAGCTTTGGCTGGTTGATATTTCGCAACATAATAATCGGCACGCCGACTTTTAATTGCAGTACATGTGGTGGAATTCAAATTGAGTGAATTCAAAAATTCTATTGGATAATGAACTGCTTCATCTGCCTCTACATCAGTGTCGATGGACTTGTACATAGTCTCGCTTTGAATATTTGATTGAATGATATTGTTCAATTCATAGACGTCTTTGTTTTTGGCCTCAATAATGGCTCGTTCCCCCAGCCAATCATGATTCCTGTAATTCGTTTGAATATTGGGAGACACTTCTTTTGAATTCACTAAATTATAGAAGTTGAGGCAACGAAATTCATCCTGAGATGGGGTCAACCGGCATCGTTCCGGCAACAATGTCCTATAGTTGGTGCGAGAATATCTCAGCTGATCGATCTTTTTGTAGCTGCATACGCATATTTATAGTTAATTTTAACGTCTGTATGTGTCGCCACAAATTAGAATATTTCAGGCAGGAATTTATTTCGTCTGCTGGAGTCGATCTAGGAATTACAGGTAACGTTTGCCTGAAATCTCCTGCAAGCAATAATACTGCATTCCCAAATGGCCGGATGTTTCAACGCAAATCTTGCAATGACCTATCAAGGGCCTCCAGAGATTTTTTGTGCGCCATTGTGCATTCATCAAACAATAAGTTTGCATTTCTGCAATACTTTTCCCATGCCGGAAACTTTTGAAATATTGCACGTAGGAGTTTCAATCAACTGCATGTTTAATGACAATTTCAAAGCGGAATGAGCAGTTCTTCCACCTGGTAGCAATGTCGCCGCTATTCCGGACGACGCAAGAGCTAAGGCCACATCATTTCGGGATTGAATTGCTGCCAGAATTAATCTAATTAAGAACGTTTTACCAGTTCCCCCTGGCGCATCTAAGAAGACTTCCCCAACTCCTTTACTGACAGTTTGCATTATTCGATCTTAAATGCCTTTTTGTTCGAGCTTTAGCTTAGGAATATTTGATTGCACATAGAGCAAAAGATCGTCCATGTTGAAACTTTGTTCACGACGCAATTCCACATCGAAAGAAGCGGCAGCAGATCGATTCGGTGATGGCATTTCCAATTGATTGAGAACTTTGTTCGTGATTTCCAAGCATCTTCAATCAATCTTCAATCATGATCATGAACTTCGTTCACGGCAGAAATCTATATTCCTATTTGAATGCTCGTTGCATATTCGACGGGAAATATCTTCCGCCATATGCAGTTTTTATTTCTCCCACAATTCTATTGGAGATGAAGGAGAGCAGGAGGTCAAGATGATTGCAAACAATCCACGAATTTGGTTTGGACGCGAAGTGTTACATGCATCATTTATGCTGGTGTATCCAATTTTGTTACCAACACTCTGGTTAATTCTTCATCAGGTATGTTTCATCTCTTGTTCCACCAAAGCTGCCTCGAAACGCTTGATCCATTTTTATCTGGTTTTTTACTAGAGAATGAGTTTGTTCAGAGTTACTCAAGGGGGATGAGAATGTAATAGAGTCACTAGTAGAACATGTGGAATCGCCAACAGAGCCTAGAAAATTGAGATGACGAGAGGGCGGAAAGTGAGGTGCACGAAACCGAAATGATAGAAAGATCAGTGGCCAATGAGGATGGCGAAACAAAGGAATCATGGGATAGGGAAGGATCAATATAGAGATCGCGTCCCCATAGCCAAGATGAAACTTGGAACGGATATCTATTCAGGACGAACAGATTTAAGAAGTGACTAGATAATTAGAATAAATAAAATTAAATTGCGAATAATTCATTTTGTAATTAATCATGATAACATAATTTTTTTTTGGTCTTTGAACATGAATCTCTTCAATAATATAAGTTAGCAGAGTTCACTAATTCGTACTAATAGGAAACTCGTAACTTCCAGCCATCTTAAGATCAGTTACATTAACCGAATACTTCTAATAAACTTGACCTTACATTATTTTGCGGACTCCGCAACAGTATTAATGTCGTGATTACCAACCTGATTGTAATATGAGTTCATAAATAAACATATAAATATGTGCTTTAGGAATCCTGATGGTGATTGCATGGTTGATGATGGCAAGTGTCAGCATTTTGTTGCCGAGGTACTTCAAGTCAGCCTGGCCTGACAAGAAGATACTGGATAAGCCCATCTGGTTTCCTGTCAGTCAATAATTTTTAATGTGTTACATCTTCATATGTGCATTACTAATCAATAATTAATAATATTAAGTAACTAAATATTAATAATAAGTTATTAATAAATAATAATAATAATATTAATTGAGTAAATAATCTTAATAATAAAAGATACGAATAAATTACACAAATTCGCTTACAGGTTCATCAAATATTGATGAGTTTTGTACTGATAATAACTGCCATATCTTTCATTATCATCTTTTCTGAAGCCCGAGGATACGCCGAGGTTGTTTGATCAAACTGACGATTCATTGCTCTTTAGTCAAATGATCTATTTATTTATTTAATTTAATTATTGTCAATGTAACAACTAATTGTTATTCAACTTAGAATTGAGATAAGTGAACCAAATTGTCTAATTAACATGAAATTATTAGAAACTGAAATGTTGACAACTATATTTGGAAGGTTTGCACAAATTAACACATGTATTTGTCGCTTTAGTCCAGCAACTATGTGGCCAAGGCTCATCCTCCTTTAGGCATTATCGTGATGATTCTCGTATTTGTAAATGTAAGTCAAAGTGTGTTACATGTTGAAACATTTTATAAACGATTATTAATACACTTCAGCCCGTTATGTCACTGCTTAGATGTTCTCCAGATAGCAAGCGTCGGTGGATATTCAATTATTTTCACACTATGGTGGGGGAATTTGTTCTTATCATAGCAGGTACAGGAATTTCGTAGCAGCTTTATTAAAAAAGATGTTTCAATAGTGTAGTAGTTTATATAACGTCTCTGATAATGATAACAAATTTCCTACTTTGAAACGACTTTTGATTATAAACATAGTGTAATAAATTTAAAGAGTTAGGTTATGATATTTTATATCCTACAGTATTTTGACTTTTTTTAAATGAATTTTTTTGGGAATGCTGGGTTTTAAATAAGTTTAGACGAGATCAATAAATTATGCATGTCAATTACCTAAGAATTTAGGGGCAATGTGAACGGATTTTAAAATAAACCTCTTCAAAATATCTGATTTTTCAGTGATTAACATTTTCCTGAGCTTTTTCATGCCTCAAGCAATGATCGGATCTTGGGTAGTATGGGTAATGGTGGCTCTTGTCTTATGGCATGCTATTATTGAGCTCCTTCTTGTTATGCACGAGAGATATCTTCAATCCAACCCTTCGAGTAACTAATATGATTCTTGGAAATGTCAGTTCATTAAATTTATAAAAAATTTAATTTACTTCCAGAAGATAATTCTCATCAAAATAATGCAGGAATGGAATTTCAGGAACAACAAAAGCCACCTCGTTTGTCAATAAAAAACGTAAGTATCTATTATTTGTATTCATAGTATAATATTGAAGAGTCTAAATGATATAAAAGTATCAAACTCTTTAAAGATTTCCCAGACCAAGACCATTCTCATAGTTTCCCAATGGATTGGCGTCACTGGTCTGGCAATAGCCGTTTGTGTAGGAATAGGAGTTGCTACTTGAAACTTCATGAAGAATAAAAGACCTGAACGTTCACTTAATTGATTGTAATTATCCATATCACTTATAAGTTTATATTACCATTGGTCTTTGTTTCGGTCAAGTTTACGCTTAACATTAGGCAAATACAACGTTTGATGGTTTGATTATCTTGTAAAGGCAATTTATTTACTTGGTACAAAAAGAATTGGATAACTTATTCAGCTATCCCATTCATCAGGCGAACTTAAATAGGAGTGAAAACCCGCGATAAGAACGGCAAACATCTCAGTCGCATGATGGGAAAATTCATTTATGAGGCATGCAAAATCTTTTATGTAGCCCTAGGAGACATTTGCCAGATTTTTTTGGCCAATTTTAAAATTCTGGTTACAACATTAAAGTAAACTTGCTTTAAATCATGAAATAAAAGAGTTGTGATTACCCTAGGTAATGTGCAAAATAGTTCGAACCGAGGACTCCGCACTGGGTTTAAGGTTTGCCTTTAGACTAGCCGCCTAAACAGTGCAAACAGAAGAAAAACGGGTTACCACACAATTTTGTAATAGTTATTGCATTAATATACGAATTAATGGTTTTATTTTGAGGACATTTTAATATATTATGCATCTATACATTTCTAGTTATTCCTGAAATTTTCGTCATAACATTTTAGCGCATTAATTTAGAAATTAAAAAAAGTGATTTCGAAAAAACCCTGAAAGATACCTTTAAACATACTCTAAAAATTAATTAACTCACGCAAAATATGAAAAAACAATGTTTAGAAGAAAATAACGTTTCCTTCATAACTTTAAGGCATATCTCACGCGTTGGTAGCACTACAAGGTCTTTTGTGAAATTACTCACTGGTTCTTCCTCAAACCATTAACTTGTCAATCATTGCAAAAATGTGAGGCATCCCCACAACATCCACAACATTGCACTGTAAAACTCCCAGGGTTGATCGAGTTAGCAGATGCTTTGACACAGATGCAGACGACTCACCTATTTGGTGCCAATAACCTTATGGATTCCAAATTCTCAGGCTCCAAAGCACAATCGATCAAAGCAATGGACATTGAGCACATCAAAGAAGTTAAACACCTTAAACGACACTGCTTGAAAGCAGATGCATTAAAATCCACTTGTTAAAACTAAAAGGCATCCATTCAATGTTACTTCCAGATTCAATTAGAAACAGATCCCAAAATCCAAAGCAATTAATTGGGAGCTCACGACATTTGGATTTATTTGCATGAATATCAAATCACCAAAATTTCTTAGGCATGCACTTCATAATGATGGTTCTAATCATTTCAGAGAGATTTTCCTGGCAATTAACTGTTCAAAAATAAACCATGACATTGAACATATTTATAATTCAATATAAGACTTCAAGAGAAGATTTAAGAACAACAATTGCAGACAACATTGCCTTCATGATGAGAATTTATGTAAACGAAATGACTAGGTAAGTTCAAATCATTCATCAATCCAACAACCAAATATTTTGATCATTATTATTTCCAACATCAAGACATGCATAATGAGAAATTAAAACAGCTAAAACAATGGATAGTTAACAATGTAAGATCCATAAGCCTTAACCATGATGTAATGAACACTGATGTACAACCAAATGGGCAGGAAACAATAAAAATACTTTTTTCGCTTCAGAATTAGCAATGTTGACAAGATCGAGATGATGCAAAGCGCAACAATTAATCCGTCCGATTATGCGAGCCACGATACTCGTGCAAATGTCGACTAATGTGATAATGAGCAAGGAATGAGACTTATAGGTACAATTGTAGAGACGATTTTAAATCAATAGTTAAAGAAAAGCGCTGGGATTAGCTCTGGGATCTTTCTGGTTTCTGTATCTGAAAGTCAGCCATATTCCAATAATCTGAAAAGAATGTAGTCATGATCAATTTTACATGACAGGTCATTGATTCATTGCTCCCTCAATTGTTATGAGTATGTCATCACACTGTTACCAATGAGTTTGCAAAGACCTATTATTTTAACTATCTTGAATCTATTGAATGGTGCAATCCAAATAAATCCACCACAGTGCTTGACAATGGTGCACCAAGGGTAGGAGGGTTTGCCCTGGGAAACATGCTGATGAAACATGTCTGATTAATAGTCATGATCCAAAGTTAGATCTTTCCTTGTCAGCCTATGAAAATAAATATTTTGATGGCTTTCTGGGATTTCAAAGGTCATAACATCATCAGGATGTCGATGGGAGGAGGGGAAACTAGTTGGTACACCACTGATGTTTGATATCCAAAAACTTTTGCTTAAAGTTAAATAAAATTTATAGACTTCCAAATAATGGTCCATGCCTAAATGCTAAATGATGTGAAATATGATTTATCATGAATAAATATTATTGTCAATTATTTAAAGTCTAGAAAGTAAAATTATAAGTTATAGGCATCCAAACACATTTTCCAAGTAATATGTTTACATAATCATATGAAAATATTAATTAAGATATTCTTAGCTAACAAAATGTAAAGGCACCACAAGCAAACCTTCCTGAAAATAAGCAGAGATCCATATTCTAAAAAATATATTTGAAAAGACACATGCCTTCTTGAAAAACTACATATCTAGTGCCCTGTCTCCCAACAGGAACTGACTGTTTTATTATTTGGTTAACATTATATTATTGTCTTGCACAAATTTTACTCATTTCAATTGTCATTTTATTTTGTTGATTTTTGAATGTTTTGGGTCATTAAAAATTGAGAACTATTGGCACAACATCGGAGAGCATTGGTTGCGATGAGGCAAAATCTCCATCAAATATTCTGCCATGGTACGGCCCTCACAAGTTGATGAAGCTTTGGCTCGATGACCATCCAAAAGTCGTTCACAGGGCACACATCAACTCCAGTAGAGTTGAAATGATCACATTGTTATGTTTCAAAGGAATGAGAAGATTGTGGAGACCACATGGAGATTCAAATTGTATATATATATTGGAACTGAAATTCGTTGTTCTCATTTTTCTTAATAAAGAACTTCTTCACCTTCTAAATTCATCATTTCAATCATCTTGTTGGAAAGAAACAACACCTAGGAAAGTTAATGCATCCACACCAAACACCTTTTGCTCAACTCTTGTTAGAGTGAAGAAGGTACCATCTAAAGTCAGTTCGGGTACTCTTCTAAAAAGAACCAGGAACCGGTTATTGTCGGTTCTGGCAGTTTAAGGACTAAGCATCAAGCTGAAACCTCAACAAAGTTTTCATTTCTATTTGAGATTTTAATTATTTTGGAAAAAAGAGAGATATAATGATATCAAAAATTATTATATAGTGATAATATAATTCATCATTAAAAATTAACACAACACAAGCTGGTGAAATGAAACATTTAACAATTAACTAGCAAGGCCTCTTGAGCTAATTCAATTTGCATAAAGCCTTAAAAGAACATTCTGTCATGTAAACACAATTAAGCACACTAGCAAAAACAATTTTGATACTTTTATATAAAATAAAGGCAAGATGATAACAATTGTTGAATTATCATGATAATGATTTTTACATATGTAGTCAGAGCTTTTCTCTGAAAAAAAAAGGTGATAGAACTCACCTTTATTCAGTATATCATATAATAAAGCAGTCTACTACTGATGCTACATCCCAGAAAAAAGCACCTTACATAGTCAAAGCCAAGGATAGGCAATGAACTCTAAACAAGTGATGCATAGCAAGAACAATGGAAATAAAGCTCCTCAAAGAATGAATCTTAATTAAGCATTCTTAAATGGCTCACATATGAGGGTCTTGGTAGGACCTCAGAAGAGAGAGAAAATCAAGGATCAAAACATGAAACTAAAGATCAAGCCTCCACCAAATAATGCAAGCCACTAAAAGGCTTCAAGTAACCTCTACAGAAAAATGCTGGGATTGAAGTCAGGACTCTTCAAATTCCTATACCTTACTGTAAGCCAGACAGCAAGAAGCTGTAAAAATGTTTAAATAGTAACAACAGCAACAAAAGAACACTGAACAAACTTGACACTTCTGATGAGAAGAAAGGTCCCCAATCAACATAAAAGTTCTATAAGACTACATTTATCCATATACAAATTATAATAACCTCAGAGAAGCTGAAGAACAGCCCAATTGCACCAACTGCCCTCACAAGTTGATGAAGCTGTGGCTCGATGACCATCCAGCAGTCGTTCACAGGGCACACATCAACTCCAGTAGAGTTGAAATGATCATCTCCATAGCAACATTGTGACATCACCCCACTTGCATTACACAAATCTGAGTACTGGGTGACAAAGTCTCAATTCTAGAGTAAAACTAATTTAAATGTAATGCAATAAAAGTAAAAACAAACACATGTGGGGTGGCTGTATTTGGGATGAGAGGCATTGTTAATCTGGTAATCTTTGTCCATCCCACAACAGCCAAGCATGATCTGTGTCTTGTTTCTCAAACTAGGAGAAGCCAACTTCCAGCCCAAGTAGAAAAAATCTTTTTGTTGATCATCTGTCAAAGCCAAGCAGGCACAAGCAACAGAAAATTGCAGAAGGAAGATCAAGAAGAGAATAACCATGTACTGAATTAAGAGTTCAGGAAAATATATTCTGACAATTGATTTATTCAACTTTGGCAAGATATTATCAGTCTTAACCTATTCACATAAAATGTATGAAATGTAAAAATTCAATATAGTTAATGTGTACAATGTCAAATTCATAGCTTTACAAATAATGCCTTTTTTGTAAAGCTATTTTTACTGTTGGAATTTGAACAGGACACAGCACAACTATTGCCAATTTACTTCAGGAAACAAGCTCCACAAAAGGCATAATAGAATGCAAATGAGCATTCATTATGATATATTTTTTAGAATGCAATGCATGTGCCATCAAACCATTCCCTCACATTACAAGTTATTCAGGTAATCATTCAAAAGATACAAAAAAGAGCAACACTTGGTGGTGCTTCACAGCTCCTACGAGTCCCACTATGGCAATCATGGCAAGGAAAACACCACAAGCTATGATGCCACTAATCACAGGGATGGTTGTGATTATTGCCAGTGCCTTAGCATAAGCTGCCAAACAAACCAGCATTGCTCCAACACACTGAAAAAGCAATGTTTAAAAATAGTTCAAGAAGCAGCTTTGAAACATGTTTGAAACATTAGATATAATAAACTCTAAAACTGTTAGGTGAACCATGTCAAGAATCGCAATCAACTCATGAATTACGCAAATGTATCTAGCAGACTGCTCAAGCTCTACTTCAGCCTTAAAATGTCGACCTCACAACATTTAAACCTCCAAACATTATATTTGGAAATAGGTGGAATAACTTACAAAATATAGAATGTTTAAAAGTATGAGTGTGTTCCTAGAACACATAAAACCCCCGCAAGCCATATTTTCCACAGTAAATCGCAAACCAAAAAGATGGCAAAAAACCACCGGATGATACCACAAGTACGACTAAACGTCACATGTTGGGGACAGCAAGGAATCCTTCTAAAGCGTTTGTTTAAAAAATAAGTAAGCATTATAAGTATTATATCAGTTTAATTAAGCATTCACATATTTACTAATCATTAATGCCGAAATTTAATCATGATATCATTTTTCTATTAAATTCACAATTTCTTGATTGGTTTAGCGAAGTCAAAAGAAATCCAAAATTTTTTTAATAGTCTTTTAATTTTTTAATTTAGTTTACATCGAAAGATAAATCAAAACTTTCATTATCTTCAATTCTTTTCTTTATTCTATTGTTATCTGGATATTTTAATTTTTGCAAATAAGTTTTCATAATTAAAATAAAATGAAAATATTTATAGAATTATAAAAGTTAATATGAATCTTTGGAAATTTATAAAAACTGTTTAATTTAATGAACGTAATTGACAAAGCTCTTGCCGCGTTACGGTCGATTATTGTTAAATCAAACTAATAAATTTTTAATAAAGTCATTTATCAAACATAAATTGAACCTCTATAAACTGAATAGAGAACTTTTGTTTACGTTGCTGATCTGTTGGGTTTGTGCGGTGGTCGAGGGACTGTGCACTTGTAGGGCTGTGCGATGGCTGACTCGAATTCAAAATTTGAATTATTGGAACAGCAGTTAGAAATGTTCATAGAAGACGCTAGACAGATAGGCATTATTGTTGCGGATATGACTCCGATGGGACAAAACGTCCTAAATCAAAAGTTGTTAGTATAGTTCTAACCCAGTAATCTAAACTGCTAATTATCTTAATTTAAAATATGATAACAATGCGTTTTTACTGAAGAAACCAATTAGTCACTGGGCTGCAAGATATTGAGAAGTTACGACCATCTGTTCAGGATGTTATGATCCCCCATGAGGTGTTTGAGTAAGTCCTGTTCCAGCTTAGTCTTAATGTTAACATTCTAGAAGCTCTGTTAATTCATTTTTGGAAGATAACGTTACTTTTTTGTTATTGTCTTCCAGATATATCGATGAAGGGAAGAATCCTCAGCTATATACAAAAGACTGTATGGAAAAGGCTTTGGCTAAGAATGAAGAAGTCAAAGGAAAGATCGATGCATTAAAAGTAAGCATTTAATATTAATGCCCTCTAGAACTCTAGATTGAATTCCATATTTAAACAATTTTCAGAAATTCAAGACTCTTTTGACAGTTGAACTTAGTAAGGTATTCCCAAACGAAATGGCCAAATATCGTCAATTAAGAGGAGATGATCGACCATTGGACAGATGACTTTTTAGATTCTATTGCAAACAAAATTTATTCCCAACAAAGTTTTCAAATTGTAAAAACTGTTTATAAACTCTTGTCTATGTCCGAACAGCTGTAAAATTAAGATTAATGTACCAATTGGTGTTTGCAAGTAGTATTCATTACACAAATAAGAGAAAGGCGTGAATTGTTTTGATGTTGTATTCATAAGCAAACAATGACCATTCTGTAAGTTTTATCTTTAGAATTATTCAGAAAGTTCTTTGATTTGGCTCATGATCAGAGGGATTTTCTCTGCTTCAACAACCATGACTGTTCTGATTGGATCCCTCTCTTTAGAAAGCAATTGCTCAGATGAAATTGTTTCATCCGAGCTATCATGCTGACCTTTCACAGAGTAATTGAAGGAGAGGAGGCAATTCTGCAAAATTTTGTTGAATTATTTTTTGAACAAAAAAAATGATTTTTGTCAAGAACCTGATGGAAGACTTCATCCTCGGGATTGTTGAATTCCCTTGTCGAAATCTTCAATTTCTTGCCAGAAGCAACAGTTCCTCTGGCTACAAGGAGATATTTTGAGAACTTGTATTTCATTTTTTTCTTGTTTGCCCTCTCCAAATCCTTCCTACAACAAATTTTAGGATAAATGTTGAATAATCATGCTTGAATGAATTGAAAGTACAATCGCCTTTTCTTGGATTTACATGTGAAAGACATTAAAAATTCTGCTCACCAGAGAGATTCAAAGTTTGGAAGTGCAATTTGTGGTGCTGCAAAAATGCGTTCATTAACAAGGTAGCCAATCTTTTCATTCGGATCAGACAGGATGCTCTCAAATTTCCTGTAAACATTTGTTGCACTGTTTTCCTTGCACATTTTATCCAAGAATGAGCGCAATTCTTTGATAAAGTTCAAGTCCTACAAAAGATAAGGATTTTTAATTGAGGTGCATTTATTTGAGGTCACAAATTAAACCAACCTTTTTATCTGTGATATTGATGACAGTGAGCAAACCAAAGATAGGATCATCACTTTCCATCTCATCATCTTCTTCATCAGACTCATCATCATCATAGATTTGCTGCAAATTCAAAAGTTGTGAAAAGCTGCCACAATTTGAATATGAGACTTAGCATTACATGTAATACGCTTCCAACGTAGTTCTGGGACACAATTTGGTTGGCCATTTCAGAAATATCTATGCCTGATTGGGGGAGAAGCTGTAAAAGAAGTATAAATTGGCACTTTGTTAAAAATCCAAACCAGGCAAAAGCTATCGAAAGTTACTTGTTTAAGCAGATTTATGATTCCACTGATGTCAGAATCATCAGGAGACCTCCCTTCAAAATCGACGTTCAAAACCTTTGGATACGTTCAGTATTATTAAACAATTAAGCATAATAAGTCTAAATGTATAGAATTACATTAAAATAAATAGTTATGAGTTTTGGGAAGTTATGGTAACTATGAACATGTAGTAATTTCACCGCGAGTGCCATCGCATATCAGATCTACGTTGTATGCCATGAAAATTATCAATATTGCCAAATATTTAATGTTACTAGAGCTACGAATAAACAAACCTCGTCAACGCAATCCATTTCGCTATCGCTGCTCATTTTTACAATAATCTGAGTGATTGGCGACAATAGACTGGTGAGCACAGCTAAAGTCCAAACCAAAACATAGAAAGATTGCAATAATGGGTCTTTAAAGGAGAACAGTAACATTTTAATGTAAATTAAATTTATCTAACTTTTAAAGAATTTGTTGTGTCTAAAAAAGTTAAATTTTTTTGAAAAAAAAAGATTATTTTACCCATGCCAAATGAGTTGTTTTCGGCGGTGGAAAAGCAATCAGTGCAGAGAGTTACTAAAAATTAATTAATAATTCGGAGTGTTTTTAGAATGCCTTATGTCCAGGAGGGACTTCAAGAACACTGAGCAGTTAGGCTTTCCTTAAAGAGGAAGCTTTGAAAAAGAAAAACAAAAGCTCGGTAAGCTCGGGTGAATAGGTAAGTTTTAAGTTTAGATTTGAAAGCATCTAACGACTGCGTCATGTGAATATTCGGAAGAAGCTCGTTCCATGTTACGGGAACGCTAACACAGAATGACTGGTAACTTTGCTCCAGAGTTCGAGACCTTGGAACGACAAGGATCCTGTTGTCTGAAGAACGAAGAGACTCTTCGCCAAGAACGGCAGAGGTGCTTGTAATTAGTGCAAATAGATATTGAGGGGCGCGAGTCATGGCAGCCTGGTAGGCCAGATGAGATATGTTTTATGTTATTTTGTCTTCGACCAGTTTAATTCATCAGTTCATTCACTAATATCGGGGTGATGTGGTCCGATGATCTTCCTTCGATTAAAAGTCGGGCTGCTTGGTAGTATTTAGAACTTGATGGTTTGCATTGACCATCAGCAAGTTACATTAATCAAGTCTTGGAAGTATGAATTGTCGGAAGGTATCAGGTGGCAAGAATGGTTTTCCTTCCTTGAGGGCGCGCAGCGACCCTATTAACATGTGGTTTCATAGTCAGGGAAAAGTCTAGTTAGATCCCCAAATTCCTGACTGTCTGTGAAGAAGTGATGAATGTTCTCCCCAGAGAGTGGGAGATTACAAATCCAATTGAGTTTAGCGGCAGTGCCAAACCTGATTGCATCTGTCTTGTAAGCATTGAGTAGTAGTCGGTTGGTTGCTGCCCAGAAAAACCATCGCACTTAAAAAACCTCAATATTATCTTCAAAGTCCCCAAAGGAGTCCGGAAAAAACCCAAGATCTCTGGTACATATAACCTAGAAAACCTCAATAAATAAGTGGAATGGCTATCGCGGTTTCATTTTTGAGGCACAGAATGCTTACTAAAGACTAATTTAAGGCCAAAATACAAACCTTAAATATGAATCACAATAATTTTAGTTTATTCCGTAAATACAAACTTGTGCATATGGAAAATGTTGCGTTTAGCCATGCTCTCGTCTACAACGAAACTCAGAACCACTAATAGAAAAAAGCATATTCTTTCTACTGGAAATGCGACTGGCAAAACCATTCTAATTTTACATTTAAATATTACACAATACATTATTTTCTTATTTAAACGTCATTTAAGCAACACAGGTTTAAAGTCTTGATTGCAAAAACTATGATAAACATAGATAAACAATCTCACAATCAAAATATTGCATAAACTTATCCTAACATCGGCCAAATGATCTGGTCGATAACGAATTGTGGTTCTGGGGACTGTCGTTACTCCTTAAATGAAATGCAGATAAATATTAAATTTTGTCAACATATTCAATTGGATTAATAAATATTTTATAGAATGGAAGAGTATACTTCTTATATTTTCCAAATTGTGTGTCTTCTCATCGTTGCAGTAATTGTGTTGTCGTTATGTTTGTTGGGGTGCTTCAAAAGGTGAGTATTTTATTATAATTCACAGATCTTGTATTAGTTTTGAAACTGGGTTATCTTTAAAAGTGTGAAAAGTGTCAGGAACAGTGAGTCTGCAAATGAAGGTGCAACTGATGTAAACCAGGTGAAGTATAGCTTGTGTTATGTAATGTAGGCATATATGTGTAAGTAGAGAGTTATTTGAAGAACTATTTTGGGAATTAAAGTTGAGATTGTTTGTAAATTCTATACCATATTTTTTACATTTCATGTATTGCTTTTTATTAAATTCATAAGCTATGGATGAGGTTCTTTAAAGTAAGAGGGGCATATTAAGTGGTCTTTGTTTGAACTTTACTTCATGTATATTGTTAAGAGATTTGTCTCTTGAAACATCTGTGGCTATTGCCATGAACACTGTTGATAAAAGTGGAATAAAGGCTAATCGAACAAAACTTACATACTGGGAATTTGCAATTAAGTTGTAATTACATACTTTTGTCAGTTACTTGCTGGTTATTAACATTTTGCAATTATAATCACTAGAGCATGCTTACAAGGAAATATTATTCTGTGTGCAAAATATTATGGTGGTTTGTCTTTCACAGGTTGAGGAAACTAGTGATGAAAGAGATGTTGGTGGCCACAGGTAAGAAATTAGTTTTTAATTCTCTAAATATACAAGGTATATTAAGTGCGAGTAACACAATGTAACTTATTGGAGTATTTGAGCTATCTCAGATTTTTTGCTGTGTGATATCTTGAGATTAAGTAACTTATCATCTTCTTACATGTTTAAATAATCCACATTTTTATAGAGGCCATGAAAGAGCTTTACCAGAAATTCCTCCAACCCTGACGAGGGTGGGCACTTCCGTTGATGATGACGAAGAGGAAGATGACAGCATCTATGACATCATTTCTAAGGGTAAAAGGGCTCAGCCCTGTATTGATAATCAGATGAACCTCATGAGAGCATCTTCATCTTCTTCGTCGATGCCGGGCCAGAATAAAGCTAAAACAAGGAAGAAACAGCATCCCTATGAGAAAGTGATTGTGATGCAATTTAATTCATTGTTAAGTGTTACCTCCAATTGCAAACGAAATTATAATTATGCAGGTTGGTGGGGACACGGACGGTGACTCATCCACTTATGGGCCCCCATCAAGAGACCCATTATATGCTGGAATAAAAGATGTGGTCAGGAAAGGAGATGAGGGTATCAATGATGACCAGGCATTACCTGCGATAAACCAAGGTATTTATTACTCAAGTATATCAACATGCACTTTGTTGCATTTGGGAAGCACATTAATTGTTTATTTATTAGTTACTTTATGATTCATGTTGTTCCAATTTCATATTCAATTTATTTATTTAGTTAAAAAGGTGGATTTAATTTAATAATGAGTCAATTATCATTGATTTTGGAGTTTGTTTTGAAAAATGTATTTAATAAATTCATTGCAATGTAATAAGTCGATGATGTGCAAAATGCATTTGCTTTTTGTATAAAGTTCCAATGTCTCTTCCATAAATTTTAGTTAAGTGGCAACAAATTTTCATCGTTTAAAATTTTGATGAAATTTTGCAGTCTGGAAAATATAACTATTTCTCCAAAGAGTTTGTTAAATATTTAATTAGGTATATAAATATATTATATTATAAGAAAAGATGTTATTCTTATTTTCATGCATAAGATGCAATTGAACATTATATTTGCAATCCAGCCTGCAATTTAAGGGATTGCCTTAAGGAAGGCAATTATAAATAAGTGGGCATGACGATTATAAGTGCTTCACATCTTTTTTGGATGCATGGGGTGCTTATAAATTGACTTTAGAAAATAAATAAAATATTAATAATTTAAAAATTCAGAAAATACTTTTTTTGTTTTACAGTATCAAATGAACTAAAAAATTAAAAATAATTACAATATTTTTTAATGAAAATATTTGAGTCAAAAGAAAAAAGGTGAAATTGTCTTCAAGATCAAATTTGTGTCTGCTGAAAAAAAACAATATGTAATAAAAGTAGTACATGTCCATAAGACATGTTTGCCAGATTAAATAACATCCTATTAAGAGTTGCCACCGAAGACTTTATAAAATGATTTTATTAAAATCCTAGCAGCTACAAAATGAATGCATCTTTGAATTTTTAACTCGAAGGTACCATCTCCGTGCCATCTCCCGACATATTTTACGTCGGCGTTGACAACATAGAAAGTTCCACCTCGTCCAGATATTCCGCATCCTTCATTCCGAACCACAGTCCCCTCCTCCCTCCGAGGAATTTCCCCGACTTCTCAAACTCCCCCGAACCCTCCAACCACTTCCCCAATGCCGACCCGGCGGATTCCCAGGGCCACGAACACCAACGCGTTCCCCCTAACCAGGACAACTCGTGGACCACGTCGAATGCCTTCTCGGATCGAACGCCGATCGAAGCTGCGGCAGCCGAAAGCCAATCGAACGGTTTGGTTTAATTTTATTCCATTTGCATTTTTTTTGTTTTGTTTTTCTGGAAGAATTAATGTTCAATATTTGAAATATTTGTAATTTTAAAATGTGCAAATACTTTTGACAACTTTGTTTTTTCTTTCTTTATGATTAAAGGTGCAGGAGCAGAAATTTCAGATGACAGTAGGGTGCCAAACTATTCGAGCGTAACTGCACGTGAATCTCTCAACAACCTGAGGAAGAGAGGCCAATTGTTGTTGCGTGACAATGCAGAAGAGGTTTACGACACCATCAACTACGATGCGATCAAAGTGATTACAAATTCTAAATTGGGATCCCATTATTATATTATTTATAGTTTTAAAAAAATCTTTAATAAATTATTACAATTTAAAAAAAATTTTTCAGATAATTTGAATTTTGAATGATTTCAATTACATTCGACTTGCATTCATTTTTTTTTTCAGTCGGCATCTCAATTGCAGAGGATGAGCACGGTTTTGTCATCCGATCACGTTTATTGCACCACGGGCAGTGATTTGTATGCAGAAATAGCCACAGGTTGGTTCTCAATGTTGCTATGCTATCATTTTATGGTGACATCAGACATAATTTTGTAACTTTTTAACAGGTCATAGTTCATCAAGAAGCTCCATGTACGCTCGAGTATCCGACGTACTTCCTCGTGCAAACTCCAACTATTCCCTCACCAGCCAACATCAAGCCAACACTTCTTCGACAGGCAAGCTTCGATCAGCTTTCTTTAAAATTAACCTGTTAATTGAATTTAATTAAGTTAGGAAATGATGCTTTCAGATCCCCAAATGCGAGCTCCTCATATGTCCGCATTGAGTTCCTGCGACGTTCCTCCCACTTCCTCCTTCCCAAAGTCTGTCGTCCGAACTTTTGGCAACTCCGAATTTCCCATTTACTCTGTCGTGAACAAAATTACGAGACCAAAAACCTACTTGGATTCAGATGGTGGCAACGATGATGCCACGAATTCTCTGAGGAAATCCTGCATAGAAGTCGCACTGCCTTTCCGAAACTCGGACGAGTTCCACAAACCTTGCACCGCCACGAACCGGACGTTTCTCGGAGGCTCGGAACCTACGAGACCGAGGGAAGCGAGGTCTAAGTTCAAAACTGAACACGGTTATTCGAAAATCGTTTTCGACAAACGCAATAACTCGAATCAAAAATCTTCAGAATCGCCCACAATTTACAGCAAGGAAAAGTACGAAGCATCGATTTACGATCGCGTGGATGAGGAATCTCTTTACGAATCGGTTCCCATGGCTCTGGAATCCAAGGTGCCTAGAGTCCATAACCACGTCAAAGTTAAGACCACGGAAAAGATCAGACTGCCGTGGAAAGATAAGCACAAGAAATCGAACGAGGAGCTGAGAAGAGATGGCGATGCGAAGAAAAGCAAATTGCCCAACGGTTACCACAAAGAACACTCGATCTTCCTCAACCATCTTGAAGGAAATTTGAATGGTTTTGACTCAAAATTCGAAGGTTCATCTGCACGAAAGTCCACGAATTGTAATTCGCTGCCAAAGTTCGAGTGGGGCAGACACTCGACCTCCTTTGAAAAGGGCTGCGAAAGTTCTACGCTCGGAAATTCCAGATTTTACGTGACCAGCGACATCTTACCCGAGGAAAGCGATCGGGTCGCGACAGAACTTTGCGGGAATCCCGTGGCAAATTGCTCTTCTACGTTGCCTATTCAGTCGGGGGTAAAGAAAGCACCCATTCGTGAACACATCTACGAGCTGGTCAAGGATGCCGCATACATCGATGATGACGATGACTATGACGATGGCGGTCAAGACGACGGCATGGTGCTTGAAAGCGATGTCTGATGTTGTTGTTGTTGTTATCATTGTTACTCTTGTTTCTATGAGTTCTTGCTGCAGTTTTTAGAGTTAACAAAGGCGATTTGTCTTTGGAGGAATTGTGCGTTAAATTCAATTCCACTCGTCACCACATGCATTGACACTAGTCGGTTGTTGATGTAAATATTCACGGGAGTGTAAGTATTAGAAACGATATTGCTAATCAAGTGCAAAGACAAATCATGAAATGCCTTCAGCATTTGGAAGTCGACAATATTTGTTAGCTTTTCCACCTTGGGCGATTTTGTTTTGTGATGTACTAATATTCGTTACTACGTGTTGTGATTATCAATTATGTCTGATTAGCCCTTGCGCCCTTTTTTTACTGCTAACTGTAATTGTGAATTACGATTTTTAAAAGGAAATAAAATCTCATTGGTTCCGTTGGTTATTTTTTATTCGAAGCTTATTTTTTTTTAGAGGTTACCACCATTTTATTCCAGGTGGTGATCCGATTGGCTGTTGTTGTCGACTTTGCGTGGGCGTTCCAGTGACGTAAGAATCGCAATTGGATATCGCGTGGTGTTTTTAAATTCAGACTCTCTCGGAATTATTGATCTTTTCATGCTTTCTTTGGACATTGATTTCGAATTTAGCGTCGTCGTCATCTTTGACTTGTAAACTACTGATATTTACCCATGCTTTGAGCGAGAAACGTACGTGTTGGCCGGACTCATTCTTTGTCTGCGGAAGTTCCATAATGAGATGCATTTCAACATTTTTGGAACTAAAAAATTCGCAGATCTGCGGGGGGACGTTTTAACTTGCTCAGTTCAGTTCAGGTTTGCAAAACAAGTTTACGATCGTCCCCTAGCTTTCGCTTTTCCTGCATCTGATGTCGGTATCTGTGATTGTACAAAGTAATTTACAGATGCGTGGAAACCCTCTTTAGGTAACTTGATAAAGTAAGCTACTATTTCGTGGAATCATTGAGTGTCTTTTTTTATTAAAGGAAAAAATGAAAGGTCGGAGAGAGTGCAAACATCGAACCGCAGGCTTAACTAAACTGTGATTCATAGACTACTGTCAATACCGCCTACGACTAGTGGCTAGCCTATCGCTAGTATCTTCTGTGAATTCTGAACAATGAGGTAATGTCTCGCTCAGCAGCTTAAGAATGGTGGGACGTTTAAACTCCAATTATTGGTCCTCGGAGTGTCAAATTGCATTGAAGTGGCTGTCGTAGAACGTTAACCGAATATTAATCATTCTCTGTAAATAAATATCTGCTCGCGTTATTAGCTTATGATCCGAGATGATCCACTTTGAGTCAGTACCTCCGAATTCGTTATTAATGCGTTGCTTCCTTTCAATCTTTTCTTTTAAATCACGATAATCCTTGAAACTCAACTTCTCCTTCCTTTTGGTAAAACAGGTAAAAGTCAAATACAGATTTAGAAACTATTAAAAAATTAATATAACACCATAGTCATCATCTATATTGTAATTTTTCACTTCAGGCTATTTCTCTTTTACCGCTTATATTTTTTACTGAGGCTACGAAGGGATTCTAGATTAGATTTCATCGTTTTAGGACATTTTCTTTTATTTCTGTCGTTTTTCTAGGTTTTGAGGTTCTCTTTCTAGGGTTTTAAGTCACATTCTGCGTTAATGGTTGTTTTTATTAATATTAGAAAAACTTCAGCGACAGCTTGTTGGATGAGAAAGCGAAACTGAGTAATGCACCCTTTTTCGTAATAGATCGATTTTAATACAACAGAACTGTTGATAAACGTTGGTTATTGACTACCTCGGTTGGTATTTACTTCAATCTACAAAAAGACGAGCATAAATATCAGTGATATAGTGAAAGCCATGAGAACATGTAATTTAAAAAAAAATCTTATAAAAGTTGGCTCAATTGTTATAAAATTTTCAGACAGAAGCGTTGTTTCCGTTTTCCAGGGAGAGAACTTAGGCCTCCCAAATGACATCCGTCTTTGAACAAGCTTTCGACAAAGTGAGACAAATGCTACCACGCACTTCCCCCACAAAATAAGCCCACACATTTTCAACTTCTCGCCTTCGAAATTTATTGCTGTTCCATTTTAGGAGAGAATATTTATGGCTTACGGAACATGGGTTGAATCAAGCTTCGACAACGCTGAAGATGTCGTTTGCACGGTCCTGCTTTTTTAATTAATCTAATTAAATTAAAGAAGGTTCATTTGATAAACTAAAAAGACATCCACGAAGTGGAATTTTAAACAGTTTTTTTGTGTTATTGTAGTATTTAATGCGGTACATTAAAAAAAGTTATCAATCATTTTTATTATAAACAATGAATCAATAGATGCCAAGGACTCGAAATAAGTTTCTTATTTGCCTTAAGTCGTCTGGAGCACACCTGCTCGTTCACTAGGGAAGCCAAAATTATTATTACACGGGAACTTTCAATCGAATTTAAATTAAGTACGATCCAAACGAGTGGTTCAGTTGTAGAGCTCTACGTCCCATAATTTTTGTGGACGTAGAGCTGCCATCGACCTTGAGATTCATTGATAGTCTTTAAATAAGGTATAGTGAGTAGGTGAGAGGCATGTGATAAGTTTATTCGGTGGCTGTCAAGATGGGCTTTCGCGAAGGTTTCATTTCGTAAGAAAGGTATATAAGTTAAGGCGTCTGACGATAAATTCGAGTATAACGAGTAATTCTGTTTGTGGCTATTTGATAAATTAAATAATTTAATCGGCATTTTGGAAGCTCTTACTTGTTGCACTTTCGAATGACGTACGTTAGGTGTTTTGTTTATATTCAGCCGGCGATGCGTATTCAGGAAGGTTTCACTTTTCTCTGTTTAGTATGGAATGGAAATAATTCACTTGATCGCGCTTCCTAAGAACCGCCATCGTGTTCATAGTTCAGGAGAGTAAGTAATTTCGAATAAATTCTTATTTAGCTGCCCGATAAGATTGTTTTTATTTATTGATATAAGTGTAAAAATCTTTCCTTCATAATTTGCTTGTAAGTAAGGGTTTGCAGTTTACTTTGATATTAATTATCGCACACAATTTCTGACTTTGCTAATTTATATTTAAAGAAAGCTTTTAGGCATCACACTTTTGTCTTCCTGGAATCCAATACTTGTTGATTTCTAATTTTAAGTGGAATGATTTAGCTTTGAAAGCTAAATAGACATAAGATTCTGAAGTTTATACCTAAAGTTTCATAAGAAGTAAAACAAATCTTAGCACTGTTCTTTCTAATGCTCTTGAGTTGCTAAAAGCTAACTTTGGTTATTTCCCTTTCTCTTTCAAAAACTCTAAGGTCTGTCTCACTACCAAAAATTATGCCACAGCTATTATTTGAAATTAATTTTTCTCAATTATCTAGATTGAAATAGATTAACTGTAACTCTAATTAGTGAATAATGATATTGATTGAAAAACATGGAGGTAATTTGTTTGCAAACTTGTAAAATGTTTTATTTTGACATTTCAAGGTGTTTTTTCTTGCAATAAGTTTTGGATTAATTCATGAAATTATATGGCATTCAATAAATACCTTGCCATAAATTTTTGAAATTTTCACTTAAAATTTACTTTTACTTTAGTTTTAAGGAGAATGAATGAATATACTGGGGTCTACCTTGAGAAGCATCAATTTGCTGTAGGATCTGAGGCAAAAGATGGAGACAAATTAGAGCTTTGCAATAAATACGAAAGGTCAGAACAAAAACAGAGAGCATATTCAGACAGCACTCTGTACGGATTTGATTCCGCAAAAGATGCCATGCCTAGCACTTCGAATGAAAAATATTTAATGGTCTCAAATTCAACAGAATGTGCCTCATCCCTGGTTATTACTTCCATCACACAACCTTCAGGGTACAACTTCTGCACTTGGGTATCCATTCCAAGTTCTTGCAGGAATGATCCACATGAAAAGACATCCGACTCCTTGAAATCAACACAAAACAAATGCCTTAGATTGACGGGGATGTCGCCCAGCAGTCCAAAAAAATCACCAAAAGATTATTGGCTTTCGAAGCATAATTCGACCCATAGACATGACTTAAAAACTGACAGAGGAGAGATCTTCACATTTGATGAGACCCCAAACCTCCAAACCAGAAGAACTTTGTCGACAATACTTGATAACAGTCCAGAAGGTGAAGAATTAGTCGCCCATCCTGGCATTTTGGATGTCTCTGACTCAAAGCTCAATGGAGAGCTGCAATGTTTGAAGCACAAAAAGTACCTTCAGAATAAATACCAGCAGCAGTCTTCATCTTCTATGGAAAGCGACGATGTCTTCCTCGAAACAACAGACTTTTCCATCTGCCAAGGAATCGACAAGAAAGACCTCGACAAGGACTTTCAAGGAACCGTGAAGATGGACACGAGCGAGAGAGAGGAATCGATTTCAAAAGATCGCGTGACATTCACGGTTTTTGCGTTCCCACCCCATCACAGGTTCTGCAGAGATCCGTGCCTCTCGGAATCTGAGTCGGGTTTGTTGTCGCCAGTCGCCATGAGTTCCATTGCCTCGAGTCCTGGAGTTTTGAGTCCCGTCGGAGCACGTGACAATTCTAGCCCGATTGCCATCGGCCTGGAAAAATTTGTCCTAGGCTCCGAACCCTCGTCGTCTCATGAAAATTCAGGAGAGATGTTTCACGATTCGAGTTCCCAAGCCACGGAACGGGCTCGAAACGTTTCCCGATTGCTATCATCCCCATCAGAAATGCATTCCAAATCTTTCGACAGACCGTCCAGAAGTGCTGTAATGGAACACAAGATCGGCAGTACCATTTTCTCGACCGACTCCGGACCGTACCTTGCTTCCCTAGGAGATGGTTTTCTTTGTAAAGTACCAATGAAGTTGAAGACAGAAGAGGTTTCACAACTTTCATATCTTGCTCAAGGTGATGAAATAAGGCAAGTGAAGGCAAATTTATTTCCACTTCAAAATTTCCAGCCTCCAGTTGGTGGTTCATCTACAAGGAACGCCTCTTTTCTTTTGAACAACATGTCGTCTCCTATTTCTTCGTCGGATTCGGCATTTTCCCACTCGTCGGCACCGGATCTATTGAAAGACGTCTCCGTCGGAGAAGGAAGCAGAAACCATGTTTGTCAGATTTGCGATCGAGTGTTTTCACGCAGCGACATGTTATCGAGGCACATGAGACTTCACACGGGCCAAAGGCCTTACGAATGCAGAACTTGCGGGCAAGTCTTCAGCAGGAGCGACCATCTGCAGACCCATCTTCGTACGCACACTGGCGAAAAACCTTACAGGTGTTCCCAGTGCTTGTACGCCGCACCTCGCAGAGACATGGTGACTCGCCACATGAGGGTGCACGCCAGGGGGAAGATGAGGAAAGGAAGGAGAGGCGGGACAGATATGGAATCACCTCCTCCTTCTCCCTTCCACAGTTACATCATCATTGACGAAAAGTATTTTGCCAAATCTAAACCTGTCGACCTTTGTCAGAAAGAAACGGCCGGTGCACGTCCTTCGGGCAGCGAAATATCGAGACAGTCCGCACATTCCAATGCCAGTAATACCAATCAGGTAAATGCAGATATAATCAAATCCTTGGGCTCAAAGTTAACCAATCAGAAATTGAATCTTGATGGGTCCTTGCAGCTACCATCTATTGACATCACCAAAAGTTCTGATGACAGGTTAGAATGCCCTCTGGACCTCAGCATACAGTCTCCAGATCATTTTAAAGGTGGCCAACATTTAGCACCTCATCTGACTATTCAGGAAAATGTAGACTGGAAAAAGTTAAGCAAGGCACAAATAGAAAAAAAGAAGAGTCGAAAGTGGTCTTTGGCAGATGTGTCGTCTGCCAAATCTGCACATATCACAGAAGACAGACAGGCATCTTTGTCCGCTGCCGGAAGTCCCATGGCACGTTCGGACTCTACCATGAGCATCGACAGCGGAGTCTCCTATGCTACTCCCAGCAGCCTCATCCATTCGATTTGTTCTCCAGGACAAATCTCTTCCGACAGCCCGGAGGTTTTTACCCCCGGTCTCGGGGGCGAACCGACTTTCTTCCTGTGGCCCAGCGTGGCTCACGGGAGCCCGGGTCAGGTAGTTTTGGATGGCAGGATGCAGCAACACGATTCATTATTCTGCCCCTGACTTCTTGAATGTTATAAGATGAAATGTTAAAATTTAGACTATACATCTTTTGATGAGAATAACGTTCAATGGAACAGAGGGGTTGGTCATGCGATTCGTTTTTAAGATCATGGTCGATGTAAAAGTGTTCATTAGAGGTGCATAGTTAAGTTTGTACGTTTTTGTTATCATGGTCGAGCGTTGATGTGATATTCTCGAGGAGTCCATCCACAAGTTGACACGTTGGAATCTCCAGAGCTACACAATCTTGTGCCTATCTGCATATATAACGTACCTACTCCAACGTGACAAAGTATTTTGCGATGAATCGCTAGAAGTTATTTAATCACAAATTGTGATCTTTAAGTTGTTTACCGGTGATTTTCCATTTCTCGCGTTGTTTATTTGCGCATAGAATAAAAAGTATTTTGTCCTCATGCAGTTGCGAGCTGCATAATAGATGTTTACGCATTTGAAACCCACGCAAAACCGTGGGCGCTAGTTTTCGTTCGTAGTCCTTGGTATAAAATGTTTAAAAGTGGGAAATATGTTTGATCGATAATGTTCAATTATTAATGGAAAATTATAACTTTGGGGGAATGTCTAGTAATGCCGCTAAGGTATCGCGATCTTCAATTTATTTGTAGGTGTAACGACATGGAAATTGTCCCAGAGACAAACCGCTGACATTGTGATCACCCTGGTCCGTTTGCTTATCATCTATAGGTAAAAGGTATAGTAAAGGGGGCAAGTATCCCAAATTACTTGTAATCAGTCCTTAAAGGGATCTTTACGCGATAATGTTCGCAACCCCAAATCCATTTAAATCCCCTCGTTATCCATAAAACTTGTCATATCTGATATCTGGGAGGAACTCCCTTCAAGGAAGGGCATATTTAATCTATAAATTTAATAGTACCATATATCTCCTTTTTGGGCCGTATTAAAAATTCTACTCCAACTCGATCAATATTATAAGTCTTCAAGTATGGTCCCTTGTCAAAACACCTGTTCCAGGTAAATAATTTAGCAAAATCTTGATTTACTGTTTCTCGTATTGAAGAAGGCGTTATTCAAATAATACATCTAAATGCACCTATTCACCACTAATCCTATTCCGTGTCGGATGTAGAAAAGTTTGACGGAAGAGGGCGGCATACATTGAAACTTAGACTGGTGATCGAGCGGAGGTGTATCACAGGAAGTGAAGAGGGAATTGCGTGTCACACGTTAGACACAATGTTATAAAAATTATAAATTTAACATGAAATTGTTTCTAAAGATTATTATATTAAATTTCTTTTGCTACATAATGAGGCAGACTTGATCTCATTTAGCAAGCACAGACACGAATGGCAGGAAAGACTGAGAAAAAGATAATTGATTTTGATCCCACGTGAATAATATAATAGATAATTTATTCTAATCTTATGTAAATAACATACCAATTAATTAAAAAATGATATGCCATTTACCTTTTATCAAGGTTTTGGTCTAGCGAAGTTTCAACACCTGTCCAAAGATACCAGGGATTAGGGACTTCTTTTCAATGTTCTGAATTTGGTCCCATTTAATTGATGTTGTAATAAAGAGATGGTCTCGAGATGCATAATTTAAGCTTGGCCTATGAAAGTTCAACTTTGGGTCATTGATTTCCTTTTTCGATTTTTTTTTATTTAACTTTTAGTTAAGCACGCATTTTTAAGGTTTTTGTATTTCACCCAAAAGTCAGGCGGAAGTCGAATGTTTAAAGCTGGGTGCTTCGAAAAGCAGGGTCTGGCATTCTAGCCACAAATTTTTGAACTTTACTTTCGCATTCGATTGAGTTAGGTTAGAACGAAGTTTAGAACAAATGATTTATTTGTTATTTTTGTTACATTGAAATAGGTGATGTTAATCGCAATCAGTTTCGGTTTTTGTGAAACTTAATGTTCATATCAATTCGCCGAGCGGTAACCTATTGAAAACTTTGCAAAAATATTTTGAGCTCATGTGAAATGCTTCCAAATATTAGGGGACTCATTATTAATTTTTACAAATATTCTCAAAAAAGGAACCATAATTAATCATGATAATAATGATTATTATTTTTTCTTAAGTATTACTATTAACAGTAATGCTGCAAGTAATAATGTTATTGACAAGTATTTAGGATGTCACGAAGTGGATCCGAGGATTACTTGGACGTGGTCCTGAATCGATCCTATTGCGTTCGTATTTAGGCTTTTATTTATTAATTGCTTGTGTTGTTATCAACTTCATTTAAATTTTAATCCGTCAAAGTTGATGTTTAACGATGGATTCTCGTTGAACTATTTTCAAAACCTTTACGAAAAAGCCATTCGTTCGTGTGAAAGAGCTTGGAAATTATTACTTGATTTATTATCGTTTATTAAAAATTTGAGAAAAGTTGCTTAAAATGGCGACGGTAATTACATCAATTACAGCTGTGACTACCACAATCGTAGCACGATAATGATGTCATAAAACTGATAATAATCGTCGTCGTCATCACGGACAGATGGATGTTGTGTTAAATGACAATTAGATCCCAGTGTTTCTAATCCATGCACCATCTGTCACATGGTCATTGGTAGTCCGAGTCTCAGCTAACATGGTGACGATCTTGATGATGATGACGATGATGGTGACGATGACGATGACAACAACTATGAAGATGAAGTCGAAGTTGACTTTGATGCCGAGATTCTAGAAAACACGTTATAATGAATGATTTATAAACAATCCAATTGTCGTCGCAATCTAGCGGTTCGAACCAGGATTTGAAAATCGATGAGTTATCGGGGTATATTGTCCCTCACTTCAAAATTCACGAGGCAGAAATAACCCTCATTGTTATAAGCTGCTGTCATCATCAACGTCGTCGTCATCGCCACCATCACAGTCATCGTCATCGTCACCATCGACATCATCATCATCTTCATCGTCATCGCTGCCATCATAGTCATCGTCATCGTCATCATCATCATCATCATCGTCATCATCACCATTATCGTCCGCATCGTTGTCATCACCTCACGTGGGATGCGATTAACAGCTTTACGTCATTTATTATCTTTGTTTGGTCCACTAGATCTCACTCATTGTCACCATCCACAGCCACCATCAAATGTTTTCCCAGGGGTTTTTCTCGTTTCAATTTCATTTTCTGTCGATTTTAAAATATTTCCGTTCAATAATGAAGCGCATTATTTTACTTTTTGGTGATTTTCCATCTAAAATTGAATTCATGTCGATTTTATTTTGTATGTTGATGACAAGTTAACCGTTTGTTTCTTAAAGTTACAATTTATTTATGGATAAAGAAAATAGACACTTTAATCCTGAGGTAACTTTTCGCAGTTGGATTGTGCTTTATGTGCTTCAAACAAGTGTTTTCGAGAAAACTGGAACACCGTCATCATCATCATCATCAATCTGCAACACCTCATTTATTACAAACCTCATAAAATACAAAATACTAAGTGCAATAATTAATTTAAAATATAAGGAGATTAAAATATGATAATTTTAAAGTTTATCAAACAAGCCATCGTCGTCGTCATCATCATCTCTTCAAGTGCTTCCTTTGACAAAGAAGATGAGTTTTATTTCTTTAAAGACGTCGCAGTAAAGTCATAAAATATGAACGAACAACTGAAACAACAGCAATAATAACAACAACAGCAACAACAACAACACGAGGCCTTCAGTCAATCACTTGTCAAAAGGATTGTTTGTGGAAAATGATTTTCAATCAAAATTTTAATGCCCAACAAAAGCTTTCAATTGCCAACATGCAATCGTTGTTCTCGTGTATTTTGTACGTTAAATGTTTTATTATTAATTCACTTTCTTAATACAATTCATTAGTGCAACTTGTTAATGTATAAATAATTTAAGTTATTGCCTCTATTTCTCAATTTAGAAATTTAAAACTGGGGAAAGATGAACCTCACCAGTTCACGATTCAAAAATGTTGCCTCAACAATTGAATGTCTAGTTGTTCAACTGTTTCTTCAGAAACTCGACTGTTGTCTCGGCAAATCAACATTCACTTGTTGTCACAACAATTCAACTGTTGCCTCAACAACTGAAAATCGTAACAAAGTGATCCAAAGTAACAATGAAATCCTTCATTGACCATTTATTGAAGACTTCCTTAAGGCACAAAAATTTCGATTGAAAAGTCATTTGTTCTTTTGTTTGTTTGAATCACTAAACAATTAATCTTTGTGAAAAGTCTCGACTTAATTTCAGCATTTAATGAAAATGTATTTTTAAAAATATTAAATTGTAACTAATTTAATTTATAAAAATAAAAATTTATTTAAAAAAAAAGGGTTTCACGAGATAAATTATGAAACAAACTTAAGATAACAAAACTTTAAAATATGAACGAATGAATGAAATTACTCAAGTAAAAAAAAAGATAAAATGTTGATTTAAAATAATTAAATTAATTAATTAATTAATGTATGGAAATTAGATTTTTTGGTTGATGTAATAAAATATTATTAATATTAACGATAACCAATTGTGAAGGTTCAACTGTTTTAATAATGAGAAAACAGCCCTGGATGGACGGGCGGACGGATGGATAGACGGATGGATGGACGGATGGATGGATGGATGGATTGATTGATTGATGGGTGGATGGATGGATGGATGAGAACAAAATAAGACCTGCAGGTTGTTTGAGGTCAAATAAGCGATGAATCTGAAACAGGTTGCTAAAGGGTCGCGTCTTTGGCTCGTCGAACCAATCGTTGAACTCTAATTAATAACTGGGTCACAAACTACCAATTACGTTGTCCGAAAATGGGTCTCATGCGAGACCCATTTCACTTGTTTCCAATATGAAGAGAACTTATTTCAATAGCCTAAAAATAATTCGAAGAATTTTATTCACAATATTTCATTATTGATATTAAATTATTAAATATTAAATCCGAAAATTCAGGGATTTCTCAGAAATGAGATTCTTTAAGCTTTAAGCCGATGGTTTTTCCATTTCCTTTTTGTGACGTCACAGCATATCCCAACGTCTCCGATGATTTGTCAACGTCTTGGCATGTTGCCATGGCAACAGGTCCACTTCTCATCACGTGATCATCGTTGAAAATAATGATTTTCGATCTTCGAAACTTTGAGAAGTCATTTATAATGAAGATTTCTAGAAATATTCCCGATGCTTCAAGTCATTTGTCGTTTGTTTCTTTCAATATTTTTGTTTGGAATTTAAAATTATCGGCAGATTTACATTTTCCCATTAATTTTTTAAGGAACGTCTGATAAGTTTACTTCGAGGAGGAAATAATAAAAGTTAGTTTTATTCGAAAACTGCCAAAAAACAATCGATTAAAAGTAGGAACTGATTATAACTGCTAAGTATCGCCACTGAACCTGAGGCAGTTGAATGCAGAGAAGAATGAATCGATGGAAAGACAAATGAAGGATTGATTTATTGATTGATTTATGGGGGACAATAAATCACCATTGATGTGCCTCCCTGTTACGGGATGGGTTGAAAGTTTCCCAGACTCACCAGCACGTGCTACACATCAAGTCCTTATTTTTGCCCTTCAATCATTAATCCATGCCCACTTGCCAATCCAGAAAACGATCCATCCATTCATCCATCCATCCGTCTCTCCATCCATCCATCCATCCATCCATCCATCCATCCATCCATCCATCCATCCATCCATCCATCCATCCATCAATCCATCCATCCATCCATCCATCCATCCATCCATCCATCCATCCATCCATCCATCCATCCATCCATCCATCCATCCATCCATCCATCCATCCATCCATCCATCCATCCATCCATCCATCCGTCCGTCCGTCCGTCCACCCATACATCCATCCATCCACCCACTCACCCACCCATCCATCCGTCTTGGCAAGTAATCACGTGACATTAAACGGATTGTTTATCTCCTCCAAAAGGCGATGGTAATGGAAGCAGATGGTGGAGCGATTTCAGTGGCTGTTAATGATTTTAATGATTTTAACAGCCCTCCAACGTTCCCCGTCGTTACTTAGCAACAGACAATGCACGATGCAAACTCATTTGTCCGTTCACTCATTCAATTCACTCGTGAATAATTATTGGAAGTTTTATTTTAAATAATTAAATAATTTTTATCAGCTATTTATTTTTAGTGATTGTGAGATCAAAACGTTGTGCTGAAACTGTAGGTTTGGGAAATGGTCTTTGATAACCATCCATTGGACATCTTAGGGGGAATAGCATCAATTCATTTACATCGAGAGACAATAGTGTTGAAGACGATGATGACGATGACGACGACGACGATGTTGACGACGATGACGACGACGATGATGTTTATAAAGGTCGACGAATGTTTCAGAATTGATTGCATTATCGCCCACAAAGAGAAACATTCGAGAAAACATTTGTTTGTGGACAAAACGTGATTAAAACAACTCCGATGTTTGCAAATGAACTGGCAGACAACACGGCATCCTTTGCAGCAGAATTTGCATAGTGAGGATGGAAGCGTAACTTTCTTCATGAAAACTGCTTGTCACTTTTTTGTTCTTCTTACTATTGTTGTTGCTGTTCTTCTTGTTATTATTATTATTATTATTATTATTATTATTATTATTATTATTATTATTATTATTATTATTATTATTATTATTATTATTATTATTATTATTATTATTATTATTATTATTACTATTTTATTGTTATTATTATTATTACTATTATTATTATTGTTATTTAAATTTATGTTTTGGTGCTAAATGCGATATTGGCAAACGATGAACGTTTACCATGATGACGCAGACGTTGGTTGGATGGATGGATGGTAATGTGAGTGTTACGAAATTATTTTTTGGTAAAGAATCGTTTACGTGATTTTTGAATATATCTTCGATTATTAATGATAAAACTAAATTGATAAATTATCATGGATTTACTTGATTTAAGGTTGTTATTAATCATTTGAAATGTTTCTGTGTGAAGTAATGGAAGTAATAAATGATTTACAAACCTAGAAATATTTACGCTCGAAAAGACAAATAGCAGATGAAGATATTGAAATATTTGCTGTGAAAGAGTTCATCGGAAGAAGTAACACGGTGATGATGATGGTGATGACGACGGGGGTGATGATGATGATGATGATGATGATGACGACGATGGCGATGGTGACGAAGACGACTTTGATGATGTTGATCCTTTGTTTCCAACGGTTATGTTTGGATGCATTTTATTGGAAGTTGAAAGCATCTTTTTATTCTCCGTTGTGCCCCTGATGATGATGATGATGATGGTGATGACGATGGCGACGATGGTGATGACGACGATGATGATGATGACGATGGCGACGATGATGGTGACGATGGCGACGATGACGAGAATGATGACGATGACGACAACGATGTTAAATATACTCGTGTTTATTCAGCTGCTCTCAATGCTCGTAAATTTATTATTATTATATTATATTATTCAACAAATAGGTGAAATGATTAAAATTAATTATTTTTAATTACTAGTGATTAGCTAGCAGAGCTGGTCTCCATCATCGTCGTCGTCGTCAAATTAGTTTCACCGTCCTAATCAATGTTGACGCCTTCATATCAGAAAAGAAAAGAATTTATTTACCTGACGAATCTCGGCCTGTGAAGATGTGGTTGAAGATGTTTAAATTATTATTTTTAAATTATTAGAAAATGATTGGAAACCATTTGTTAATAACACCGATAAGATAACATCTCTGAACGAAACGTTCAGAGAATGGACTTCACACGCGCAAAAATAAATTCACTTTTAAACATTTTCTTCTTCGCGCTGAATTCTTGTTTATTTCTTCGTCGAGATTTTGGTCAGTTCTTTGTCTGAGGTATTTGTTTTTGTTTTTATTTTTAGATTCTTTGTTCAAAATATTTATAATCTTTTATCTCCTTTCAAAACAAAGAGCTCCGATATCGTTCGACTTGAAGTCTAACAGTTTAAATGGCTCACTGGTTATATGCCGGTGTCTCCTATTATGTGAGGATGGTTGAATCAATCAAGCTACGCTTCATTTCTCATCAATTTCTTCAATGAACCTCAACCAACTACATGAACTCACGACACACCGTCGTACCACGTGACCGTGTTCACTACAGGTGCGCGACCTTGTCTGACCTCACCTGAGCCGGTGGCTGTAATTGAGTAAATTTCTGCTTAATTCACGCATTCGACACTTTTTACCGCCAGCCTAACGTCGTCTGCTCGTCGTCTGAACGTTTCATTCACAAAATGACTTCCGCTTTTATCTCCGTCATCCAGTTGTCATGGCGACCGCAAGATAAAGCAGAGAGCGTTGGAATCTTTCAAGCTTTTTTTTTTCGAAATTAAATGTTATCATAGTGGAATTTCATTTTTGAAAATGTCAGAATTTTCAATCTTATGATGACGATGACAACGTTTGACGACGATGACGATGACAACGGCGATGATGACGACGATGATGACCAAAATGTTACGAATGGAGTTGGTGATGATAATGATGGACCATTACGTATGTGATGGTTTGCTTGCACTGAAATCAACCGTTGAAACAAAGGACGGCATCGATCTTCATTCATTCACTCAGTCACTCAATCGATCCTGATCCTCTCACTCCCTCAATCTCTCTACCACCCACGTTGTACAATGATGATGGGTTAACATTGTTACTTTGATGGTAATTGTTAACGTATGCTTAATTATCAGACCTTAAACATTTATTTTAATAAATATTAAATTAAACCATTGTTATTATTATTGTTATTTAGCAATAATATATATTATTAAACGAATGAATTAAAGCTGACCTATTTATGGTTGACCTTTTTAAGTATTTATGCAAAACGTAACGTTGCTAAGCAACGTGTAAACAAAAACATTTTTGTTTGCATGGAATAAAAGAAGGAATATTTTAAAATATAAATTTATTTGCACTTTTAAAGTTTCTTTTCGTTCCGATTGTTTTTCACCTGAATGATGGCCAAACGCCAACCCCAAAGTAGATTCTACAACAAATCACTCCGAAATCATTATCATCATCACCATCGTCGTCGTCGTCGTCATCATTACCAGATGCCGTCATCACTAGCATCGTTAACAAATTAAATGACTCAAAAGAGAGTTACGGTAGATTTAATTATGCCAAATAATATAAATAATTGTAATAAATATTAAATTAAATCAAAGTTATTATTATTATTATTATTATTTATTATTACTGTGAACACTATTTTTATTATTTAATATACTTTAATGTAATAATAATAATAATAATTTAACTATATTAACCAATGGTATTATTATTATTATAGCAATAATATTACGTTTCAATAACAGGCGTCAACCACTCTCGAGAATATTCGATACTTTATGAGATTTCATTAAGAGCCTCGTGGTCCTCCCGGATTGGTCGAGAACGGGCATCACGTGACCAAGGAAGGCCATGACACATTGAACGCCAATGAGTTAAGAAATAATTTTGGAGGTACAACTTGAAATTGAAATTTATTCATTAATATTAAACGAATAGTTAAAAAACGTTTATAATATTATAATGTAATAATTAATTATTCAGTAACATTTGGAAAGTTCGCTGTTACGAGAGGATTATTGAAAACTCGATGACAAACCCCGAACGTCCAAGACAAGAGGAGGATGAAGACCACGAAGATGACTCGAGATGCTGACGTTTTTATGAGGGCGGTAAATTGTTGGAAATTCACGAAAATCATGAAAAGTGCGACATCTGCGAACCTTGAGGGACTTCAAGTCGCCCCGACGCGATGGGGGGTTTTCGTGTCACTGAGCAATTATCCTACCCACCACGGTGGGCAGCTCTGATGAATAGGTGATCGTAAGATGATCGGTTGAAGCTGATCACATAAACAGAATGAATAATTTAACAAAAGCTCCGTTGAAATCAGGAAAAAAGAATTAAGCCAATCGTAAATTGATGTACGGGATGTGATGATGATGATGATGACGATGACGATGATAACGACGATGATGATATCAAGTGCCTGCTGATGATGATAATGATGATGTCGAAGTGACACCAATCCAGTTGTAAACTCCTCCCACGTGACCACCTGGATGAACATCTGCCTACCAGTCGCAGGGGAGTTCGAGTCCCCACCTTCCTCCACCATCACCCCATAAAACTTTCCAATCAACGACGTCATCTCCAGGAAATAACTTCCTTCTTATCGCTTGACGAAACCTGATCGCATGACTGAACCCATCCGACCACATCCGACCACATCCGACCGCATCCGAAACCCATATAACCACAACTTCAGCGCTACCATGACAACGACTAGGACGCCCGGGCGCTACAAAAATCAATTCCTTTTTTTTAAAGACGATTTTCGTGGCGCTTTGTTTATGTTCGAGAAATCACTTGATTTTTCCATTTAAGGAGTATCAATTGTTCCGATAAATCATTTGACCTTTCCACCCTGCTTAAAAGGTCAACAAGTTCATTTAATTTCTTTACGCGAGAAGTTTTCCACTCCATGAACTCCTCCTCCTTTTCCTCTTTCTCTCAATCATTATCATCATCGTCGTCGTCGTCATCGTCACCATGGGAGTCAAATGTCCATTATATATTTGTTTGCGGCGTTCGTGATTTATAAATAATATTGATTTAAAACTTAATTTAATATTAATTTAAAATAAATTATTATAAAATGAAGATGAACAAGTCGAAATTGATTAAATAAACCCACGTTCGTAATGTGTTTGCCATTCCTCGGCATTCAAAGGAAATGATAATATTACGTTACTTCCTAATATTATTACTCCTAATAATAATAATAAAAATAATAATAATAATAATAATAATAATAAATATAATAATAATGTAATAATAATAATAAATATAATAATAATGTAATAATAATAATCATAAATATAATAATTATGTATTATTATTATTATTATTAAAAATCAGCTATAATTAATTTGTATAATAAAGTAAATAAGTGTTGTACTTGTTGTACTTAAATCTGTTTTAACTTCAAAAGGATCGAAAAGTTTCCGCAACATAAAACCTTCCTCGTTGGATTCATTGTAGCCTCAGGGCAGGATGGAAATAATGGTTTGCCGGAGTTAGTGAGAAGATAGTGAAGGACCAGAGAGGGGAGAGTCGGGTCTATTAATAGCCTGGGAATTATTTTGGGGAAATTATCATAAACTATTCACGACAGGTTAAAATGGATTCATTGACTGCTATCGTCGATGTCCAGTTGTGTTGTACATACAACAACAACAACAACAACGACGACAACAACGACAACGACGACGGCGACGACAACTCTCCGTAGTCCTCAGACGTACACCAGAAACTCGATTTTAAACTTTGCATCCTCAGGACACGAATTAATTTTCAATTTTATTCTCTTAAATTAGGAAATGTTTCGAGGAAAATATGCTTTGAAAAATATTCAAGTGATGCGCTGTTTCGTGTCAGACGTAGGTAATATTCGTTCAATTGTTTCTTTCATTTTTAGTGTTTATTTATTTATTTTTAAATTCAGATTTAATTCAAATTTCATTCAAATGGCTGCTAAGCCATCAATTCACGAGAATCAGACATTTTTCCGCTATTTTCAACACCCCGTCACTCTCTCCTTTATTAACATCTCACTTCCATCAAATAAATACATTTGATAATAGTAACAACAATGAATATGACAATATTATATTATATATTGTATATTAATTACAGTAACCATTATCAAATAACTTAAGTCACGTGACACTGGTCTTAACGAATCAAATGACTTTAAAAAGGACAACAACAACAAAAAAAGCAGACAACAAATGAATATGCAAATGGTTTTGTCTCATCCTCTCTTCGTCTGTCAACATCTCTCTCTCGAGAAACAAAGTCAAGATCCCTTTATTTCCACTCCAACTCCATTCTTTCTCATCACGTTAGGGATCACGTGACCTTGAATATTAACGAGGTAGGAGGTCAAAACTGGCCTATCGCATTTCAGGGCTTTGTATTGTCATGAATAATGGATAAGTTTCTCTTTAAAGGGCTCAGTGTGAAACCATTCCGTTGTAAACTTGAGACATAACGTACTGAAAAGACAGTGCCTGTTAATCACGTGACGATGACGACGGCGATGAGGATGTGACGATGACGACGACGATTGACGATGACAATTGATGATACTCTTGCTTTTGACCATTCCAGGATGCTTTTAGCACGTGTCAAAGTGATATAAAATTCTTAGCGCACGATGCCATTACGTTGTTATTATTAATGTATATTATTACGTAATAATTCCGTGAGAACTGATTGAGGTGTAAATGTTGATTGAAATAAATCAACCAACCGTCGGACGTTCAACTGCCGAAGTCATCAGTTTGTTCTGGAACTGTCAGCGATGGTTTAACGTTTTAGCCAAGACGACTTTGTTATTTTTTTTATCATTATTAATCACAAATAATCATGTTTGTCAATTAATATTGGCTCGAATGTTTATTGAAATTAATAATTAAACACATTAATCATATTATGAAATATTCAACATTTACGGATTGACATTTGTTTTTAAATGCTATTTAAAATTAAACTCAGTAGTTCTCATTGTCTTACATTTCACATCACGTGCAATTGAAAACATGCCCATTACCACCACCACCACCACCATCATCATCATCATCATCTTCATCGTCGTCATCTTCATCGTCATCATCTTCGTCATCATCATTATCACAAACAAAAGATCAAATGCCATCAAGGAAGAAGCAATTTTGCTTGACCGAAGACTAATCTCTTCCTTAAGCATAAACGAGACGTAATAAAACGAGTATCCAATCTGATAACAGGCAAGAATTAATAATAATAATAATAATAATAATAATAATAATAATAATAATAATAATAATAATAATAATAATAATAATAATAATAATAATAATAATAATAATAATAATAAAAACAATAATAATAAAAACAATAATAATAACAATATAATAATAATAATATAATACATTATTATAATATTAATACATTTTATGGGCAATAAATATATAGTCATCATTTCCATCAGCACCACGTGTTGGCAAACACACCTGGATGACAATTAAATTCGTGATTTTCTTTCATTCAGTCCCACCTGTTTAAGTTACAAGGATTTTTAACGTGTTACTAATAATCATTTAATATTATTTATTAATATTATTATTTATTATTATTATTATTATTAATTATTATTTATTATTAGTTATTATTATTATTATTATTTATTATTTCAATTTGTATTAATACTATTATTATTATTATTGTTGTTGTTATTGCTATTGTAAATGATATTATTCTTGTTTATGTTAGTAATGCCTATTGTTCTTCTTAAAAAGTGGTCCTTGAAAGAAGGGAATGAGTCAACGGCAATGATGATGATGATGATGATGATGAAGATGGTGATGATGACGATTGAGCAGACGGTCTTGATAGTGATGCCCACGAGGGAGACATGAAGTGAGATGATGATTTGGTGAGGGGATCCAGTTATTGGTTGTCAGTGGGTGCCACGGGAAAGTTTCAATGGCCTGCAGCGCTATCAGGTTGCCTGTCTCCTCATTAATATGCATTAGTATCATAACGAAACGTCATTTGCATATTCGAGCATAAATTAAATTAAGTTTGGGGTTTTTTTCCAGTTCTTCCGAGGGAAATTCTGGTGATTGAAACACAATGAGTGGGCTGCTAAGACTTGCTGCTGCTGCTGTTGTTGTTGTCATAGCAACATCGTGGAATTAAGTAATAGCAACAACACCATAATCGTCGTTTTAAAGTCTTAACTATTGTTGTCATATCAAATATTATTAGATATTTTTTTAATTTAATTATTTGTTAATCTAATGTTGCATTATGAATATTTACGTCGTATTAATATTCGGCAATCATAACTCAGGCACGAATCTCATTGGTTCGCGGAATCGATTTAATTAATGTAGGTGCTAATAAACATAATTTATTCATCATTAAAGTTTTTGTTATTGTGTCCTTGTTGTGTCAACTTATTTGCATTTTCTAAGGCATTTTCATTCTTTTTTTTTTGTGATGAACGCGGTCATGGTAACGATGTTGGTGGTCATGATAACGATGTTGGCGGTCATGATAATGATGTGCGTTGTTGATTGGCAGAAGGCAATTTCCCAAGCAATGAGTTCAGTGCAGTTTCTCATGTCATTTGACGTGTTCGATTAAAAGTGTGAATCACGAATAAATTAATAAATTATTATAATTTATAATCTATGTAATCGCATTCAGAGTCTATGAATAGCCTAATATTCCTCATTAAGTTATTAATAGGCATTTGCAAGTTCAAACGTTCCCAGATGATTTGGTTCGGCCGGCAATAGCTCCATGTCATATCAGTTAATATTGGTTACGTAATCAACATCATCATCATCATCATCGTCGTCGTTATCAATGTTGTTTATGTTGGACGATTAAATTGTTATGCAACAAGTGATCGCTTCCAAAGACTTTACCGCTACTCCATGACGATGACGACGACGATGATGATGATGATGATGACACCTATGTATGTAATGAGATGATGTTGACATCATCATCATCACCATCTTCAAGACAATGAATAAATCTTATTTACACTGGTCCAACAGACATCATTAATAAACACAATTTAATAATATTTTTTAATAATTATTAAATAATTTAACAAATTACTACAAAAATTGATTCATTTTTGTTCTCCTAATTAACGATTTTAAATCCACCAATGAGGTAATTAATTTCCAATCAGAATGATTTGTTTGAAAGTTGAGGATGGTGATGATAATGATGGCATTGAACTAATGAAGTTGTTTATTCTTTATCCAGTGTCAGCTTACTCGATACACGTTTATTGCTGCCTCAATGATATCAGTGAGTGAGTGACTGAGTGAGTAAGTTAGTGATGATGATGATGATGATGGTGATGATGGAGCAGAATGAAGGAAAGAATAGAAGTCGAGGATGAATCAAAATGGGGAGAAGGAAGTTTTTGTTGAAGTTTCTGTCTGACTTGTTGACAGGTCCTTTGCGACGAGAAAATGACGATGGTGATGATGATGATGACTAAAATGATGATGATAATAATATTGTTCGTCGTGATGGTTGGAAATTATAAATCAGAACTATATATTATAGGTATAGAAATAAATTATGATTGAAGGTATTCAAACAATAAAAATGATTAGTGGAAACAATTGTACAAAAGTTGTAACACCGTCTTCAACATCATCAACGTAGTCATCATCTTCATCATCCTCAGCATAATCATCATCATCATCATCATGGTGGTGATGGCACGTTTCCTTTTCTCGACGCAAACAACCGCGGATCACGTCTAAAAATATTTTCCTTCCTTTGAAACCGTTCCATCCATCCTGACCAACTAATTAACTTCTTTTCCAAATAAACATCTCCAATCCTTCTCGCCATGTAAACATTGTTCCATCCGCAAGAAGATACAAAGCCTTTTGGAATGAATGAACGATTGAATGAACGAATGGATGAATGAATGGATATATGAATGAGTGAGTGAATGAAAGGATGGATGAATGGGCCTAAGTTATTGTCCACACCATCAACTTTCTTTTAATTTGTTTGAATGTCTTGTTTAAAAATCGTTTGTAAGATATTTAATTAACTTTGTATTTTTGTAAAAATATAAAAATATTGGAATTCCATAAATTAAGATTTTAAGCGCCTAAAATAATAGGTCGTCTTGAAATTATCCTCCCATGCAAACCTCAAATTGCTGTCCAATCGTAAAAATCGCTTCAAATTGTTCTTCTTCCCACGAGAAGGGTGCTTCGGATGATAAGATTGCTTGATGCGATTGGTTGACGTGGTTGATCGATACGATGGGATTTGGTGTGATTGGTTGATGTGGTTGGTCGACATGCTTGGTCGGTTGCTACGGTTGCAATCAGTTGAGGTCAGTTGATAGGGTTGGTCAACATTCACTTTCTCCAGTTGAACTATCCAGCCAGAGCATCCCTTCATATTTCTTTGCCACCTGGTTTTTGCGCTCCGTCGAATGTCATGCATGACTGGTTCTCCATCTCCATCTGCTCCGACAAACGTTCGTCTCCGAACGAGGTTACGTTTGGAAGTTATCGATCGAAGTCTCCCTTATGTAGTTGTTAATTGTTTCAAAGGAGGGATTGAATGTTTGAATGAATGAATGAATAAAAGCACCTGTTAAGCAAGAACAAGAGCAACAACAACAACAACAACCAGTTGTTCCTCGTCTCCGTTCAAGGATGAAGTTTATTTCTCGTCCGAGTGTTGAGTGAGAGAATGAATGATGGTGAGGATGATGATGATGAGGAGGAGGAAGAGGAGGAGGAAGAAGAAGAAGAGGATGACGATGAAGGGATCACCTGTTGTTTTCCTTCAAGTTTATCGATCGGTGGTTGATTTCAGTCGTTCTTAGATATTCCTCGGCACCTCATCATCATTATCATCATCGGTATCGTCACCATCATCATCATCATCGTCGACGTATTCCTTCTGCCAAACTATTCGAGTAAACACTCGATGTGGACATTTTTATAGCACCTGTGCGCCATTTGTTTACATTCGCAGTCAAACAATTGAAACTTGGGCAATGAAATTTGAATGAATTCGCAACTAAACTTCTACTGACATCTTCAACAGCACACCCGGGGATGAACTGAAAGCTCGTTGGTCAAAACCGATCGCTTAGTTATCTTTGGTGACTCCGATAACAAAGACATGAGATCACTATGGTCAGGGGAGAAATAATACAAGTGTCAGGAAATTAGCATCGCACTCATAAAGGGGTCAGTTTATGTTAATGAGCCTCGATGCCCCCTGAGGGTCACAAATCTTCTTTTGGCTCCTCCCACTTCCCTTTGAAAGGAGGACAAATTAAGAACCATCATGGCTTCCTCGTCCAAGGAGAGAGGATCAAAGACCTCGATTCGATTGTTTCATCGATGATTTCTTTGTATTTTTCATCATTTTCGCTCATTATTTGAACAAATCGAAGAATATGGAGTTAAAAATAGGAAACCTCTCGAGCGGTTTCATAACAAAGATGGGTGGTCAGTTGTCACGGAACTCATAAGCTTTGACAGTGGATGTGTTCACGTGGTCATCGTCAACAGCGATGATTCGAGTTAAAATTAGCAACAAAAACTGACAGATGGACTTCCCCAAACATTTCCTGAGGCGTCCCAAACACGAAGGCAACCGTACGTACGGCGCTAAATTAATAAATCAATATTAACAAGAGGTAATAAATTATAATAAATTATTATAAATAGGCTTTCGAGTTCACACCTCGTTAGAAAAGGGTCGGTAATGAATGAGATGTAATTGGGATATCAAAGGGATATTAAATTACTTTAAACTGATTGTTGACTTCAAATTTGAACGATGAACTTCATTAGAAACACGATTTGTAATTTCTCCTTTGAAGTTGTTTTTATGCAAATTACGTATTTGTTGACAATGTCGTCAATGTTTGCCTCCTGTGACGTAACGCCTATTTATAAACTATTATTACTATTATTGTCAATACCATCATCATTATTAGTATTATTACTATTATTGTTATTATTATTATTAATGTGATTATGGCTGATATTATTATTGTTATTATTATTGCAAATAGGGTCATTATTATTGCTGCTATTAGCATTACCCAGGAGCTCACTTTCTCATGCGATTTCATATCTCGAAAGATTTTTTTTTTCTCAACCTCTCGTGTCAACGATTCTTTGTCTTTCGATTTAGAATCTTTTTTTTAATACCTTCACTTCTTAATGAACGACGTTCATTCGTTCAATCAACAGGTCAGTCGTAGACTTTCGTAATTTCTCATCGGTTTTGTTATCAAGTCTTTACATTTTACGTACGTTATCAACGAACTTGAACTCTGATTGGTTGCCGACAATTCATCCCCTTCCCCATCCGCCGTTCTCTCTCGCCGATAGCACAACCGCACAAGAGCACGATCGACTGGAGTATATAAGACCTCTGCATGACCAGAGAGACATGCAGTGCAGACTAGGAGTTGTTTTTGTTGCTGTCGGCGATTCTTATGAGGTTTTGTCCAATATATATACATTTATATTTTTGTATTTATTTTAATTAACCTTTTAAAACGTATTTAAAAAGGATTTTTAATTTTAATGGAAACAAAAATCGTCGCTTGAGACGTGTTCGTTGCTTTGCAATAATGTCTATCAACGCAGACATCGGCAACACTTTCTTGTGCCGTAACATCGTTATCATCGACACCATCATTATCATTACCTTCATTATTATCACCATTATCGTCGTCGTGGTCATCATCTTATCTATTAGGATGCAGTCTTGTGTATGTAAGAGGTTGTCATTTTGTAGCAAGTTGTAATATCATCACCTATACCATCATCATCGTCATCATCATCATCATCATTTTCTTTTCACAACAGGAGGATTCCGGCAGATCGTATAGAGACTGGATAATTAATATACATAATTATGGATTACATCTTCGTCGTTGTCATCGTCACTTTGTTTGGAAGAGGTAACTGACTTTTAATTGGCAGACAACTAATTAAACCCATTTAGTATGCAATTATTAAAATTATATTCAATTATATATTCATGTTAACTCGAGTGTAAAATATCAAACGGATAAGTAAGCGTCGGTAGACATGTTTACACTCGCATATATCACAACAACACAGCATCACAATAACACAACATCACAACAACACAACAACACAGCATCACAACAACACAACAGCATACGCAACATGATGACCGATCGTTATGCAATTTTCTGGGATTCTTTAAACGCTGCTCTTATAACAATTACACACTGTTGTCTATTTTTGGTTCTGAATGTCTGTAAGTATTTGTGGTTGCTACTGAATATGTTTAAGTATTTGTGGTTGCTACTGAATATGTTTAAGTATTTGTGGTTGCTACTGAGTATCATTAAGTATTTGTGGTTGCTACTGAGTATCTTTAAGTATTAGTGGTTGCTTCTAAATGTCTTTAAGTATCTGTGGTTGTTACTGAACGTCTACAGATGTCTGAATGTCCTCAAGCGCATATTTACGAGCCCCACGGACCTTAAATTTCTGTTTCCTTGTTTTGGAATTGTTTACGATTTTATTTCTTCTCCGGCAATATCTGCTTTTAGGCCTAGGTTAAGTTTACGACTGTTTTGATGATGATGATAATGATGATGATGATGATGACGATGATGATGATGACGATGACGACGATGCCTATGACGATGATTTCATCGATAGTTGAGGTAATCAATGATCAAAAACCACGCCAATATTATGCAACTTGTGGTCATCAAAGTGACAAATGCCAACATGTTTTGCGACAATCATTATCATCATGCCAACCTCTTATGTGACAATCATTATCATCATCGCCCGAAGTGCCTTGCACGGGTTGGAAAATTGCAGCATCCAAACATCACCTAAGTTCGAGGCCAGGACTGACAGACAGACAGATATTCGTCGGTGACTAACATTAGTTGGCGGTGGATGTGTGCTCGTGTATAAGTGTATGTGTGATTTTGTGTGCTTGTGTGCGTGTCACCAAATGAATCCGTCGTTTGTCCGTCCACCTTTCAATTTCCATCGCATCCATGACGACGTGGATTCTTTTATTTCCTCCTCAATCGTTCCAGGATCGGAGCAGAAAATTGGTTTCCATGGTGACGGAATTATTTCCATCGCGTGTTGATGATGATGACAACGGTCGTGATACTCGATTGAATTGTTCCACGCATCGTTGAACCCTTGGATGTCATCGATCCGTGACGAACTGCGACTTTGCGGGGGGTGGTTTGGAAGCAAGGATGAAATAAGGGACCCCCATCGGTGAAAACAACTCCGCAGTCATTTTATTGCCCAAGAAATTCATTAGTCCAATGAAAACATTGTTTGTTGTTGCTAGGGTTAGGGTTTCCTATTCCGACTTGGTTGATCTTTTCGTGACCTTGTTGTGTCGGTCGCGAGCCATAAGATATAATTTAAGATATAATCGTAAGATATATAAGATATAACAACTTTATCCTTTATGTAGCGCTTCCCTGACGATGGTCGTCGTTATAAAATCCAGTCAGACACAACAATAAATGAATGGACGAACTGTAATTGTTACCAATTGTACGACTAATTGGACGAATAAATCTTCCGATTTTAAGTGAATGAGGAGGAAGGATTTATTAATAGCTTGTCAATTCCTTGATTCTAACGCAACCATCCATCTTGTCCCTCCTTTGTTTACAACCAGCTCATTAGTATTCATGAAATCCACTTAATCAGCATAAATTACGCAACAGGTGAATTATGCTAATTAGGTGAGCATTAATTAAGTTAGCTGACAAGTGAAATGTTTCAAATGCGGATACAACTTTCCCTCCTGTAAGAACGTAATTCACACCTTCCTCGTCTACTTACGTGTGTTGTTCCGGCACCAACAGCGGTGTGAAAACGTACGTGATACACGATTGTACGTGTGAACACCTCGTTCGGAGGTTCATATAAGTAAGTGCCTTCAGCACCTCTCAGTTTTATTGGACGTCACTTATAAACGACCATTTATGGACCTGCAAATGGGCGCATAAATTCGTCCGGACTGACATCCGCAATGAAATTCATCACCATCACATTTATCATCGTCGTCATCATCATCATCACAATCGTCGTCATCATCACCATCGTCGTCGTCGTTATCAACATCCTCCTCATCCGGTGTGGCAGCTGTGCAGTTATTGAGGAGTCAGACAAATTGTTGAGTTCATCTTTCTGACCCCCGACTGACCTCAACGAAGGTGGTCCTAAAATGCGATCTCCTTGTAGGTGTTTGACCTTACGTTGGCACTTGCATATAACCACGTGCACACGTGCACGACTTAATTCACAGTTCCTACCCACGCAAGAACAGGTACAAATCACGCTCACGTACGAAGTTACAAACTCGAGTTTGGTTGTGGAATGTGGAAGTAAACATGAATAAACTTTTGTGTTTGTTTTTCTTCCGAGACTTTCATTTCCACTTGGAAGATGTAAACAGACTGACCAATCAACCAACCAATCAATCAACCAACCAATCAATCAGCCAACCACAAAACTCCAGCAACCAGAACTCCTCCCACCTAATGACGTCAGCCAACAACAACAACAATAATAATAATAATTTCATTATTATCAAATTATTAAATTAACGAAAGTGACACTGATTAAGATGAACGTGGCTGAACAAAGAACCATCACTTCGATGGACAAAGAATCATTAATCGTCTCAGGACGATAATTAAGGAACAACAAAGGACCGATGGGAGGGAATCATCAACGTCACCATGGTTACCGGAAGTACCGCCTTTAATACCATCATCGTCGTCGTCATCAACATCGTCGCTATCGTCAGAGCGAGAACATTTTTTGGCGAATAAATTGCAACAATTTTTTAAAATTACAAAAAAAAATTAAAAAAAAACTTAAATCGATAAAGCAGATGTTGGGTTTCATTCATCAAACAATCCATTCCTTGATTGATATCAGTCATTTTCGTGGTCTACGTTCTTCTCATCATCGTCGTCATCATCATCATCTTCACTATCACCGTTATAATCGTTATCATATTTAATTTTCTTTTTTGAATATTTAAAGATAAAACATAATTATGAAATTCTTTCAAAAGGTTAACCTCGTATCTTTGTGTACAGCTTTATATAAACATATACACATGCAAACACATATACCAGGTATATATGATACCTGTATGCAAACGTATACCTGCACGTGACGTAATCATTACAACATCACATTGGTTTGGTTACGTAATGTTTCCATCATATCAAAGGAGGAGGAATTAACGTTATTACTTAACGTTTGATAAACTGAAACAACAGGGAACCAAATACGTCATCGTTGTTGTTTGTCAGGTGGTCGGGGAAACGTTCGCATCATCATCATCATCATCGTCAACGTCAACGCCATCTTCATCGTCATCATGGAAATTAAAAAAAATTTGAGTCGTTTCAAAAAAATTTAACTTTCTATTCAATAAAACTGAAATTCGAACAACTTAAAGTAAAACTTTGCGCCGATTTCAAACCTGCCGACATCGTCGTTGTCGTCGTCATCACCATCACCACTACTGTCATCATCATCATCATCATCATCAGCATCGCAGGAGTTATTTATGGAATACGAATCGTGGTGAGATCTGAAAATCCGTTTAATTTAAAAGTGCGACATCTGCTGAGATTTGTGAGGTCTTGTCGTCGAGATTAACGTTTATTCTCACAAAAACTCTTTAATTTCAATAACAATGCCTTTGAACTTTCAATGAATAAATGGATTTTTTATCCATCCTTATCCATTCATCCATCCGTCCGTCCGTCCGTATGTCCAATTGACAATACAAACTCAAGATCATTACAATCTATACACACGACCCAATTGCCAATTGATGGGGACCAATGAAATTGCAGGGATTTTTTTTTATGGCCGGTGATGATGATGATGGCAGTGGTGATGGTGACGATCATCATCATTGATGGTGCCAATAATTTCGGAGAAATCGTTTCGAACTGATGGTAAAGTTATTGGATGAATTTTGCACTGGTTATTATGTTTATCTGGTATTATTATTAAATTATTATATTACGTTATAATATATTATTATTACTAAATTATTGCTAATATTACCAATTATATTGAGCTAACGTAAGATTATCACCGTCATTACCGGTGAAAAATAAGTGACTGATTAATTGTGAGGTCAATCAATCAATCAATCAATCAATCAATCAATCAATCAATCAATCAATCAATCACACATTCATTCATTCGTTCTGTCAGTCAATCGCTGAATGACATTCGTTCCACTTGCATGTTTCATGTTCAACATTTTTCCTTCAATTCACGCGCCTTCGTGTACCATCTTTTGTAATTAATCGAATCATGTGCTTCGTAATAATAATAATAATAATAATAAATATAAATGATGATAGAGGTGATGATGACGACAACGACGACTTAAATGTCCTTTTTCAATGGTCTGACGGGATTTCCCGAACGCATTTGAGGACCTGAAAAAAATTAACGATTATTCGGATTATGAACTGATTGTTTTTCAGAATTTTATGACTTGGGTCGTAAAAGGAACAAAAAAATATTGTGACGGCGACGATGACTACGACTAGTATGATGATGATGATGATATTATTATTATCGTTATAATCACGATTATCTTCTACAGAAAGTTCATCCGTCGTCGTCGTCATCATCATCATCACCATCATCATCATCACGACTTGAACTTTTTGACCCAGGATTGAAGTTTGTCTCGCATTTCAGAGTGCAACTTTCTTGTAGGAGTTACAAGAAAACAATGGATGGATGGATGAACAAACGGATGCATTGATGGTCGCATGGATAAATAGATGGATGACCAAAGGTTAAGGATGGACGAAGCTAAGGATAGATATTCACTGATGCGGTTGAGCGAACGCATGGATGGATGGATGGATGGACGGATCAGCTGATGGATGCAAGGATATGGATGAATGGAAAGATGGATATATCAAGTTACTGAGCATCAAAGGACGTTTGAAAGGGTGCGAGACATTGATCGGGGAATTAGCATTTGTTTATTAAACAATTCGTAGGAATGAATTGTTCTGAGTCGGATGATGATGAAGACGATGATGGCGATGATGATAATGATGATATCTATGTGGAAATCTGAATTTGTGATTGTTAAAGAACTTACTGCAATTGATCAATAGTCGACAAACTTCGAATTCTTTGAAAGAATTGTTTAATGTATTTGCGAATAGCATCGTCATCATCACCACTACTACCACCACCATCATCGTCGTCCTCGTCATCATCATCATCATCATCATCATCATCATCATCATCGTCGTCGTCGTCGTCATTGGCATCATCGGCGTCGTCCTCATCTCGGTCCATGTTGGAAGGAAGGAGGTTAATGACTTTGGAATGAATGGTGCTGTTGCTAATGAGGTTAAACAGCTGTACGAATGTGGTTGATTAATCCCTTATTACGCGATGGAGTGAGAGAACTGTGAAAGAATAGAAACATTGTGAATGAATGAATGAATGGATGGATGGATGGATGGATGGATGGATGGATGAATGGATGGATGGATGGATGGATGGATGGATGGATGGATGGATGGATGGATGGATGGATGGATGGATGGATGGATGGATGGATGGATGGATGGATGGATGGATGGATGGATGGATGGATGAATGAATGAATGAATGAATGGAGGAATAAATTATGTACGGACGGACGGACGGGGTAAAAACATGGATTGTTGGATGGATGACTGTATGGACGGATGGATGGATGGATGACTGGAAGGATTGAAATTACTTTGATGAGACTTTGTTTTCTTTTAGTTTTTCTTCTAAAAGTATTTAGTTCTAATGAAAAAAATGCAATCCCCGTTTCCATCACCATCGTCGTCTTCATCCTCAATTTTTCATCACTGTTACCATTACTACCTGCATTGCCAGCAACAATAATAAATATTAAAACAATAATAATAACAACAACAACAACAACAAACACATCAATCAATCGACCAACCAACCAATCCTTCAATCAGTCAATCAATCAAAAACACGAGAAACAAAGGAAACAAAATACATCGAAATTTAAAACCAGTTTTTCAACTGAATCTTTTCATGGTTACATTGCGCCTTTCTTTACTTCTTTGTTTATTATATTCTTTATTTTATGTTTTGTTACCTAATTTATAGTTTAAGGCATAATATGATAATAATAATAATAATAATAATAATAATAATAATATTAATAATAATGTAATAATAGTATTATATACGTAATAGTATATAATAATAATAATAATAATTTTAATAATAATAATAATAATTTTAATAATAATAATAATATTAATAATATATAATTATAATTATTATTAATTTATATAGTGGTATTTCACGCATAATTGCTCATCAAACAAGCCACGTGTTTAGCGTGGAGATTACATTTGATCTTAAATCAAATACGAAACAAATTCTATCAAACAACTGATGATGACGACGACGACTAGGAGGATGAAACAATGTTTGCTGTTGAGATTGTGACCTCAATGAACCTTCAGTCGTGGTACTCGAGGCTCGTAAACAACTCATGCGTGACTTTGATTCGTCATTCAAAAAAAACCAAAGACACTGAAACCCAGCCTCCTTGTTAAGTTCATGACCTATTAATTTCTCGCTTTTGTGATTGCTGGATAAGTGACAGGCAAAAATGCACAAGTACAAATTTTATCGCTTTGCCCTGGATTTTCAGAGTCAGGGTTAGGGTATAGGGTAAGATAGGGTATGGGTAGGATCTGAGTACTAAAGTCTCAGTACTAAAAATTCCAGCATTTGAGTTATCTTTTTCCTGTCACATATAATATTAAAAATATTAATAATATCAGCAACTTTAATAATAATAATAATAAGATATAATAATAGCAGATATAATAATAGTAACAATTATAATAATAATAAGAAATATAATAATAATTATATTATATGGCTATAAGTATATTATATGGCTAACTTGACTAAGGAGTACAGTAACTCTTTAGACTTAGTCAGAGTTTTGGCCACCCAGCAATTGAGTGCAATTCCCCAACAGTTTGTCAGGATTATGAGTTCATTCGTGCCTCCTGCCCTAATACATTTCTTGTTCATCATTTCAATCTTTTTCCTCTCAAATGCGAGAATATTTACTTTATTATTTGCTATTTTAATATTTAATATAATTTAATCTTGATTCATACAAAAATCATTTGCATTCGCTTGAATTATTTAAATTTAAAATTAAATATAAATTATTTAAAAGCTACGACGTATTTGAAAATGTTTTCTGTTTGCAATCGTGTTGTGTTCCTCCTTGTATTTGAAATTGTATTTGCATTTGTATTGTCATGAATTGTCTCCAGCTGCAATCTCTTCTATGATCAACAAGAGATACAAGAAACTATCCAACAGTGACTGTTATCATAAGGCATTACTGTTTAATTAACTCGATGCTACAAATCGGACCCATAGATACTCGCAAATAATAATAATAAGCTCGCCAGTGTATTGGGACAAACAGGGGCTTGTTAAGTTATAACATGTGGGTGTTAAGGTATAATACGTGCATGTTATAGGTATAAGCACGTACGCTTTGAGGTACAGACACACGTGTTAGGGAACGCAGCAATCTCGAACACAACATTTAAAACGAACTTCTCGTTTTATCGCCCTCCTTCGCCAGTTTTTATATCCGAGGACTAAAGTCTCTCAAGACCAACTCTGACCTCGTTGCTATGGTGATCGCCATTCGGGGCATTTATGGACGCCCGCTGATGGAAGAGGAGGAAATGAAACTAACGTGTGTGTGTGGCTCGTGCACGTGTGAATTATTGAGTGAAGTGTTGATTGAAAGTATCGAGTGAATTGTTCGGTGAATTGCCAAGAAAATTGTTGAGTGAAATATGTACGGATTCATTGTTCTCGTGTTGACTTCGCGATGTGTGGTTTAATGCAGGACAATAACTGCCGGGGGACGGATGTTGTTGCAGATGAATGCGATGATGATGATGATGATGATGATGATGAGGAGGAGGATGACGACGATGACGACGGAGTGTTAGGTTACCTAAGAACCTGATGTTAAACAATGCCTTCATTCAAACCGAATAAAAAACCGTCGCCTACGATGACTTTACAAAGTTCAACATGATTATCATAATTTATTCAAAACAAGTACATAAATTGCCACGTCATTATTCAAGTCAACTTTTTTTGTTGCTTAAAATGTTGATAGCCTACATTCAGTCTCATTTTTTAGTTTAACTAACTCAATGTAGAATAATTAACATAACATATGTTAATTTATTATTAATTGTTAATGCGTAATGTTAATTTATTCACGATTCACAAACTATTACAATTCATTCGGCAGCAGTCTCATCGGATCAGGATCCAATCATAAAAGTCCACCCCTCGGATGTTTACGTCATTGATGGTTACCCTGCCACGTTGAATTGCAAGGCAGAGGGCAGCCCAGTACCAATCATCACGTGGTACAAAGATGGCTCACCAATCACGGACGAGCACTCAGTGACCTCTCAAGAAAGCAACAATCGCGTTCAACTGGATGGTGGTTCTCTGTTCTTCTTGAGAATCACAAAGAAGTTGGTATTTCCATATTTTTTTATTCTTTCATTCTATTTTTCTTGCCTATCCATTTACAATTGCCCTTATAAAATAATTATTCAATATCAATAATTTATTCATATAATAATAATAATAATTGAAAACTATAATAATAATAATAATAATTATTGTTTGTTGTTGAAGATAGTTGTTTTTGTTTCTTAAGATGAAATAGTGATCGATATAATTCCCTCAGAGAACCATGGGCATTCAGTGACGTCATTTCTCTTTTCAGAGTTGACTTCGGTGCATACCATTGCAACGCCACGAATCCTGAAACCAATCGGAGTGTTGTCAGTAGATCAGCATCCGTCAGACCAGCAGGTTTGTTGCTTCCATGTTTCCTATTTCAGAACTGAAGGAAGGTGATAAACTCGGCCAATAAAACTCCCATCCGTCTGCCCCAGATAATTTACTGGCGGTCATAAGTCATTGTTGCCGTTGTTGTCGGAGTTGTTGTCGGCATTATGACGATGTCGTTGTCGGACTTCTTCACCGACTTTTCGGATTTTTCTCGCTCGACGAATGGATGGATCGGGAACGACGAATAGACGAGCATCGAGTGATCGATGATTTTGCGATCGACTTTGGGAGCGCCGAATTTAATTTAAAAACGACGAAATAAATTAAAAATTACGCTCTTAAGACTAAAAATCAATGGCGCGCTTACGATTTCCTGCAGTGCTGCGCAACGACTTCCGAGAACATCCGAACAACTTCGAAGGAACGGAAGGTGACGAAGTCCTCTTGACCTGCAAACCCCCCAAGGGGAGTCCAGAGCCGAAAGTGAAGTGGAAGAAAAATGGCAAAGAATTCAACGCCGACGAGAGCGGACGGTATTTTGTATCGCCAACGAACGGACTGAGGATCGTGAAAAGTACCGTTCAAGACTCGGCTCTTTATTCTTGTGTGGCCTACAACCTGGCCGGAGAAAAAGAAAGCCAACCTGCTGCTGTGGTCGTCAAGAGTGAGTTGGAATAATTATTGGAATAGTCGTTGGAATAAATAATTATTTGAATAACTATTTTAGTTATCCAAAAGTAAATTAATGAAGTAAGGATATGCAACTTTAACTGTCCACTAAAATCCACATATTCGATACACAACCAAGTGATTGCGAACGAATTCGTTTGCTATTTTAGAGAATTAAATTCATTAAGACTTTAAATCTGGTAAAATTCTGAAGTCAAAGTTTAGTGAGTTCGTAGGGATGTTATAAAACCATTTGTAAGTGATTATATTTCCCACAGGCAAATCTTTCTCAGTCCAATTGTCTAAATTATCTCGAGACATAACGGTGTCTGAGGGAAAAGACGCCACGTTCTCTTGCCCCACCCCAGAAAATTCTCAGGGCACAGTTTCTTGGAGAAAATCAAACGGAGGCATTCCAGAAAATAGGTTAGATAAACGTCCATCTTTCGAAAACATTTTATCCGCCATCTTTAATCGCCTGAAAGAGGGATGAAGGAAATTCACAATCTATAGGGAATTCTTATTGACTAAGTGATTGATTGCCGCATCTTTGAATCTTTTGACGACAATTCGCCTACGAGCAATTTGTCACGAAATGACGCGGCCATTTTGTTTTTGACTGTTTTTACTCAACTATGCCTTTTGTTTGCAAAAACATTTTCAACATTTTATGACAGCTCATCAAACTCCGTTTCAGCAATCGAGATGGTCATATAAACACGAAATGTGTAACTGTAGAATGAGGTCATAACAAAAACACCGCCGAAGAACAGTAAAATCGAGATCTCGAGATATTTGATGTGAAACGTGACCCTTTCCTAGCTGACGTGTTCGGCGTCATAATAAACAAAAACATCTAAAACTGAGGAAACGCTTTAGAAATCGTCGAAACACCTGCTTTTCATAGAAGCGAAATCAAATATTTATTTAAAAACATTTATTACCTCTGCACTCGATTAAAAACAGATCTCAACTCTATGGCGATAGTTTCAAGATTACCAGCGTTAGGTCGAGCGACGAAGGTGTTTACATTTGCACTGTGGAGACAGAATCGGACGTTAAGGAATTCAGAGCAACACTCTCTGTTCACAGTAAGCCGATGATAGAAATAGTTTTAGTTTGCAGCCTAATTTACTTGAAATGATTTACATTTTCCAGCCGTTCCTACAGTGTATGTCATTCCGAAAGAACTGATTGTGAGTCAAGGTAGGGAGGTGGCTGTTGCTTGCCATGCCACCGGCAGTCCACCTCCGACCATCTACTGGAACTACGAATCATCAAGCGTAATACTTTCGTTGATTTTTAATTATTTGATTTTTATAAACAACTTTCCTTTTTAAAATATCCCAGACTTTTGTGTCACCGGGTTCATCAGATGGAAGGATTAGAGTCACGGAAAACGGAACGCTTGTCATCGATTCCGCAGAATTGGAGGATTCCGGCGATTACTTCTGCCATGCCATGAGCATTTCTGGCAAAAGTTCGGCGAGAGTTAAAATCGCCGTGAAGGGTAAAATTCGCTTCATCCTTGCTCATCAGTTGGTGTCCTTTTTTTATTTTCTTAGAAAGAGATTTTTATCTTCTCACAGAACTTGAATTCAGACTCCCCCCTGTCATTGTTTATGGACCACAAAACCAAACCCTACCCGTCGGGGACACCGCTACGATGCTCTGTCAAGCGTCGGGAGACCCAGCACCCGAAATCATGTGGTGGAAAAATAACGAACTCCTGTTGCCCAACGAGCCCTCGATTCTCACAAGAGAAGATGGCACCCTGGAAATTAATAGTTCTCTGGCTTTTTTCTTTTCTTGATAAAATGATAAAATGTTGCTTTCTTTCTCCCGGAGATGTCTAGATCTTTGAGAGAAATTCATTTATCGTTTTTTCTCGTTTTTGTTTGAGGCTCACTTTGATAAGCCCCGATGTTTTCTGCTTTTAAAAGTGAAACCTGCAATCACGCACGCAAGGATGTGCGAACGATTCGTGCCTTTTAAGTCCTTTGTTGAGCGACGATTGTAATGGAAGCTTTGTTGATTTTTTTAGAGCTTAAAAAGTCTGATTCCGGAGTCTACACGTGTTCAGCATCCAGTCCATCGGGCGAAACGAAATCTTCAGCTCATCTCCAAGTCGAACATCCGAGGAACACATTGGTCCTCTTCAGCAAAAGTCCCGGCATCTCCTCATTCCCGGGACAACCCTCGGCACCGACTGCCTCAGACGTGAGTCGTTTCGACTGGACATTATCGACCGAACTTTACTGACCGAAGAGATCGCAATCATAACGGCGCTTGTCAGGAGGGGCGCGTCATAGAAATCTTGTGAAGTTGTTTATCGTCAGTTTGTTTTACACGGCTGTTATCTCGTCAGATAAAACATTCCTCGGTGAGGTTGTCTTGGCTGCCGAACATGGAACGTGGATCTTCGGAGGTGGAGGGATACGTGATCGACGCGTTCTGTATGGACTGCCAACAAAAGGTTCGTTCGATTATTAACCTCTCTGTCGGTTAAAGATTCCAACGATCACATCATCCTCTGATTGATTGAAGACGTGGAACCAGATAAAGATCGATTCTCCAAATCCAAGCACCGTCGTTTCGAATCTTTTCCCGGACTCCACCTACTTCTTCCTCGTTAGAAGCAAAAACTCGCACGGCATCGGAGCTCCGAGTGCTACCTCGGTCCCCATCAAAACCAGAGGTGATTTTGGCCCATTTATTCGTCCACACATTGACGTGTTATAACGTATCGACTGATTCATACCAGTGATGATAATTCTGCCTTCATCGTTTAACGCTTGCTTTCTTTCGAAGAATTTTTTTTTTATATTTTGGATCGAAAAAAAGTTTGGCAATGCCAAATGTATGTAGCACAGAATTAAGCTTAAAAAAAAGCGAGCGATCGGTTCGCTTTATATTCTTAATTAATGCACATCGCAAGCGTGTTATTCTCGTGGAAACAATAGAAGCAGCTGCTCCGTTAAAAATAAAAGGCGGCATATAAACTGGAAATAAACTTCCAATAAACTGCCAGGCTACAGGAGATCCAACTACCAGAGAGAAGGAGTTTACGAATTCCTTACGAACCAACAACTCGTCCAGCCGTTGAGTGCCGAAGCAGTCAGTTCGACCGCCCTGAGAGTGGATTGGGGATTCTTGGAGGATTTCAAAGACTTCATCGAAGGGTTCATCGTCAAATATCAGGACATTGATAGGTACTTGTTGAGGTCGATCAAACTAGAAACGCCATTCGTATCGTCTCGTCTTATTAATACTTACACCTCATCTACCTGTATCACATGACGACCATTTGTGCCGCCGTGGATGCTGATGATGATGATATGATGACGATGATGGTGAAGTGTCTTATTAATGCGCATTCGGATATCCGACCTACTGTCTATCATAGCCATGTATTTTGAGTGCATATCACGTGTTCATCATCCATATTTCAAGAACGGTAACCCGAGCCTGCTCTGCAATTTTTTCCACATCAAGCTAACAACATTAGCATCATCCACCGTCGTCGTTATCATCATCATCACCACCACCACAGCATCATTATTATCGTTGTCACTATAATCATCACCAACGTCAGCAAAGTCACATCAGATATAGTCATTTATCTTTTTTTCTATTCCTGTCATTCATCTCTGTCCTGATATTTATGCCGGATATTGTTGGATTATTTGCTTCGATGCTGTTTTTATTTATTTATTTATTTATTCATTCATTTTATTTTATCTTATTTTATTTATCCTTAGATCTGCTCCTGTAAAATCGGTAAAGTGTGACCACCGCGTCAATTCGATGCTGTTGGAAGACTTGTCGGAGTTCACCTGGTACGAGGTCAACGTTCATCCTTACTTTGAGAACATCGAAGGAATGCCAACCCCAGCCAGAGTTCGGACCTTCGAAGATCGTGAGTCTCCGCGTTTTCGAGCCCTCGTGATCTTTGAACTCAAACTGGTGTTGGATTTGTTCACCTGGGCATTGATGATGGATGCGTTTTAAATTTTATTCGTTGTTGCACGGTTTGTTTTCTTTAAAGCATTATTACTTAACGATTACTTAACGGTCTATTTTCTATTATTATTGAATTTAGATTTTCAGATGAACTCGATGATGATGATGATGAGGTTGTTATTGGGATTGATGATGATTAATGATAACAACGACTACAAAGATGATGATGGCTGTGACGGAAATTTTAAAATTTATTCCAGTTCCGAGAGAATCTCCGCAACACGTCCAAGCATCGTGGCACGGTAACGATTCCCTCCTCGTCATCTGGGAACATCCGAGTCTCAAAGGCAGAAATGGAATCCTGAAAGGATACAAGGTTTTAAACCGTTGCTGGTTTGTAAGGTTTGATGAGGATGACGACGATGACGATGGCTACGTTTACGAAGACAATGGGATCGACGAGCAGAACAGAAGCAAGCCTCGATAATATGGTGATGATTCAACACTCATTTCATTTCAGGTTTACGTAACAAACAACGATTCGAAGACAACCAGAACAACTCAAGTAGACGCCACAGTTGAATCGCTGATGGTCAGCAACATGGCCAGGCATCGTGTGTACACAGTGAGGGTGTCTGCCTTCAACAAAGTCGGCGAAAGTCCCCTGAGCAAAGAGGTTCACGTGGGTAAGTGATCTCCCTTATTACCGTCTTGAGGGCAATTTTTCACGCATGCAAAAAAAAACCCCGAGAAGTATTCCATAGATTAAATGATAAAATAAATGATTAATTTTTTTTACAATTTATGTTATTGAATTGTTAAATGTTATTAATTGTGGTTAATTTGTTGCTGCTTAGGTCAATACGTGCAGCCTACAGTTGCAATTCCCCTCTCGACGTCCATTGTTAACGAGTCGTGGTTCATCATGTGCATAGTTGTAATCACGAGTCTCTTCCTTTTCTTGGTCACCTGTGTTTCTGTTCTTTGCATGTTCAGAAGGTGCAGACAAAACAGGAAATGCAACGAAGGAAAGTTTAGCGGAGGTTTGCATTTCATTGCATTTCGTTTCTTTAAAATTTTAATTTTACTTTTAAACGAATCTACAACTAAGGAATAAACGATGTGTTTTAGAAACGTCTGATTTCTTCCCAGTCAAAATTCAGGAATGTTCGGACGACCTCGCCAAAACCGAGCGGAAGACGTGCCAAGTTGGCAGTCAGTTTCCCCTTCTGCCCAGTCATTCGGCCGACTGTCAACAGCGCAACAACCCGTGCTGCTATGACAACCACCCTCCTAGCGACTTCGAGTCCAAAAACAGCAATCATGCCAGAGGCGAGAGTCAAGGTCACACGTATCAGACTCGTGAGTTGATCAGAAGTTTTGTTGCGAGGACCAATTTAATTAGAACATGTAATAATGATGATCGAGTAATGAGTTCAACTTTCAACAACTTTCAATAACGTTCTCAGTTGACGGAGCACCCTGCTCCTACCCCCACACGTGGAATCCTTCCGAGCACGCGATGACCTCTGCCGGGTGCAGTGCGGTCTTCGACAGACAGCAGTTTCCATCTTCGAATCCTCTTCAACCGACGTCCACCTATTTCCCTACGAACGACATTCCCAATCCGGCAGCTTACATGATTAGACATCCTCCGTCCAATTCGTTGACAGGCGCCAGTGACAAAATCAGCGAAACCAGGGACTTGTACGTTAGCGGAGGTTCGAGCGACGGCAGTGGATGCCTGAGACAACAAAACAAATTCCCTTCCAACGTCTCGTCGGGAGGTAGTCTAAAGAAAATATTTTGATTATTTTCAACCTTTTACTTCGTTTGATACTGTCAAATAATTTAACTTAGAAAAAATTTGTTTAAATTCACTACGAGATTCAGAAAGATTTCTGATTTCCATTCTTTTGATTTTTGTGCAGCGAGTTCCGTGCGATCCAACGTCAACGACTCCAGTCAACCCCTCCTCCACTGCAGGCCCCATGGAAACTATCACCATGACGATGGAAACTCAAGTCATGGAAGTTCTAACAAGTCCTCCCAAGCAAACATGAGGTGGCATTTACGTCTCATTTATTTAAAATGGGCAATATTTAACAAGAAGTTATGTTGTTGATTAATAAACAGATGAAGCTATGAAGAAAACTAACTTTTTGCTTTATGAAATTATGTTAATTTCGTGATATTTTACCGATCCGTTATTGGCCAGGTTGAACAATGCCGTCGTCCTTCAACCAATAGACGTCAACTCCGCTCATTATGACCAGGTCAACGAGCATTTTCCAGCTTGCAACGTCTCTGCCCATCACAAAATGTTCAAACATTGCAACACCCCCGTCTCTATGGCAACGGACACAGACGACGGTGAATTCGGTGAATTTAACGTAAATTCTTGTTTGCGACAACCATTCTATGCACAAGGTTTATGAAATGCTTGACTTGTAGAATTAATTTTTTTACATGATTAATTAATTATTAATTAATTTATTTATTATTATTAAAGAGTGTACCAACCAGTGTCAACATTCAATGGATGACTTCAGCACAATCAGTTCAATGAAATCTGAAGATTATTCCCATCAGCCAATCAACATGGTCCAACAGAATGGTTGGCAATTGATGCATTTTCTTTGTTACATTCAGAACGCATTGCTCTAGTAGTCTTTAAAAACGGTATATTATTATTTTAATTATTATTTTTATTCCTTAATTTTATTATTTTATTTCTATTATTTAATTAATAATTATTAATTTTATTCTGCCAGATATGTTCCTTATCCCCTCAAACCAGCACCAGTTAATTCCTAACGAATATTTCCGAATGCAGTTCAAATGTTCTGAGCAGAAATTCAAAAGGCCACAAATAGGCACGTTCTCTCAGGAGCCATGTTTCAATTGTGAGATTCCATTTGATATTTTTGATATATATAAGTATGAAAGTGTGATATATTTATCTATTATTTATTAAGTATTTATTATTAGTTATTGAGTCAATTGTTGTCTTTGTTATCTTTGTTATTATAACAAAGTTGGCCAACCAGTATCAACATTCAATATCCTTCATTATTATAAACCAATACTTTTGAGATGAACATGTTTTTAAATACTTCCAATAAAATTAGAAATTAAGTTAGAATGGTTAAATGCCAAAATTTCTTCTAAAATAGAACTTTTACTTAGTTTTACCTCACAGTCCCCTATCAGACGTGACACCAACATCAACGAGTCTTGCAACCACGTCGAAGGTTCTTTTCAAAGTCATATTTGCAATATAATTAATATATTTTGAATTAACAAGTTTTGTTAACGTTTATTTCATTTCATTTCAGAACACCATGATTTGAAGATGGATGCAGTGTTTATCGATCCCGGCCAATTAGTGGCTCTTTTACTTCTGCAGTGTTCTCACGAGTTCGAAGCGATCAGTTCATTGTTTTTGCGTTTTCTTCGTTTCTGTTGAGTTTTTGGTCGGAAAATGTTTCGTGGCCTGCCTTAGACCCATTGTGAATACTTATTCAAGTATTTTGTTATTGTGATATACTTTTCAGTTTTTGAAGTCAATCCAATGTCGATATGTGTATAAATAAGAAAGAAATAAACTGTTATTTTCTGATGTCTCGCCACATTCACGTAATTACGATGCTTATTACTAGCAGTTATTTACGAAATAAATTTGTATATTTTGATCCTGCATCGATATGCGTAATCTGAAAATAAGTCAGGAAATTGATAGAAAAAAGAACGATGGCGCATTGATGTAAGGCTTGAGTTGAGTCCGCTTCATTTTTCCAAGGATAGATCCTAGAATATCTGAATATTGTTGAATCCAACAATGATCGCAAACTGACTTTTTTCTCAGTTGAGATAAAAACCAAGCCATCACCGCTTGTTGTGACGGATGCACTGACAGCCACAACTCACCTCTGACCCTGCCGAGGTACACTGCTCAGCCATTACGAATCGTGAGCATTACTTTCCCTGAGAGTACATTTATTAAGTGTTATTACCATTAAAGAAAACACGCAATATTCCTGTCTAACCAGCTGATAGATTGTGATAGATGCACAACATTTTATGCAAACGCAAATAAATCTTAATTTGAACCTAAAACCAACAAAACACGCAGGAGAGAAATACTTGATAAATTTGTAGTTTTTTTTTTACTTACATTAATGCAAAATATAAAAAAGTAAATAAATGAATTACATGAAATAGTTAATTCGCGATGCCCGCCGAAGAAGTAACCTGTTCGTGCTTGGAGGTTGTGAACAAATTCGAGCTGCATTGTCGACCAGAAACGTTTCCAATGACGTCCAACTTCGTATATAATCTCACGCCAAACCTCAAAAACCGAGGCAGTCACACTTATAACAAATTGCTCGTAGGTAGTAGAAAGCTGCAATGGTCCGAATTTCTTGACTAAACCCGACCCATCCGTGTAATTGCCCTTGTATATTGGAATGTCAACTGGACTTCAAGTCAATAATGATCGCAGCATTGCACCACTAGGGCATTCTGGCCTCAAGCAAACCACCAACTATGGCCCAATTATTAATGCATTATCAACCTATACCCAAATAAATCATGTACTTCCAATTATTTACAAACTAAACAAAATTGTGATCGGAAGCAGCAAAAGATGAATGAAAACATCACGGCAACTCTGGGATTCGGTCAATTGCAACCCCAGGAGTGCAGTGAACATTTCAGATGAATGGTTAAGTTACAAAATTAAGTTAAGATATTTTGTCATTAAATATTGACAATGACTTTAACAGAGTCCTGAATTCAATTGTAAATTGAACAATAAAAACATTAAGAAGCAGTAAGACATGTAATGAGATCTTGACCAGAAAATTATTGAATAAGCTTTGAGTTAATCTATTCTGAAAAGATCAGAATCTAAATGAATCAGCAACATTAATTAGTCCTAAAATTACGCATTATAATTATATATTAATAATATTAACTTTTTTTAAATAATTATCCAACAGCTTGAGACATGTGTAAGGGATTCACCATGAGCTCAAAAGTTGCACCTTTCAGATTGGCACCCCTCAGGTTGGCTTCTTGGAGGTCACATCCACTGAGATTGCAATTTTCAAGGTCTGTACCAGCCAAAACAGCTCCTGGTAAGTTTTTATTAATGAGTCAGATTCTTTAGACTGCAGGTTAAGTTGAATATATTCTTTAAGTCATTCTCAGGCCATCACTCCATTCTCAAATCTCTTAATATCATGTCGTTTCTCATGTAATTCTTACAAATATTTGTTACAAAATGATATTACCCAATCGTTGTTATTATCAGCAAATTGCCGTTGTGTTTTGAAAGGAATAAAAATTTAAGAGCAAAACCTCTGAGATCGCAGTTTTGAAGGTTTGCATTTTTTAAGTTTGCAACTCTTAGATTGATGCCTGCCATTCTGCTGCCTTCCAGGTTCACTCCTTTCATGTTTGCTCCCTCCATGCTGGTGTGACTGCCTGGATAATTAAGGTGTCATCACTAACATTAAGCTGAAACAAATGATCGAATGAAGAACATGTTTGGTCCACACATGTTCTTGAATGACTACTTTAAAATTATATGTTCTTGAAAAGCAAGCTACAAACATACGCTAATGATGCTGAGATATATGAATGGCTAGCCAACATAATGCCAGAAGCCAACAGGGTTTTTAGGCATTTATTTTGTCCTTAAGATTGCTTACTATCAATGTTGTTGCTGTTTTTGTCAACTCTTGTAATTAAATGATATTGTTGTTATTATTATTATTATTATTATTGCTAATTAATATAACTAAATAAACAAACCTGCAGGATCTTCAAAATTACAACTCTTCATGGAAGCCCCCTCTAGTGTCACACAAAGCATTCTTGCCCCCAAAACCGTTGCCATGTCCATCCTTACATTTGTCAGATCTGCTCCTATTTAATTATTTTTAAATGTTAAACAAAAACAGATGTATCTGAACAAATATTATGTTTTGCATAATGTCCTACACTTTGTGACTTTGATAAGTGGTGTTTAAGTTAATTTACTAGTTTTCCCCTTCATTAGCATGCTGAGTTTTATTCCTCTTAGCAGTTTTCACAATGTTTCATTCTGCAATTATGCACATAATGTGATGTAACAGATTACCTTCCAGTACTAAGCGGTAACTTAGAGAAGATATTTCAAGTGTTTGATAACCAAAAATAAGTTAGATTTGCATATATTACTGTAATTAATTGTCATATTCTCTAATTAATCAGTAACTAACTCTCGAAGTTACAGGATGAAAGGTTGCAATAAGATAGATCAGCCCTCCTCAGGTTGGCATATTTGAAGTTGATGTGTCGGAGATCAAGCTTCGATAGATTGGCGCCTTCCAGGTTTACACCTTGACATCTGAGCTCCCAACTTGATGGAGTTCCGATGATCATCTTTAAAAATTCCCTTTTATCAAAAAGGAATTAAAAAGTATTTTTTAAATTCTCAATTTAAATAGAAGTCAATTCTAGTTGTGAAAGTAATTGTCAATAATATTTCCCAATTAAGTACTAAGCCAAAAAAAATGGATGCAAATGAGCAGTAATTGAAACCTTCGGGTGAAAGGCTGGTTGTCTGGATTTTCTAAATGAGTTTCATTTTCAATTTTCATAATCAGCTGATCGATGATGCTTGAGACCCCATAAAATCTTGCCTCAGACAAAACTCCTCTGCACAAATCATGTGAGAAATAAATAAAATAGAACGTCGAATTGTTTCTGAGAACGCAAATATATGAGTGTATTCAACCTGATATTTATTCCAGGATCAATAATGAGTTCTCCTGTTCGGAGAAAGTTGAGGATGGGATGAAAATATTCAGGACTTCGGTCTATTAGAATAGCACCACTGGAGTCCTTCGGATGATCCCAGTTCGAATCACCATCAAACATTCTTGCCAACATGCTGTCTGGATCCTTAAATTTAACTCAGTGGAATTTTTATGATCTTTGATAATGGCTAGACATTTGTATCCTTAAATTAGATGTCAAAACACAAACAGATAATAACATTTGCCACAAGAGTTATCTTTGTTGTGGTAAAGTGCTTTCCACCGATGTTCAGTGTTATCCATTCATTCAAGTCACTGTTGCTGTAAATTGTCTCATCAATCTCTGAATTCATAGACCTTTTTATGTTCATTTTCTCTTCCATGACAACTGGAACATTATCTATATCTCGACAAGAAGTCGATTCACTATAATAAAAGATTTTAAAATCATTATGTCGAGATTAACCTATTCCAACTTAATAAATAATGTCAATATCAAAGTGTCACTCATTTCTAGTTTCAGTAATTTTAACTAATGCCAACACTAAATTAAGAAATATGATTTCGAATGGTAGATTTCATATACAGTAGACTATTACCTTTTCTTGTTTTTTTACGACAAAGCCATTCATTCAAGTAATATACTTAGAGAGGTTATTTGCATTGGAAGCAATGAAAATTGAAAAATAAAGTATTGATGGCCAAGTTGACAATGCTCATGAGTTCATAAGGTATTAAAAGCTTAACAACGAGTAAAAGTACCTTTCTCCATCCGACATATCACAATCAATTTGACGTTCGAGTTATTATTACGCAGTGGGCTCCATCCTAGAAATCTACGCTTCAAACCGGTGCTTTGTTTACTATATTCATCTCGAGAAACGTTTAAAAGTGCAACGTTTTTAATAAAGTAAGATCGAGGTTTTAACGGATTTATCAGAATTTCTTAATTCTTAATAGTTTGCGTTATACCGATGTCGCTGAGGAGAGACTAACGGAATCCCAAACCGCCAACAACCAGAGTACAAAAAATTACAACTCGCATTTAGAGGCCCTTATTGCAAAAATTCTGAGTAATGCGACAATATCCACCTCTGAGGAAGCCACCATCAGGACCAAAGTTCAAAACCCATAATGCCTCACCATTCATACAACAAAACCCACTCAATTTCAATCTCATTTCTACAGGCAGACATAATTACATGGATCCTTTAAAACTCGCCTGACATTTCGGAAATTTAACCCATTCAATGCCTTTATTTGTTCTTTCTCCATTTCTAAGACGTCTCCCAAATCCATTAAACTTATTAGCTTAATTAAAAAACCATTTCCCAATTAAATAATTACTTTACATACCTTTATGTATAAAACCTTATTATGGTGGCCAAGCTTAATGGTCACAAAATATTATTTCTTAATCAAGGAAAGACACCATTCCCAATGTTTGAAATGCATCTGAACCATATCAGAGTTATTTTTCCCTGGAGTTTCATCCTTATTGAAATTTCATTACACGAATGCATTGAAATTTATTAAGTGAGAATAGAGGCATAACATAAGTAAAAGTTTGAGCAAATAAATATCTGTGAGTGAACTACTTTGAAGAAACGAAGACCAGTCCCATGCATATCCAAGTAGATTGGTGCGTGTAGATCAGAGTAAATCATGCTGGTTTCGGGAGATGAGATTGTGTTTTGCCAGATTAATAAGAAATTTGATATAATTGAATTTTGTGTGTTAAAAACAAAAAAAAAGTAGATTGGTTTTAGGGCTCTAAACTGATGAAAACAGGGCTAAACAAATGCACATCATCCCCAATTAACGTATGCTTGGGATCCAGCAGGAGCAAGTACAGTCCTTAACAACTCACCATGCAATGGTGACCAACCCATTTCAATCTCATGACCACCAGGCAGAAGCAAACTAATTAATGAGTCATAGCATTTCTTCAATCACGACAAAGAACATAGAGCATCACATATAAACAAACGGAGTAAACTGTCAATGACTCTCTGATTTATTCATTTAATGTTTTCTCTTCAATAGAATCCTTTGTAACTTCAACATCATCTGTTTCTCCATCAAGATTCTCGCTTCCTTCATCCAAAGCACAATCCACCTCGTTATCTTCTACATCTCCAACAGGTGTGTTTTCCTCAACTTCACCTTCCTTGGAGGCAGCCTCTCCTTCATTATCAGCATCCTTCACATCACTGCCTTTCTTGTGACCTACAGAATCATTTCATTGAGAATAAAATGTCTAAAGAAGCAAAATCATGCCACAATTGATTTACCAGAAATGAGCTCTGCTCCACAAAGCCTCAAGAAGTGACCTCTATCTGCTTTAGGCAGAAATGATCTGCAAGACACCTTACCCGACCATCCACTCAAAATCAGCTTGCATTGTGGACCCTCCTGTCTGCAATCGAATTATTGAATCTAAATAATGTTAAAGGACGTCATACATGCCTAAAACTGTAGTAAAGTTACAGATATGATGGCAATTACGATGCAACAATTAATATTTAACAATAATGGTGAATAACAACATGCAAACACAACAACAAAGACAAATAAAAATAAAATCTAAACTTGAATAAGAAACAACAACTACAATGATTCCAATCAGAGGTACTCACTCAGGATGTGGTTCGTAAACAAAGACGCAGCCACCTTGCTCTGAAATTAGGAAAATAATGAATTTATTCAGTTAGTTATTCAAAAGATGCTTGGCCAAATCAACTCATCACCACGGCCAACCAATAAATAACAGAAACAAATTGGTAACAATGCACCTTCAAGTGCATGATTACCGATACTTAATATGTCCAATATAAGTAATAGATGCAATAAATTATAAATAATTCAAAATAAACAATTACAAGATGTAAATAGAAGCATCAAATACCTAAACCATTCAGCTGATCTGCTGCAGTTTTTGAGAATCTGCTGATGTAGGGATTTTCAGAACTGAGAAGAGTCACGACGTCATCTTTTGTGACATTCACAATTCTCTTTGTTATGTAGGGGAACAGCAGATGGAGACCCTTTGCAATAAAAGTAAAGTGTCATACTCAATTGTAAAAAAAACTGTTCACTAAATTGAGAAATTTAACAAATTTTGAGAAAACGCACATCTTGAACGAGACGGAATTGGCATTCAACGTCTTTTGACAAACTTCTGCTGAGTATCTTCACTCCAAAATTGATGAACTGCAAAGGTTGATGACTCATTATAATTCATTCGGGTGGATGCTACGAGATAAATGTGATGATAATTTAACAATTAATTATGTTATTAAGTAACCTTAAACTTGTCTTCATTCTGCTTAGCGAGTGACTTGATGTTGGACGACACAAAGTACATGTTCCTCTTCTTGCCCTGTTCACATCTCACCATCAGTTGTGAAAATGGAAAATCTTCCTTTATTCCATAAAAGTCACTTTGAAAGCAATATATATATATATGTTTATTTATTTATTAGATTGTTATGATTATAAAAAAAAGTATTTAACATGAAAAAGCAATTAAAGTGATCCTCACACGATCGGTTTCCACAATGGATCGTCGTGTTGCAGGAAAATGAATGGATCCTCCTTGTATCCAAAGTGTCGAGGCTTCTTGGCTGGCCTGCTGTCGCTTCAAAATAACAATCATTTCGTTAAATGATGATTGATAAATCGCTTGTTGTAAAGCATCTGATTGTTTACTTATTATAGATTTTTTTGTTAATAACAAAATTTAATTCAATTCCAATTGACATACTCCTCAGGCTGCTTTCTCTTCTTATTAGTTTCTTCAGACTGCTCAGAAACTTCTGCATCTCCACTTCCAATCTCAACGACCTCATCTGAAATTATTCAAGAACCACTTGAACATCAACAAATGTCATTTAAAGTTTCTAACAACTCATTATAATAAATTAAGAATATCAGCCTGGAAGCAGAATGGAAGATTCAAACCTTTTGTGGTACTTGAAGTAAGTTCCATCTTCTTTTCAAACAGAGCAACAAAGAAGCCACCGGTATCTTGCTTGTGAGGCAGAATTCTGATACTAAAAATGAATGCATGCCTATTAATTTAAGCCCCTCCCCTGATTCCAACTCAGTAAATATTTTAGAAATGAGTCTAAATCTAATAAAAATTAAACTGAATTTGCTGAATCTATGGTTGAATCTATATTCAATAAATAAATCTGATTACAAACCACTTGTGAAGGTTGAACTCAGCAGCTTCCTCTGGTGTCGGTGGGAACAAAGTCGGACTCAACTGCGTGTGAAACTTCTCTGGCACGTCTTCAAACTTTTCAAACCATTCCTCATTCTTGGTCATAACCTAACAATTAAGCATTATATCCGTCAAATGCTATTGGCAAATATTGGCTAAAGAATAGTGTTTGTAAATTATCATTAATTATCAAAATTAACATTAATTATAAGAAAAGATTACAAAAACAATAAAGGAACACAATACTGACATACATTATTAACTAATTTATTAACCTACCTTCCAATCGCTTCTCCCCAATTCAAATTGCAGTCCAGGCAACATGTGACCGAAATCAACCAATTCAACAACTCCTACATATTTAAATGGTCGACTGAATATTCATGAGGCTTTACAAAAACAAAATGGCTGACAGGAAACAACCTTTCATGGTCCTCAATATGTGAGCAACAACAGCCTCATCTTCAACAGGGTTGAAGGAACAAGTTGAATAAACTATTTTACCACCTTCTGCCAACATTTCTATCCCTCTTTTAAGAATCCTCTTCTGGAGGCTTTGGAAATTATTTTAAATTATACAATTCATTTAAATCTTCAAAATAAATCCTTAAATAACAAGTGCTTACTTGTGCAGTCCATGGGCCGAACCAGGGTTCCACCTCTGCCAAGCATCCACATTCTTCCTCAAAGTTCCATCACCACTGAAATGTTGAGACCTCATTGAAGATGAAGCAAAACACAAACGACTGAACAAATATTAACCTGCACGGAACGTCGCAGAGGATCCTATCGAACTTGATAATCTCAGGAGGATTACTCTGTTTAAAAAAAAACATCAATTTACTGAAAATATACAATTCATAAATAATCATATTTAAGAAAATAAGGCTTATCCAAGAGCACAAAATCACCTCTGGAACAGTGAAGTTGGGAAGGACGGAGGCATCCATGTTAACGACGGCATAATTCGGACTGAGGAGTCTGTTGAGCTGGTGAACCATCAAGTAGCACCTCTTGTTGTCACTGTCATTTGCAATTACAAAGCCATCTGAAAATCATTTTAAATCAACTTCGATTAGTGATAATATTTGTGATAATTTAAAAAAAAATTCACTAATGGCATTGTTTTCAAAAGTTGATAATTAAGGAGTGTATCATCAACCAAAGCCAGCAACCTGAATTTGCTTGTTCATCTGGATGAAGAAACTCAATCAACTGAGCAGTTTTAGAACCAGGTGCTGCACACATGTCGAGAACCTGAACAAACGAAGATGTTTAGAATTATGAATGTTTTAATTTTGGCAAAATATTTCTAAATACTTTTGAATCTGGCTTGACGTCCAAGACAAGGGGTGGTATCATACTAACTGCCTCCTGTCTGCTAATGTAACCCTAGTAAATAATTGTTTAAATAATGATTACATAATGATATATAATTCACATTTAACATTCCAATAATGCTAACACTTTCGGTTTCTTGGATAAGAAATTGATGTAGTTTCTTAAGATCAGATTCCTGCCTTATGGCTTTTCTCCCAAGGTCAAGCTGCCAAGCCAGCTCATCAGGATACCTTTGAAAAGATAATTTTTCAATTAATCAAAATGTGCAAAATATATGATATGAAAAGTCAATGAATAAACAAACCATTGCAAGCATTTTGGAGGATTGACTTGTTCTTCCTTATCCTCAGACCCATTTTGGCACTGTGCTGATGGCATTACGTTATTCAAATAATCCTTCTTCACTATTGACAACATCTCCTTTGCATGGCTGATTTTTTCAAAAATTGACATTATTTATACATTCATTATCCAGCACATTAGAGATCTAACCTTTTAAAGCCTGTAACTCTGAAAGTACAGGGCAGCGGCTTCAAAAGTGATGCCATAAAGCTATCCCATTCTCCTTCGGGAACCAAGTTTTGACCCTGATCATAAATCACATTCGAATATTTACAAACTAAGTCTTACTTATAAAAGGTTACTACAGTCAAGGCCAATAATATTTATAAAATTCTTACTTTGTAATATTGTTCAAAAAGCTTGCTCTCTTTGGCATGCAGAGTATATCCCCTATTATTTGTGTAAGTGTTCCTGCGATCTACATAAGTGCCGTCATCTCTCGATCTTTTACTTCCACGTGCAAACTTCTTATGCCTTCCCATAATTTACTTAAAAACAATATATATCCAAACCACAATAAATAGTTAATAATGAGGATGTTATTCGCAAGCTCTTCAACTAAGCAAGTGGCAAATTTGTTTACCCAACGCAAGTAGCAAGATCCCCAATAACACCCAAAATGTGATACATAGATATGTTATGGAAAATCTTGGTTTAATTACATGATTTCAAAATTAAATAGATCATAATTTCTAATTAACTTTTAAAATTTAATTCAATTTTTTTGTAACTTGTATTAAAAGAAAAAATGAAAAGATAAAATCGAAACCGACCAGCATAACCATACCATCAAACTTGAATGACGACTGTTTTGGCTTTTGAGAGCCCAAAGAACAGAGATCTAGCCATTAGAGTGCTAAAAGGGAAGAACCTTTGCTAAAACATGGTGTGCCCACCACTGGAAATTAGGCATGGCGAAATCTATTTTTCCCACCTCTTTATTTTCAATTGATGAAACATTAAAAAAATGAATTGCCGTTTATTCAAAAAAGGTCTCAATTAGTCATTCCCGCCAAGTTTTGGACTTTAATTTCTTGAAAGTAGATATTGACGACTCACTAATTAAATCACCTTCATGCATAATCATACAGAAAAACTCACAAACAGTAATCTGAAGCATGCATCACAATTGATTTATGATATAAAATATTTCGACTAAACTAGTTAAAAAAAAACAGAAACAGTCCGAGTTTTGAAGGCGAGATTCAAATGCATGACTTAACAAGCTGCCATGATGGAGGCATTATTCAAAATCCTCAAAACTTTGATCTTCATCTTCATGAGTGCTACCAACAGAAATTCTGATCTTCTCCATTGCCTCTCTCAAAAAGTTAAATTGGTCATTTTCTTGAGGCTTTGATCTCAGGATATTAATATGGGTTTGGGTGGGTTTCAACTTGGCTAATTGTGTGGTTAATTGGGACGTTGTAACCACAAAGGTTGATGAGTCTAATAAAATATAAGGGTTTAGGGTATGAAATTCAAGTCTTTCAATTTTCTTTACATTGTTATTAGTAATTTAAACCAATTCAAATATTACAAATGAGAGATCATAAGTATAATACTTTAAATAAATTTAAACTAAATTCATCTCATAAATCTAAATTTAAATTTTATATTTTAACCTTTTAGAAGTGGTTGAATAACTTTTGTCGGTTTTCTCAACTTGGCTTTTGCATCTGAAAGCATGCTCAAGGTCACCAGAAACTGTTCTTTCTGTAAAAAAAAAAGAACGATCAATATTATTAAAAGTTATAATGATTAAAATGCATAATAATAATAATAAAATATAATAAATTTTAATCAATGTTATGATAATAATAATAATAATAAATTTTAATCAATGTTATGGTAATAATAATATTAACGACATTATTTTCATAACGAAGCATTATTCACATATCATTTGATCTAGACATGCAAATGATTCGCAGATGTACCATATCTTTAATCATGTACATTAATAATGTGAAAACATAAACTGCATCCATCATAAACCAATGCATGTCTTATTCATGAATTATTTCTAAGGTCAATTGACAAAAATAAATCAGGCAACAACAATTGTTGGCTAGGACATGTTTCTGAGAAGCTGATGAGACCAAAAATGCTCACCTCTTTAGGAAACAATTTTTCTTTCTTAGGAGGTGAAGTTTCATCTCTTCTTGTTGTTGTTGCTAGTGGTTGTTGAGAAAGACATGGTGGTGGAGGTGGAGGTGGTGGTATGGATTGAGTTCTGGGCTGTTCAAATACATTCCTAAGCTGGATTTCGACTCTTTTTTGAGAAAAAATCACTTGTCCCTGATGATGATCCTAAAAATAACAGCCAATTTATAGCAACAGGTTCATTTAGTACAAGCTATTGTTTTTGTTTTAAATGCAACAATAATAGGTCTTGCTTTTCTGAATTGGTTGTTGTTCATTTTCATAAAATTAAAGTTACTTTTAGGAAACACCTTTGGTGACTAGATATTTAAATAAAGTAAACATTTCAATTCATTTGACAATGGCTCCAATATCATCTCCTTACCCCTACATCAACCTGTACTTCAATCAATTGATTGTTATTCCCACGGTAGAGGTCGCCTTTTGTCAATTTAATCTAAAAGAATTAGGAAATAAAAAGTGATTAACCACAACTGTGGTGTAATTTCAAATCAAATGTTCATGTCAGCATACAATTTTTAATCTGATCCGTGCAATTGAACTACCAAGAGTTGATATTTCCTTGTTTAGTTCATCCAATATTTTTATTTCTTCGGAGATATTTGCTTCTTGATCAACTATAGGTTCCTCACTTTGATCACAAAATTCCATCTGTGCATCATAAAACACTTCTAACACGTAGTGTGTACCTGTAATTGGAAGGAAATCTGCAACAAATTCTTTAACAAATATTTTCTTATGAAATCATCTTGAAATGGAGCATTAATTTTTTATGCAATGATTACATTATGATTATTATTAAAACAAAAAGTGTCATTCATTTCATCTTATTAATTTTTGTTGTCAAATAGCATGAAATTTCACTTTTAATCCTCTTTTTCAATTTCCTTCTTTCCAATAATTTTTGTCCAAGTATTTCCTTTTTTATTTCTAATCTTTTTTTGAACATTTTGATTTTTAAGTCATTACATTTCTTGAAGTCCGTTTGGTTTGGATCCTGTTATTATTTAATTATAACAGAACTTAATTTGTTTGTTTGAACATCAAATTATGATAAAGTGAGAATATTATATTTATAGTTTGTTGTACCTGGGAGATCAGAAAGGACAACTTGAGTTTTAAAATATGCTTTTGATTCCTTAACAACTGCACTTTTTCTCTTGACATTTCTGTTGATAACCTAAAGAAATTGACAGTGGTTAAAAAACTTGTTAATGTCATGTCACACTAATTCAAATGAGATAAATTTTGCCCGAATGAGTTAAGAAAAAAATTTATCACGAAATTTAATAAGTTTATTTATTTATAGAACTTGCCTCTCAAATCTGCTTGTAATCAGAGATTCATATGGTTCTCCTTTAAAATTGTTAAAATGACTTTGAATTCTTTCAATTGCACCTGAAAAAACACAAATAATTTTAAAGCTACAGACAAAGTAACAAAGAATAACATACACACTCTGGTATGAGGCAACTGTTTTTGAAAAGAACTCTATATTCAACTTTGCCAAGTAGCATTCTACATTGAGTTTTGCAACTTTGAAATCATCCGAAAAATTGTCATGAGTTTGTTGAAAGTTTTTTATTGCTGTTTGACAAGTCGAAGGATCTCTTATCCCATACAATGGTAACTTAAGATTGTAATATAGGTGGGATAGAGCTTTCTGCCAATCATTCATTAACTTGTCTTCATTGTCATACATTTCTTTTAAACTCTCCAATGAAGTCACCTCATGTGACTCATTCAGATATTTTATTAAATGTTCCAACGTAACATCAACTTTTATTTGAAGTTCATCAATGTCGTTATTCCTCAAATTTTTAAAATATTTGGCCTCATCCAAATCTTCCATGAATATTAAGTGATCCAGAATATCATTATCTATCACAGAATACACTTTTTTGAAATAATTTGCTAGTTGCAAGCATAACTCGTCATTTAATGATGTATTTTCCTGGAAAAAATAAGAATACCATGATGGTGCCTCAATTTTTACTGGAAAAGGCGGTAGGGCGATGTCGAACTCCGCTAATCTGCCGTGAATATCTGATAGCTCATTTAAAGTCAAATATGTTCTCTTATGAGGCTGTCCATTGCCCTCAATTTTTTCAATGACCACAGAGTTTGATGACCGAAAAACTTCAATCGTTGTCAAGGTTGGCGACGAAACATCACGATGGAAGGAATTAGTAAGACATAACCAATCGTCAATATCTTCATCTTGCCCCATTGATTTTTCTTGAAAGAACACTTTATTCAAGAACTTCTACAACTTTAAGTTAAACAACTAAACGTCAGCTACTTCATTGTATCTTTCGATGTAAAGCTAAAGTAACCAAAACCTAACAACTTCAACCTACCAAATTGATGAAAAAGAGTTATCGTGAATATACTCTACTTTTCGTTTCTAAATAACGGAATCAGTGAAACAACGAAAAGTTTGATAATCTAACAACGCAATCAGCTGGCTTATCAAAAACAACACAATCGACAGAGCTTACAAAGCAACAGCTGTTTAACAAAAGGTGTTCGCTTTAAATCACTAAAACAGATAAAGTTTTACATCTATATAATATAATTTTTATGGATTAAAATATATAATCAATAGCACATCCTCTAATAATAAATAATAACCAATACATCGATGAAATTCATGAAAACTGATGTAATTTGCCAGCGCATTGCGAGATTGTTTGGTCAGGGACAATTTTAGAAGATATCTTTCAGTGAGTCTTCAAAGAGTATTAGTCAAGCTTTACAACATTTAATTCATGCCCAATAAAATCGGTTCAATCAATTAAAGCCTCTAACAATCAAATTAGGTTTAATTAACTTGACCTGAAAGATGTTTAATTGTTTCATTAAAAAATGCTCCACAAGTCGTCATAAAAATTTTATCAATACAAGTTTAAGTCTGGCTTTTGGAAAACACAAGGTTATACCAAAACCGTCTATTTTTCTGTGTCAATAGCATGCCTTTCTGCCATAGCATGCTGACTAGTGACATTACCATACATTGCGATGGAAGGTTCAGAATAGAACAGTCTTTTAAAGAGTTTCTTCAACGAATAATTGGGTGGGGGAGGCGGGATAACTTCGTCGCTAATTTCAAGTTACTAGGTGTACTCTGCGAAGGTGTTCTAAATCCTCCCCTTGTGTGGGGATTGGGCAGTCCTATTGACTTTTAATGCCTTTTAATGCGAAAAACAAGAACGCCCCGTCCGAAATGAGCATGCAGAAACTTCTACCGTAATCACCCAAGTATAATGCTCCCATTTTCATCCCAAATTTCAACATAAAAAAATTGGAAGAGCATTATACTTGAGTATGTGAGAAATACGGCACTCTCTCTCAACTCATTTCATTCGAGGCTCCGGGTGACAACCAATCATAATCACGGATTGCCTCGGTGAGAATCCTTTACGCTTTTCATGCAGAGGTCTTACGGGTGAGCATTATACTTGGGTGATTACGGTACATAGACAACTGCTCTCCGATGGTTTGGGGTGAAATTTTAACTTTTACTTATTGTGGGATTTTCTGGGGTGGGGAGGGGGCTGGGACTTATAAACATAATTAGAAATGATTCCCCAGATTTTCTCCTACTTTATGCTCTGGTACCTAAAAATTATTCAACTTAGTCTTTGGAACAGAAACATATTCTTAATTCAATTTTATTTGTCTTTCATTTTATTCTTCAAGTGACCAACAACAGCAGAAGTAAAGGAATCTACCAAATCTAGAAATTTTGATGGCTGACAAGAACAATCATCACCAATCCTAGCTTTGTCAGAGTTATTATGAAGATCAAATTCTTTAACAAAGTCACTTAGTACATGAATTATTCTGTTGAGGTCAATTAGATACAGTGTGATGTCCTCCAATGTGAACATCTGCTGATCTGTTGTTTTTTTTACAGTGCATTGCAACTCGCAATAGCTATTGTGCTCTGAAAGCAATATTGATGTCTGAATGTCATTGTATTCTACCCAGGTATCAATGAACATCATTCTTCTGACTGCTATAAAATGGATGAAATTGAAGAAGTCCTTATAATCCATACCGCTATCAGCTTTTAGGATTTTCTGAAAACATTCTGAATATTAACATCCAAGTGTCAGAATGTGGACATGGATCAAACCTGGCACTGTTCTGAAAATTCCTCCATTTGCTTCCATTCAATAATTTCTCTTTCCACAGATGCCAACTGGTCTTTAAGATAATTCCAGCAGAAATCAATATTGAAGGCATTTATCCAGTTGTGATTAATAGAAATGGTTTCCTCCTTGAATTAAAAAATAATTTATAAGACACTTTGCACTCTGTGGCTACTAGTCATTAACATACCAAGTTGTGCACTTCATGAAACCAGCCACTTGGAATAAATATTATCTCTCCCCTTTCCTGTATCATTTCTAAAACTTTTGGGCAGTCACAGTTTTGAGGATTAGAATTGGAACCTGAAAAATAATGAGTGTTAGCAAAGTTATAAATATGCATATCAGACATTGCCAATCGCAATTCATGGATAATTTAACTTTCAATGGTCATGGAATATGTATAAACACTTGTATATACGAGTAAATTACAATGATTAATGAGTACAGTATAAACATCAATTACAATTGTAACTCAATGGGAACAACATAACAGCTCATAATTTACATGGAGAGTTTATGATCCACTTTTTCCTTCCAGATATGTTAGCAGACCAACTGTATGATCTGAATACATCGGCATGTTGAGGAGTCCTAATAAATTTTTACTGAGTTAAATGTCATTATTATTCCATTAACATGTGTAACTAGACCCTACCATGACCCTTTTGGTCCAATGTAAACAAATCTGTAGTCATCGTTTTTGTCATCCCAAAATTCATTCAGCCAATCAGATTGGAAATATATTGGATTATCATAAAATTTGTAGCTTGGATGTTCTCTGAACAAAATTGCATACCAGATAATATTACCTGATTGTTTTTTTTTTATTAAATTCAATAACAAATACCTGTAGCAATGCCAATCTTTCAAATAAAGACATTTGTTTATGTCACTGTCATTGTTTTTGTCATTGTCTGAAGTCAGATATTTCATGTAGTCCACAAAAAACATTTGAAAGCAGGTGATGGATTCATAGCCAGAGGAGTTTGTGCATTCCACTACAGGTACTTTAGACAATCCTGTCAAAACACATGTCCAGCTGCACCAAACAACAAAATTTGGTTAAACTGATATCACTGTTTACCATAGGAGTGTAAAACATTATGACATAATAATCCCATTGTGAAGAAGGAAATGGAATGATTGAAACCTAATTTGCTTTCACAGGTCCCTCAAATGTGTGATGTAAAAAATCCCATAATAATGATCCACTAAGTGTTACAAAATCTGATTTCATTTTTATATATGTATTAATGTGACCAAAGTTATTTTTTAAAATAAATTTAGTGTGACAGTTGGGAAAATGGTGACAGTTCAGTGATTTAACTTACCAAACTTATCGTTTAAAACACTCTCATTAACTCTGCCATTTTCCGTCCAATCTTTGACCGCTGTCCAGTCTTTTGTTGCCCATGTTTCTAAGATGCACGGCACATTCGGTATGACATATCTTACTAAAAAATCATCGCGTGATATAGGATGTGAAATCCTTTCTATTTTTCGGATGCAACATTTGCGTAGATTACTGCAATCTTTGCCAAGTACAAATTCTTGCAAAATTTCGTCCATATCACTTGATCAGCGTATAACAATCCACATGATATAAGGAAGTCGTTTAAATGTTAACTTCATTTTGCTCAACGTTTTTCGCCAATACTTCAATATTACGAATAGGCCTTATTTCCTCTTAAAAAATTAACGGTTTCTAACAGATGATCTCAAATTAAAAAACATGCAAATTATTTAAATACTCTCTATTTCATTAATTTAACAATATCTTTTGTGCTTCGATATTCGAAACAAAGTTATTTGTTAAAAAATACAAATTTTTAATTAACACATCTGAATTCTAGAAAAATTACATTTTGGAAATATATGATATCAGTACTCGGAAACCTCGGACTTACAATCTTATCGGAATATATAGTGAGGAAAATAGGCGAGGAAACTCAAAATTACTGCCTCTTGGATCTTAACTGGAAATAGATAGTCATTTGGAGGTTGTGATAAAAATTCTACTCCCCGGTCGACAGGTACAAATTTCGATTTGTGGCTCCCGCTAAGATATTGTGGATCATGCTTCGAACCTTTGTGAGATGTACAATGTTCAGTGTTTTAACAGGTGAGATGAGAAACGAACAATAAGTTAGAAGTTGTAGGTATTGTTTGGTGGTAACAATACGCGTGCTTTTAGGTTTATTAATTTTATTATGGGTTAGGGGCGACACACTTCTATAAAATAACTAGGCAACATATATGTACAAAAAACAATTAATTGTTTATTGCTGGTTTATTGCAAACTAACTGTGCGAGTTTCGCGACCAAAGTTACAACGAGCTTAGGTAAACAGGGACTTTGAGCAACTGCTGAATTGGTTGCGTTGTTTTCAAAGGTTCGATTTATCAAGATGAGTCTTACGGAAAACGAGGTACATATAACTCTTTTAATTTAATTGTTTGTGTTTGAAATAAACACTGTGTCATATCTGAAATATATCGTATTGTCGCAGAGCGATCCAAGGAAATTGATTCCCTTGTTGTGCCATCAGTTTTATCACTTAGGATGGGTCACTGGAACAGGAGGAGGAATAAGCATTAAACATGAGTTAGAAATATTTGCATTTGAAATCAAGATAATAACAGCTCTGTTTCTAATTTATTCTCATTTAAATATTACGCATTGAAATAAATTGATACATATGAGTAGTGTATTAAAATTTTTTTTTGCAGAAATAAAATATATATTGCCCCTTCAGGTGTGCAAAAAGAATTAATCCAGGTATAACCATTGACTCATTTATTTTACTGGTTCGACATCTTTAACATTCTGGATTATTTCAGCCAGAAGATTTATTTGTGCAAGATATTGAAGGGCATGACATTGAATACCCAAAAAATTCTGCATTGAAAAAAAGCCAATGTACTCCTCTGTTTATGAATGCTTACATATTGCGAGGTTAGATAAATTCATTTAGTGAAATGCTTGCTGAAGTATAATTCTTAAATTTACATCTCATGAAATATGAAACAAAAAAAATAAGACTTGTTATCTTCGTTCGACATCCAAGACCAGCTTATTAATGAGGATCTTAATGTTACCCTGTTCATCTTTAATAATTTTAGGTGCTGGAGCTGTGATTCACTCCCATTCCAAAGCAGCAGTGATGTGTACTATGCTGAACCCAGGCAGGGAATTCAAGGTCACCCATCTTGAAATGATAAAGGGAATCAAGAATGATTCCACTGGTAATTTTCTTGCAGCATCATTTAACCATTTATTAAAACGAAAATGTGAAAATTGTTGTGTGATTCTTTAAGGAAAAAACTTCAGATATGATGACGTCCTTGTGGTACCAATAATTGAAAACACACCTTTTGAACATGAGCTTAAGGTTTGCCTATTAACTTTAAATTTACGACCGAATGAACCTCCTTAAATTTTGAAATAACGTCTTTTTAAAGGATGAAATGGCCCGAGCAATGAAAGACTATCCTGATTCATGTGCAATTCTTGTGAGAAGACATGGGGTCTATGTGTGGGGCAAGACATGGCAAGAAGCTAAAACAATGTTAGTTATTAGGAGTGATATTTCTGCAAAGTCAATTAAAGCTGATGAGTTCATAAAATGCTGAGTATTGATTTCCTATTAGATAAATTTAATTTAAACTTGTGATGATAATAATTGGGCAGGAGTTTGCATTTGGTTGATAAACATGTAAATAATGCTAAATAGGCCAATATGTTCTTGCCTGTCTCATGGAACAATGTCCAATTAGATGCTAACAACAAACAAACTTCTTACAGTTCATTTTCCATTGATTTTTATTTAAATATTCGCATTTCTTAAGTTTTAAAGTAATTCTTAAATTGGTTTCCTTCCTTTCCAGGTCTGAATGTTTTGATTACCTGTTTGAGTTGTCAAATCAGATGAAGCAATGTGGCATTGATACTCTCTCAAAACCACAGCCATTTGAAGGAGCTTACACCTCAAATCACAATAACTGATTCATTAAGAAATATCATTTTAAGTTAATGAGCCATTAATTGATCTTATATTAGCAGTTACTTCAAATAAACACATGTTATTAAAATTCAAACCTTTCAATACTCAATATCAATTGGTTAAAATGCAGTAATATTGCAAGATTGTTTGATGCTCCAGATATTATTTCTTAGAGTAATTATATAAAAAGTTTAATATATCTCTTGATGTGTAGATTTCTGCTTACATTGGGATGAATGGTAATAATGGCAGCTTCAGTTTTACTCAATATGTGAATAACTCAGCAGCAGGATGCCAATGCAGTCAACAGTCGGTAACCTATGTTAACCATTATGGATGCCCATAACGAGAAATAACATTAAGGAACCTAATGCTGTGGCATCTATTGGTCGAGCCATAATGTATGCACCTATCAATAGGCTTTTTGAGCCTGGCAGAGCATTCGGAATAATCTGGGAACCATAAATGATGGTGATGAGTCATTTGTTCACTATAAACAACTCTAACTTTTGGAAATCTGAAAGATATATAAAAAGTGAAAAAAATTTATCCGATTTATTATGTAAATAGCAAGTTAAAGACGTGTCCGATTTGCTACTATTCATTTCGGCAATGAACAGCTCGCTTTTGCTCTTACTGAGTAAAAGAATTTATGAAACCGCTGTTCAAGCCTAGTTCTGTAGTTTATTTGTTATTCATATCCTCTCCAGGTCTGTCAAAAAGCAATCAGCTGCTTTGACAATTAACGCCCATTTTGTATGTCACCACCCAATTAATGGATAGTTAAGGAGAATTCTCCTTAAGGAGGTGAGGATGGAGACGCACACCACCGAACTATTGAGAGATTTTGAGTTGCAACGGGTGCCTCAGGAAAGTTAGGGAAAATATATATTGCAGGAAAAGCAATCAGGGAAATTGCCAGATGGAAAAGTCCGAAACTTAGAAAATTTGTGAAATATTTCGTCATCATCAAATTAGTCGTCATCATGATTAACAAGGTCTTTTTAGCTGTAGGCTATAGTGTCCTGCTTTCTACAAGCTTCAACTGCTAAGTAGAAGTTAGTTGGAAACCACCTTATTGGACCTCACATATGGTACGATCCGTTACTGACTAATCTCTATATATTTTTGACATTATTAATATAATTTGTTGCTTTATATTTCAGCCAATTAATTATTATTATTATTATTATTGTTATTATTAATTGTTATATATCTATTAATCATTTTTTAATGACTATTAAAAAAGTTTCATATAGTTTTCCTACACCTCACATGTAAGGCATCGAAGTCACTAAAAACTGATTAGTAAATGCATAAATAATAAAAATTGTTACAATGACATGTTTATATCGGAGTCTCCTAGTTCTTCGAAAATTATATTAAAGGAGGTATTTTGAATAAGAAACCTAAAATGCTACCCGTGTGTTTACATTAAGTTTTTCGAGTGAAAGCGTAGAATATTCTTTCTGGATTGTGTAATTTGTGGATAACTTGTAAAGGGTTTACACAGTTCCATTTAGTGCTTTTTATGAGCAATTATATTTATTAAAATTTTAAGCCGCTCTAATGATTTAGTAATCGTCTAGGAAGGATAACTAAAGAAAATTAAGTTGTCAGGTAAACTCAAGATCAAAATTTAATCATCACAGCCTAGAGTTAATATGATCATTAATATTTTCAGAATCGACAGCGGTTTGGGAGCGTTTACCGTTCATTTATCTGTCAATCTTGTGGACCAAATGTTTAATTTAAAGAAATATCAAGAAACAATATCATTAATTTTTTATAAACATGGTTTAGCATGTTCCACGTATCCTCTTGCATACATATTAGGAGTTATTATGGCATTTTTGGTGTTGTGGTTAGTTTATACAACTTTCTACTTATGAAATTAGTTTAATAACTAATAGCTCTTAAACAATTTCATATATTGGCAGTTATATTTTAATCATTTACATCTTTTAAATGTATTATTCACTGACTAAATGTCAATGAATGTTCATATCCAAAATATATTTTAGTTAAGATGTCATGTTCATGTTCTTAGCTATCCTCTGAGGAACATGCCTTTCCATGGAAATGCACCACTTAAATTTACCACTCCCATCAATGGTTATGAAGTTCCAACCCAGCAAGTGAATCTTGAAAACCCTGAACTTTTTGACCCCGAGGTGCCCAATTGGGTGAGTTGGCAAAATTTTAATTTGATTTATTTGCATCCATCTAATAATACACTCTTATTTTATAATCACTTTTTTTGTTTATGTTTAAATAACCAATCATTTTTGTTTACAAAATTAAATTCTAATGGAATCCATAACATAGTGATGATATCATTTTTGTCTTTTGTGAATAAATTCAAAGTTACTCATGTTTTGCAGTACTTTGACAAACCAATCTCCTACGTACAACAAGTGATTGTGAAAGCAGCTTTGCATCCTACGCAATCAGTACAGGAAGGAATCAAATCCTCGTTGGAGCCCATGTTTGATCTTCTTGAACATATCGATGCCTTTCGATTCCAGGACGAGTGAGAAATTTAATTCTTTAATTTAATTTAATTAAATTTAATTTCTTTCCAGCCATTTAATTATTACTTGAAGACTCCTTTATGTTTATTTGTTGTATTATGTACATGTATTATGTAATATAGATGTTCTGAACACATGTTATATAATATAGTGGATCTGAAAACATATTATATAGATGTTCTGAACACATATATATTATATAACATAGTGGATCTGAATATATATTACATCTATATTAATAGATGTTCTGAATATGACAAAGAAATGAACATGACGATGTTGATGATGATGATGATGGTGATGAAAATGACCATGATGATTGTTCTTATAAGTCAGTATAACCATGTTATCACTATTAAATTTGAAAATCTTTGCAATGGATTCTCTTTGTATCCAATGTTTATCCACACTTATCAATTTTTGAATAATTATGGGACTGATTTTTGTGATCATCCTTGATGGCTTTGTATTTTATGAGTTTGACAACTTCTGATTTTTTTTTATAAAACATCATATTATTAATTATAATATTAAGAAATAACATTTATTGAAATGTATTATGAGGTATTAATAAGAATTAAAACTTATTAAAATGCTTGAAAAGTTTTAAGATTAAAGAACAGTAAACATTTATCCAAATCTCTTCCTTGAATTTTCATTCTCTGATGAAAGTAAAGGCTGGGCCATTTAGTTAAAAATGGCTGAGGAATAATAACAAAATAATAAATATGATAAAGTAAAAAGTCAAAGTTAATCAAATGAAGGAAATTATGAAATGATTTATTTTAAGTTTAGAGGTTGACAGCTACAAAGCACTTCTAAACAGTGTCATTGGTATTTAGAACATAATTTGACTGAGATGAACATAGGATGAGATCTTTAAGTACTAAGATAATTGTGTTCTAATCATTTTCTCATCATTTATTCTGAGACCAAGATACCTTTGTTAACATAATTTTTGTCAACTTAAGTTAAGTGGTGATACTCAGATATTCATTTAACCATTAACCATTCAGATACTTGTTTATTTGTTATAAAAACAACCTAAAAATTATTGCCTTTATCTCTCTTTTGCTTCTTTCCTTCTATCGGAAGCTTTGATTTGTTTGAGTTGTTTAAACAAATCAAACATTTGTATCCATATACCCAAGTACCCATGTATTAAAAATCATTTGAAAATGTCTGTAGAGAACTATTTAATTAGTGGTTTTAAGATATAATGAAACTTATTTATTCAGTAATTTTAAGATATAATGAAATTTATTTATTCAGTGATTTTAAAATATAATGCAAAATGCCTGCCAACAGAAATGAAACCATCTCCATGACAGACTTGTGTCTGAGGGTGGCAGAAGCAATCCCTATGAATGGATTGGAGAATTTCCTTCCTCAATACAACTGTTTATTTCTGTCTCCAGCCAGATTTTGGCACCAAGATAAGTCTGAGTGAGGAATATTTTAAATATTTTTTTGGTTGATTGCATCAGATTACATCTGAGGTTGAGATAAGTGGCTACCATTAGATTAAAGTGTTTTTGAAATGCTTGAAAACTTGTAACCATCTGTGATGGAGTTCAATTGTTTAATGAATAAACATGTTCAATTGTTTATTTATTCATTATCAAGGTTCCTTCGAGATGGCAATCTTGTATCCACAATATTTGGCATGAATTCTGAAGATTTTTCAGTTGTTCGAGGTATGCAGTTTGATGATGGTTAATCAATAAGCATCAATGATGTCCAATTAGTAATCGGCAATGATGTCCAATCGTCATTATTATTCATCAGTCATCACTTTGTAATTTGCGGTAGAAATTATCAGCAATTAATGACATTAACAGAACTGCTGTTTGGAGTGCCTGGAATATCCAAAAAGAACTTCTTGAAAGTCAACAGAAAACCAATTTTGTTTGCCTTAACTTTTGCTCTGAAAACTTACAATCCAAGGTTGATTGGATCTGTCAATTGCTTTGTTAAACAACTTTGCAATTATTAACTTTTTTTTATCTTATTTATCATATTAATAATTTATTTACTACATCAATTATTTATTTTTTAGGTTCATCAAAGCACTTCACGAACATCTATCTAATTTGTACCAAGTGAAATATACTCCTAAGGCCGGAGATAACAACAACAACAATGATTCCTCGTTGTCTTCGCTCCCACAAAGAGCCGACCTCTTGGTTCACATCCACTACGAGAGCAAGAACAATCTGTTTGTTGAATATACGCCTCTCATCTTCTTGTACCTGGTCATCTGCCTCTATCTTTACTTCTCCATCCGTAAGTAATTCCGCACGTCTCCTCGGTCGTTCACTAATTCGTCAATTGTCGTCGAACTCCTTGCAGGGAAAATAGAAATGGTGAAGTCCAAGTGGGGACTGGCGTTGAGTGCAATGGTGACGTTGATCGCGTCCGTGATAATGTCCCTGTCCCTCTGCGTTCTGGTCGGACTCACCCTCAACCTGAACGGCAGGTTCGACTCCTTTAGGTGGCCGCGTTTTTAAATTCGATCCGAACGCTTCTCCGACGGAACGGCGGAAGCTTCCGTCGGCGAATATTTTAATTTTTATAATTTATTTTTATTTAATTTTTATGGTTTTTTAAATTTATTATTTATTTAATTAATTTTTTTGTGTTTTTAATTCAGCGAAATATTTCCATACCTGGTGATCGTGATTGGTCTCGAGAACATCGTGGTGATCACAAAATCCGTGGTGAGCACCCCAGTCCACCTCGACGTCAAGTTGAGGATAGCCTTGGGTGAACATTTTAGTCTCCTTCAGCTTTATTAATATTAACAAATCTTATTAATTAACTTATGATTATTAATTTATTTCTATAATAAATTTAAATTTAATTAATATTAACAATTCTTATTAATTAATTGATTATTGATTATTATTGATTATTAATTTATTTCTATTACAAATTCAAATTTAATTATGCATTTGTTGGCGAAATTGTGGTTCCCCGTTAAATTAAAATTTAAATCTTGAAAAGGTCTTCAAAAAGAAGGTTGGTCCATGTTTAAGAACCTGCTTGTTGGTCTTCTCATCTGTTCCATTGGATTCTTGACGTTTGTTCCTGCCATTCAGGTGATTCATGCTGCTATTATGCCATTGTATGATGACATTATTATTATTGTTATTATCATTATAATTATTATTATTATTGTTATTATTATTGCTATTGTTATTATTATTATTATTGCTATTGTTATTATTATTGCTGCTATTATTATTATTATTATTATTATTATTATTATTATTATTATTATTATTATTATTATTATTATTATTATTATCATCATTATCACTTGTAGAATCTCACCATTTCATTTGATTCTTAAGTTGTACAAATTATTATAGGGCATTATTATTACAATTATTACACGATACAATTATGGGGCTTAATGTTTAAGTAATTTGATATAATTAGTAAATCATGGAATTTGAATTTTGTAAAGGAATTCTGCCTCTTTGCTATTCTTGGATTGGGATCTGACTTTTTCCTGCAGATGTTTTTCTTTACAACAGTTCTTTCCATTGATATCAGGAGGATGGAGGTGAACATTAGGCATTGATTTGCTTCATGTTTGTTGGGTTATGTTACCCTGACTCAAGTCACATCATAATGCATTGTATTGTATTGCATTGTATTGCATTGCATTGCATTGGATTGCATCACATTAACATATCGATCTGTTTCATGATGTCATTCTATTAAAAATCTGATCCAGTTTAAAATTGCTATATTTCAGTTGACTGACCTGCAAAGTTCGAGATCAATCAGAAATGATTCAATGAAACAAAATGGTAAACAAAAAAGCAATTTAATTTTGAATTTTCATATTAAGATGATTCTTCTCTTAGCTATCGATTATTATCTTTCACTTATTACTCTGTCCATCTGTCCATCAGCTCCGACATCTCGTTCCATGAGTTTTTTCAATCCAATGATGCAATCCTCAACACCATCATCATCATCTTTCTTTGGTGGTCCTGATGATGATTTCATCTTGGAGGATGGAGAGAAGATTCCAAAAAGAGTTCGCCTGATGAACGTGTGGGCTCGATATAGGTTCCTGCAGAGAGCCATCATGGTCTGTTTTTGAACTTTGAAATTTATTGCATTTGTTTAGTATTTATTTCTTTTTTTATTTATTTTATTTTAACTTATTATCAAAAAAACATGTTTGTTTCTACTTTGCATGTCCAAGAATATCTTAGTTAAAACTTTGATAATAATGACTGTATAGGCAATACTTAGACAAAGTGTTTTTGTTCTCAATAGACTAATAATTTTCTCTGATATAATAATTAAAATAATGATATAAATTTTATATTTTTCACACGTGAAATGACTTCTGTTGAAGGTCTTTGTGCTTCTATGGGTAGCTCTTGTCGTTTGCAAGACAACGATTTTTGACGAGGAGATTGGTTCCAATTTGACGGATTTGGAATCCAACTCGACGTCCGAACTCGCAAAATTCTTCCGAACGTTCAACAACAACACTTTGTTGACGCGCGACAAAAAGTTTTTCGTGGACTTCATTTCCCGACCCTCGTCTCCGTCTGCACCCGACGACCTCGAACTGTGGAAGCAACTTCCTTTCAATCATTGGAAGAACTTTTTTGACTTTTACAACATCAGCCTCGTTGGCAGGTGAGCATTTTATTCATTTTATTGTAAAATAAATTTAAATTCTTTTTCAATATCGAGTTCAGTTTGCTACGTCATCTCAACTACAATGTTCCAGGTATCTGACCATGTTGCCCAGCATCCATCTGTCGGTGGGAGACCCAGACGACCATGACATTCCATCCAGTGAGTTTGTGTATTTACAACAGAAGTTCTGGAAGAAACTTCAGAATTACTCGTCTGCCTCTATATGGCACAACCAGACTTCCATCTCCTTCATTAATAAATTGGTTGGTTTGTTGGTTGTTAATAAGTTAATTAGCTGCCACTTATGCAAATTATAAATTCATAACCGATTAAATCTTTTTTTAAAAAGGGATAAAACAATTCATAATTCTCATTTGACCACCAGGTCCGATATCCTCGAAGCAGAGCCGAACTGGTGCTGACGATTCTCCTGGGCATCTTCAGCTTCCTCCTCCTGTCCTGCTGTCTCTTTGTTCTGTACAAATGCTTGTGTTCCAGGAAGTACGCCCAGTGGAGGTCGTCATGGGGGCGCAGGTCTCGTCGCCGTGGCAACTGCGGCGGTCCGAATTATTACAAGCAGATCAGAGAGTCCACACCTCTTGTTCTTGTTGGACACAGTCAGGTTGGAAATTTTCATGAAAGTCACGTGATTAATGCCTGAGTTTAGCAATATAATATCAATTAAGCCTGAGGCATTTACTACATCCATGTCCATGACATTTTCGTTTGGACTAAAGACATTATTTATGTATATATTATCATCCCCTCAACATCATTTGATAGTAATGTTCAATTTGTATTCCATCCATTTGGAAATTAATGTGTGGCAAGTGTCAGCATGGTATGTGATACAACATAGGGCCTGGTTTTGTAATGGACAGATTTTGTGGGGCATCTTCCTCAGAACTGAACATCTTCAGACAAAGTCATTGCTTAACTTAACTTTATTTTGAGTCTGGTGACATAATTAATTAACCCATTAATTAATTAACCCACTAATTATTGATTGCAACTTACAACAGGAAGTGGAATGCATTTGCATGGAAGGAAGGCTGTTGGCAAGTTCTTGTCTCGGTGGAGAAGTTAGAATCTGGGATGCTGAAACTGGGGAATGCATAAGTGTCATTGACAGACAGAGGTCTCTTTATTTTGTACATTTGTAAGGATGAAAACATTTGTGGTTATGTATGTGAAATATATGGGTACTGATCTGTAGGCATGGTTATGTACTGAATAAGTTTTTTTTTGAATAGTCATTTTTGAATAATTAAGCAATTATTGATTAAATTCCTCACTTGGTGGGGTTGTGGATGCAAGTGATAATGATAAATCTCTAAAAAGTGAAACAAATCTTTCCACATCAATTATGTTGCCACCAAAATTTCAAAAAATATTGGAGTCATATCAAAAATCAGTTCATTTGTTGATAGAAAAATTCTTACTATGCTGTACTATTCATTAATCTATCCCTATCTCATCTATTGTAATATAACTTGGGCATCCAGCTATCCCTCTAAACTCACCCATCTACTCACTCTTCAAAAAAGAATAATCAGGATTATGTTTCGCCTCCATCCACGTGCTCACACAAAGACTTCTTCATTTCAAATGGTTTTTTGAATATTTATCAGATCAATAAATTCCAAACTTGCCTCTTCATGTATAATTATGAACATAACTTGCTGCCTTCTGCCTTTGGTAATATGCTTTCCAAATCCTCAGATATCCACTCTTACAATCTTAGATCATCCAATCAATTTAGATCTGAATTCTCCCGTACCACCTTCAAAAAATTCTCCATATGTTGTAAAGGTCCATTTTTGTTCTCTTCTCTGCCATTATCCCTTACTTCTTTAAACAGTTCCTCTCTATTTAAATCCCTTCTTAAAAAACACATTCTCTCCAGTTGTTGAACTGCACATTTCCTCATCACTTCATCATTCATCATTCCTTTCGTTATCCTTGGTCTTCTGTCACAGCACCTCCCTGGTTAATCTACATCTCTCATTATCAGGTGTTCGTTGTTCCCATCGTGTTTAGAAGTTTAGAAGTTTTGTCATCAAAATCTCAGTTTATCATTTATGTAAAGACCCTTTCATACGTCCCTTCAACTTTGTCAATATGAATTAGCCTATCCCCTAGACGGGAATTAAATTCCCTTGGGATAAACCATTGATGAATTTGTGATTTTTTTGGGCATGATCTGTGTATACTTCAAATTTTTTTTTGAATAAACGAATTCATAACCGTTAAAAAAATCTGGTGATGAATGCGGTTTCAGGCGAGTCAAATTCCGACCCGAGATGGCAGTCAGGCCCAGGACGTCCTCCTCGTCTTCCCCTCACCGAGCGCTCGGAAGGAAACTTTCCGACCGATCCTCCGCGTCGTCCGTCGACTGCTTGGACGTCGAGTTCTTCTGCGAGAAGAAACCGTCGAAGAAAAGCGGCACGAGACTGGATTCCACGTTGGCGTCGATAATTCCCGACCTCACCGAAACCATAGACACGGACTTCGGGAACAGGGCCAGGTTTTTGGAAATTTACCGTTTATTACTAATTATTTATAATTTGTGACAAATATAATTTGTTGTGCAATCAATTATCGTGTTTGGTCTGTGTAGGTTTTTTTATGAAAATGTGGCCGAGACACTTTTAACGATAAAGTTTTGGACTGCTGTTTCTTTTGTTTTTAAATGGTTGTTTTAATGTTTTGACTTTTCACGGAAAGGTTGCGAGAGGTCAACGCCGGGGTCACGAGTTCGTCGCCGACTTCTGGATTCGACTTCACTCAGTTTCAGACCTACTTCGATGAACAGAAAAAGATGAACGAGGAGAAGGAACGATTGAGAGAGATACGGAGGAAGAGAGAAGAGGAAGAATTGAAAAGGAGGGAGATTATGGCAGGTGGGCGGGATTTGGGTAAAGATTTAAATATTCACGATTATTTATTAATTATATATTTATTGTGGTCTTTTGCTTGCTTCAGAGGAAAATCCACCCACAGAAGTGGACGATGAGTTTGTTGCAGGTTCTGCCATCTGGTGCATGGCGTTCAGAAATAATGTGGTGGTTCTTGGATGTGGTTCAGGAGATATTGAAGTGAGGGTTCTTGAATTGCTATAAAAAATAATTTTGTTTATATTTTAGTGAAATGTAAAAAGTTTGGAGTGAAATCAATTTTGTAACGATTAGCTAAGCCTGTTGCTTGAATAATGATTTTATTGATATTATTATTATTATTGTTATTATTATTATTTTTTTTTTTTATCAGCAAAATCTATTCACAATGCTGTTTAATGGCATAAATTTAATCTAAAAATGATTTTCCCCAGTTTTGGGACGTGCAATCCAGGACGTTGATCAGTTGCAGTCAGCACAATAAATCAGGTGTCACTGCAGTTTGCCTTGTTGGAAACAGGTAATTCATTGCAACCTCTCGAAGAATTTCTTTTAATTAAAATTAAAATTAAATTTAATGTTTTCCAAATATCTGATTCTATTTACATCTAAGATGCTATGCCGTGTCATCAATTTTTCAGGATCATTGCCTCGAGAATAGATGGAACTTTGGATTTCTTATCCTTGCAACAAAATCCTCAGCCAAGTTGGAATCACAACGCAGCTCAGCACGGTTTGCAATCATTCAATACAATCTCTTTGAGGTTTCAAAGTAACAACTATAATATTGCAATAAATAATAAACTGTTATTCCAATTGTGACTAATTGAGTTTGCATATGTTAATTTAAAATGACATGCACAAAGTATCATGAATATTCATATTCATAGAATCTGAACAGAGGTTGCAATGTCTGCATCTGTGGTCAACCAGAGCACACCAAATGACCATCAATTGTTTGGAGACTGATGGCATCAGAGTCCTCACTGCCAGTCAAGATCACATGATCAAGGTCCGTGTGAATGTACATCTTCAATGGAGAAGTTGTTATTCAAATTAATAGCTGAGATTATGAATTCTTATTTAATAGCTCAAAAATATATTATATTATATTATAGTATTGTATTCTATTTAACAATTATACGATCACATTCTTCATTTCAATACTTATTTACAGGATAAATTTGGAATCAGTTCTCCAAATTAAAACAATTTTAATTTACTCCCTATTTTATCAGTTTGGATCTAAACAATCAACTAGAGTTGATCAATCTTTCATGTCGCTGTTTACTAGTCTGCAATTTTTTGGTTAAAATTGTAATAATTCTAGTAATGGTAATTACTAATTAGATGACATAAATTTAATCTAATTACCATTAGTAATTACTAATTACCATTACAATTATTAATTTTTGTAGCTGAAATGTGAAAATAATCAAACAACGATTGATTAAAAGTGAACATTTGATTACAATGTGCTTGTGGAATATTTAATCAATTGATGAATGTTCAGTTAAAAGTTGAAAACCTTTTTTACAGGTTCACAGGATTGAAGACTATGCCTGTCTGTTCACCCTCATTGGTCACACTGGTTGCATAACTACACTTCTTGTCGATAAGGTTTCAATTGCTTTCAACTGATCTCTAAGTTGACTTAAGGTTCTCAAACTAGAATTGTTCTGAACCATCACTTTATTATTGTTTTTATTAATATTATTGTTATTATTGTTGTTGTTGTTGCTTTTTTTATCAATTATTTACTATTAGTTGTTACTTTATTATTATCTTATTATCTCCATTTTGCTGGAACTAATGCAACCACCCCTCGATCCTCAGGTGGGTGGCCTGGTCGTCAGCGGTTCCTCCGACTGCTCCCTTCGATTGTGGGAGGTCCGAACGGGTTCCTGCCTCCACAAGTTGGTCGGTCACCAGAGTACCATAGCGAGCGTCGCCTACGACAACAAACTCAAACGACTCGTCAGCGTCGCCATGGACGACCGACTGTGCATCTGGGACGCCTCCAGGGGGCACCTGCTCCACTGCGTTCAAATGGTTCGTCGAATTTTCCTGACAACTTGACATCCTGCGCATAATTATTAATATCGATTAATATTAACGAGGCGATTGCCATTCCAGGAAGGCGGGTGCTGCAATGCCGTGTCCGTTTTGAATCATCAACTCATATTAACAGGAGGCCTCGTTAGTTACTTGTTTCAAAACATGCTTTGATTTGTATTTCCATTAATAATAGTACCGATGGTAATACTATTATAGTAGTAATGATCCGATATAGATCTAATGGAATTTAATGTGCCGAATTTAACGACTCAGACTAATTATCATAATGGTCTCTTAACTTCTCTCGTGTAAAAATACAAACCGCACACTCACATGCTCGCACACGTGCACGCAGGGATGCATCTACTTGTGGGACGTCGAGACGTGTACCGTCATTCGCTCCCTGAACCTCGGCGACCGCACGTCCTCGGAGTTCGTCCGTCAACTCCTCACCTCCGAGGGGGGTCTCGTCGTGTCCGACTACGGGACTCAACTGAGGATCGTCAGGTTCAACTCGGTGCTGGAGAAGCACGACTGAAGAGACGTTGAAAGAGTGCCTCGACCTTCATCTTTTTTATTGTTTTCCTTACCTTCCGTGCTTGTGATATCTCAACGAGTCTTTTGTCGAATCGAATATCAGTTCCGCGTCTGTTTTTTTTTTCTATTTTACAATTTGTCGATTTATTAAAATAATAAAAAGCGACGCTTAAGAATGATCTTGTCGTGTTCGTATTCTCGATACAAACCGTTCGTATTGTTTGTAACCTGCCATTGTTTGCAATGTCGAGCAATAATTATTGAACTTTAACGGTTTTCGGTGTCCTTTGTGAAGATTTATTGCATTTCTTACTTTTTTTGTGATTCATGATAAGCACTGCAAGTTAACTCAGCGAAATCAATGGAACTGACTCTGTCGCTCATGACGTTTATGAATTTATTATTGTTATCATTAATGTTAATATTATTAAATAGTTATTAATTAGTATCGGTATTGTATTATTCATCAAACCTTGACTTGTGGCGTTTATGAATTATTATTATTATTAATGTTAATATTACTAACTAGTTATTAAGATCGGTATTGTATTATTCATCAAACCTTAAATGTTATGGATCTGTTGACACTGTCGAGATCATGTCCTCCTATGAAAGGCAGCATTGACGGCACAGAAAAATAAAGAAAGGCTTCATTTTGTCGAACTTTTATTTACAAAAAACATCTGAAAGTCAGTGTGTATTGCACGTAAATTTACAAGTTTCCAAACCTGTTATTACAAGGAGGTGGAGACAGTTTTTTATTTTATTTTTTGTATTTTTGATTTAAAGCCGAGTCGAAGTTCGTCTCATTCTTCTTGCATCTTGTTGTCTTTGTTGTTGTCGTCGTTGTTGTTGTTGCAGCTGCTGATGCTCTTGTCGAGTAGGGAAAGCTTCACAATGGACTTTTTAAGTCGAAGCATGGAGTGACGCACGTCAGGAGAAGGTGACCAGCACTCCTCCATCAGTCCGAAGAGGCCGGTCAACACCTGTTGTTTGTGTGACGTTGTTGTTGGACGTTTTATAATTTTAACAACTAATTAATGAATTATTGAAGACTTAGGGATTATTTAAGACTTGATTATGATCGATAAATGCTAAGAACAGGCGTTTACATTTATGATTTTTACGGATATTTAAGAGACACAAAGATGCGAGTGAGCTCGAGAAATTGAATTCCATGTCCTGTTCTGATTGTGGACTACGTAACGTTAACGTACGTACCCTGTCGTTGGACCATCTTTGTGCCGGGGGAGGCCTGGCTTTTGACCTGCAGACGACGAAATTCATATCTTCGTAGCTGGGGTCGCCTGGAACCGCGTTGAGATATGGGAGCTCGTAATCGTCGCATTTGTCTGAAAATTTGATTGTCGGATAAGTGACAGGCAAAAGACAACACACAGGCGAAGATCGTTAGAGCTTAACCCACTCAGACCCTAACGAAAACGCAACCCAAATCCTACCCTAACTCTAGTGCAGATTCAGTGCAACAAATACCGGTGATGGTGGTGATGATGACGACGTCGATGATGCTGCTTTAATTAAAAGTCATTGCGCAACGGAGCTATTGGAGTGATCTCTTCAACTTTTAAGTTAACTAGTTAAGTATCGACCTATAAGTTAACTAAAAGCCCACAAACCTTCAACGAGACATCGTTTGCACGTCTCCCACATGACCAAAGCAAACGAATACACGTCTGATTTCTTGAAGGCGTCGAAGTTACCAACGTCGAGTGAACCGTCAATAACTTCGGGGGACATGTACCTCTTCGTGCCAACCCGTAGGTTGATCGGTTCGTTGCTTTGAGATGCAAGCAGGCTGTTGTTGTTGTTATTATTGTTGACGTTGTTGTTATTGTTGTTGTTGCAGTGGTTCCACATGGATGAGTTGAGACGGAATGCTGAAATTGGATTTCAATCGAATAAGATATTTCAATTCCTTAATCTTTACATCAATCACTATGTTAATTTGTAGCGTTGGTGGTGATAGTTGTAGTGACGACGACAACGATGATGGTGGTAGTGGTGGTGATAATGATGGCAACAGGATTTAAATGGGAACAGGATTTAAACGTTGCCAGCGAGTGCGAAAGCATACATCACTAACTTTCGAATCTCGTCTCAATTACAGCGAGTCCAAGATCGGCAATGCAGCATCTTTTGTTCGCCATGACGAGAATGTTCTTTGATTTGATGTCCCTATGAGCGATGCCTGGTTTGCCCTGAGAGCCGATGATGGTCGTATGGAGGTGAACCAGACCCGATACCGCTGAGGTCAGCATCTCTAACGTTTCGTGTCTGAAAATGGCAAATTTTTTTTATATATTCAATTATAATTGGCACCGAACCACTTGAGACGCTTATTAACGTTTCAGGATGTGCAGCAAACATCTATTTCTGTTTCTATTTTTTATTTTTAGTTATTTTCTTATTTCCCAGAAAACGCAGCTTAGTGCAGCAATTAGTCTTAACTTTGGGGTCGCATTTGTTGGCAACACGCTTTCGTCACACGTGTCGCGACAAGAATAAATTATCTCCAGTCCAAACAACAACAACAATAACAACAGCGTAATAAAATTCCAAGAGTCATCTTTCACGGAACCTGTCGAGTGTATGGTTGTTGAGGTAGTCGTAGAGGGAGCCATGTTCGTGGTAGCGGGTGATGAGCCACAGTTGGGTGCACGAGTGAAGTCTTGAAAGGGTGTCAGCGGCGATGAAGGTCAGAATGTTTTCGTGTCGCAAGAGGACAGTTTTGTAGATGTTGCATTCCCTTCTCCAGGCTGCCTCTGCATGGGAACTGAAGATCTTCACAGCAACCGCCTCGTCCTGATAGATTCCCCTCCACACCTGACCGTACCTACCTCTGCCTGCGAATTAAAGAGATTTTTTTTGGTCGATTTAATGTTTAATTAAACTCTAAAAAATTAATTAATGAACTAAATTCGAATTTATTCGAGCGTCCATTTTTCTAAAATAATAAATATAAATAACATTTATATTTTGAATAATTGCCCGAAACTACTGGAAATTCTGAGGTTCTGAATGAAAAATATTTCTCTCTGTTTTCATATTGTTCTGGTGGATTGATTTACAATTTAATGGTGAAACAGGTGTTGCCAGGATTCATTTTTAATATTATTTATTTTTGTCATTATTATTATTATTATTATTATTATTATTATTATTATTATTATTATTATTATTATTATTATTATTATTATTATTATTATTATTATTATTATTGTTGTTGTTGTCGGTGCTGATGTTAATGCTTGATGGATGAATGATGTTCTAAGAATGGATCTCTTTATGTTCGAGAATAACTTCTGCTGATAAGAATAAAATTTATTTCTTTGCAAATTTTTGTCAACTGTTTTATTTTTTATTCATCCAAGCCTCTCCTTTATTCTTCCACAGTTCAGCGACGATGAAGGTCAGGATGTTTTCGTGTCACAGTTCAATCGATCGATTGACTGACTGACTGATTGATTGATTGATTGATTGATTGATTGATTGATTGATTGATTGATTGATTGACTGATTAATTGATTTTATATTTTTTAAAAGCGTCAAATGGTGAGCGTTTTCTAGTCCAAAAGTATCGCGTTCGAAACCTGACCATGAATTAATTCTTCAGCTGCATTTAACAACATTCGTCAGCCAGAGGAGTTTCATTTCAGCATCGTCATCATCGCCGCCGTAAGTTATAAATAGACAGCTATTTAAGCGACCATTGAAGTCTCCCCGATACAATAGAGTTACTACTCAAAATTGGCAACCATGCATTAGCGAGTAGAATTGAGACGGAAGCAAACAAAGGGGAGGACGTGCAGTAGGAGAAGGAGACACAGAGAAACATAGGTACATAAACTGACCTATCATTTCGACCAATTCAATCGACCAGGAGATGGTCCTTTGTGCCAGCAGAGGGGCCCCAGAACCACTGCCGCTGGTGCACGAGTTTTCAAGGAGTCCCTGAATTATAGGGTGTGTTAATTAACGTCATTAAGCGATAATTTCTATCGAACGATAATAATAATAATAATAATAATAATAACGAATAAAAACAGCAACAATAGCGTTAATAAAAATAGGTCTAATTATTTATTTCTTATCGACTCGTAGGATAATTCTGATGCAAATTCCAACCTTGGCATAAAAAAAAACAACAAAGTTTTAAAGTGCTTCAACTTCTTCTATCCATTCGAACAACAACAACAACAACAACAACAATCAGCAACAACAACAGCAACAATCAGCAACAACAACAACAACTTCTAATCTCAACTCAGGCATTCCTGAGATAATCCACCGAAAGTATAAAAAATAAAAAGTCAAATAAGAACAGAATTATTTCCATTCACCTTCAGCGTGCTGTCACCGATTTCAATGATCTTCAACTCCCCGGCGGGCTGGGGAGGCGTGGGTGGGTGGCAGGCCGTTGGGGATCTTTTCACCACCCACGTGTTGAAACCTTTTAATTTGCCTCGCGAGTGAACGAACCAAAACAGGAAGACGCCGACAAGTGTGAGCAACGTGAAGCCAATCAGGGCGTAAATGGTTTCGTGAAAGTGTGAACCTGTGATGATGTTGATGATGATGATGATGGTGGTGGTGATGATGATGATGATGTTGATGATGACGACGACGGTGATGGCGCTGATGATGATGATGATGACGGCGACGGCGATAATAAGGATTGATAATGACGGATGTTGGCAACACGTGTTCTCAACGTGCCGCATGTGGTTCTGACAAAAAAATTTTAAAATCACATTTTTGAGTACTCGTTCCTCCCATTTCGATGAGGATTTAAAAATTTACAGAATAAATTATTGAAATCATTTCGCAAGAATGTCTGAGTCTCATCTCGTGAATATCCATTTGAAAAAAAAAATCTGAAGCCATAGGTCGGAAGTAAACATGAGAATATAAAAAGGAGCGTTAACCCATTAATGTCCGATTTATGCCATTTTACTCGGAAAAGTATCAAAAACGATGTCAAAACAACGAGAAAATCTACAATAAAAGAACGAAACGACAAGCATAAAGGCCGGGCATTAAGAATATTAGAAATATTAAGCAGTATAAATATTTTTATTTTTCTAAACAGTTATAAAAGACTTTATGAGCTTTATAATAGCGAAGTAGGCGCTCTTAGGTTAAAGGATAAACGAACCCAACTCGGGAGATTGCTGCAAGTCATGAGGCGGCCTATCGTTTTGGCTGATTTGAGGTGACAGGTGCCTGTTGCAGTAGTGATGGCTGTTGCAACAAAGAACTGCAACCGATTCCTTTGAACCTACTCGACAGGTCATGTAAGAGTTTTCAACACCCTCCAGACAACCCATCGTCAACGTCGTCTTGTGGCCCTTCCTGACCGCGGCACTGAAACACTGCGCGTGGAAAGTTTCAAAGTGTGTTTCAAAGCGTGTTAAAAGTTTGTCTCTAATTTCAGCTTCTATGAAATTTTAATATGTTTATATATATCTATATATTATCATAATTATGTCATAATTAGACCATTAAATTAATTATTAAATTAACTATGAATATTTTGTCTTCATCGTCATAATCATCGTTTCGGATAAAGCGTTTGTTAAGTTCTTTACCAATTCATATCTAAATAAGACAAAATTCTGCGCTGGAGAAATCATTTATGAATTAAAAGTTGAATTGTGACGCAACGCATTAATAAACAAATTATCTTTTTAACATAATTTATAGCACGATTGTTAATAACTTATGTTAATTGTGATAAAGTTGCAGAGAGTCGTGGCACTAACGGTGGAGTTGGTGAGACAAAAGTCCAACGTCTTTCCGTCACAGCGATCTTGGAGGGGGTCACAAGCGCATCTCAGAGGGAAGGTTATTGGGTTGATGTTCACCATTGTCGGTTGCATCTTCAAGTCTTCCTACATGCTGGATCAATCGATCAATCAATCAATCAAACGATTGATCTATCAACCAATCAATAAACCAATCATAAATGAAAAATCACTGCAGCAATTTTTTCGATGCTGGTATTAATGATGGAGATTGAATTGAAAATGCAAACTGAAGAATTTCGATAGCTAATGAATAACAGTGAGTTAACAGTTAAGGTAACAAAACCAATTAGCAATACCAACAGCAACAACAAAGACAACAACAATAATAATAGTAATAATAATCATTATTATTATCAACCTATTATTATTATGAATTTCTTCACTATTATTGATGTTATTATAATCTAGCATTATCTCAGATAATCCTTGAAATTTATTTCTAATTAAATCGGACCACTTGAAAGCGATCGTCGTAACACTTTCATTGATGATGATGATGGTGATGATGATGATGATTACGAAGACGATGATGATGATGATCACGACGACGATGATGATGAAGAGGAGGAGGATGGTGACGATGACGATCCGATGATTGTCAGTTGTTTGAACTCGATATTATCGCTCAATTGCTCACCAATTCAAACGGACAGGCAAGAAAAATTATCACAATAATATATAAAATTATAATATCTTTAGAAATATTATACATAAATATGTATAATACCTTCATAAACAAACCAATATATTATAAACAAGCAGACATTTGAGTATTAATTAGGTCACCCTAACTGACTAATAAATTCAGCTTCATGCTTATGCAAGGATTGATTGCGACTCTGGCAAATCTTGATCGAGAATTTCTGACACCTGACGGTGATGATAACGATAGCAATACGTTTCATTGAAATCGATCTCGGAATCTCACTGGCTTTTGAATGATGACGCGATAGAAAGACAAACGAAATGAAAGAAACCATCGTAGAACTAAGGTGCCCCTAACCGAGGTAATGACGATGACGATGATGATGATGATGATGATGATGATGATGATGATGATGATGGTGGTGGTGATGATGATGATGATGATGATGATGATGATGATGATGATGATGATGATGATGATGATGATGATGATGATGATGATGATGATGATGATGATGATGATGATGATGATGTGATACTGTGATGTCGTGTTGTGTGTGAGGATATGACGATATCTAGAATTTATACAACCGATAATATATTACATAATATGAATTATTCGAAATTTAATAAAAATAATTTTCGTTTAATACGAGAAATTGCTATCTGAGATGTTTCCGTTAATATCGGTCGATGCAGAACCTTCTCCAGTCAGACGAATAAGTTCGGAACAAATGCAGACCCTTAGAAATGCAGATTTAGAAACGACAGACAAAAGTACAAGTTGACAATATGTACTAATGCATACGTAAATCAAAGCACGGTTGCTTAATTCACTTCGTGGCTCATTCAATCTTTGATTATCATAATTTATTTAATTAATTCGATTTAAAATCATAATAATAAAATCATAATAAATAAAAAAACAATAATAATGTTATTATAATGTTTTAACTAGGTGGGGATGCTTTCGATTTTTTCCAACTTTTTTTCAAATTATCATGAAATTAATTTTAATTAGAGCTAAAAAAGCCAGCTAAAAAATTCTTTTGTAAAAGCTTTCAAATGAGTCTGTTAATAATTAATTAATTAATTAATTCTAATTAATCCATTTTAAATTAATATTTATTAACATTTAATCAATTTGTTTGTTAATTTAATAAACATTTGTAAATGTTTTTTTTAATCGTTTTTGCTGAAATATAAAAAAATACGACATGTGAAACATGTGATTGATCTTAATTTGTAAGAAACTCAGTTCAAAAGAATTTCTCTGCACGAGTCTCAAGATAAAAAAGATTAAATTAATAATAGATTAAAATTTATTTTCAATATGAAACAATAGAGGCATCTGTTATTATTATTGTTATTATTATTATTATTATTATTATTATTATTATTATTATTATTATTATTATTATTATTATTATTGTTGTTGTTGTTGTTGTTATTATTATTGCTATTATTACTATTATTACCGTAATCATGACCATTGTTGCAAAATATTTAAGACGAGTGGTGCTGAAAATTAATCAAATTTGAAAATGTAAAGCGACGGTTGGACGAGCCGAGGTTGAATAAATTATGATAATCAAGAACCAATTAACTACGTGCTGATGGATATTCTCGTATCTTATTCTTCCGCATGGCTCGGTAACACGTTGTGAAGCAATTAGAATGCCGAGAGGAGACAACAGGAGACAATAAGAGGCAATAGGAGACAACAGGAGGCAATAGGAGACAACAGGAGGCAAGAGGAAGCAATAGGAGGCAATAGGATACAATATGAGACAATAGGAGGCGATAGGAGGCAATAGGACAATGGGACAGGTGTGAAGAGATCAACGTTGATTAAAAACATCGCGGGGAACAAAACATTGCACTCACCCTAATAATCCATATTCATTCATTCGTTCGTTCCTTCCTTTCTTCATTCATTCATTCGTTCCTTCCTTTCTTCATTCATTCATTCATTCATTCGTTCAATCACATCTTCTCACCAGCCCTCACGAAGGTGTTAGACAAATGGCAGCATTAAAACTTCCAACAGTTTCAAACGGCCAATTGAAATTGTTGTTACTAATAAATTAAAAAGTAATAATAATATTATAATGATAATATTTTTTCTTATTATTTTTTTCTTATTACTATTTTCTGAAGCAATAACTGTATATTATAAATTAATTGTAAATATTAGCAATAAATAATTTATAAGTTAACCAGATAAGTTAACGATATCAGCACGTGTCATCAAGTACTCAATAAGGACCGCCTATTGTTACAGATCGAGCAGATACATACATACAAAAGAAAAATACATACAAAAGTATAAATAAATACAAATACACAAATTGTGTTTGCATAGTTTAACAAAACATAACAAAATTATAAATTACATGAATACCAATAACCTAATTAATTATTCATATCAAGGCTTCAATTAATATTTAAATTTGCTGTTATTTATGGTACGTGTTATTCTAAAATTAAATAATTAATTAATAATTAATTAATGCAGTTACGTTGACTGAAATGAGGGGAGGGAGGTATTTTTAATCACCAACTTTCCATCCAATCAGAGTGTCACGTTGCACGACATCGTCACGTGTCGTAAAGAAAGTATTAACCGGGATATCGAAATCTCATGAATATTAATGAGTTCAAGTTCGCACATAAATTACGACCATTCACCACTCGTCCACCTGTCGGGTGCATTGAAATCATATTTTAGTCACTCGAAGCACGAATTCATTCATCAAAAGCCAACGTAAGTCCTTTATATTCCTCCATCCATCCATCCATCCATCCGTTCATTCAATCATTTATCAAAAACCTTCCAGAGTGATGTGAGTCCTTTATGTTCATTTAATCTTTTCAACCACCCACACACCCACCCATCCATCCATCCAATCAATCAATCAATCAATCAATCAATCAATCAATCAATCAATCAATCAATCAATCAATCAATCGGCAATAAAACCACGGGCACTTAACAATTCATGGCTTCACGCTTCGACGTGGACTATGATTTGTTTCCACGACGGACAAGTTGAGGCAATGCTTTGGCAATTGAGGATAATTTAATATTTTATAAAGAAGATATTAATTAGTTTTAAATCATTATTTATTAATATATTCATTTATTTATTTATCTATTTATCTTGTGTAGATTTAAACATAAGTACAATTATTTAATTAAATATAGTCATGGTGAAGTAAGGTGTTGAATGGATTCGAACTTATCATTATCAGAACTTCATCATCATAACTTATTATTATTATTATTATTATTATTATTATTATTATTATTATTATTATTATTATTATTATTATTATTATTATTATTATTATTATTATTATGTGACAATTATACTGTGACTCCCGGGACCTCTCCCCTTATAATTAAGACTTGTAATTAAAACTCTCGTCTTAATTATTTAACAACTTTAATTAACAACTCATCGTCCAAGTAATGTTCTTAATTAAAATGTCATCAATAATAATTTGCAAAACAATTTCATTTCCAAATAGCGTAGGGAAGAAACTGAAATAAAAATCTTTCATAAAGTGGGGAAATTAAAAAGATAGCAGAAAGATCGATTCAGTGCTGGAAGGACGGACGGACAGATGGATGGACAGACGGATGGATGGACGGACGGATGGACGGACGGACGGATGGATGGATGGATGGATGAATGAATGGATGGATGAATGAATGGGTGGATGGATGGATGGATGGATTATGAAGAATGTGAAAGAAATAAGGTGACATGGATGTGACAGGCAGAGCACAGGTGCGAAGAGAGCTGTCGTGTAATAACAACACCTGATATTATATTAAGCTCACCTGCCTTAAATCATTCACGTCAGGAGACAATTCCTCAACACTTCAATTCCTCAAAGGTCTTTTATAAATTTCCTTTCCACTCACATTCGAAACAAACAACAACACTCCCCCTCCCCCCTCATCTATCGAGTACTCGTTGCCATGACAACTTATTAAAGGTATATTCGATGTGTGTGTGTGCGTGTGTGTGCGCTTGTGTGTTGTTGTTTTTTTTTAGATTTTTACACTTCATCGAGAATGAAAAATAGAAAATAATAAATAGAAAAGAAGAGTCGTGTTATTGAGGACTGCAGGTCGTTCGCATATCTTTGATATCATCAGCATCATCATCATCATCAGCATCGCCATCATCGTCGTCGTCGTCATCATCATCACTAGCATTGCCTTCCATAGAAAATGAATTGGCATAGCTTGTCATATCTGCCAAATATTGACTCTTTTGATATTTTTTTAATAAAAAAGCCACTTTTCGTCAGCATTATTATAATAATAATAATAATAATAATAATAATAATAATAATAATAATAATAATAATAATAATAATAATAATAATAATAATAATAATGACAATGACAATTATTATTATTAAACAGCAAATTAATTAAATATTTCGTAAATCGGCCTGAAAATATCCTGAAAATGCAACGGCAAAATTTAGCAAATCTCTCGACTGGATGAACATTTTGAACAAATGAATGAACATCTTATCAGCAAATTATCGACGAACGATTCGTTCTTTTAAATAAATTTTTATTATTTTTTTAGAAATTCTTTCAATTATTGAAGTGAGACTCTTTGCATTAATACAACGAATAAAATGAATACAATGAAATGAATACAATAATGCGAGATACAAACCCCTACAAACAAAACATTCCGTCGATCATTCTTTTTTTTATTTTATTCTTTAAAGATTTGAAAACACAAAAAAAACTTCAACTTTTTTCGTTTGCCTGCGATTTTCTTTTAAATTTCAAGTTGCCTTTCAATTCTTATTTGGCTCTAATCTTTATCTGTACAGTCATTTATACATTCAGTCAGTCATCCATCCAGCAACTCAAATCCAATCATCCATCAACTCACCACCTTCCAAACCATCCACCCACCCACCCTTCCATCCACCCACCCTTCCATCCACCCATCCATCCACCCACCCACCCACCCATCCATCCATCCCTCCATCCATCCACTCATCCATCCATCCCTCCATCCATCCACTCACCCATCCACTCATCCATTTAACCTTGCATATTTTTTTTTGAATCTTCCTGTCCTCCAATGCTTCCTTCTTTGCAGACAAATAGTCAGTTTTTTTCTCCTCAGTTTCCTGACAAACCCATTTGTGGCCACCGTTTCATGGTCCGTGAATTTTGGCAACAAATGTTTCTCAACATTTTCCAGTTGTTGGACCGGCAACAACTTTTCTTTGTGACGACATCAATTTCAACAAGTTGAATAAATGGAAATAGTTTTGAATTCGTGAAAATTATTTTTTTTAATGAAGTTTTAAATGGGATTTTAGTTCGTTTAGAACGTTAGTTAATCTGAGATTTAGTTAAGATTAAGTTAAAGCACTTAATTTATTTCTTAAACCTCCTTCTTTCGCTCCTTCATTCCAAAGTCAAAATATTCCCAAAGCCAAGGCTTTCCTGGCTATCAACACAACAACAACAGCAACAACTGACTAAAAAAGGTTTCCAAATGTCATCGGTTGATGATTTTCATCAACAGGTTGCTTAGACAATCAGTCAATCACTGATTGACGTGATTATTACGTCATGTTACATCACATAACACTTGTGTTGTTGTTATTATTATTATTATTATTATTATTATTATTAAATTATTATTGAATTATTCATATTAAACATAACAACCATTCCATGGGGACAATCACGGCTTAATGGCATGGTGATGATGACATGGAGATGAAGCAAATCTAATGGGGGTCACTTGAAAGTTCAACGAAGCATTTAATGAGAAGTGTATAACATGCAAATAATAACGTACAAGTAATTAGCATACAAATAATTAGCATACAAGTAATTAGCATGCATAATTAAGAGGTGCTCAGTCGGCTCATCAAACCAAGTAAATAGCCATTTAACCAGAACAATTAAACGCTTTAAGTGGCTGGGGGCGGCGTCATCATCATCAACATCATCGTCATTGTCATCATCATCGTCGTCGTCATCATCATCATCATCATCACTGCCATTTTACTCTTTAACACCAAGCCAAACATTCAAATCAGTCGACAAACGAGAGTTGTTACGTTAATTTACGAGTTATTAATTATTCATGAGGCAAATTAGGTCGGTCGAACGTAACACAAACCGTTTGAGGTCATACATCATCTTAAATGTTGCGAGGCCATCGCGGGGGTCAATTGTTGACCTCATTAAAAGATTAATTTTGTGGAATTTCAGATATTCCGACGCGTTGAAATTGTAAATGAGTAGAAATTAATTTTAAAAAAAAACAAATATTTTTTATAACAATATTAATAACAATAATTATTATTATTATTATTATATTTAATTTAACTCAATTTATCTTTAATTTAATAAAATTGACTCACTTGTAAGCTCAAAATGAGAGAAATATACGAGACAACCTCAACGGTGTCCACTTAAGTTAACTTGGAAGCAGCCAATGACATCGTCACGTGATTACAATGCTCGGTGCAATTGGCCCGCAATTCAGTGACTAATTATAGCAGCCAATGATGTTTTGAAATAATTGCATTGAAATATTCTCTGAACTTTCTCAAGGCATTGAAGAGGAATATTCTTTTGTTGTTTATAATGGTCCAATAACAACAATAATTATTTACATTTAATAATTAAACATTTTAAATGATTTATAAAGAATTATTATTATTATTACTATTATTGTTATTATTATTATTATTATTATTATTATTATTATTATTATTATTATTACTATTATTATTATCATCATTGTTACTATTATTATTATTATTTTATTATTATTACCCCCAGGATAATCTTGCAAAGTAATCTTCAGAACGAGAGAAACGTTTATCGACCAAATGATGTGAAGGAGGAATCCTTACAAGACTTTTACTTGCAATTAACTCCATGTAAAATGCAGCTGTAAATGAACAACATAAACACACACAAACACACACAAACACGCATAAACACACACAGACAAAGGCATACAAGAACGCACACATAAGCACATACAAAGACATACCTCTTCCAGTAATTGGCCATTATCACTCGATCGAACAAAACAACAGCATCGGACTCAGAAATGCGCTCCTCTGAGCATATTGGATCCATCTGTTACTTATAAGACTCGTCGGCATGCATAGGATGCACGTTCGTAGGCCCATTGAATGAACAACAAAGAACAAGTAATTGATTGAGGCCGATATGTTCGTTAAATGAATGAACCAACGAACGAACGAACGAACGAACGAACGAACGGACGGACGGATGAATGAATGAATTCATGCACGGGTGAATTGGAGGGCTGCATTGATGGAAAGATGAAAGTTACAGGATGAGTGATTGAATAAAAAGAGATTGAGTAAAAAAAAAGGAGAGGAGACAAAGAATTAATTTCGTTACGAACTGCAACCCATCAACTCAACACCGACTGGAACAATGGACGTGTTTTGTTTATGTCTTATGACTGTGCAGGTTATGATGACGATGGCAACGTCGGTCATGATAACGATGGCAATCGATCAGCCGCTTATTGTCTCGAGACGACAATAAGAGTCGTTACGTCGCAGCTCACAAGACGAGGCTTTGGCGAAGGAAGTGAGAAATTAATAACTGGAAGACAAATTGAGAGAACTTTCTCTCGACCTTAGAAGAACAAAGAATTTCAAATGAAGCTTGAACACGTGCTAACAAGATGAACAGTCCGTGCTTTGTCTTCCTCTCAAAACCTCTGAATGACGAATGATGGATGGATGGATGGATGGATGGATGGATGGATGGATGGATGGATGGATGGATGGATGGATGGATGGATGGATGGATGGATGGATGGATGGATGGATGGATGGATGGATGGATGGATGGATGGATGGATGGATGGATGGATGGATGGATGGATGGATGGATGGATGGATGGATGGATGGATGGATGGATGGATGGATGGATGGATGGATGGATGGATGGATGGATGGATGGATGGATGGATGGATGTCGGGTGAATGAACGAACGACTGGGGGGTAGTTGGGTGATCTTTTGCCCAGTTGCTCGACTGAAACTGGCAACTGATGATGGATTTAAGGATGACGATGGGTTTTTTTACATTTTCCTAAGACGAAAGACGGACGGAATAAAGAAAGTAAGAAACGTTCGAAAGTCTCCTGTGAATTCACGTGCCTCGTCGATGATTGAGAAAGTGAAACCTGACCAGGTGCTAAGCAGCAGGTGCTCAACGTTTTTCGAAAACTTTTTCTCCAGAAGTTCGTAACATGTTTTCCAGGTGGGAGGTTCCAAAGATATCGAGGTAGCTGGGACTAGTTGGCAGATTGATTGATTGATTGATTGATCGATTGATCGATTGATCGATTGATTGATTGATTGATTGATTGATTGATTGATTGATTGATTGATTGATTGATTGATTGATTGATTGATTGATTGATTGATTGATTGATTGATTGATTGATTGATTGATTGATTGATTGATTGATTGATTGATTGATTGATTGATTGATTGATTGATTGATTGATTGATTGATTGATTGATTGATTGATTGATTGATTGATTGATTGATTGATTGATTGATTGATTGATTGATTGATTGATTGATTGATTGATTGATCGATCGATCGATAAATGAATGAATTAATCAATCAAATTACCCCTTATTACATGCTTATTTATATTTTTACTTACTTAATTATTTCTGATGATGACGAATCCGAAAGTGAAAGTGATTGATAAAAATTAATGTTGTCAATTAAACGTTCACGTAGTTCAGTGAAAGACGTTCACAATGAGCGGCAAAAATTTGGAGACATGGAAAGAAGCACGGTAGCTACTCGATTTAGTCGATTTAGTGTTTAGATTGAAATTAATTAATTATTCATGAGGAAACCTATTGGTCGATTGTGTGCCTTGGGTGATGCTCCTTTTTTTCTTCTTAATCAGAAGCCTAATTTGGAAAAGAATTGTGAAATTAATTGGAAGCACATGGTTGAATATCCTGAAGGCATGACATTCTCATGAGTCACGACCATCGACTCGACAATAGTAGGCGTCGGGCTCGATTGCTCCAAGGAGTCCAAAACAGAGGAAGACAACGATGACGATGGCGACGATGATGATGATGGTATTGATGATAATGATGACGAATGCCCTTACTGTGATGATAGTTGAGGCAGTGATGATGATGATGACGACGACGAAAGAGACATTGAAGGAAACGAATGGGGAAATTTAAAAAAGAAGATGGTGTTTGTTATCATTTCATTCCATCCAAATCATTCATCCGCCGATTAAAAGTCCATGTAATTTCACCGTCAAATGTCGAAACATCGGTAAATATCGGTCCATTCGCGGTGCATCAAGGATGATGACAAATTCACCGACTCCGGATTTAAAAACTTTCATTAAACAAATAATAATGAATAAAAATTAAAATCGATGACAGCAGCATTAATAATAATACAAAAAATAATAATAATAATACCAACAATAACGAAGAATAATGCTCATAAACAAAGAATAATAAATAATAACAACAATAACAAATAATAATACCAACAATAACTAAAAATAATACTAACAATAACTTGCGTGAGGAAATTGAGAAGTTCGACATAGCTGTGGTTCACGTGAGATGATGAAGTCATCAAAAATAACGTAAGGTTATTGTTATGAGTAGTAGTTTAGAATCGGTTGCCTGTAATTACGCAATCTGATTTCTCCCCGCGAGTATTTAAGAACGCTTGAATTCAATAAGAACTGATTTTCGATGCTTATTAAATTTTAAATTAAAATAGATTTCGGATCAAATATGCATATAAAAATGAATAATTCGGAGAATCAAGTAACTGATCGTAATATTTAACAACAACGAACAAAACAAATAATTTAAAAATTAAAAACTATTGTTAAAGCTGGAGTCTGTGAAAACTGATTGTAACAGCATTCGATGGAACAACTCAAAGACCATCCCCATTCAAACAAAAAGTCTGAGTCCAGGGAATCCACAGTTGAACGATTTAAAAGGTATATATGCATATGCATATATTCATATTTATATTTATGTTTACATTTACATTCATATTTATATAAGCGGTATAGTTGAAATGCGTATATTGAAATGGACCGATTTTCATCTGTTTTCCATCAACAGGTAAACATTCGTGCTTCGAGATGAAAAAACGGAGGAACAAGAATCGTAGGAGGATCGTAAAAGGTTACGTGTCAACATTTTAAATAACGAGACTAATTACATAATTAAGCAAGTAAAGAATGCTAATAACAGGTTTCTGTTCATTGTGCTGGATATTATGTTGTCCAATTATGTGCATGCTGACATGCGGTAGGGATATCCTGGTCGATGAAATCGAAGACGATCCATTCGTCCCGTGTTATTACAAAACCTGATTTGATACCTGGCTGGAAAATATTTTCCCAAGACTTGGAGGATTCGCAAAATATTTCCACCAAACATGATCAAAGTGCAAGAATACTCACAGTTTAAGTGCACAGTTCAGATTTACAGACCGTGCCGTCTCTGTCCATGCACTTGATTTAACTATGAACTTTCAAGGATTTTACTTTGTTTTTAGGTCAATTTATTTAAACAATGGAAAGATCGGATCGATCGATGCATTGACCAAAGTTTTTTTTAATCACTTGTTAGCAGTAAAATTAATAACTAAAGAATTGTTAAATAAATGTCACCGAAGTCCCAACAGGAATTTATTCGAGTTAAAAATGAAAGTGCCAAAATATGCTAATCTATTTAGCATATATTTTTTAAACAATTTAAATACCTAGGAAATGGAAGTTTTTACATAATTTTTTTTATTTTATGAATAAGTTTTTAAATTTTCGTAATAAATTCTTGAAATATTATTAAATACATTAATTTAATAATTAGGTTTAAGTCGTGGTTTTTAATTATGTAAAAACTTAAATAAATTAAATAATCTTTATTCAAAATAAATATGGGTAGAATATTGGTATAAAACATATTAGCAATAATATTATCCTATCGTTTTGATAAATGAAAATGAAATACTGCTAAGATCACAAATATTTAAACAATTTAATTAAGTAGCTCAATAAAACTTTTACGATTTTTGCTGATCAATGACTTGTACAAATCACAATTATATAAAATAGGTTTTTTAATTTATAAATTATTTAAAATATATTTTAGTAAATATTTAATAAATAAAAAAGTTAATCAAATAATATTTATTATATATTTTCATAAACCAAGTAAATATATAAATCTTTGAGTCACTCTAGCTTGGATATTAGCAGCGTCCGTTCTTCCTTTCGCTCGGTTGATGTGGGCTGTTTTCCGCCCTTAGTTGTTTAGCTCTATAGTGGTTATGTACTTGTGGCATAATGATGAATACATGACAAGCATATATCTTATTCTAGTGATGACGATTCTTTTTCTGAATGCCAACAATCATAGGATTTATTGTGATAGAGAATTGAGTGATGAACCGAAACAGTGCATTATGCCAACGAACCCTTGGCGAATGATGTGCAAAACATGCCGTTTTGGTGTCTGACATTTCTCTTTGTGGTTTTGAAGTTCAGCGGGCTTGAATGATGAATATTTTTTGTGCATTATGCCAACGAACCCTTGGTGTTTTATGTGCATAACTAGCCTTTACGGCAGTCTGACAGGCCTTTAAGTGCAGTAAATGCTTTGCCGTGATGAAAAATTCTTACATGATCTATATGATTTTTCATTTATCCTCTAAGAAGTACTGAGCAAAGCCTAAATTTACCATTATATGTATAATATTTTATAATGTATACTTTCATCACTTGTGCCACATGTTCTGACAACCCAGAAAAGAATTAAAGTCTATATTAATAAAAAGGACAGCAAGAGCTGTCTGACTGTTCAAACAAACTGAAAGTTTGTGAAGAATACTTATAAATTTGATTCTATACATGAAGTTGAAAATAAAGTTTATTTATCAACAAGGCGTTCATTCACAGATGTCCATTAATAATTTCTTAATTGAATTCCAGAAGCCACTTGATTCATTTGCAAATTCTAGTTTTTTAAGGCATCTATGTCCCACTTTTTGCTAGTGGTGTCCACTGCTACTTGTTTTAAGTGGAAGTTGTAGAGCTGCTTCCATGGTAATGTGTGCTAATTCAAAGATGTGTTTTGGAGAAACTGTTAATGGCAACTGATTTTGTCAAGTGATGCAGCCATGGCTGTTTTCATTGTGTGACCTACAAACTTCTGAAGATTCTAAACCGAAAACACTAAAGCAACACCATGAATGACTTGCACCTTAAGCTGAGTTTTGAGTATCGAACATTGGTTACATTGTTGGTTTGGGGTTGAAATTGGCATGATTACAAAACACATCATGATAGGAGCAATATCATACAGTCTGTATAAAGGGAAATTCTGACTATTGGGTGGCACTAGTGTACTGCTTAAGCTCAAGTCTATGATTTTGTGACAAAAACTTTTAAAACTGGCTATTTTTGTGCAGGAGTAATGAAAGAAGTTGAATGAAGATTTTGCTAGAAATATTTCATGTAGCACTGCTTAAACCACTATAAATTACAGTTAAGTAACAGAATAACGGTAACCATTAAGACAAAGAAAATGGAGTTTGTTAATGGGTTTCAAGAGAATATTTAGTTATGTGTACTGTGCCACTGTGCATTGGAGAATTGCTTTTAGTACAAAATTTGGTAGTTTTAACAGAACAACTTTTATTATAGATCATTTAAATTAATTCATTGTATGCCTTTGATGGCATTTTGTAGTTTGCTGCTTTTTGTAGTTTTGGTCTGTGATGGCCGTGTTTGTTACTGCCTCGTGTGGTAAAAAGAATGTTCTGCGAGGAAAATATAAATAAATAATTAACAATAAAAAAATACAGACCAATATAAACTGAGTAATGAGACCTTTTCATCCATGAATTCAATCAGGAACTGTTTGGATACTTTGATATTTTTGGACTTAATGCTGTTGGCTAACTCGTTTAGCTCAAAAGGCTCGTAGTGAAGGATTTTCAGAAAATACATATCTTGTTTAAAAAATTCATACAACTGCAAATTATAATTTAATATTAATTTATAAGGAATTTTTTTTGAAAAAATTAATTACAACCTTTTCTTTCTTTTGCTCATCAGTCAGCTTCTCATATTTTCTTTTTGATTTCTGACTTGGTGCAACATCTTCATCATCATCTTCTTCTTCACCACCAGAGCTGTTATTAAACAATTATCTGCAATTTAATAGCATTTATTGAATGCAATTTTTGAAATTATTTACCTAAAATTTTCTTCTTCAATACACCTTCTTTCATCGTCATCATTATCATCATCATCATCGCAATCTTCTCCAATGCTTCCACTGAGGCTTCCACTCAGCTGTGAACTTGAGGAAAGTCGATTCATGCCCAAATCAGGGTTGGTGTTGGAGACATTCTGGATGACAGGGAGGTTCAAAATGGAACGATTTGAATCTCCAGAGGAGAAAACAATCTCATCAGGTGAAGTGAAGTGCTTGATGGGTTGTTTCTTCTTGAAAGTGAACACTTTCTTTGATATATTTGAAACCACAACATGATTTGCAGCTGATTTGGTTTCATTATCAGTCGTTAGTAATGCTGGAGCATTGGTGGTGTATCCAAGTTTGACATTGTTTTTAATCTCAATTGTTGGTTTTGGAGCATCAATAATACATCCCACGTTGATTTTAACTTCACTTGTTGCTGGCTTTGGAGCAGCAATAGCAGATCCAAGCTTGACAATGTTTTTAAGCTCAGATTGAGTAGGTTCCTTTGTTTTAGGATTGGTATCCTTAGGTTTTTTATCTTTTCTGGTTGCTTTTGTTGCTTTCTTGTTGACAATTGCAGGAGTTCTTTGTGCATCTGATAATAATTAAAAAATAATTTTCATTCTAATATAAAAACTTTAAAACAAAATGCTCAATCACATAACATTATTATAATGTTATAATGTTAATCAACATTACTGTAATTCAAAGTCTTAGCAAACTAAATACTAATTAGAAGGGTGGTTTAGATAATTTAAAATTTAGTTAAAAGGGTAGATATTAACAATATCATTAAGTCACTAACGTGGACTTAATCTTAATCAATTTCAATATATTATTAAAAAGGAAATCAATCATAAAAAATAATTTGTACCTGGATGGGTTCCATAATATATGTTCTTGAGAACTTTCACCATTTTGCTTTTTGGCAAAGCTCTGACTCCAAAGTTATGACAATGCTCCTACATTATAAAAACCAGATATCATCTAAGTTAATGCCATTTTATTTTAAAATATTATTAATACTAATTGTTAGTAAAAATTAGGATACCTTGAGGAGAGGAGTATTCATGTTTTCATATTTCAACATTGGTGTAAGACACTCCATTGCTTCTGTTTGTTTTGTTGAAGGGGTAGATATCGGAGTGTCACCATTGGGGTCTTCAATGGGATGATTCTTGGGGGAGTCTAAACAGCTGACATCAGTGGGTGGACTGAAGGATGAATTGAGTCGGATGTTCGTTTGACGTCTTTTTACAGGCGTTTCAAACTGACTTAGAGATCGCTTCCATTGGCCTCTTCTGGGAGTTTGTTGGAGGACTATTGGCTGATGATGAGGGATGGCAGCAATTGTTAGTATGATACAAATCATTTATATTATTCTTGTTATTAGTGAATTAAATTTATTGGTTAATGAGATTTGTTATTAGTGAATTAAATTTATTGGTTAATGAGATTTGTGCTCAACAAAGAGTATGCACATTGCTCAGAAGGTGACCTCCATGAATGCATTTACTATAAGGAATAAGTACTTCATTTGCAAATTATTGTGTACTGCAATGCTTATGTTATGTTAATAATATAACTTATTATTATTATTATAAATCAAATATTTAGAGAACCTGGCTAAGAGGGACATTTGAAACAACTGGGGAGGATGTCACAGCATGGAAACTCTCCTGGAAATCTTCCCAGACATCATCCATTCCATCCAACCAAACTTGAGCATTGGTGATGGGAATATTTGTTTTGACATCACAGGGAGAGGAATATTGATGAGGAAGAACATCGCTCGGGTCATCAATGACAATAACATCCTGTACGTCAAAAGGATCATCTTTTGCCACCTCATCTCCAATTTTACAAGACTTTGGATCCACATGTTGCAGCGAATTGATGATATCATTGGTGTTGGTTTGTTGCTTTTCAATGTCACACAAAATTGGTGCTTGGTTATGAACTACTTTATCCTTTGCTTGTGTGGATGTGTTGAAGGAGATGCTTTCATTTCTTGAAGTGAAAAGATCAGGAGAACGACTTCTGTTGAATTTATTCAGAAAAACTGCAGAACTTGAAGACTCTCCCCCAGCTTCAAGGTCAGCGCTTCTGTTGTCATAGGAATAGCTCATATCATGCTCAAATTCCCTTAAAATTGTGTTATCAACACAATCAAGAGATTTTGTTATCGATTCGCTTTTGGTGGGAACGGAATCAACTTGCTGTATCTTTTCATCCAATATAATCAGATTATTAGTTATGTGATTGAATTTGTCTGTACAAGTTTCTTTTTGACAGTCAATGTGATTTGCAACGTCACCAAAGTTAATTTTTTGGCTTGAGTGGGGTAACTCTATTGATTGTTCAATTGGTAACTCTTGATTGCTTTTTTTCTTCGGTGTCAGTCCATTCTCCTCACAACACGTGTCAATATTCTCAATATTTTCAACGTTTGTCTGTTTTAACATTCTCTGAGTAAGCATGTACTCATAAACCTCATCCAAACTGTTGTCATCATCCTCATTGTTATCATCATTGCAAGAAGCCAGTTCATCCCCGATTTTATCCTCATTGAGTCCATATTCAAATGGCTCAATCCCAGCTGAGAGACTTTTCAAATAATCTTTACAAATATCAGTCAATTCAAGAATTTCATAACTGAAATGAAAAAATGGTTTTCATGATCATTTGAATCACAATTTCAGTGAAAACAAGTCAAACCTTTGAGCCAGCTGTAAAAGGGGATGCACAGTTGATTCTTCAAGAGAAATAACAGAAGCATATACAAACTCAAAGAATGATTGTATTGTTTGCATTGAATATGTGTCCATTACATGCTCACTTTTATCTGAAATTACCTGAAAAATGAAACTTAACTTTCAACATCTTCATAAAACATATTTACAAAAATGGGAATGCAAAAAAATTGGTCAGCAAATATCACCTCAAAAAACTTGGGACACCTGACAAATAAAACAAATTTGTGGACATGAAATACATGGCCTTTATCTAAAATTAGCTTGAGATCACTGAGGGTTGGATTGTTAACCATTGATAAATAACATATCAAGGATTTTTTCTCATTGGGTAAATTTCTTAAGAAATTGTTTGAATCATGATCTTTGCTCAGATTATCATCATCACCATCATCATCATATCTGGTATAATCCGTTGCCAAGTCTGCAAGAAGATGAGCAGTTTGTGTGAAAGGGACTTGCGTAATTTGGAGTTGCTTAGATGGCAATTGTTTCTGTTCAAAACATTTTAAGTTTTTCTTAATTAAACTTTTAAAATGTCACAAATCAACAAACTTTTGTTATTTTAATTATACCCTCCAGTCAATGAGAAGAGCTGCCTCTTTTGATTCAATAATCTGTGTCTCAAATATTTCAGGCACAAGAAATAATTTCAAGCACGATTTGCATTCAGTATCTGAAAATGAGTTCATGGCCCACAAAGATCCCTGCAATGCATAAAAAGATGAATAATAAATAAAATATTTAGGATAATTTAATAATAAACATATAATTTATAAAGCACCAGGGTTATCAATCCATTTATCTAATGATGCCATCCAAAAATGCTTTGATGAAAAAGATAGCTTATGATTGTGATGCCTTTTGCACCACTCATTTGAATGGAACTCTGAGTCAACAATTTGCTCGATGCAGACATTTTTAATCACTTAAATTATAATGTTAGATAAACTCATTAAATGCTCATTCTGCAAATTCATTATAAGCAGTGTTAGTACACATCTAGTTTACAATAACACCTAATGTCTGACCATTAGTTCCAACTACAGAAACCTTCTAACTTAAAGACTGTTACACTTTTAAACTATTAAAAATGAAAGAAATGCCAAAAATAATAGTACATTTACACAAAAGAAACTAGATATTCACTTTAAATTGATATTTTTCGTGTAAACCACTTGTTCTGACATCCGCTTTCATTTCCTGCACGTGTGATGTCGTGACAAAAGGTAATTTTTCAGACAACATTTTCGAAAACTTGTCCTCAATCAACATTCTGCAGTCTTCAAAGCTTATAGCCATCAGTGGATGCACCAACTCAGGAGGCCTATTTTAAAATTTTAGTAAATTTACTAATTACAACAATTTTGAATGAAGGCAAAACTGATAAAATTTCCCCAAAGGTAGACTACAAAGTAATGAAATCATTAAAAATGAATTGAACTACCTAGCTCTTTTGTTTTTCTTGCCTCCTTGAACATTACTTGCAGATGCAAGGACTTGGAAGGCATTAGGATTTGATGGTGGCAGTTTCTTGTCCACCACTTTTATTTCTTTAGATTCAGCATCCATGGATGTTGACAATGCAATTGCCAACTGAACATCTTCATCGTATTTCCTAAGTGCATTTCAGTTTAATTATATAATGTAATTATATATTCATTGCAATAGATTCTAAAATGGTCTTCCATTTTAATAAATAGTTAAAAACATCTTTCATTTATTCAGGCTATTTTACAGTAATTATCAACTCATCAACAACATTATTTGAAAAAATATATACCTACTAAACACCTACTAAATGAAATATCAAAAGGAATAATTTGTTTACGTTTTTGGCTCCTCGAACTTGAGTTTGTTTTGTTTGGTTGTTTGTTTGAACTTTTTTAATGAGGTTGTATTCAAGGCTGTCATCAGTTTATCTCTCAATGTATCTGGAAATTTTTCTTTCAATGACGATTCTCTCTCCTCTGACTGTTTTAATATAAGTTGCATCAAACTGTTTGGTTCCACGTTGTAATCATTAGAGCATCTCTTCAAGTGTGAAACTCTTGACTGCATATAATTTAGTTATTATTTTTTTTTAAATTATACACCTTTTAGATGAATGACAAGTTAGCTAGTTACATTGTAAGTTTTTAATTGCTTGCCACAAATAGGACAAGGAAGAATTTTCTTCATTTCTTTTTGTATGTATTCTTTTTCCTTTTTTTTCTCTAGTTCTGTTAATTCCTCCTAATAAAATTTAAACTTAACAGTCATAATTTAATCAAATTTGGGCTCTATTATAATATTCTACATTGTTAAAACATTTGTTGAGATGTTCCTCTTTTGATTTGATGTTGAGATTTAAGATATTTTCTTTGCAAACTGGACATCTTTCCATATTGTTGTCATCAGTATTCTTCATTTCTGAGTAGGAAAATTGAAATAATGAAATAAAATAATAAAAGAAGAAAATACACAATCCATTCACCTTCTTCACTGCATTTTGAGGACTGAGATACGTTTTGACTGATTTCCACAGAAATCACAATGTTTTCAATTTGATCTTGGCACAACTTATTTAAATCATCAGAATTCCTTGTGGGACTTCCAGATGGCTTATCAGATATCTGCTTAGCCTCAACATTTGTAACATCTACCAGTTTGTTTTGTTTTTCAATTGATTCTGTAGTTCCACTAGCTTTCTGTTGTTCTACAATTTTTCCATCCGATATTTTAGAATGTGCAGATCGAGATTCATCAGGTTCGGTGTCTTTTTCCAAACATGGTTTCTTAGCTCCTTTTGAAATATCCTCGCCAAGTGTTGAAATATTTCTTTTAAGCCTATTTCTTTTAAACATTTTACTCACAAAGTGATAATTTTTCAAGGCGAACCTTTTCAAAATTCAAATTTTGTACTCAGAGCATAATAGAAGACTATGTTTACATTTAAAAGTTAATCTAAATCAAAATAAGCAAATTAAATAATATATTACCTAATATTCAAATGTTTGTTTCAAATATTACAACTATAGACCTGTCCAAATTTTGTTTGATTTTCGATGTTCACATGTTTTATATATTTTAATTCAAATTTTGTAACAACATTTTTGTTAAAACAAAGACAGTATTGCAACCTGGAATTTTACTGTGATAAGGTTACGTTTTATATAACGGCATTTTGATGTAATGCGAATTGCGATCTAAGCAAGGATAATATTTAAAATCATTTGTTTAAATCCAATTGTGAATTGTAATTTGGAGTGCAATTTTATTAATAATTTATTTTATACATTTCATTGATAAATAACTGATTGAGAGCTGATAACGAATAATAATCATCGTGGCAAGTTTAACGAGTCTGAGCGCATTTACTAAAGCAGTGGGCCGATAGAATCCAATTAAGAAGAAATATATAAGCAAAAGTCCGCAAAACATCAAATTGGAAACACTGAGTTAATTTTAATCCACCAACTATTAGTTGATTAGTTGTACGCATGCCTAACCTATCTTTGATTTCCTGTTGTTTTTATTTGGAGCTCTAAAGCAGCAACTAGGAAGTCTGCGTTTGGGTGCTTTCTAGCACTTTATTTGTAGATAGTCATGGCATCTGGCGAGTCTAGAACGTCTGCTTTGGGAAGTATTAAATCAGGATTGAAGTCTGGGCAATTACAGGGATTAATCTTGAACTTACATAATACAGATCGCGAACATCTATTACTTAAGTATCGTCTGGGTGACAGAAGAAGCATCGACAGGTTAGTTTTATAAATTTATGCATGTTGGCTTTTTACTACCGAAGTTGGTAACTACAGATTATTGCCATCAATCGCTTATCTAAGTCTGAACTGAAAAATAAATAAATTTCTAAAGGTAGCATGAACCTCTAACTGTTTCTTAGCTTCCACTGAATTGTTCAATTAAAGTCATCAGCATAGTTTTATTTCAGGGCTTGGGAAGTATTGGATAAAATTGTAAAGTTTTGCCAAACACCAGGCATGAATTTAAAACATTCTCCTCCTTTCATATTGGACATACTTCCTGACATATATTTACAGATGAGGTTGATCCAGGTAAAGGCATAATTTTATGTAGACAAGTGATCATAATCAATTCCAATTATATTAATTTACATGAACTTTCAATGGATTGTTGAGAAATTAATGCAGTAATTTTGTTGATAATTGGCTTAATTTAATAAATAGATTACTGATGTAGGTTACAGTTATTCAATATATTCTTGCAAATAAAATTATCTTTGTTCTTTTATATTTCACTTATTTTGTATCGTTTTGGCATTAACATTATATCTGGAGTGAATCCATTCTTTATTAACCTTACATTTCTAGACTGATAGAAAAATGTGTAAGAATTAACAAAATAAAAGTGATTTTGATTATTATTTTGATCAATCTTGTTTGTTAATCTGTCTATAAGACAAAATCTCAAATAACTCTCAATGCACATTGGCTGAACTGGTTATCATTGCATTGCATTTGATCATTGCACCTGCAGAATAAATATGCAAACAAGTGGGAGGACCTGATACAGATCGACTGCTTCGTCATCTTCATGATCAATCTTCATCACAAAAGCGAAAAATGTGTTCAGCTATTTAATCTCCCTTCATACAACATTTATGCTGAGCAGTCTATGGGCAGGTATGAGCATCTGAATGTTTTTACCATGTGAAATCACAAGAACTTCACAAGTGATTTTGAATATATTTACAATCATTCTTGCTGTGAAGAGTGATGGATTGCTTCACCTAATAATGACTGAAGATAATTACATAAGCACTTCCTGTCTTGTTAATAATTGCTTTAATAAACATTTATTTACTGAACCAATAATCCTTTCAACACCATGTTTGCAGGAATTGCCTCACCAAGCTGTCTCTCATTTTCTCTCACATGTTAGCTGAGTTGAAGGCTTTATTCCCGAATGGTGTTTACATCGAAGACAACTTTCGTGTCACCAAAAACGACGCGTCCGATTGGTGGAAGAACACCTTCCGGAAAAGGCTCGTTCCATTTTTTCTTCTTCAAAAATGTTTTTTTTAATTTTTATAGAACAAATTTTCACCCATTTTTTCCCTTGTAAAATCACTGTCTCGTGTCTTGCGCTCGAAGAAGTGTTTTTGAACTTTCAACACTTCTTCTATGAATGAATGAATGAATGAGAGTTTCTGTTCAAAAATGATATTTATTGAATCAATATTTTTGAGCTGGCTTGCATTCAAAGTTTTTTGTGGCTATCAAGTTATACTAAAAATAAACAGTAGGGTTTTTTTTGTTTTGTTTGTGATTTCATCAGCCTATGAAACATTTTGAGGACTTTTAGTCATGCAATAAAAATAGATTATGTGTGGTTTGTCTGAACATAAATTATATTATATATAATATATTATATATAAATTATATAAAATACTCCATTTGTTATGCATTTTGCATGAAGCGTTAATGCTTCCAATGTTAAACTTCACAAATGGCGATGGAATGCGGTAAATGCTCGGATTTGTTTGTGTTGCTTTACTCAATTTATTGCATATTTAGAAGAAATTGCATAATTGCATTTAGGTTAACAAGGATGTTTATGGTTTTGAATTCATAATGATGAATAACGTTTTAACGATGTGATATCAAATGTTGCTAATCTTTGGGGTTTGCTAAAACTAGCCGCATAAATAAACTTTTATTATTTCATTTAGGATCTGAGTTTATTAACTGAACATCCAAGAAATTAAATATTAAATCTAATGTTATTGTTATTTTTAAAGCTTTATTGTGTATTTCGTAAAATTGGTGAGGCATTTTTCTCTACGAAATTTCTTTACTAATTTACTAAATGACTTATTCTTAAGTTTTAAATTAAATTATGATCACATTACACATTAATTTTAAATGTAAATAATTAGCGGAATTAATGCGTGACCACAACAGGAACCTCATACCGTGGAAAGAGTTTCGTCAAGCACTATCCCAGGTGCAAAAGATCAGTACAGGAGCCTCACAGGAGGCAGCTGCACTCAAAACAACCCTTGACCTCACCTGCAACAATCACATCTCCATATTTGAATTTGACATCTTTACCAGGTAATATTATTTATATGCACCGATAAAAGTTACAAAAGGCAGTTGCTGATAGCTTTGCAGTGCCGATGCAATGGAATTTTCTTGAAGCTTCAAATAAGCCATAATTTAATGAATAGAAACATTTAAATAACAATAAGGTTGTTGAATTTATATTTTAATCAAATAATTCTTTGTGGACGACCTTATAAAAATTATAATATTCGACAAAAGTTCAGCGGACACCGTAATTGGTCAGTAATGCTTGATGGACTGTGATAATCTGTATTTCTATTTCTTCATTAACTTGGAATTATTCCTATCTTGGAATTTCATTAGGGTTTTTTTAAGCATCATTTTTTGGCTTGTTTTACAAGTAAAGAGTCTGAAATTTGTTGTAATACAAGAAATGTTATTTTAAAGACTTTTCCAACCCTGGAACACACTAATCCGCAACTGGAATGCACTTGCAGTTACACACCCCGGCTACGTGGCATTCATGACTTATGACGAGGTCAAGGCCATGCTGTCAAAGTTCAGGGACAAACCGGGAAGGTGGAGTTTAAATCATAATTTTTAGAAGAAATTAGGGACATTTTTTTTGCAAAATGTGGGAAAAAACATTAATATTTATAATAATTAATAGCATTAAAATATTATATTTTTAGTTATGTGTTTCGACTGAGTTGCACGAGACTGGGACAATGGGCAATTGGATATGTCACAAAGGATGGCGAAATATTGCAAACAATACCTCAGAACAAATCCTTGGGACAGGCTCTCTTGGATGGACAGAAGGAAAGATAGTCAGTGTTTTGGTCATTATTTATGGCTTGAATTAATTCCTATTGAGCTAATGGAAGCCACAATTACATTATTTGTTATGATAATGCATTGAAATCACAATCATCATCGTTCCAGTTATTTATATCCTGGAGGTCAGTCAATCAATCCAGACATAAGGTCGTTGGTTGAGAACAGGCCTGGCGACAGGATAAAGGTAACGGAGGACCAGTACGAGTTGTACTGTGAGATGGGCTCCACCTTCCAATTGTGCAAGATTTGTGCAGAGAACGACAAGGACACGAAGATAGAGCCTTGCGGTCACCTCATGTGTTCTCCGTGCCTCATCCAATGGAGAGTTGGTTATTTGCATAATTTATTATTCATAATTTATGATTTTATTATGAATCTAAAAGGTTGCAGTTCATGTAATGCTTAGTCTACTGGATTGACATTTAATATGGCATTTGTTTATTAAATGCCATCATAACAATTACTAGTTTGAAATTAATTGCAGTTAGTTTTTTGAATCATCAATGAATGAATGATCGAACTTATCATTCAGGAGTAATTAATGCAAGCTTCCACGCATGCTTGCATATTTCTGAGTGCATTCGAGGGTCTCATGCGAACCCGACATGATGATGTATTCGAAGACGTTGTGAACTTAAGATGCTTTTCTAGTTTATAGCTTTTCATGTTGACTCTTTCAATTCAGTGAACTTTAAAATTTATTTATTTATTGTCATTGGGGATTATTTTTTTTCTTCTCCTTCTTCTTCTTTAACTCGGTGCAAATTTTTCGTTTTAGGAACACAGCGGGTCTTCGTGTCCGTTTTGCAGATCGGAGATTCGGGGAACCGAGAAGGTGGTTGTTGATCCGTTCACTCCGAAAAAGAATGATTCGGAAAAGACGACGCTGACGACCTCTTTGTTGCCGTCCACTTCAGGCTCGGATCAAGTGCTCAAAGATTCAAAAGTGAATTTATTTTTCGTTATGTAATACGACTTGTATATATTAGTTGATGTAATTGTAGTAAACCACTGATGTAGTTGACGTGTCCTCAATTCAGTAATTCTAATAATAAAAGTTATTAGTTATTTTGTTATTAATATTAAAAGGGAGAATATTTTTATTAACGTTTACGATTTGTCATGATTTATTTAAACATAACAAATAACTAATAATGGGCCAATCAGCATTTTATTTTTCAATGAAGTCGGGAGAAAACAAAAATTAATTTTTAAATCTACGCAGTAGATTTTTAAACTTTGAGTGATTCTTTTAAGGATGATATTTATAGACTTCCACACAAGTATTAAGATTTCATTTCTGGCAATTAAATTGTCAATTATATTAAATATCCAGTTTGTTTATGATGATGTTTAGAAAAAAACAACCCTAACATAGCAGGTAATGCATCCACCAATTTTTCCAGCTATGATCCACCAAACGCCACAAACATCTTTTGTGATGAAGTTTTTAGGATGTTGTTGATGATGATAAGATTCAGTAATTCAACATTTACTCATTCCCAAAAAAAAGATTAAAAATTTCTAAATAAAAAATAAAAGATTTTTTAAAAAAGATTATTTAAACAATTTCCTGGAAGTGTTAATCAATGGAACTGCTTCCGTTGATAGCTATGTCTTATGCTAATGATCTTACGTGAGATTTTTGATTGAAGTTGCAATACTTAATTTGATTTTAAGTTGTCATCCATGTTTGAGATGAGCGTTGCTTTCTTATCCTTGTTTTGAGTTTAAGCTGTTAGAATCAGTACTGGTGGGGTGTTTCTCTCGGTGAATTTGTTCATTGTAATGGATCGCGGGGATGTTGATGTCAACTTCCATTTGTTTTTTAATTCCAGTCCGATCCAGGAAGAAATCCAACTACTTTTGCTAACACTTCCAGACCAAACCAAGAGACCTGCACGAATCACTTGACGACGACGACTTCGCCCTCGTGTTGTCCGACCGCATCGTCCAATCAAGACCTCGAAGTGCCCCCGATACCCGCAAGATGTCCGAGTCCTCTCGGTTCTCCTAACCACTCTCCGCAGACTTCGAGGTATTTGTTTTTTAGTTAATTTCAATAAGCAGTGGCCTGCCTCTTTTAGAACATTATGTAGTATTCAAGGATATTATTTATTAATGACATGTAATAATATCTTTATGCATCCTGTTTTGCATATTTTTCCTGTACATGTTGATTGTTTAAAATTTAGAAAATTGTTTGATTGACAACTTTGATTGAAATTCCATTCAGGAGGGGAGTGCCACCACCACCTTCTCAAATCACCAACGGTTCAACAACAAGAGATCCTCCAACACCTCAGTCTTCATCTGGTCAGTTGTCAAACATTTGTTGTTGTTGTTTGCCGTGTTGTCTTCAATCGCTTTCAATTGATCGCCTGCTGTTAATGATTTAAGGGAAGTCGTCTATAAATAGAAGCATGTCGGTCAATCACGGTGCAGCTTCGTGGGTTGCAGATTCTATGCTATGTTCGTCTGGTGAGTGATTGTCAATAATGATTGCAACAAAAATTTCTGATTGATGATCTAAAAGTTCACATGAGTCGATCATAATCTTCCTAAGTTGTTAAGAGAATTAATGGTATAGGAATAATATTTAGGTTTAGGTTTATTTAATTTTCAATTATTATAATAATGTGAGTAATAATCATTATTTCACAGCATCAAATTGCCATAGAAACAGAGCTCCTGCAAGATCCAATGAATCTATTGTTGGTTTTACTCAAAAGCCACTTCAAATTAGGCAAGTTTTATTTTTAAGATGACTTTTCCTTTTTTTAAATATTACAAAATTTATGTGTTTTTTTTTATGTAACTATCAATTTTAAAAAGTTTGTACCAAAGGCTTTCATTTTTATTATCATTGGTTGAGGAGTCTATTGACTACAAATGGGCTACTAATGCATGTGTTAAAGGATTACTTTTTATAATACATGAATAACAATTTATGTTAATGTTTAGTTCGCCAACCAACCAATCACAGACGTCGAACAGTTCAGAACCTCCCCCGATACCGGTCAGAAGAATTCCGCCTTCGACGCAATCGTTGTTGTCGTCGTCGCCCTCCTCGTCGTCGTCGTCGTCATCCGACCATCATCACCGACACCACCAATCCATGCTAGTAAAGTCGGACAGCATCTCCGAGAAAAACGTCCTCCAGCTGTGTTCCGAGGGCTTCGAGAGGGTCAACGTACTCAATGCACTCGCCAGGACAAACAACAACCTCTGCCTGGCCAGGAGACTTCTTTCGGAAGCCGGTTGCGGAACCAGGGCATGACCCTGGAACGTCGCGATGCATCCTCATTTCAATCTTTTTTGGGAATTGAGTCATTTGACTTTGTTGTTGTTGTTGTTGTTGTTATTATTGCTGTTATTAATTATTAATGCTATTTAATTGTTATTATTGGTTGTTCTGCTGCAACCAATAAGAATAACACTGAAGACGATGTCACGGATGTAATTCTGACGGGTCTAATCGACTAAATAGAACTGAAAGATTTAGCAATAAATTTGTTTAGATATGCCATTGCTGCTGCAGCTGCTATTGATTTTGTGAATTACCAGGGTTATGGTAACGATGACGATGATTACGTCTGGCGATTGTTAAAATAGAACGTGCGGCTTGTTCAGCATAATGTTCAGTCGTGGCATGCACCCTCGAACACGTTCTGTGATGCAGTCGTGCTTCTGTTTCCATGTACAAAACATTATGTTGTTGTTGTTTTAGTCATTTTCAGTTAATCTCTCTTCGTTGATCACTCAGCGTCGTGTGACGGACGACACTCGCTTGTCACTATCTCTCCCCCTGCTGTTTATGGCTGTTGAATGTTATTTTTCATCATGCAGTTCACTTTTTCATGCTTCATTGACTCCTAATGATGATGCGGAGTTGCTTTCTGTGTTTGCTGTACAGAATTGATAACGTGCCTTTGTTGATAAATGAATTTCCTGTTTTCAAGATTACAATGATCATTTAGAGTCACCATTTTACAATCAAAATTTATTTAATTTTTTTTCTTACAGAAATGTTTACTTCAGCTCTGTTTCTACCTCATGAACGTTATTGCAGAAATGGAGATATTTCATGGAGACGACGTAAGATTCATCGACAGTAGCTGTTTAAAAAGATTTCACCAGGCCTATATATTTTGGGTTCTGTTTTTAAACAAGAATATAACAGTGGTACTATGAAATGTCTGTTTCCACAGATCTTTAGTTGTTATTGCCTTTCTGTGTTTACAGAAACCCCAACTTCTTAGTGAACGTGGAGTTGCCCCTCAATGTTCTTAAAAACAAATTACATATGATTTGTCCTATAAGTCTTCTTCCAAAGACCTTCACTTTACTTTTCATTGCTATTAGCTGATACTTTATACGGCTTTTGTTTTAGACAGTGATGCTTTTATGAACCGAGATGACTCAAACGGAAATCAGGATACCGACTAGTATTAAGAACGAGCAGCTCAGAGAATATTAAACAATCGAATAATATGAGGTCGGGATCTGCGTAAACGTATCAAATGAGATAAAAACTATTAAATGGTGGGGCGTTTGAGTGGGTAGATGTCTCGCATTTACCGGCAAGATGGCTACATGGGAGAGCTGTACGGGAATTTGTTGCCCGACTCGGGCTGCATCCAGATTTAGCAGGCCTAGTCCGCAGGATGTGATTGTCCTACCTGGCCAACCGCCTGACATTTAAAAATCCAGCCCACCAATCACGTGTCCCATTTTTATTATTGCCTTCTTGATACACCGATTCTTGTGGTTTTTGGATGACAATACCAATGAATCAACCTTTAATTTTAAATTTCTTTAATATTTTAAACAATTACTACGTCAATTACCAAACACTTATATTTGCTTTAATGCTGCTGAATGCTATAGAGATACTGAAAGGCCGGGGGGATCAAATTTGGACGTTTTGCCGTAGGCGCCAAACATCCTTGCCAATTGTCCACGTATCGGAGAGTGCATACTTTTTTTGGTTAAAAATGGTCTAAGATAGCGTTACATACTTTATTGCAGACACCTTTCCGGAATTTTAAAAGGTCGTATTATTTTTTTTATATAAACTTGCGAATATTAATGGCGAGGGGGGCAGTGATGAGCCACTGAAATTATGAATCAACCATTAATTATAAATTTTGTTAAAGATCTAAATAAATACACGCATTTACCAAATACATCACTGACTTCAATTTTTATAATCTTGTGGAATATCTTATTTGCCTTAATTATTTTTCCTTTCGATGAATCTGTTATTGGGGTTCAAGTTCACACTTTTTTTGTGAACTGTAAGTTTTATAGTCACAAAGGCACTTATTAAAAATCTTAATATAAAAATTACCTTATTTATCTTTAATGAGATTTCTCCGTGTGTCTATTTCAAATTCTAAATCTAATGTCTCACACTCTAATGCTCCATCTTTGTCATTGTTTACATGCTGCTCAGCCTGATTTTCTCTGAACATGGAACAGCAGGATATTATATATCCCAAGGCAGAATTCATTGAAACGGTTAATATTTGCCAGTTTTTTTTGTGGAGTTGCTGTTAATATTAATTGCAAAATGCAATACATTTTTAAAGGCATCAGGTAATAAAGTGAGCAGATTGTCAATTCTCTGCGGGAGTCAAAATATAGTCTTGAACGGAAAGGTATGTCAGGAAAGACAATGTAATTCAAATAATTAAAGTAACATGTTTATTTGCTTGCAGACAATCATTATGACAGATAGCATAATCAGAGGAGACCTGGCAAATGTTAGGATAGGAAAGCATTGCATCGTAGGGAAACGAGCCGTGATAAGACCGCCTTTTAAAAAATTCAGCAAAGGGTAAAACTTTTGAAATTTTGAGGATATTCTGTAAATAATTACATTCACCTTTATTTCAGGGTGGCATTCTTTCCTCTCCACATTGGTGATAATGTTATCATTGGAGAAGATTCCGTCATCAATGCTGCTCAAATTGGTTCCTATGTCCACATTGGAAAGAACTGCGTCATTGTAATAAGGCCTTGTGCTTTAACATTATTAAATAGTCTTTCTAGTAATTATAGAGACTTGCAAGTGACTATGCATTGAACTCCTAATAATGTTGCACCAGATGCCTTTGTCTGACATATATCATGCTATGCTTCAAAATATCATTTACATTCTGAATATTTGTTAATTATAAGTGGAACACTGCCTTAGTTACCTTTTTTTTTTATTTTTCTAAGGGAAGAAGATGTGTGTTAAAAGATTGTTGTGCAATAGCTGACAACACTGTCTTGCCTCCAGAAACTGTAGTCCCTCCATTCTCTTTGTTTTCTGGAAATCCAGGTGAATTTAAGGAAATAGTTAATCTGCTATTTAGATTTGTTTAACTTAATAAGTGAATCTTAAAATTTAGGGGTTCTGTCTAGTGAATTGCCCGAGTGCACTCAGGACCTAATGATCGACATCACCAAGAATTTCTACCAACATTACATCCCTGATACTCCAAGCAAATAATGTTAACCATATTGTGAATATAAACATCTGTTCTGTTATAGCCGAGTCCAACATTGCTTAAATATCTGTAAATATATCAACAACCGTTCATATTAAATTATGGGTTTTGTATCAAATAGGTTTGGATAATTTTCTATGGTGTTTGCATCCTATTTTGATTCATTTGCCGCTTGCTCTGAATGTGTTGGCTTGACAACTTTTCCTTCTTCATTTGGAATTATTGTGGGTGGACTGGCTTTAAGTAACAAGTAATTGTATGTTGGTTGAGCTTATAATTTGACCAGTGATTTTGGTATGATTCCATGATTAAAGTGTCATGCTTGACTTTGACATTTATTTGATTTTCATTTCAAAGAATATTTCATGAATGGTAATTAAAAGTATGAACACTTTTAGAGGCATAAAAATTAAAAAGTTTCTTGATGCTGCTCTGTTTCTGGTTGTCTATCATTAAAAAGTTGACTACAAGCAAAATAATTTGTATTGGTGTTTCAAATCAGACTTGCAGTTTCAAAAGGATTCTTTCAATTTGCAGCCTATTAATTTTGACTACTACTTGTGGCTTGTTTGATGGATGAATATTCATTTCATGTGTTGGTGGCACATATCCATGACTGATTAGCAATCGAATGGTGTTATAATGTTTTTTTGTGGTCATTGCAAAATTGGTTTAGGCACTCAGCAACCATATGGGGGTTTGTTATAACCTTATATCACCAACTGAAGACTCCATAGGTCAACTAACTCCAGTTAAGGGAAGAAATGATCGCAAAGCGATGGAGATGACGGCAGCGATTATCCGGCTTTTGGTAAGGTGGTATCAATGATGTGGTGTGTCGTTGCATGAACGTAACAAACGTGAACTTGGAGAGATCTGTCGTGTTCGCGGTTTGTTTGGATGTTCCCATAATGCCAGCTGTACTTTTGGTATTGATAAATAAAACTCTCCCGGTCCAGGTTTGCACACCCAGAACAGCCGGGATTGCATTTCCTGCTCGAATTGGCCGCAGATGCAGTGATAAATTCATTGAAGACAGGAGATTTGAAGTAGAATAAATAGCTGCTGCTTAAATGTTGAAAATATTGAAAAATACTAAACTTAACAAGTTTTATCTGATTTGCTAAATCACCAAATTAAGCCGCAATATGGCTATAACATAAGTGAATAAATCGTAATTGCATGTCAGAAACTCAGAAAAGTATTGATTTCCGTAAAGCAGATGTTCTCGAGTTTTCACTCGGAAAAATAAAGGTTACTCGAAAACGAAATCGATTTATTTTTTTGCATAATACTATGTATCAATCTTGAATTTTAAAGTATGGTCATTATATCTTTCAATCTCAAAACATTTTTAAACTACATAAGACAATTTAAGAGTAATTGTTATGTGACTATTGAATTTAAATTCTAAACCTTGACTCAACTAAAATTCAGCATTCAGCGAATTTTGTAAGAGTGCAGACGTTTTTCCGGTTCTTGCTTCGGTTTGCGCATGTTTGTCTTCGCTCAGTTTGCCGCCGTTCAGTTTGGTTAGCACTCGTCCGGCCGCATAATTCGGCAATTACTGAAACTCAGAAGTATTTGAATAATATCTGATTAAAAGCGTTTTGAAAGTTTGCTGGTAGGGAAGAATTATGAGCGACAGGAATTCTGGTACGCTTCTAGTAATTAGGGAGTTGGATTATGCCTCAAAATCTTATTTAGGATTTCTTTCTTAGAAAACATGTAGATTTCCATGTTTTATTGTTTGGTGACGGCATATTGTGATTATATTTAGGTTGTCTTTATTTTCACATGACTTGAATTTAATAACTGGTGCGTCAACTTGTTGCCTCAAAAATCTATTTTAACGACGCAATAGGTATTCATACTTTTGCAGTAAATTGTGTTTTATGAGCAAGATCATATCATGAGTTGGTCCAGGAATACAAGAGCTAGTCTAGTAATAAAGTGTTTCTATCCTTTTAGAGTGCAACAGCGATGAGGAAGAAAGTCTTTCTGAATTGGATTGTAAGCAATGTAATTTGAAGTTCGAGAAGTTGCAGGTTTATCTTGGAATTTCAGATTATGTTATGTAAATCATTGAGTTTGAAAATAATACACTAAAGAGTATTTGATCAAAGTTTTTATTACCTCTGTCAAAGTCTTAATCAGTTGTTTTTAATTAAAATTTTACATTTGATTTAAACAGAGGACATGAACGTTAGCACTTGATGTTTCAGGCATATAATTTGCATCTTCAATCTATGGCACATATACAGAAAACGTTAGAAAAAGAAAACCAAGGAAGCGATGTCAAAACATACAGTGGAAGATCTCTTTGTGACATTTGTGGCTTTGCCTTTTCTGGCGAAAAAGTAATCTAAACCACAGTTATCATATTTTATTTTTTGAGGTCTAAAGGATCATTCACATTAGGCTTACAAGATGCATTTAAAAGAAGAGATCCATTTGAAAAGATTGGAGATGATTAAGGAGGCTCACGTGAAAAGAGAAATGCAGGTGAGCTGGGTTAACTTGTGATATTTCAGTTTGGGGATGCCATGCTTAATATTATCCTGTATTTTTTTATCTCTATATAAATATTTAACAAGTTGATGAAGTAAATGTTCGTGCACAAATATACATGAATATTCATACAAACGATTTTTGGACTTTATAACCATTTTGTTAAATTTGGCCATGGTATGCCTTAACAAATATTCCATGATATCAGTTTACGAGTTATATTTTTTATTTGTGGAGTGAATCTCAATTTTACAGGAGGAAGAAGCTAAACAGGAGAAGGAGGCCTGTCAGAGAAAGATTGTCAATCATTTGAAAGGAAGAATACCTGATGAGGATTTTGAGGAATTCAATCCTGATTCTAATGAGCTGTATTGCAAGGTTTTATGTTCATAATAATGTTGATAAGTTAAGCACTGTTTTGGTAGGAAACATTAGTATTTAATAATGTTTATAGATATTTGTTGTGGTAGCTCTCTTGCAAGCCAAATTTCGAATTTTTCAGTTGTGTGATGTGTCTTGCTATGGCATGATTCCTTTTAAAATGCATCTTGATGGAGCCAAGCACAAGAAGGTGTGTTTTGTTTTAAATTTGTCTTTGACTTTGACGTGATGTTAGATGATTTAACTTTTGCAGAAATTGGAAAGGCGAGGATGTTAGTTGGTCAACATTTATAGTTTGTTCTCTTGTTATACTTTCCATTTAATAGTGGACGTTTATGTCTGCGTCAATGCTGAAAATTTGAAAATAAATTTTCTTAATGGTATTCTGGAAGTCAATATTTTCATGGTACGATGGCATGGATTTGTTATGTGAAGCAACTTCGTTTTCTTTGTGAAGTGGACGGTTCTGTGAAGGTCGATGATCTGGATAGGTCTATAGAAGAACTCATTGAGGATTGCAGAGAACCTCTAATAGGTTAAATTTAAATTTATACAATTTCGTCTAGTTTGCAATCTTTGGTGATGTTGATTGCTACATAATTGCATGCAATTATTATAATTACGTAATTTAAATTACTTATGCAAACTTTTTTTACGTTTTTCGATATTACTATGTATTACTCTTCATATAAACACTCTTTGAACATTTGAATATTTTATATATCCATTTGAGTCTCGCATTTCCTGTGGTTTTGTTCTGTTTAAAGCTGATGATCACTCAAACTTGAATATCTACTTGAACTTGCAGGACTAGAATATGTGACAGAATATAATGATGAAGAAGGCATCCATGATTACAGATATTTGTGTGAACTATGTGACACCAAGTTGATAGCCTCCCAAATCATTCATCATCTTACTGGCTTAACACACAGGCACAAATACTATGTAAGATGGCAATTGGTCTTTCATGCATTTATGTGATATGTATGTATTATTGTGCACTTGAACAATTTAGCAAGTACTATTAAATATCTGTAACAGGCAATACTGAGCATGGTGTGATTCCACAAGATTTATTGTTAGTTCGTTAAATTGATTTAGATTTTAAACTTCAGAAAATCCATGACCCTCGCATATATGAGTTTCTTTGGGGCCTTGTTCCGAGATCATTGAAGTCTGCCAAGGCCAGAGAATGTGCCAAAAAAACAGAGGCCCAAATAGGAAGAAAGAGTATTCGGTACCTGGGAGGTTAGTGATGTATTAAGGATGCATTTAGGATTTAAGATTTAGGTTCAGTTCGTTCTGCATTTTTGTCTTTTTTATTTTAACCGAGTAATTCCTGTAATTGTTTAGTTATTGGGATTGTACTGCACGTTACTGCTTGAGTTAGTATAGAAGGCTCTAAGAAATATCAGAAAATTTACGATGTTTGTAGAATCACCTTCTTATGATGCAGAGGATTTGGAAAGGTATTTTCCTAAAGGTAGGGACTTCTCAAGATCTCCCTATCATAATGCTTCAGGTTAGTTCAGTATTCTTTGCTTCATTCAGTAGCTTTGGGCTCGACCATTGACCATGTTTTGACTCTTGCAAAGAACTTTGTTATATTTGAAACGGCTTGAGTGCATGTAATTTCATTTAGGACACAGTTATAGAACCTATGCAAGTCATGGAGAAACGAGAATAGAGTCCAGAAAACCAGATTTGAAGCTCATTGAGAAAGGAATTGTGAGTAATTCTATTCAAATATATGACTTTATATTTTTGTAATAAATCTAAAAAGATCTGGAAAGTGAGGCATTTAGAGCCAAATGTTTTCCACATAAATTTTCATATAACTGGAAAATTGAATTTTGTCCCACTGTAGGAGAGATGCAATTTTGACTATGAGAGTCATATTGAGGCTGCAATTCACATCACTAACGTTTTAGTGGAGGCTTTGCTGAAGGATAAGCAGGACAAGCTCAAAAGGGTACTAAAATGTAGCATTTGAAATATTTTTTGTAGCTTCTGATCAATTATGGCTAATGTTCACTTTTATTGATATTATCTACTGCACTCAGCCTGCTTTTGTAACTTGAAAGGGTGAAACAGATGAGGAGCTGGAAAACAAAATAAAAAATTTGAAGAGAGTGAGATCTGTGGTAGACCTCTCTTCGGTCTCGGATCCTACGCTTTCCGATGCCATTCATGAAGCAAAGAAACTTGCCAAAGAAATAATCTTGGGTGACAGCTCGCTCATCAAAGTGACAAATTCTTTCCTTGACACCCTGGACAACAAACTTTTATTTTACATGGAGAAAGAACCGTACAAGAAGGGAGACGGTGATAGGGATGACAGTGCCAGAAATTTGGGTCACTTGGACGATTTAAGGCCCTCAAAGAAATTCAAGTTTGGTCTTTGAAGAAGTTCTGTGTATTCCATTGTTGGATTTAAATGCCTTCTCCTGATTGTGGTCTGATAGTACTTTACTATTTTTATGACCATTCTTCTTAGGAGATCATTGTCGGTGCCTTCTTGGTTTTTTTAATTGTCTGCAATGTTCTAATTTCGAGCATTGGCATATCCAGTTAGTCTTGGTGATGCAAAAACCTGAGGTGGTTAAATGATTGATTTTTGGCAATTTAAAGTTATTGTTTCTGATGACTAAAGAGTATTCACGAGCAAGGATAGAATTGCTTGTGAATCTATAGATTTGGTTGGAGACCTGATATCGTGTTGCCGTTTCTCTCTGAAGATTGTGCTGTCTTTTGTTTATTTTTAAATTGTCTGGCACCCTCCTTGTTTAACATCCAGCATTTATGTACACTTATCTTCATTCCCAGTTGGTAATTAATAGTAAGTAATTAATAGATTAAGTATTTGTGTTCATTTGTTGTGGCCTTAATCTGATATCTTGCTGGAATAGAGAAATTATTTGTGAAACTATACCACAAGCTTAATGGAGACTTGTTACTTGTTCGGATCACATACTCAAAACTGTTATAACAACTATTTTATTTAGCGACTAGCACGTTATACGTAGGGCTTTGTTTGGGATGGATCAGTAGTGTAGTAACCCTAACCCTAGGACTATACATAGGGCTTTATTTGGGGTGGATCGGTGGTGCAGTTAACGACATAGAAAATGTAAAAGCTGGGATTCACTCCTTTATTGTGTTGAGGTATAACATAGAAGTAATAGCACCATAGATATGAATACTTTGAAAATGCTCAGATGGACTGTTATTTAATGCATTGTTAAGTGAGAATGTGCAGCGGGGTCTGAAGATTGCCCTTTCTTTTAAGTACTTCTAGATACTCTATCATTTTGAAGCAGTACATGGCAATGGAAAGCCTGAACATGTTCCAGAGATGGATGCTCTTGTAGTAGAAGCCGTGCCAGATGCATTGGCAGGTGCCGAGCTGAAAGTAATTGCAAGCTCAGGTTGAGGTAACTGTTGGTGCAGATTTTATTTTAGGCAGACATGTTGGATAATAAAAGGAATCCATGCAGACCTTTTTTTGCAGCAAAGCTTTGGAACAGGCTTTTGACATGACTGTGAATGAAGCCACACCTGGTCTGCAATTGAGACTCCTTTCAAGGCCTCTGATGAGGTCATTGGTTTTCAATATCAGCAGCAGGGGCCTTGGAATCCTGTTAAGGATGTGATTGATCTCTTTGAAGAACAAGGGGGCTGATGCTCTGACAACATTGTCCTGTTAATCAAGTCAATTCTCATAAAGATGAGTTGATTAAATTGCAATTAAATTTTCTAGGTATCCTTTGGGGCCTAACCTCTCTTTCAGAGTAATTGCTGTTGAGGCCAGACCTGAGAGAGTTCCATGATCTCCCTGTTAGGACACATGCAAGCAATGGGTACATGTCAGGTACCCCCAGACTTGCAGAATGTTTCTTGAGACCTTCATTATCTCCATTTATTAAACTCATCCAAAGGTGACAATAATTGATACGAATGTCTTCTTTGAGGCTCTGAGTAGATTCCAATCACAATCATTAGATTTTCAGAAAAATCAAAAAGGCATGCATGCCACTATAGAAGTGGTGTGATATTTTATGTATCCCACAATTACAAATGTTATTTTTAATGCCAGACAACTCAGTTGGAAAAATCATCACTTGAAACCCAACAGTGATTTGTATTGACACTGAGGAATCACTGTTATAAATTCATAGAAATGCAGATTAAACAGCATTATAAATTTATTAGTAGAGTAATTAATTAAATTGTAGTGCAATTAGATTACTAAAGCTGTTTTAAAATTGACTGATTAATCAATGCTCTAAATACAATGATATCTTTTGGTCAATTTTGAAAACCTGATATAATCCATGATCCAGCAGAACAATGACTGGCTTTCCATTGACCTTGTTAACCAGTAGATTGCCTGGATGAGGATCGCAATGAATGAAACCCTTGACAAAGATCATCTCACTATAAAGCTTTCCCAGATTAGAAATGACCTGAAGTTGCATTTTTTTAAAAATTGAATTGAACAATGTATGACCAGTAATGTGACAACAATAATAGTTATATAAATATGGTATATATATACAACAGGTATAGAAAATGATTAACATAAGGTGGGCATATGTCTAACAAAGCATGCTTAAGTGAAGAATTATTAAGGCTTAGAATGAATAATTAAAATTGTGAAATAGCCTAAATCATAGGTGCAATGATGTCAAACTCATTTTATTAATTAACTTGTTTTTTATTTTTCTACTCATTAATTACTTCCTGATGTTAGTCTGTTACTTGAATTGTTTTCTAAGGCTAGGAATATATCATAATTTAGCATACTCCAACATCAATGCCAATTGTGGTGAAGTTAAGCAAAGATAAATTTTAGTAGAATTGGAACATAAGAAAGTTTTGGTCCAGACCTCCTTGATGGAAACATTGTTTTTCTTGTAGAATTGCATGTCTGCAATGAAAGATCCTTCACAGAACTCCATGGTGATAACCTTTGGTGATGTGACATTCCAATGCACCTTTGGAATCTAACTGACAAAATAGAATTAACATATCTGCAACCTTAATATGCATGCTTAGAAACATAATCATTTTTTAAAGAATTTGGTTTGCAATTATTCAAGATCAGACAATGACTGGTTACATCAAGAATTTTTTTTACTGGTTAAAAATCTGAATTCAATAATGAAATTGCCAAATCAATAATGATATTTAATATGGAAAAACAAAGATAAACATGGAAGAAGTTTAAATTAGCAACCTTCAGAAAGTCTAGATGAGCAAACATTTCCTGAGCTTTCTCGCAGTTTTTACCCTCGTGTTCAAAATTTAACTCTAGGGGAAGGTTGATCTTCGTTTCTTCTGCCAACCAACTGAATTCAAAATTCCTGAATAGCTTCGACACCTTAATGATCGTGGTGGATCCAAAAGTGATTACAGAAATCAAGAACAAATCAAAAGCACAAATCCAATCTGTCACTTACTCCCCAAAATATGACTTTCATGGTTTTAATGTCTGCATCTGAATTTTCTCTGACTGTGGGATGTTGGATCTTCACAACAACTTCCTCTCCAGATTTTAAAGTGGCTCGATGAACTTGTGCCAATGATGCAGAGGCTAGAGGATTCTCCTCAAAATGCGAAAAAACTTCCCCTACCTATGAATTAATCACATTGATTATGAATTTGCAACTTATTAAGTCAGTTAATAGTTGCGGCAGAATAACTTTGCTTTTACATTAGTAAATAATATGTATAATAATATGTAAATAATATGGTAATTGAAATCCTAATAAACAAACTTTTAAATTAAAAGCAATGCCCAATGAAAAAGACTAAAAAATGATACTCCAGAAAATTATAATCATCATATTTAAAGCAAAACAACATTCAGAGACAGCTTTTACCTATATCTAATAAAAGCATTTCAATTTTATATTCATAACCCCGGGATGTACCTAAGGAAATGATGATACATAAATAGTTGATTGCCTTTAGATCAAATAATTACATAAAGCATTCCAAATATCAGCTAATGCAAATCAAGCACATAAGTCCAAACCCTTCTTACCTCTTTTCCAAACTCTTCCTTAAAAACCCTCTTGATCTCTTCAACAGAAGAAGTGGGAGAGTTGCTGTGAAGGACTTTCATGACATTGACATATTCAAAAGGCAGGAGGTAGTCAAGTGAACCAATATGTTGCCCCACTTTTATAAAGCAGCCCCCATTCTTGCCACAGAGGTCCCTCAGCCTAACTGCTGATCTGTAATGTACCTGCATATAGATATGTAAATGCACAATATTGTACAAAATGAGTTCAAATAACTAACAAAATATTATCAACTAAAGTATTATCAAAAATATAATATCTACACCAGCAGTGAAATGAAAATGTCTGAGAACAAACTTTACAAAAATTGTTGTTATGACATTAAAATAATGAATTGAACCATACCTGCGACCGAACATCTTGATATTTTTCGGTTGACTTGTCTAAACCTCTGAGAGAAATTTTGTAATCAACAGCTATTTTTGCTACCTGAACTCGATGGATATTAAATTGAAGATGGTCATAAAATGTTATCTTTATTAGGACAATAATTATTAAAGTATTGCTAAAATCAACAAGTCGTTCTAAAACATCTGTATGAAAGTAAAGATCGCATGTTTTTAGCTCACCGTCCAAGCTGCTCTCCCAAAACGTACAGCTCCTATACCGTAGGACGACCAGTAGTCTCTCTGCACATAGCAATATCCTACAGAACCTGCTATCAACGAGTAAAAAATGGGACGCATGGCGATCCCACCCACTCAACAAAAATAACCTTGATTCTCACAATGCTAGAAAGGGAACATGAGATTGCAAATATATTCAGTTGAGAACTGCTGGGAAAATTGAATTTAATTTTAAGTGGTCCTTATTTATTTAGAAACATATGTTTATTGCATTTAAAAGTGAATTCTCACACCTCAGCATAGCATGTTAATAACTATTTGTAACATAAATAATTTATATAAAAAGGAAAGTGAATATTACATTGATTTAAGGAAATCATTTACGACTTGAGCGCAGCCAACAACTAAAACTTCAAGTTTGTCAAGAATATATTAAAGTTTAATGCCTTAAACAATTGTTAACCCTATCAGATGGTATCTCTATCAAATTTACTTTGGATTCCGTCCGCTAATGAGAACGAAGCATACTTAGGCCTATATTCTGGTGGATAATATCCATGAATCAAAAAAAAAGTGTCTTTCTTTTATCTCAAATAATTAAACTACCTTAATAAAGGGAGAACCCTCCCAGCAAAGTAAAGCACAAAAATAAAATTTGCCTTCAAAATTTTAAAATCCTTAGTATGTTACACCTCACAGGAAATTTTTAATTAGAATAAATTTGAAAAGAGAAGAAATCATATTAATACATCAACTAGCTGCTTTGAGGCTATCTGTTGCCCCAATACTAGCAGATTTTCCAAACAAAAGAGCAGCGGTTCGCATCCATACAGTTTTCGTATTTTATGTTTTACATCGAATTATATAAAGTGATAAACCGTTGTATGACTTAACCCCATTTAAGGTCAACAGGCAAACCCGTAAAATGGGATGCTCTCTGCCAAATTACCCAACACAAGGAAAAACGTTTCAACGAAATAAACTTTTAATTCTTGCAAGTTTTCAGCCTTCATTTATTAAGAGACTTTATGCTATAATTTTAACATTTAAAGACTGGAATATGATAACCAAAATAAAAGCAGGATGCAGTGGAAAACCATCATCAAAATAGCAGCTCCAGAACTCAAGTAAATTTGCCAACAAGAACTTAATTAAGCTCCTCAAGATGCAACTTATACTTAGACATTAGTAGGATTTTCTATAATATTGACTGGGTCACATACAAAAACATGGGCTTTGACAAGACCTCCATCAAAAATGGGCATTAAGCAGTCGTTTAAGCAGGTATCAAGGTTTCAAAAACCACTTTATCAAATGCAAAGCCCATGCATCGCACCCTGCATAACTTCAACTACTTGGTCACAGGACACATTTATCGCTAACTGTTAGCCCAGTTGTGGCAACCATAGCAACACAGACACCCCAAAGGTAACTGTAAGATTGATCCAGCATCTCATTGGCCTTTTTCAACATCCACACCATGCACACATCACCTGCTGCAAGAGGCAAATGCCGTGCCTCCCCAAAAATAAAGCACATTCTTACACTAAATCCTGCTCCAAAAGACATCAGGACTCACCACCCCACCTCCAAAAAAAGCAACAATCCACCATCACATACAGTTTCAATAGAGAAACCGTGCAATGAAGTCCGGCACTGCATTACAACATCGTAAAGCCAAAGGAAATTCATGTGCTGTAACCACTTTTCGCCATAATAAATGCCAGCTGATGATCTTAACTAGAGACTACCTTTGGGGAAAAGCTTGATACGTACATCTGACCAACATTACAAGCACGACGAGCATCTCAGAACAAATCAAAACTCCTGTTGAGAAAAGGCAATCTCAGAAAAAGAGAGGGTACTCTGCTCAGGATGAACATGACTCACTTCCACAGCACAAAGCACACCAACACAACCTCACAGAAACAAATCAATTACAGAACCCAATTGCTACAAGGCAATGATCGCATTGCAATCACTTGTCTTCCCAAGCCCAGAAGCCTTCAATTCCAATTTTTGGGAACCCATTCAATCTGCAATTTCAAGGCTCAACATAAAGCACTTAAGACAAAATTCACAACACAAGACTTTATTGACCTTTGAAAAATCCTGACACACCACTTAAAGAGTTACTCAGTTATATCAAGTAAAACCATAGAAATGCCTGCTATCATGGACATCCAAACCCACTTTTGTGAGTTACCGAACCCGGGCCTAATCCAAGCAGCTGGTTCAATAAGGAACTCTTAATAACAAAAACAAACCCAATGTCAACCACACACAAAGGCCCAATCCAAACTAGTGATAAAACAGGAATCACAACCTACTAAAGTAGTTTATATCCAAAATAAATCTAAAAAAGAAACTGGTGAAGCAGTACTTTGCAAAACGAACTAAGTCGATCACTTCGAGCTGGTGTACTTCGTGACGGCCTTGGTACCTTCACTAACAGCGTGCTTGGCCAATTCCCCAGGGAGCAACAAACGGACAGCAGTCTGAATTTCTCTACTGGTGATGGTCGAACGACGGTTGTAGTGAGCCAAGCGAGAAGACTCTGCTGCAATTCTTTCGAAGATGTCGTTGACAAAGGAATTCATGATGGACATGGCCTTGCTGCTGATTCCGGTGTCAGGATGGACCTGCTTCAAGACTTTGTAGATGTAGATGGCGTAACTCTCCTTCCTCTTGCGCTTGTGCTTCTTGTCACCAGTACGAACTGCTTTGGCTTTGCTGGCGGCCTTCTTGGCACCCTTACTTGCTGGTTTAGGAGGCATAACGACGATCTAAAGCGCGAAAACCGGAGTAGAGGAAACTGTAGACAATGGCGACTTCAAAAATATCCTTATATATCAGCTTGCTGCGTCAATTGATCACGTGAGAGTGTGCATAATTAGCCCACGTGATAGATTGACTAGCAATTTTGGCCAATCATAAAAGAGTATTTGTACCGACTTTTGCATAAACATATTTATATTTTAAAAATTAAGCCAAATTTAAAAATTTTCACATAAAGATTTAAAACATAATTTTAATAACGTAAAATATTTGATTAATTATGTTACTCTTGTCAAAGCGCATGCGCAATTAAGAGCGCTAAAAATCCAAATATGGGTCCTGGGCGCGAAAATATTTCTTTTAATTAATCATATTATTTAAGTAATATTACATTTTAGACATAAACCAGATCCATAAGTAGAAAATATTTCTAGTCAATTTGAAATTTTTGAAGAGGGATACGTTTAAGAATATGTGGCATATGGCGCTGCTCAGTTTGAATACATAATAAAAATTAATTAACCGAATGGGTCTGGTTTGGTCGTCACAGTCGGGATGACGATTCTTTTACATTCTAATGCCAATCCATGGATTTTGATTAGTGTATGTGCCGTCTAACATGTCAAATTACGTTCGGATTTTGAATTTTTAGTTATGTTCCAAAATAATTTTATTCAATACTTATGAAACTTCTAAAAGTTTAGATCCCCATGAAACTCCTGTGTAAACTTAATAAAACTATTATCATATTATCCTTTTTAACTAAATTTAAACTTTAACTGGCGGCCTTGTTTATTCTAAAGCTTTCGGAGTTTTGAAGTTGGATAGGATCACTTTTAAATAAATATTTACTTGTCGGAGGTTTTGAACTATCCGCTCTGAACTTATTCATCTCCAAAACATGAATTTGGAGGAGACCCAAGTTTTAAATTTATCACTAGACGATGAGACTGAAGATGAAGCTGAAAAGGCCCCTCTCAATACAGTAAGGCATTCTTTGCGGGGTTGTTTATTTGTATGGGGCTGCCACTTAGCTAATACGTTTGTGTTCTAAATTGCATTTTAATTCGTACACTAGTTAATTGCATGTCGTAGTTGATAACATTTTGAACATGCTTTGTATATTATTTTGATGCAGCAGGTGGCAACATTGGATTTCCGGAATCTTTTAAATGGAGATAGGCATATGGTTTTTCCGATACACAAAGGTTAGAAGAAATTCAATCGTTAAATTGCATTAGGGTTTGCCAAGCCATTTGATGATGGCTATAAATTTAGAGGGACCAGTTTTGTTGATGCCCCATTCCTTAGAGAAGTGAGTAATATTTGTACTGCTTTGCATGGAATTTGTGTTTTGAAGGTATAAACAGAATAGGAAGAAGTTCTGAGTGTGAAATATGTATTCAGTCAGAGGTAAGACAGTTTTGAAGCCCTAAAATTGTTATTATAAACTATTTTGAAGTTTTCAATTACTTTATGTAGTTCCTGTCCAAACATCACTGCACTATTGAATACATCAGTTCTACACATCTGATATTTGATTGTGGGAGCATAAATAAAACAAAAAAGAATAAGGTTTGAGATTATGAGTATTATTTATTGCTTTACAATCATTTTAAAGAATGTCTTATTTCAGTTTAATAAGTGATAATGATAATCAAATTTTGACTCTGGTCATTTAGAGCATTTAGGCTGTTGTCTATTAACATCCATTACATAACTAAATGATTAGGGATTATAATCTACATTATTTGTGAGAGGCAAAGTCTTTAGCATTAAACCAAAGGCTAGTAAGCAGCACTATAGTGCTCCTTCCTGAAATCACAAGCTATATTTTGTACTTGACACATGTTTGCTACCATTGAGGTCAATGGAATGTGATCACATGAACTTATTGCATATTAACAAATAATTATTGGATAAAGTCACTTGTTTCAACACATTCTAGATATTTTTGATTCCTGAAGTGCGATATGAATTGAGGAATGGAGATGTTCTGAAGTTTGGTGACATTTGCTGTGAATACAAGTTCAACACAAATGATGTTGGTAACATTTCATGATTGAATCAATTTTGTGATTAGCTTTGTTTTGTCACATTCCTGCATTACAATGCATTTATCTGGCTTTGTTATCCACATTTATGCTTAAATGTTATTGGATTGGGGTTATTGCCATAAGAGTCTGATGTGTCATGCCTATATGTAACTGGATAGCAAAAATTATAGGTTTCATAATAAAAAAAACATTGTGTGTACAATCTCATTGTCTTTCAGTATTGCTATTTAACATTTTTAAGTAATTTTTATCATGTTTTGATCAAATAGCTGAGTTTTTTTTGTAAAGAACAATGTGAATATTTTTTGTTTCATCTTCAGACAAACAAACAATTTAATGATACAGCAACAAGTAAACCTCTCCACAATAAGAAACTCTCCAGCAATGATAAACTCCACCCTAGTTATGAAAAGAAGAAAGATGATGATGAAGATGAAGATCTGATGGATGATTGTGACAATGACAGCACCATGAGTCAAGATCTCCTGATGAATGGTGAAAATGAGGTTTGGTCAGATAGTAATTTTGATACATCAATGGCCAACATCTTTATTTTGATTTCTTTAAAGATGGCTGCCATGAACTTTTATGATTTAAGTACAACAAATGAAGATGGTGATGCAGAAGATGTTAAGCCAGGTCTTGGTTTTTCCTACAAGTTGATTCAAATAGATCTCTGAGTCATCATCATCATCATCATCATCATCTCCATTATTAAAAATATTTCATCAATTTTGTAATGTTTCACAATTGAAGAATTTTTGTTTTATACAATATTTAATAATAATAATAATAATTTATGCTTGAATGCCACAGAAACCATTGAAGGTAAAACATCTTGCACATCAACTAAATCTTCAGAACATTTGGAACAGAATCAGATATTAGAGAAGGTAAAGGATAATTACATTGGTCATGAAATAGAATCAATTTAATACCTATGGTACATCATATGATTTCCATATCTGAGATATCTAGCTTCTATCTCTTTGGAATTTCTAATCTCTTGGTTTCTATTATGTGTACAGTTTATGTATGACTGTATATATTTATACGAATGATTATCAATTTCTTGTTTGTTTTAGTTTATTTATTGCCTGCAATTTATCTTGCTTTTATAACAGATTCCCAGAAATTCAGAAGAGGAGTTGACAGTCCCTGAGACCTGTAAAGCAGGTGACAACGATAATGCCAGTAAGATTTTCAATGAAACTTGTGAGTTTGAGGAGCGTTCATTCAGTGATTACTTTCAATTAGTGAATGTGGAGCCAGAGATCTGCCATCCAAATACATCAACTCCCAATCAGGCACATCCTTCCATGCTCAAGTTGTTTGTTGACTCCTCCCCTGAAACAGTGAGATCATAAATTTTTGTGAATGGATGCTGTGTATTTATGACAATAATAGGTAATAAATGAATAATTGAAATTGAAACGACTAATGAAATTTCATTTCAAGTCCATCCAATGAATAAGAATAATGATGATGATGGTAATGGTGATGATGATAATGGTAATGATGACATTAATAATGCTGGCTATGAAATTAAAAAGAAAGGATTTTATTCAGGATAACAAGCTCATTGAAAGTGATGTCAATCATTCAGTTGTTCCCCAGATTCAGACAGATTCTCCTGTGAACCCTGTAAAAGTTCCTTCCATAATTTAATTTCCATTGTTTGTATTAAAATTATGTTTTAATTGGTTTGTAATTAAGTTGCAGGCATGTGTTCAGACTAAAAGTCTCAATGTTTTTGATACTCCCTTTATGTGTGAAACTCCTGACCCAAAGGATGATAAGAATGTGAAAGGATCTGTTAAAGATGATAACCACAATGATTCACAGTTTGCTGCTGAAACACAAGATATTGATGAAGTTGTTTCAATTTATTCATTAAGATTCTAGATATATTAGATCTTATTTATGTTTATGCATAAAGTATATTAGCTGATGCCCAGAATGCTTTATATATAAGAGGTGACGGTTACTAGAATACCCAAGCATTTATATAGCATATCTATGAAAGGAGGGAATTCTTGACCATAAGGGAGGTTGCAAATACAACATAATAACATCGTTGTGATTGAACTGCTACGTGCAGAAATGCAACCCTGCAATGCTGTAAAAATGCCAAAAATGATAAAATTATTTGATCTATTTCTTTTGATAATTACTTTCTTAGATATATAATTTTTACATTGCATCTTAATGCATAATTTAAAATCTTTAATTAATTGTTTAGGCTCCAAGTCACCAGTCTAAAAGAAGGAAGTTTACTGATTCCTTGGTTGGATCAATGGGTGTAACAGAAATTCCTGAAACCCCGGAAAAAGACCAATTTGACTGTCACACTCCCGTTGCTCAAGCATCTAATTTGAGGCTGAGACGTCGAAGGGACAGTTCCAGCTACGGTGATGATGATAATTCGATGTCTGACGATGGTCTCGAGTTGAAGAGGAAGCTGTTCTTTGACAATGACAACGTGGAGCGGTTGTTTACAGGATTCGCTAAGAATGCCTGTGTTGGATCTCATGAAACATCAGATGAAGTTAAAACTGGACCTGTTTCTACAAGGAGCGTTGATGGAGGAGCAAGTCCTATTTCCATTTGTGAAGATATTGGGAACTCTGAAGTTACGAAGAACAATAACGATTCGATAAATGCAAAGGATGTTGTCGTAACAGTTTCAGCCGTTGATGAAGATTTGCAAGCACATGTTGAAGAAGTGTTGTCATCTTCTAGTGATAAATTGACCAATAAAGAACTTGAAATTAAGACATCTAAAGGCTGTGATGAATCTGAAGATATGAAGGCCAGAGAAGTTGTGGATCTTCAAACTAAAAATTGTGATGACAAAATTATGGTGGAAGTGCACCCTCAGCGAGCGATCAGTGATGATATTGAAGCAAGCATGGAAAGCGAATGCATCATCAAATCGGGAGATGAACCTCTCGGAGAAAACATGATTTGTGATTCCAAACTGACAGAATATAGGGATTTAAAAGGTGTTTGTGATTTGATTCGAGAGGTGCCAACAGCTGAAGAAAATGAAAGATCTGATGATATACAAGATGTCTCTAAGAGCCTGGAAGAAATTATTGACAAACCTCCTCAATCCAGGAAAGATTCTAATGTTACCCCAGAGACCAAACGTCTCTCTCGAGATCTATTTCCTAAATCTTATGCTCACAGAGATAATGCATTAAAGAACTCTACACCTAAGTCATCAAAAAATTCCAAGCAAAAGCCAACCAGTTCACTGAGTCATAATTTGAGTCTAAATATTAAAAAATGCAAAACGCCCAGTTCGAGCAAAAGATCGGCCAGCTTAAAGCAGATAGCCAGTAAAAAGCTGGTCAAGAAGAGCACTTCCGTCTCAAGAAAGAAACTCTTTGGAAGCATTGACAATGAATTCGAACTGAACTGCATTGAAGACCAATTCGATACTCTCAGTCAACGGAAAAAGAGCAAAGAAGATTCTGTCAAAGAGGAGGCATCGAATGCTAAGGTAATTCAGAGCATCGTCACCGGGAGTCTGTCCACGACAGCATTTAAGAATAAACTAAAAGAAGGCCCAAAGAATTCTAAGAGAAAAGCATTGAAATCAATGTTAATGGATATCGAAGCTAATCGCGAAGATGCAGAGAAAACAGTCGGTAATTCTAAGAAAAGTCCATTGGAAAGGAGAGTTAGTAGGAGAAGTAATAAAGGAAAAATGAAGACCAATCCTAACTTTATGTTTTCATCCAATGAAGCTGATGCCAGCATCACTGGTGTTGATCCAAAGACAAGTGATCCTGAGATTCCTGTCAAAAGCAGAAAGGCGAATGTTCTCTCATCGAGCTTGCCCGACATCAATTGCAATTCTTCAAAACTTGACACAAAGTCACAAGAATCACTTGGCCTTGATTCACAACTGCGTGACTCAAGTACGACTAAAACCGTCCATTCGAAGGTTCGTCCAGTTTCTACTTCAACTAAAGCAGAAGAGAAAGCAGCCCTTGACAACTTGAAAACTCCAATTGATTCTGATATTATTCCCCTTGAGGAGGTCAGTGCTGTCAAAACAAAGAAAAAGAATGTTTACAGGAAGTCAAGTGCCCGGACCACGGCACACGACTCGTTACAAGATGTCAAAAAGGAAGACGTCAAAGTCAAAGACAAATTTGACGTCAAGATTGAAGCTCCTCTTGATGATGTAAAAGGTGAAATTGACATGGATTGTTTAAAAACTGATGCAGTGACCAAAAAAGTCAAAGATGCAAAGAAGGATATAAGACTTGATGTTAACAAAAGGGATCAAGACAGGGTAGTCAAGGGTAGGAAGGGAAAGCCTTTGAAAGTAGAAGGACAAGTTGTTGTTGATGATGGTGAACCTAAAGTTAAGAAAAGGAATACAGACAATAATTCAAGAGATGATTCTATGGCAAATAGTGCAAAATCAGACCCAAAGCACATTTTAAAACCTATTCCTTTTAATGATGATGATGACGACAATTTTATGGAGGAAATAACAAAAATTCAACCCAAGAGATTTAATAAAAGTATGAGGTCAAAAAGCAGGAAGGCTGCTGATGCAGAGGTCACGGACAAGGTCAGTTCGCAGAGCAGGCGAACGAGGAAGAGCGTCATCACCGATCCGACCAACGAGTTCTCGGAAGTCGCGACAAAATCAACAAAATCAGAGACTGAAAAGGATCTTGACGATGAAGTAAATGAGGGTGAAAAACACAAAAAGAGGAAACATGATGATGATGATGATTGCGATGAAGGCAGTTTCCTGAAAAAGAGGAAACACGATGACAAAACCGGTGATGAAGAGGAAGTCCTGAATTTGAAAAGCTTCAGGAAAAGCAAAGCAGTTGAAAAACAACGACCAGAAGAAGGAGATAGAACGGTCTGCGATCTGAGTATCGATGATTTTGTGCCTTCAAGGAAAAGCAGTAGGTCTCGTAAAGGTTGGAGTTGTTTTTAAATTAAATTAAAATTAAATTAAATTTAAATTAATTGTCAAGCCAAAATTGCTAACTCATTAACGATTTAAATGATTTGATCTTCTAGTCTCCACCATTGTGGTTCGTCAGGAAGAGAAACATAAAATTCTCTTCACAGGTGTTCGTGAAGAAGATGCACTGAAGGTAGAGGAGGATGTTTTATGTAATAAGTGCAAATAATATTTATGTTGGGTGGAGTTGATATTCATGAAGTTTTGTAAACTTCATAACTTGCAATCTATTGACAGTCAAGCATTGCTGTTAAATCGTGGTTATTATATTAAATTGCTGCTTTTAAGACTCTGAAATTAAATTTATCCATTTGCTTAAGTTTATAAGATGTTAAGATGCATGAGCTTTAGAAGCTTTTACATTATAATTTTGGAGTTGTAATTGTAAATTTGATTTCTTTAGACACTGAAGAAACTTGGAGGAGAGGAGGCAGAGTCTGTTCTGGAATGCACGCACATAATCTCTGACCAGGTTATGATTCTACATCATTCATGTTTGACAACATTTTTAAACCCGATCTGCATTGTTATTAATGAAATGTGGTTGTGGTAGTACAATTATAATTGCCATTATATGATGCTGCTTGAACATTGCGCTGGACAAAAATCAACGGACGGGAACGAAAAGTGACACCTGCTGTCGACGAAAGTAAATATCCCCGATGACTTGTGTCGAGCCAAAAGTGAAGTCGAGTTGGCCTGAAGACCCTCGGCGTCTTCGCATACCAACCTCTGCTTGCAATGACCTATGGCAATAAGGCACGATTGGCTACTCAGGAGAGGCTGATGATATGACTCCATGGCTAAATTTATAACAATTATTAAAATTATTATTATATAGCAATACTTTAAAAAACTGTAAATGCAAAAATGTTTCATGAACAAATTACATCAATCTTAATAAAAATGATCAAATCTTTGGATGACCTGATGCATCTTTTTTAGTCTAAATTTTAGTTTAATAAATAAACAATTATGGTAATTAACCTCTAAAATATTTTAAAATGCATTTCACAAAACCACAAGTTAATATTAAAGTGCATATAAAAAACAAAACAAAACACAGACGAAATTGTTGATCAATTGAGGAAAACATGAAAGAATGATTCAAAGAATTCCACACATGACATCCATAAATGATAGCTGTCGTTTTATGATGAATGAGGGATTAATTAAGTTAGAGCCATTAAGGATATAAAAAGAACCGAGCCTGAATGCCAGGATGGGGCTTAATGAAGGGAAGCATAGTGCGTAATGGGCTTCCACCGTTTCCGTCGGTGTTGTTGACTGCCTTGGGATTCTGTGTTTTCTGAAATATTTATTTCATCTAATTTATTGTTTAAGTGTCTTTTAAGGAGGCATTATCAAATGCAAGTCATCATATTGATTGATTATTTATATTTCCTTGTTGTTGGTTAATTCCTGCATATTTGTAAATGTTCCAAACTTATAAATGATTTTACTAACTATTACTAATTTACTAACTATTCTCTTATTGACTGATGCTCTCAAGTAACATCTCAAAGCAAATAATTAAGTTGCATGTTTGATCTGAAATCCTGATCGTCATCGTCATCTTCATCATCAGGTGAGAAGGACAATAAAGTTCTTGTGTGGCATGGCCAGAGGCATTCCAATTGTTTCCATAGAATGGTTGAAGGAATGCAAAAAACAGAAAAAATTCATTGGTTTGAAATTATCTGTTATAAATGATTGAACTGAATAATTACTCAAACTAAACCATACTAATTAAGTAACATAAATAAATCAATTGTAAGTTAACCATACTAATTAACATAAATAAATCAATTGTAAGTTAACCATACTAATTAACATAAACAAATCAATTATAAGTTAACCATACTAATTAACATAAACAAATCAATTATAAGTTAACCATACTAATTAACATAAATAAATCAATTGTAAGTTAATTCAGTTCACATCTAATGTTTAAAACTGGCATGTTGAATTTTTAACTCAATTTTAAACTCATGTTTCTGATTCTTGTCAGACGCCTGGTCGTACCTCATCAAAGACACCGAAAGTGAAAAGAAATTCCAATTCGACCTCAAAGAGAGCCTCAGTCGTTCTGCTTCCAGCAAGTTGTTCGATGGTCTCACGTTTCACATCACGAAAAACGTCAAACCCGAGCCATCAGAGATGAAAGGTTATTTTTTTAATATTTTGTTTAATTACTATTTTTTATAAATACTATTTTTACAATATTTTCTTATATTTATTACAAATTGCAAATTTGTATGATGTAAAATTGCGCTTTGTGATACGTGGACGGATTTTAACAGCTTAAAATATCCTGAAAAACTTTGACGTTGCTTTACATTTAAGTTTTGCACTTAAAATTAATATCCAATGTGGAAGTGAAATAAGGTCATTTAAGAGTTCCTGGTTTTTGTTGTCAAGTGTTTTTTATTCTTCAGAAATCATAAATTGTGCTGGTGGAAAGGTTTGTTTTAATTTCTACTGATGTTTCTGATGCTTCATATAGATGCTCGAGTCTTTACACTATTGCTTAACTAACAAATTAACTAATTAATTAATTAATTAACTTACTGATTAATTAATGATCTTGTTTGATTATGTAATAACTGTAACCTTTATTAGGTGGTCGATTCAATGCCAAGAAAATATTCTGACGAGTTGATTGTCATTTCTTGCGTTGATGATTCAAACTCGTGTAAAAATCTCCACAAACTTGAAATTCCCGTCGTCTCGTCTGAGTTTGTCATGACGGGAGTCCTCAGACACGTCGTAGATCCACTTGGGTTGGTTTTTGTTTGTCATTAATGTTATTATTATTATTTATTATTTATTAATATTGTTATTAATTAATATTATTAATATTATTCAGTTGATTATTTAATTATACTTTGATTTATTCTGAGAATGCGTCTTGATTTGGCCATTGGTCAATGTAAATTATTGTGATGAGTCACCATTGCCACAGTGAATAAATTGTTTAATACAGCAAATATAATGCTTAATTTTTAACAATTATTATAACCATTTTAAGTAATTATTGAGTATTAAGTAATTTTATTTACAATTACAGATTTAAACTGCTTGACTCAACATCCTTGAATAAAAGCGAGATGGATACCTCACAAAAAACTGAACGAGTTACTCAGAGGAGGAAGAGATGACGACGACGATGATGATGATGATGTCTTCTCAAATGACTGGCCTTGAAGGATGTGCATCTGCAGAATGTTATTGCAATCCAGCAAAATCATCCCATTAATCATAATTACAATGTTTGGTGCAAGAGTAATGTTTATGTTTCGACCTTTTTTTGGCTGTCCTTATCAGAGTGTCAACAAGTGTTTACACGTTGGAGTAAACCTTTGGATTAAATTGCAGATTTATTCGTGTCACTTGCAATTTTTGATGAAAATAAGTAAATATCTGTTGCATATTGAGTTTTTTTTATGCCGAGGCACCAATTTATTTATTAAGAACTCTTAAAAATTATTGTCTCCTAATTTGCCAGATTTTATTGAACCACAGGATAATTCTTCGTGTTCATTTTTCTGCTTTTTGATGAGAACAGATTACTTTTTTCCACAAAATTGGAAAGAAATTCTACAATTCATTTGCCTAATCCAATTAATTCAGACTGATCTGAACTTTGTAGTTTTACTTGCTTGGCATAGAATACTGCCTGAGTTTTTTGACTTCATTCTGGTCATTTGGAGATGATTAGTTTCCACCAGTGCTCTCCATCTGAATCTGTAAGAGACTTTTTAGGTCATGGTATTAAAATCCTATTTTTCCTATTATCCTATTATAAAATAGGATTTTAATACCTCAAGGCCAGGGGGCAAATCTAGAATGCTTTAGTTCTTTGGGAATGCAAAATTTGGAAGAATAAAAAGAATTTGACAACGGGAAGCTGACCTAGAAAAATGTGTGAAAATATTAAATTTAAAGGTCGAATCATTATTGTTTTTAAATGGTTTCATAACATAGTAATTGTGGTGAAAACTTAGATCTTAACATTTAAAAAAGAATTATCTAATTCAGTTTTTGTTATATTTTCGTGGTATTCATGATATCATTAATTCAGCTTTACTAGTAATAACCGAGTTTCACTATATGAGTTATATAGTTAAAACATTATCTCAAGCAAATTTTCAAGGAAAATGTCACAATATTGATATTGATTTTGTTGTGCTTAAAGCAGTGTTAAATTTTTTTAAATTAGCGGACAAACAAATAACAAGATATAAAAACCGCATTATTGTAATTTGTAATTAATTGTCCAAACAGAATGAAAAAACTCTCTTGTGGATAGCCTGGGATAATGATAAAAAAACACTAAATTAGGCAAATATTAAATAAAATTATATCAATGAAACAAAGCAAAAAATAAGATATTCATAATTTTATTTAAAAATAAATCTTCATGCAAAGTCATGAAAGATTGTTGAGCTAATTCAGTTTTACTCTCTCTCAGTCTTGGTGATTTGCTTTCAAACTCGTAGTAATTGGAGCTGCTAGATCTGAGCCGAAATTCTAGAAGCACGTAAATTATCGAGTGAAAGTTTCAGAAAGGACATAAGCAAGTGAGTTAAGCTAGATATTTTTTGACGGTTATTTCGTTTAGCTCTTGATTTGTCCTTGACCTGGCATCATAAATGTTAATCAGACGACCTGTGCCATTTGGTAGACAACCGACCACCTGGGGTCGTTTGCATCAGTGGCTTAAAGTTTAATTTCTCCATTGGACTTGTAGGTTTTTGATAATTTCCGAACAAAAGTAAGGTCGCAACGGAAATCAAGATGGTCATTATGGTTTCGAAGTTATTCGGATCGGGAGGATTTAGAAGTATCAGCAAATGGGCAAAGGGGGCTCAAAAACGATTTTTCTCGACCGAACCTTTTCAGCCAATATATGGGAGATTTCCTAAGACTATGACTGCTGAGGAAGCAGTTACTGCAATCAAATCAGGTTTTGGTTATTGCTGAAGAATATCGCTGAGTATAAGGATTATATCAAATAATTTTTGCTTTTATAAGGAATGAACGTCTATGTTCAAGGGTGTGCTGCCACACCAAATCTTCTTGTTGATGCCATGGCTAAACATGGCAAGAAGGAAAATTTATCAAATGTTAAAGTATTTCATATTCATACTGAGGGTCCTGCAACTTATACTCAGGAAGATTACAAAGGTTGGTTTTATAACTTTGAATTCTTGAAATTTCTTGTTGAATTTTCATGTTATCAATGAGAATTGAACTAAATTTTAAGTAACTTTCCAGACCATTTCAGAAGCAATTCATTTTTTATTGGGAAAAACTGCAGAGAAGCCATCAATGCTGGCAGAGGAGATTTTACGCCAATTTTTCTGAGTGAAGTTCCGCAATTGTTTCGCAAAAACATCATCCAGGTAGATGTGGCCCTCATCACAGTATCACCTCCTGATGCACATGGTTTCTGTTCCATGGGCACAAGTATTGACACAACCAGGGCGGCTCTTCAAAGGGCTGAGTATGTAATAGGTCTGTGAAGAAAGATTTCCATTGAATTATTTATCAAGGGCATTTAACTTCTATATATGTAGTAGCTTAATTGAGCATAGAAATATAACAATATGTTTTTTTTTATTATGAAACAGCTCAGATCAACAAAAACATGCCAAGGACATTTGGAGACAGCAGCATTCACATGTCTCACTTCGATGTGATGACTGAGGGACACATTGATCTGCCAACGCTTCATGCCGGTGATCCAACTCCTGAGGAAGGGAAAATTGGTGAACTGATTGCTGAAAATCTGGTTTCTGATGGTGCTACTTTGCAAATGGGTGAGAATTATTGAAGGCAGATTTTCTTTCTTTCATTTATAGTTAAATTATTATGAAATATTTTAATTTTTTTAAAAATTGTTTTTCCAAGTTTTGTCTGGTTTCAGTATTTATTAGAGGCTTTTATTTTATATTTTCCAATAACTAGTCAATGTTACGTACTAAGCTCCTTAATAACTTGATATTTGGGGGTTGCTCCATGACCTTAAAGATTGCAAAATATTGGTCATTTTGTATAAAGTATGATTAGTACTGAAGTGAATTGGGGAATGATTTTCAATTATTAGAAAAGAATTTGATCAAAAATCATGAATATTGAATTAAAATAATTTTTAACCACAAAAGGATAATGACATATGACAAATTATGCAATTACAAATTACCAGGAATTGGGTCCATACCAGATGTGGTTCTCTCAAAGCTTTCTGATCACAGACATCTTGGTATTCATTCTGAAATGTTCAGTGATGGAATAATTCCATTGATTGAATGTGGAGCCATCACAAACTCTCAGAAAGTCATCCAGCAAGGAAAAATTGTCGGCAGCTTTGCCTTTGGATCCAAGAAGTTGTACGAATTCATCAACGATAATCCTCTTATTGGTACTGGCTCCTTGTTGATGATAATTCCTTAGATTAATTGAATTTACCTTAATAATACATTAAAAGTAATTTTCATTACATTTAGTTACAAGGAGAATAATAGATAGGAATTGTGAAACCAAAATTATTTCTTGAAGCAATGCAGGATGCTGGATACGTCAACAATCCAGTGGTCATTGCCCAGAATCCAAAGGCGACGGCCATCAACTCTTGCATTGAAATCGATCTCACGGGACAAGTTGTGTCCGATTCCATCGGCACGAGAATGTATTCAGGTAGGAGGGGAAACCTTGTTTGTTATGATTTAAATATGATCTTCACTTCTACTTCAGTTTAAAGTAAGATTAGGACTAATGATAATTTAATTGCATTTTAAGAACTCTAAGCAGATGGTTGTTATCTTAAATGGATATCCATCCCTTGTCAGAGATTTTTAAGTGGTTTTGAGATTTTCATGAAAAACTCAGCTGTCAATAAGACACCTAAAGATGGTTGTTGTTAAGCTAAGGATTTTATCTTTGAACTTTGCCTCTTAACAAATCTGCAGTCATTTCTTAAGCTTGCTCCTTAAGAAATTTTCACTTCAAAGCAGACAGTTTTAATAATAAAATTTATATCAAACTAGGAATATTTTCATGGTTTTCAATTTATTAACAAATTTGCTTAAACAATTATCACAAAAGTCTCACCATGCATGATTCATTATCATTCATTTATATGAAGGAACGTCATTTCTCAAGATATGATTTTTTACACAATGAAGTCATAAATACTGAGTTCACATTGCAAACTGGAATTACCAATTCTGAATGAGAAATTTGAAATTTATTTCCTAATGAAAATTTCTCAGGTGTTGGTGGTCAAGTTGATTTCTTGAGAGGAGCAGCCTTGGGACTTGATGGTCTTGGCAAGCCTATTCTTGCCATGCCATCCACTACAAGCAGGGGCGAAACTAAAATTGTTCCATTCCTCAAGGAGGGTATGTTAAAGATATGCGGTTTTTTTGTTAATAGAATTTACAATTTAGATTGAGGGGTCGGTGCACTGGTTTTTGTTTTCGGTTTCGGCGAGGGGCCGTTGGCCCGTGCTGATTTTTTGTCAATTCAATAAAAAAAACCAATTTTTACAAATACAACATTAATTCACTACTTACGAATAAATACATCACCTCACTCCATGTGATGTAAACTATGAGTTACCATTATCTTAACATAGTTGCTAGTTTTTCGAGCTTTCCTGTAAATTTCAATCTATTTGTAGGTGGTGGTGTGGTTACCACAAGGGCCCATGTTCACTATGTCGTGACTGAATTTGGAGTTGCCTGCCTGTTTGGCAAGAGTCTCAGGCAGAGGGCATATGAGCTCATCAAGCTTGCTCATCCCGACCACAGGGAGGCCTTGGAGAAAGCTGCATTCGAGAGGCTCAAAGTCATGCCTTCTCCTTGAAAGGGCATTCATAGTATTTTGTGATTGGTCTGTAGTTTTGGTCTCATTGTCATATGTTTTGAACTTTCTTTTGCTGTATAGCATTAAGGGCTGAAGCATGCTGAACAAAAAAAGATGAATGATATTTGTAGCTCCAAGCAATAATAATTTCTTTGCTGTTCTAAGAGTTTTATTTATATGCTAAGGCCAAATCTTAAACCAATACTTAAAAACCTAATGCGTAATCTCAGAATTTTTGTCCAACAAACCTTGATTTGTCTGATTTACCTTCTAGTTGGGGATGTCAGATCATCCAAGCCTTATTAGCAGTGGCTGTCACTTATATTTTCTGCACATTCAAACCTGTATTCAGGATCCTGACATTTAGTGGGCTTTTTCCTATTTGGCACCATGTTTATGTCTCCTAAAGGATCATGCTTTGAGAGATATAATCAGCTCATATCATCTCAACTTCATTGTAAAAATTGATTATATCTGTCACAATTTGTCACTTGAAATAAACTGATGATTTTGGGAACCATTCTGAAACATTATTGCTGTGAGAGATTGCACTCAATCAAAGCCATCACGATCTCTTCTCTACATTTCCCTGGTACAAAACACTCAATATCTTGTCTTAAATTGAACACAGGAGTCCACCCATGTGCAGCATGAGGGGAATTCTGAGGATTGACTTGTTTACAAGTGCTTTCGAAACAAATGTAAATCTTTTTCGTGAGCAAGTGTTTTAATTTTCGGAAAATGTAAAATTGGATTGAAAACAAAGTTTGATTTTTGATGAGTTTGTCTCCTAAATCCTACAATTGGGCCTTATATTGCTGTGAAAAGCTTTCTGCCTTTTTGAAAAGTGAGGTATGATAAAAATAGTGAAATTACACCATTTTCAATCATGTTTAATTTTCAAGAAGAAATACAAAATCTTAAGTTTTGGAGATGACCTCACAATCCCCCCAAAAAGCCTTGATTTCAAAATCGGCCTCGAGAAATGGAACGTCTACTCCGATGAATGACTTCTTTGAAAAACAATAGTCAACTGGCAGCTGGAAGCACTCTTAAAACTCTTGAATCTGGTCCAAAAAGTTCGTCTCTCAATGGTTTGCAAGATATATTTGTAAATATGGAAAAGTGAGCAGCAGGAAGCTTGCAAAATACATTCCATGAAAAGATTCCAAAAGTATAAGTTTAAAAAAGTCAAAAAATAGGATAGGGTAGCTGTCAACTTTAAAATTGTTATCACAAAAATGCCTTAAATGGGCTGAAATGGTTAATGGAATGCCTGAATGTACGGCCTAGAAAGCAGTTATAAATTCCTGAAAAATAAATGGAATGAGTAAATATGAATAATGACGTCAAAAATAGAAAAATGTTTCAATACTTCAAAGCCACTTTCCTATGAAATGGGTAACAACAGCAAAGGATTACAAATTATGTTTGATTTGTAAAAGGACAAAAATATCACTTCACAAATAGGTGATTGGAAATAGAAGATTTATGACGATGATGACATTCAATAGTTAACTTAATAGTTGGTGAACAAAAATGCTAATATGAAAGAAGATAGATCTCGTGGTAAGATTGCAAAAGCACCATTTGACTAGTCTGGTTTTGGTATTGTATCGGCATTTCTTCTTAAAAATTCATTAACTATTGGATCAGACTTCCTCATCCTGAGAGCTTTCAAAAGGGTCCTCAGTTTTGAATCTGGTAGATAAAAAACAGTGATAGAGTTAGTTACCATATCTAAAAGTCTTTCGATAGTTGCAACATTCAGAGGCACACTGAATATGATTTGCAACAATAGGAAAATCAATGCTAGTTTCAGCACATGTGTGACTTGCCTTCACTTTCAGTGGATTGCATGAGAGGTACAGTGATAGGGGTGAGTCCAGAAGCCAGAGTGTTGTGCTTTGACACTCCAGGAAGAGACGAGAGTGGAACATATGCCTCTCCAGAAAAATCGTTAGGATTAAGAAAATCGTGGTCCATGACCACAAACACAAGGCAGGCACCTTTCATACTGCACATTCTATGGGGCACTTCACTGTTTAATTAATTTAAATATTGATTAGACTGCTAATAAATAGGCTGCAGGTCGGAGAGTTACAGTTTTTTCTGTGATATGTAAAAAGAATTTTGTGGCTTCAACTTTGCAGATATTTGATCTCAGCATGAAGGGGTTAACAATGAGTTGTGACCATGTGATAATGGGAGAGTGAAATATAATTCAAAAAGCCCACTTTGACAAAAAAATTGTTTATATTTTCTTTAGCCAATCAAATCAGAATGTTCATAATGTAACCATTGTTACAGCACCTCAAATGTAAACAAAAACAAAGATGGCTTACAAAGTAAATGACTCATTGAAGACAGGATTTAATGTTTTCTTAACCACTGATGTCTGCTGGGACTTGATGTTAAAAAGTAATTCTGGACAAAGGCTCACTGTCACATAGGGATCGCTAAGACCTGTATCCATTAAATCAAGTATCACCAAGATAAAGTCAAAATATTAAATTTATTTAGCAATATTTCTGGTTAATCAACACTGAATCCTTTCATATACAATCATTGAGGAGAATGTTTAAACAACAATCTACTTATCTAAATATTTAAAATCAATCTGAAACTTTTCCAACCATTTGCATCCATTGGCATGAGATTCTTGGCACCGAGCACTAGGAAGATATCACCAGCGGTAAAATCAAATATTTATTAAAAGTTAATTAAAAAATAAATTGGTGATCATATGTAAATACAGTATGCTTAGTAGCAACCCATGTTAGTCTCACCTTCCACAAAGATATTGCCAGAATTGTAGTAGGCTCTCAAGACCAAGTAACCATATTTGTCGTGATCCCAGTTCTCCTGTGAAGTATATGGTAATATTATTAAAAATTATTAAAAAATATCCATCCAAAATTACTAATTAATTAATATTTGTAGCCAACGATTATTATTATTGTGCTGCTCACAAGGCCTTCTCAGAAATGCTTTTAGTATATAAAACTTAAAGTGATAAAATACTTCACAACGAGTTAATAGAATAATGACAAGAGGATCTAATTAATTACTTAATTACTGGACTACACCAATTTTCTGTGTAACCATTTTAATTTGAATATCCTTCCATATTTCTAACCATTGCAAATCTAGTATCATTCAGTTAATCTTTTAATTGATAAGTGTTAATTGATAAAAAATATAAGCCTTCGCATTATCTCATTATTTATTTAAAACTCCAAACTTGTAGCTTCAGTTTCAATTCATGGAATGACAGGATGAGTTCCTCATTGGACATCAGCATTGTCTTCAATTTGTACAAAACATTCTGAAACAAATCATTAGTCAATCACAAAACGACTTGCATGATTGATAATAACCATTAATTGCAATTAATCCAATAGTAATCAAAATTGTTTGCTTGGAAAAGTTTTAAAAAAAGCAGCCAAGATTCACTTCATAGAGAGGGCACTTGAGGAGTTTCAACTCGAGTCCCTTTCCGTCTGCATGGAAGAAGTCAAGAAGGTCCACCAGGGATTGGTGGAGTCTGCCTGGTATCCAAGTAGCTTCACTCAATTCCTGGAAGAAACAACCCATGTGTAATTAATTTACTATAAGGTAGTTGATACAATTGACATAATAATAATAATATATAAAATAAGTATAATAATAATAGTATGATTAATTCTGTCCTCTGTGGTACTCACCATATTCCTATATAATGAGATAATTTAACATTCATATGATTCAATTCAAAGTCATAATTAATGTGATGAGGTGATCGAATAATAACAAAGCATTCAAATTCAATGACATCATTGAATTATTCCATTATTGTTTATTAATGGATAGTTTCAAATGCTGAAATTGCCTGAATACAGAAAAAAAGAGATTAATTCAAATAAATGCATTGAAGTCTCAAAATTTACAAACTTCAACAGAAATGACAGAGTCAATCTCTTCAAGGACTTCAATCCAGATGGAGTGAAGGATTTTATCAAAGTTTACTCTTAACAAGTATTCATTTACAGTCTCCAGGTTTTTGTCCAGGTAGTTCATGAGATTTGCTATGGACTGAGAGAAAAGCAATAATTTCAAGTTTCTTGTACAAGTTTTTTAAAATGCATCAAAATTAATTTACAAAACAATACAATGTCATTTACATTTCATATCAGAATTTAAATTCCTAAAGATATGAAAAATTGGAAAGCAATTTTATAATTGAATAAGTACATCTTGGTGAGAGGCTGCCTCAGGAGTCCAGCACAATTTAAAGACAAACTTCTTCAAATCAGGTCTCATCTGGAAATATTTTTATCAATAAATTACTTAATTCAATTATTAATTGTGGAAAAGAATTTATCACTTCATAAATTCAGTAAATAGCATAATACTATCTCTCATTTCAGCATCATCTCCAATGTTTTAACCACATGAGACCCACCATAACAACAACAACGACAACAACAACAATAATCTTAACAACCCATCTTAACAACAAGTGACCATCTAAATTGAAATGCAAATTCAACTCCAAAGATAGGATCAATAGGAGACAAAAATATCCGAATTCCAATTGAAAAGTTGAGATGCTGAAGTTGATAAAGATGACAGCATGATGTTGATGATAACAACGACAGTGATGATGATGATCATGTACTGCAGATCACCCTGCTTCCAAATGGTTATTACAGTAATTATAAAATCGAGCAAAGGACTTCGGTTAATAGCAGGTTTCTGGGAGAGGCCAATAATTGATGAGAATAATTTTAATAATTTGTCTTAATTCAGCAGAGGATACATTGAGACCAGAGACTGAAGGTTGTAATTGAAAATTGCCCCAACCCATTTGTGGCAATTTTCAAGAATCAGGTAATTTCAATAAGTTATGCAAGTAATATGTATAAGGGATTAGCCACACCCCAGAAAAAGCTTGATTTACTTTCCTCTATAGGTTTTCCTTCATTCATTACAACCAATAAATTAAATAAAGCAAATAAACACTCATAAATATTAATAATAAACAATAAGGGCAAAAGTTAAAATAAAAAAACCACATTTTATTTTCAATAATTATCTCAACTGATATGAACAAATGTGAACAAATTCATTTGCTGATGATAAATAGAATATATCCATATTCGTATTATAAACAATAATTTATTAACTCTATAGTTATAATTAAGTTTCTATAATTTTAGCTATTGAATTCTATTTGAATTTTTAGTTTTACTTCTGAAGAATTAATAAGAATTATTTTTCAAAAATAAAAGGAATATTGCAAATAAATACAAAAACTTCAATAATTAACAGTTTTTTAAAATAATGCTTTTCAAACATGGCCCAAACATAAGGGCTTTTTGGAAACTACAGCCTAAAAAATTGGAAGTTAATTGCAGGAATCAATTGGTTTATCACAACCAGAAAGTTGATACCCAATTATTGCTGATGCCATTACACAGCTTTTAATAATTACTTTGGACTTTGGCTTGAGAAATAATTTTATAAAAGAAGCCATGCTTTGAAATTTAAGCACTGGTATGCATACCTTGTCAGCAACTTTGTCAGTGACCATTTTAATGTGTTTAGTGAGGTTTTCATCAGTTGTACTTATAAGCTCTTCAACTGCTGACTGTTGACTTTGATCTGCAAATGTTTCTTCCACACTTACGCAGACTTGGGCTCTGCTTTGTTCTGGTCGAACGAGAGATTGTGCAGCTGACAAATAGGCCGTCCTTATTTGTTCCATATTGTTGATGGTTATGCACAACTGGAAATTAAAATAAACCATTTTATAGCATCCTTAAAAGAGAAGTCAATATTGGCATTTCTACTTGAAATTTAACTCAACAAAGCAACAAATTCTGAATTTTGGCTGGCCATAAAAAGTACTAACCTCTTTGGAGATGTCAAATTGTCCAACCTCATCATAATATCCCAACTTCTTTAACTTCTCATTCATCATCTCCATCACCTCCAAAGCTCCTTCACTCAGAATCTATTTAAAAGAAAGATAGATGATAGAAAGATCTCCAACGACACTACTTCTTTATGCCAAAATAATTTAATAAATGATCATTTTTCATGTGCTTCTGTATGTAAATATAAACTTAAATAATACAGTTAAATGTAGTTTAATGAGTATTAAGCAGATCATGAATATTCAATAATTACACTGACTTTAATGAATCTGTATGTAAAAGACTGCTGAGGAAAAGAGGCATCATCATCATCGGACCATCTTAGATTGAACCAAAAGTTGACGACCTATAAAACACAGACCTTGAGTGATGCAGTGAAACATCATCACCATTACCACCACCGTCGCCGCCGCCCTCGTCGTCGTCATCATCATCACCATCATCATCACCACCACCATCATCATCAAAGCATCTTCACCTGTCCAAAGCAGTAAGCAACATCAGTGGGCAGACTGCTCTGAGTCAAGCCACCTTCCACACTTTCAACCTGCTTTAATTCACAAGTACAAAGTTCCTTTAAGTTAACTTTTTAGCAATAATGAAAGTAATTGGTCAATTAGTCATTTAAATTAAACTTTAGAAATTACTTTGTCTGCATAAACATTAAATGGACTTATTTCTGATAATATCCAAATAAAATAGAACTGCAGCCTTGAAATCAAATTCACATGAACATACAGATGGTTATCATCACTTGTTTAAACCATTCATATATAAACCATGGTCAACCAAGAGCCTATTGATTATCACATTCAAAGCCTTACTATATCATGAATACAGGCGCAATGCATAATTATCGACATATCATAACGTATAAGAACCTGGTTAAAATATTGAATTGAATAATACTCTAAACATCAAAATACTCTGAAAGCATTATTAATTTAAAAAGCTGACATCAAGTTGATGAATGAATTCCAATCTTTTGGTGAGGAGGATGTCAACGATTGCAATCCATTGGTTGACGTAGGGTTTGAAGCATTTGTTGAAATTCACGGGCATCAGTTTGGAACTGTCACTGAAAGCGCATAAACATTGCCCATGATGCAACATCACCATGGAGATGAATGAATGAAGGAGCAGCAATGACTTTTGCTTTACCTCGTAGAAAGATGCCTCGCAAGGCTATAGAACCTTCTAATGACTAGGAACAGTTGGAACACTGGCATGCATGAGTCGTAATTCTCACTACTGTACTCCATCTTCTCCCAATCCTGCTGGTGAAGTTGCAGCAACTCCTCCAGGTCTTTTATCAGGTTGGCACTCAACTGGTACAAAGTAAGGTTAGAGGAAACATGATTATTCATAATTTCAATAGTTATAATCCCCAAATTGGAAATTAAATGAATGCTACAACTTCCAATGGGATGAGAATTACGATAATTCTGTTGATATTTGTTATTAATAATAACTAACAGCACCATTAATAATAACATATGATTTAACAGTAATAAGAGATACATATGCCATAATTATGGCAGGTTATCTGCAATAATACAACATGAATCTCAATGAATTGAGAACCAACCAGTGAATGAGTCTCTTTGTATGCAAACTTGAAGAAATTCACATTGACGATACTGCAATGGCAGCCAGGAAAGCAATGAGATTAATCTTTTATTTTTAAATCAACAATAGAGAAATAAAATATTAAATAAATAAAATAAAACACAATAAAATTCAATAAAAAAAAAACCCAAAGATTAGGTGCCTTTCAAAAATGTTATTGTAGGCTTCTTTGCCCACGATGAGAGTGAATATGATGCCGGTGATGATCTGAGTGTAACGTTTTATGATGTCCTGATCCTGGAAACGATGAACATAATAACTGTGGAAGTTATATTGGAAGGTTTTATTGCAGTGAATTATTGGAATTGTTCCGCTTAATAATAATAGTAATAATAACAATAACCATTTCTATGAACAAATAGACTTAAATATACTTTTGCCAACAATGCAAGAATTGCATATCATCACAATTCTTCACATGGTGTAAAATGATTGATTTTTTGATTGATGATGGGCCATGGTCTTTACAATGAAATATAGTTCAGGAGGACAAGAATATCGATTGCAAGTTTGATCAGACACAAACACTAACCTCAGCCGATATGTTTTTGGTCTTCCATAAATGTTCGTAGGAAGAAGCATAAATATGCTGCATTGTAAAAATATATATTTTATACAAGTGAATATAAATATGAAAGCATGGTGTTCTTCCTAATCTTTTGAATATCATTCAAAATTAAGCACAAACAAACTTTGATGAGATTAGCCAAGTCAGACTTGAGTGAAGCATGAAAAGGAAGACATCTTTGAAACACTTTGGACTCATGAATTTTCGTGAGGCATCTAGAGAGACATCAAAATTTTTTAATGAAAATGTCCATCTACCATGTATCACTTTGTATTAACAAGCAACCAATCAAATCAACAAATCAAATTTTTTTTTAAAGATTATAATTAAAATCAGTTGAAAATAAATAAATAAATCAAAATAAATCAACTTTAATATTCCCTTTAATATGTTTAATATTCAACTTTAACATGTTTTCCTCGGCCATGATTCAACTCACAGGAGTGCATCTTTGATGCCGTTGACATCAACAGCCACGTCGGTCGTTATCTCAATCTTATGCTCTATCAGCTTCAGCAGAAACTTGCAACAATGGTCCATTGACTCTCCTAATATTTCCTCCTGCAATTTTTTATCATTTAATATCACGTGAATAATATCACATTGCCCTTTTAATTTATTCCGATTTAATAGCATACTTAAGACGTCTTTTTATATCTTCCTGTTAGCAAATATTATACCTCACTTAAATTAAGAATAACAACAAATAGTAATAATAATAATAATAATAATAATAATAATAATAATAATAATAATAATACTAACCATTTCTATGAACAATAGACTTACATCCTCCCTATATAATGCTTCCAAACCCCATTTCCCCTCCATGTCCTCAAGACTTTGGATCAAATGTTGCCATGGAAACACCTTCCTGCAGAACTGATGAGTCATGGCCAACCACCAGCTTCAATGATTATTAATTACAGTCACTCAATAATGACTCACAGAAGCCAATTGATGTATTTCTATTTTAAGGATATTATTTAAAAATAAAATCATAATTGCAAATTAGCAATGACATTCATTCAAACATCAGTATGTTTTATCAGTAAATTTTAAATTACTAAATTTAAAAAAAAAAGCTAAATATAAATCAAAATTCCCGAGAGATCTTCCTACCAGATGGCCTGCCTAACTTGACTGATGTCCCCTTGTATAGCATGCTGATGTAAGATGGTTTTGGCTTCCTTAGACAATTCTCCTGACCACAACTGACCACCTTCCTGTAATTACCAAAGCACTAAAATCCATTGTAATAAACAAGTAAAGAAAACAGGTGCAAGGTCTATTAATAAGGCAAAGCTATAGATAGATAACGACAGAGTAATTACCAAGCCTCTTTAAAATGAATGTTGGTCACTTCCTTGTTGTACTCAAAATAAATACAATAACAAGATTGCTCAAATGAATGCTTCCACTTGATTCAATTAATATTAATATCTTCAACAAACCTTTGCAAGGTCATATTCGTGTTCTATGAAGACCCTCATGAGATTCTTGTGCTCCTTCATCTCCACCAATTCATAGCCCTCATAAATGCCTTTATCTTCCCTGGTGGCCAGGTTCAATTCAAGTCTTATCCGACCTTCAACCTTTGACTTGTTTGACCTGCTACTCAAATCGAACCACTGGTTTAATCCAGTTGAAGGGACATCCTGTGTTCAGATCATGCAATGAGTTATAATAAAATGGAATAAAACTGTACAATAATTATGGATAATTTGATAAAAAAAATTAAACTAACATCATTAATAAAATAGTTGCTTCTCACTGAGTTATTAAACATTTGTTTACCACATTCAGAGACATGAAAGGATAATAAACCGAGCAGTATTGCAACATCAACATCACCATGACAATGAGAGCATCATTTATAAAAATAAATAATAATAATAATAATATTATCACTACCACTACTACTACTAATAATAATAATAATAATAATAACAATAATAATAATAATTGCAAATCCTACAGCGAGGAGTATCTCAAGCGTTCCCATGAAGTCATCAACACTTTCATGATCATGGACTCGGGCCGACTGAGCAATCTGCTTGAAGTATCTGCCAAGTCCTCTCATTCCTTTTACCTCATTCAGTTTTCTAACTGAATCGATCACTGAGAAGTCATCGTCTCTATCCCTAATTATTAAAATTATAATTGGTTGTAAAGCTAGTAAATATTATAATATATTGACAAGGTGATATAATTATAAAATTATCAATATCAATTGAAATTGGAATTAAAACAACCAACCAAACATCTAAATGAAGTTTGTCTGTAGCAGCATCTTCCAAATCACTGTGACAACGAAGCAATTAAAAGTCAAGTAATTGAAGCTTAATCAGACCATTAAAATAACAATGGTGCATACAATCGGAACTTCTCATTCCAAATTGGTTGGAGAGTGTTGAATTTGACCGACGTTGATTTTATGAATTTGGCAGGAATAACATTGGTTGCTGTAGCAATCTTGCCTTCTAGCATTGCAAATCTCTGAGCAAATGGTTTAAGCATGGAAACAGGAACTATGCCCAGCATGCAATATGGATCACTGAAGCCTGTAGAAACAATTTCACAGAAATTAATTGTTTATTTTTAGGTTATTTAAAAGTGAGCCTAAAATTCAATTATCACTTTAATGTGCTCACCATCAGCATCTTTGGCTTCTAAGTTTCTGGCTTCAGCCACAACAACCTCCAGTACTACAATAGGTGGCTGACAAACAAAGCATTTTATTCATTGAAAATGGTCTTAAACAGTCCTGACCAGATCTAATGAAGCTCTCAATTCGTCCCAATTCCATTTAATTAATGTCTGATTAAATTGTCTAATTAATTGTCTAATTAAAGTGATTTATTCCTACTTATCAATCAAACATGAATTTTAATGTGCTTCAGTGAGTCACATTTGAATAAATAAATAAATAATGGTTTATTATAATGTTTCTTTACCTTTGCTTCGACGCTCCTCCTCAACAATTTCTGATGCTCCTCTTCAGTAAATCTGAAGGCAGCTTGAACATAATGCTCCAAATCTTTTATCTGTTCCACATGTGAATCACTTGTTTTACCAATTTTATGCTTTATTGTATATAGGGCTTCAGCATACAGTTTTTCGAGCTGTTTGGGAAAAATTTAAGAAATCACAGTTTAAAAATTACAAAAACAGGTTAGGCTTCAAAATGTCACAGGCTTACACATTCATTTGAATTTAATATCATTATAATAAATTTGAATCATAATGGCAGAAATAGAAAATCAGAAAGAGCAAATATTTAAAAACTGAAAATATACTTCTATACATCAACCTTTAAACCTTTAATCATTTGTCACAAACTGCTGAACATTATTACAAATGATCAAAATGTCAGGATCAGAATAAAATTTCATAACCTCCTCTGCATCTAAGTCCATATCTTTTGGATTAAATCCAAGTTGTGATGGATCTACAGATATGGCTTCACTTCTCAATAACTTCTTAAGATTCAAAATAAAAAATCCATTTTAAACGTAACAATGGAACAAAATGGGTTCAAACATCTTTAAAAATAGCTAACAATTTGTCCAAAGCAAGTATCTTTGAAAAGTTTGTAAGAACGTAATACTTTTGCAAATTCTTCAAAGAACTCAAACCCAATCTCCTGGACCCTAATTTATAATAAAATAATTAAACTATTCAGCACTTGAATAATAATCTGCATTGGTATGCCCACTTTTTGTTAATGGGAGTCTGAGGCCATTCTTTATTAATAATGTTGTAGAGTAGCTCATCCTTAGACAAAGCTCTTCTTATGCTTAATTTGCGATTCTCAACATTCCCACGACATTCAAAATCTTCTGCTTCGTCCAAGCCATACTGATTTGAATCCTACAAATAGTTGCAAATTCATTTCGAGATATAAAATTCCATGCACATAAATAATTAAATTTATTATAACAAGGCTTAACGACTTAAAGCTTGCTAGATAAAATGATGAAAAACAAGATCCGCACTAAACGAAGACGAAAGATTTCCAAATTGTTGTTAAATGGTTTACCATAATTTTTAAAGAAGGATAATTAAACACTGGCGCATCAACTCGAACGAGCTGCAAACGTCAACGGTGGCTTGATATTGACGCCGTGGAACTCGATGCGTGCCTCACAGTTCTTCCGCGCATCAGCAATATATGATTGATCAAAAACTATTGTAAGAATATAATATCAAGAGGGTTTCTGTAGTAATTCCCTCAAAGACAATTGGAAAATAATATGGCCTTAAGTAATTAAATATTGTCAAAGCTTGCACAGAAAGCTTAGGAGTGAAAATTACTTCACAAAAAACTCGGATTAATTCCTCGTCTCCCTCGCCAGTTCGTGAGAGCGTGTGAAACCAAGCAGCTGCCATTTCCAGACAAGTCATAATTTTCACAAGGAACGGAAGCACAAAATGACGATAAACTTGCAGTCGTGATTTGCATTCTTGATCTTGTTTCGAGACTTCCTGGAAATGATGATGATTCTGGTGATATACGAGCACAAAAAAAAGCGCCCGAGATGCAGAACTTCTCTAGAAAAACATCTCAAAGAAGCAGCCAAATATCCAACAGGCAAACCTTCCTTATCAATGAACTCGAAGTACAAGATAATACAAGGGTTCTCTAGGGTCCACTAGAACTTTTTCCCGATCTTGCATAATTGCATATTTTCGACGATAATAATAATAATAATAATAATAATAATAATAATAATAATAATAATAATAATAATAATAATAATAATAATAATAATAATAATAATAATAATAATAATAATAATAATAATAATAATAACAACAACAATAATAATAATAATATAATATTAACATATTAGTGGATGGATTAAATGATATCTTCATTAGTCGGCAGACTGCGAAGGAGATGAGGGCCCATATAAGGAGTAAACATTTCTGCCACCAGATTGGAAAACTCGTCGTTGTTCGTCAGTGGTAAAAGCAAGATTTATTTTGGCTCGCCATCTTTCGTCAGAAAATTCATGCCCTTACTTTTTGCATTTTAGTGCTTATTTTCATGATTATGTCATGAGGTTGTTTTTCCCTTTATTATTATTATTAATCTTTCGCGGGAAAGCTTCCATTTTAGATAAAAATCTAAAGAAAAATAATGCATCGTTTAGGTCACGGCGAATCGGTCGGCCATGTCCAAGCTATCAACACTAGAGATTATGCAGCAACTAAACTGACTTCAGTCAACATTTGAATTGATTCAACAGTAAAATTAAGTTTCTTAATTATAATAAGTCATACTAAAAATTAGTTAATTAGAATTATTGGAAATAACTGACGAGAAAACCTCAAAACGCGAATAATAGCCTTTTCAAGCCTTTGTTCGTAACTTATAAAATGTCTTAAAGTGGCGATTTGTTCCCTCTTTGGTGCCGTGCCCCCCCCCCCCCCCCATTCCCTCAACGTTGCAGGGAGGGTGGAATAGGAAGGTTGGGATACGACAAGAATATACCTCGCTAGGGAAAAGGGAAGAAAATTTGGTCGCCAGATGACGCGATTTCTGAGGTGGCCAAAATGATTGCGAATTGTCTGACGAGTTAATAGTATAATGGTCAATTCTAAATTAGACAAATTAAATTAGTATTTCAAAGCGGTCTTCGGCAGGTCATTATGTTCTCGGTCGGATTTGCATAAACATATACGTCCACAGTGAACGAAGAACTTATACATTTAGCTCCAGAAACAATATTTTTTGTATTATAATGATAGTTTAATAGTTCTATTAAGCATGATTTTGACTGTTAGACTATATTAGCTTGGTGTGAATATTAAAGTTTTCTATGGGTTGCATGATTCACATGATTCGAGCGGGCTCGCGTGGGCTAAATTTCTAAGTTGGCGGGTCGTGCGATGGGCAGAAAATTATGGCCCGTGCATCTCTCTAGCTCCATTGCAGAACTTCTTTTAGGACTACAGCCTCTTTCACCAAGAGTGCAAGATCGAATATCTAATTTTAAATTAACACGAAAGAAGAGGATTTATAATTCCTGAGAAATGACAGGAAATGATGACTAAAAAAGCGACAACGATAATGTGATATTTGGAAGTTTGCTTAAATCATATTAATGTTAAATTCATAAAGTGAACAGCAATTCTTTTAAAGGAAATTGACGAAGAAATGCGCTTCAGATTTGTCTTTTTTTGTGAGTAACAGGCTTGTTTACATTTACACGATTTTGTTGTGATTGACGCGTTACGCGCTTTTCTGATATTCGGAAGCATGAGTCAATTCACAAAAGATTTCCTTTCCTATCTTCCCAGTTATTTGGGGGCACTTTCATTCGGGTTCATGATTGGTTACACATCACCAGCTCTTCCAAAAATGCAAGAAGTCAATGAACCGTTGCATGGTAAAGAGGACGAGGCTGCATGGTTTAGCTCTGTGGCTACAATTGGAGGCATGATAGGTTGTCCTCTAGCAGGTTATCTGGTGGACCAATTGGGAAGAAAAAAGACTTTGGCATTTAGCTCACTGCCATTTTTATTGGGATGGATTTTTATATGCAAGGGAATGAATTTGCATATTCTAGATTTTGGAAGGTTTGAAAGTTTTCCAAACATTTTTTTGGGTTTAGGTAATGCACTAATGCTTTGAATAATCAAAAAGGAGGTAATGATTAATAACTGTCTTATTATTGCAATTATTTTTGACTTAGATTTGGCTAGGCCTGCCTTTGGAATTGCATAGGTAAATGGATTTGAAAGTGAAAGCAAATATTTATTAAATGCTTTAGATCTCAACAAAAGACTTCATTTAGAGGATGTGAAGTTTCCAAATGTTTATAATTTGATCTGTAGACACTGGAATCAATGTATGATAAATTGAAAGATGAGCAATGTTTGAAATTTTAATTTAATTTGCATTTTTAATCAAAGCACAAAATTTGAATTTATGAGCAGTTTTTTCTAAACAATTCTGTGACATTTTAGGTTTTTGACTGGGATTGGTGGAGGCATGGTGTGTGTAGTCAGTCCCCTCTATGTATCTGAAACAGCCAAAAAAGACATGAGGGGGAAATATGGGGCAGGAGTCCAGCTTTTCATAACATTGGGGATTGTGCTGGTATATTTTTTTGGGGTCTTCCTCACCTGGCAAACCATGGCTATGTCCTGTGCTATTCTATCAATGCTTACCATGTTATCTGCCTTCAGAGTGCCTGAAACTCCTCGATATTTATTCAAAATTGGGATGAGGAAAGATGCTCATAGGGTACTTACACTGCTCAGAGATTCAAGTTCTCAAGCAGATGATGAATTCCGAGAAATGGAAGAGTCTCAAGATGAAAGCAAAGTTAGCTAAAACACCAATAAATGCAAATAAATATCTCAGTGAAATTGTGATAAATGTCATTCCAGCTATCGTTACTAGAGTTTTTCAGCCCAGAACTCTACAGACCTCTGACCGTTTCTGTGCTCATAATGATTTTCCAACAGCTGACTGGTATTAATGCCGTCATGTTTTACACAGTTTCCATTTTCATTTCTGCTGGATTTAAACAAGAACATGGTGCATTAGCCACTTGTGTCGTTGGACTTGTCCAAGTGGTGGCCACTTCAATTGCCGCTGCCTGCATGGATCGTGCTGGAAGACGGAAACTGCTTTTTGTGGCTGGATTGGGCATGTCTCTTTCCTGTTTTGTCATGGCCTTATGTTTCCATTATCAACCAATTTCTTCTGACATGTCCCAGACTTCACAGCCACAAAGTTAGAATGTTTTGAGTTATATTTAAAATCTGAATGTTAATTGGACATTTGCTTAAGCAATGGCAATTTATTTCGGTTTGTGCAGTAATTACTTTAGATCTCATCATGTGGTTATCTCCATCATCCTGAACAGTAATCTGATGGACTGTCAAGTGCATGAAAAAAAGATTTATTTGCCATAATTTTAATGTCATTGTTTTTTGAAGGCTCTAATTTGGGAGGCCTGGTGCTGATGAGCCTGGTCATATACATTATAGCCTTCTCAATTGGCTGGGGACCAATTCCTGGACTGCTTGCTTCTGAAATATTCCCTTGTCGTGCCCGTGGATCTGCAATTGGGATGGCGACATTTACCAACTGGTTCTTTGCATTCCTAGTGACTCTATATTTTGATTCGTTCAAAAACCTACTTGGTATGGATGGAGTTTTTGCCATGTTTGGCTCATTTGCATTCCTGGCCATCGTCTATGTATCTTGTTTTGTTCCTGAGACTATGGGTCGCTCCCTTGAGGATATCACCCTCTTTTTCAGTTCCAAAGTGGCACGGATGACTTGATATTTTGCCTTGTGATTGAAGAGATATAGATTAATTTTGTTAAAGGTACAGATTATCAATTTCATGTATCAGATTTCATAGATCATGCTTCTAATGTTTAAAATGTTATGCCAGATTAATTGAACTTCAATGGCTTTGAGGATAGAACTGACAAATGTCATGCTTGATAGCCTTTACTTATAATCTTGGTTTTGAGGGTATCACTAAATGTGGATGTTCTTGATTTATGTTTTATTCTGATTAATATTTATCTTAATTCTTTGAAATATCTGTAATTGTTTATTTCTTGTTGACTTATTCCAACTAACCAGTGCTACTGGCTTAAGGGGACACAATTCTTGTATATGTGAAATTTCTGAAATCATTTAGGACATCAACAAACTGGGTTTCTGTCATGAAATTTTAATTAAAAAGGCTATTAATTTTCTCTCAATATCTTTGGTTAGTTTTTCATAAATTGAATTTCATTTTCTGCTCGGATAATCCTGAAGTTGGAAATCGATTGCAATGCAAGTTTATTGAGATTTTTAATGAATGTTCCATGAATACGTGCATCAGCTGAAGAAACTAACGACAATATGGCCATGGTTCTTCAGAATATTGAAATACATTGAATGAAAATGATCGGCTTGATGACCTTAAAGTAATTTAAGTACTAGTGGGCCATCAATGAAGTTATGATTCGTAACTTGTGAGAGCAGAGCAAGATCGCTGAGAAAAGAAGTGCTGGCCAACCTGGTTGCAGTTTCAGCTGGTGATAATTATTGAAAAATGATAACAATTATATTTGCAGGAAATTGTGACCTGATTGAACATTTCTAATTATGTATTGAGAGCACAAATTTTTATGGGTTTAATTAGAGCATTGGAAGCAACATTTTTCAAAATACATGCCTGTAATTCTCGAACGTTATATACAAAACGCACTTAAAGAGGTTGCGCTACATGATTTTTGTAAAAGTTAGATTCTTGGTCTTCTTGCAGTAAAGCTAAAATCCAATATTCACTGTGTAAATGCTTTTCAGGTGTTAAATATTCGGCTATCAAGATGAGTGACTGCCAATTTGGCGATGTATGTTTGTGTTACGATATTGGGGTTTATTGGGAATATTTATTTGTAGGACTAATTTCTGGTCTTCAGATGCCTAAGCTAAAAATAACAGATAATTTAGATGGATATCGTGATACAACGATTCGCCATCGTGTATAAAGAGACAAATTTCTAGATGAAACCGTCCGAAACGCCCGTCATATACTGTCAATGAGAAATTAAATTCGGCCCACTAATGATTGCATTGCAACATGCCTTTTTTTATCATCTATGTTATGAGTCCCAAAGAAAACCCGCCTCTTATAGGTAATATATTATCAACAAAATCGTATCAAAACATAACCCGAGAATTAGAGGATAATGACTGTCGAAATATCGCAAATAGTACCGACATCTTGATGGGCAGAGCTGGATATTCATGTGGTCTATTTTTACCCAGGTTCTGGCTACCATTACAATGGAGTGTTATTTAGGTTGAGGATTTGAGATTCACAAAATGGTCGTTTATAAGGCCATTTCTTGCAGCTAAAAAGTATTGCGGTTAAAAAGCATCGAAATTAATTTGAAAATTGGAATGCACATGATTTTAACATGATGTAACTTACACAGAAGCAACAGGTTTGCGTGCAACAAATGCTTTAAAAACTTAACGCCCTAATTCATTGATTATGGTCATCGATTATTCTTGATAGATGTTTCCACTGAAGAATTAGAAACAAAATTAAGGAACAAGTGTGTCAGGAACTACCTACTAATTTACAAAAATCTTGTAAATTTTTTTCTCATGAGTTATTAATTTTGATATAATTTTATTGATTTTTTTAACATTGTTTGAAACATTCCATCAGAAAAATTACAATCCCCGGATAGAGCATCGCATTTTAGACAAGACATTTCTCCAGGCCGTAAATGTACATAAATATCCTGAATCAATGTAAGGAGACTTATTGTTATATGGATTTGAAAATATGCCTATAAATCAATTAATTCCAGGCACACGAGTGATTTAATGGAAACGAGGAGTACAAGAAAACTGTGTCTTTCGCTGAAGTCTCTAAAGGTTTCACTAGAGAGTAAGATAGACAAAGTTATGGAGCAATGGCAAAGAGTTCCAGAATGTAATGCAATAAAGCTTTGAAATTGTTCTCATAATTAATATCTTATATATTGATTTCAGTCAATTATTTATTCCTTTGGATGAAAAAAACGGAGAAACATTCCACAAGCTCGACTTCCTCTACAGCAAAGAATCGCAACATGGATATCGCAGCAAAGTGAGAATAAAATATTTTTTTTTGATTCGAACTAGTTACTTTAATTATAACTTAATTTCATTTTATTTCCAGTCCTTTCATGATCTTACCAAAGCGACATGATGAAGGATTTAATCAAAATGCTGAAAGGAGAAGTTATTGACGAGGTAAGTGTTGTTCACTTATTTAATATGATTAATCGGCATTTAAATATTTTGCGGTTATACTGGTTATACTATTTTGAGGTTTTATTAATTTTAAATATTAAATCTTGTTGTGCATTTTACATTAAGACTTTTATCTATTTATTATAACCGACAGAAGAAAAACTCTATTTCCTCTTAAACTCGGGCTGCGATCATGGCTGGGATTACTAATTATTCACGATTCACTGGATGCTAGAGTTAATAACCTCTGCTTTACGATTTCATGACCAATAAACTGTGTCGAAATACAAAATAATTTCGTTTTTTCCTTATCACTATTTGAATTATTATTTCACATAAAATATCGGAGAAAATCAAAACAATAATAATAAGGAAAAGTGATTTACAAGCGTTTTCCAAAAACACCAAATAAAAATATAAATCATAACTTCGACAGTGGCGGTTAACTTTACATGTATCAATTTGTTAACTGAGCAATAATTTATTCAATTGACTAATTAATGAAGCTCAGCTAACCATTTAAACCTGCCATGAAACCTAGTTTCGAGTTAAATGGTATTACCAGTTTTGCGCTGGTATCAAAGTAACCAAGTCTTGTTTTTCAACGTTTTCAACTTGTGGTACTGGCCAGCATGTCAAAGAATGGAATTGGTTCACTTTCAAGCCACCACAAACGCCTCCCTTCTAAAAAATAATAACAATGATAACATAGATTCCAGCATGGTACGAAAATTCCTTCGAAATCGATGGAAAATTCATCGCCGAAAAATTCATCCCGGAAAATTCATAGAAAGGAAAATTCATCCCGGAAAATTCACCGTGCGGAAAAATCATCGCAGGAATATTCATCGCGCGTTCAATTTTATTCTATAAACGATTGTTAAAATTTTAAAATCCAAATTTTATTGAATGCTAATTAATTACTTTCTTGTGATCTTCAAATCAAGCTTTCGGGTATATATACAGTAGGTCTCTTCTGAAACAAAATTCTTCATTTGCTACTGTTAATATTTGTGGGTTTTTTTTTTAGATGAAATGCCTCTTGAATATGTATTAAGTGAGAAAGGAAGCCAAAGTTGGTGGATTCTGGACATTTGTTTGTGAAGGATAAGGTTTGCGGGGAGAAAACATATTGGAAATGTGACCAATATCAACAGTTTAAATGTCGCGCACGCATTCATACAATGATGACGAAAACCACCCCGATTTCCACATCATCTCTGGAATTGCTATGAGGATAGTTTGGCTTCGCCTAAAACTAACAATTCCTGTGAGGGTTGGCACAGGGCCTTCAACGAGTCTATTGGAGCAAGTCATCCATCGATATGGAAATTTATCGAAGTCCTGAGGAAGGAACAGGCCTAATGAGGGCAAGTTCGAGCAACATATAGCAGGGACCAACGCAACAGTACCGAAGAAATGTTATCGAGATGCCTCTCTCAGACTACAAAATGTAATAAAAGACTACGGGAAAAGGAACATCATCGACTATTTGAGGGGCTTAGCTTATAATTTAAATTATTAAAATTTCTGTTCAAAATGGTCGTCCTCGTTTAGTAAACCTAACGCGCGATGAATTTTCCGTTCGGTGAATTATCCGCCCAGTGAATTTTCCGTTCGGTGAATTTTCCACTCGATGAATTTTCCGTTCGGTGAGTTTTCCGCGAAGAATTTTCCGGCGATGAATTTTTCAGCGATGAATTTTCCGGATACCGAAATCGATTAATGTTGTTAATGCAATAATTCTTTCTTTTGCTAAGTTTTCAGTCTTTATTTCGTTAGTTATATTACAGAACTATTTATGGAATCGGGAATATTATTTATATTAAATTCAAATTTAATGAAGAATTTTTTTGGGATGGGCTGGCTTTTAAAATCATTTCGAAGCTCTTTGAAGTTTCAGATGTTTTCTCACAGGCTTTTCTATAAATTTACTTGAATCACAATGTTGGTTTTTGTTGGCTTTCTTAAGTTGGAAGTATATGTCGTTCGTTTTATGAAATATAATGTTATTGTTAATGATAATAACAATGACGAATTTGAGAATTCAATATCACCATCAACCATAAAGAACTTACTACAATATATTGTTATATCATTGTAATTAATTACTATATTACATTGTAATAGCTTTGTAATTTCTAACCTTTCTCAACGACGGCTTCTGATCCGGGGTAAGTTATGGTTATGTCGCCTAGATCTGCCGTGATATCGCGCAATACTCGAATTAGTCAAATGCTGGACTGAATAAAGAACATATGCAACTTACATGCTGTAAGCAATTCTTGTGGCGACTGTTCCATTTCGATTCCTAAGAAAATAGGAAATGATTAAATAGGGCCTAGCCAGTCGTTTAATTTGTAATTTATTTGAAAATCTTTTTCAGAATCGACGCAAGCACTTGGAATCAGGATCCTACCATTAACATTGGTGGAGAGTTGGGCGGGATACTTACCTCCTTAGTTACACCATTGTTTGCAATGACATAGTTTTTTTATAAGTCGATTTAACAATCATTGCCGTTCAATGGAGGAATTACATTAATTAAGTTAATCTAAATTACACCTGGTTAGTGAATATGCCTTATGAGTTAAAGTAGAGAAATGAAAAACAAAAGTTAGAGGTCTATTTCATCAAAATATTAGGCCAGAGGTCGAAGAAATGGCAGATAAATGTTTGGTCCAGATTTTATTTGTATATCCGATTACACTTTTATTCACACTATTAAGTGCAACAAAATGTTTTACAAGCTACCTTGAGCATTTCTCATGTTGACCAGCTCCTGTCTTTTTTGATTTCTGATATTATCGCGATCAGCTTCTATCTGAGATCAAACAGAAATTTATCTTCTTATTTTTTTTTTCTAACCGACTGCCATGATTGTCCATGAGTTAGAGTGAGGAGTCAGTATCTTATCTTATTAGTATAGTTAGTATTTAACTTATTACGGTGTTATCAAGGTGTTAAAATGTATATTTTTATAATCACTCTAATAAAAAGGACGAGCATCACCTTTCTTAGATCATCCATGTATATTGCACTGTTAATATCTACGAGCTGACCCTCTACTTCTCTGTAACCTTTGGTCCAAGTACCGATGTATTGCATTCCAGCACTGAGATGGGTATATTTTCCAGATCCATGGCGTTGGTTTTCCTTCCAGTTGCCCTCATAAACATCTCCATTAGAATAACGATAGATGCCAAATCCATGCCTTTCATCATCTTTCCATTTGCCTGGAATTTTAAGATTTTAACGTAGCTCAAAAAATACATGCAGAAAATGATTACAAATTAATTTGTAACAAAAATACCGTCATAACTGGAGCCATCTGGATAAATAATCCTTCCCAGTCCAACTTTCTTTCCATTACAAAAATCTCCGACATATACCGCCCCGTTTCTGTATCTTCATAACGAAGAGGAGCTAAATTATTGATTGTGGGGTAACAAAAAATATAATTCATTCATTATAAAAGAAACGAGTATTTAAGAGAAAGCTGTGGAGAAAGCGGATATTATGGACATCTTTGCGGAAGGCTAAAATGATTAACGTGTGATTTAAGAGAAATCCACCCTTATTAACAAGACTAAAACTTTAGAAATCAGGCACGGTAGAATAAGCAATCTTTGAGTAAAGTTTAAGTAGTCTAAATTTTTGCCTGCATTGGAATAATCCGCAAAACGTTTTTTAACATTGACACTCCAGAATAATATTCGTTCTCAATTCAGTATTGCTAACATATTATTCTTGCCAAACGTAATTACGTTACAATAAATAATTATTTGTTACTAGTTAACGTAATCGGAACCAATCCCATTCATTCATTTACCATGAAAGGTTTAAATTATTTTGAGTTTTTTTTTATAATTTTAAATTTCTTCTGTGGTTCAAGCTGGAGAAACCTCATGCGAATCATAATTTCAACAATTACCTGTAAACACCAAAACCGTGTCGCTTTCCATAAGAATAATATCCTTCGTATTCGTCGCCATTTGGAAAAATTGATTTTCCGTAGCCGTGCCTTTGGTTAAATTCATTGTACATGCCCTGATACTTGAATGACTTCGGTGGAAAGAAATCGCATTATTAATATAATTATTTAAATAATTAATAATTATTAATATAATTAATAAATCATTATTAATAATCAAACACATTATTAATAATTAAAAACATAAGAAACTAAAAAAATATTATACAATTTTTTTCTTGCATTTTTTTTTAGACAGACAGCTACCCCTAAATCACATTGTGCAGTGAGGTTAGAAACAGCGGCATAATAAACAGAAAGATTAGTATTCTGAGACTGATTACAGTCCGCCCAATATAGATAGGAAAAAGTGATTTATTTTTTTGATAACTCATGTTATATTTCACGAAAATTACTCAAATTTTAGAATGTTGTGTAAAAAGTATTTATAAATTTGAGTATTAATTTCACACTAATTGAGAAATAACGAAAACGCTTTTTTTTTACAATAAGGAGAAAATACGTTAGTCAGATAAGGGGAGACATACATCTGTATTTTGGAACATAAAGTAGTGAATCACATATTCATTCATTTGTGATTATTGGGAAATAAGAATTTACTATGAACATTAAATTTTTTTGCACAGATAAGCTATCAAATCCTAGCGACCGTAATCAGTTAAAGCAGAAAGTCCAACTATCGAAGTAACATGATACCTTAGATAATTTGCGGCTTCTCATCAAAGTGAAAATATTTTCCGCCATGTTTTTATCTTTCGACGGACGATATTATTTTTTTCAAACGAATGTCTGACGTCACGCTCTAAACAATTGTTAAAAAAAACTCTTTATTTTGAATTTGTTGAAGTAATTACTATGTCAACCATATATATCAATACCATATAACAATTTAATCGATCAATCAAGTTATTTTATAGCTAGTTACTCTATAAAAAATTGGAACGATTTAAAATTTTCCCTCGATAATGACTTCGGCTCTCAACCTTGATCTTGCCTCTCATTTTTTTTTATATAAATTTACAAGCTCAATTTTAAAATTCTGATCCTTTACGTGAATACGTGCATAATAGTAATAATATTTAATTATTTTAAATAGAATTAATAACATTTTTGCAACTTCAAAATAATTCCAGACTAGAAACCAACTTTATAGAATTTCAGACAAAAAATTATGGCGTGGTTGTTAATTTCTTGATTTTGAGACGATTCGAATCGCTGATCCAAGAAAAAGACAATGATTAAAACACATGACAAGAATAATTATTAGAAAATAATTAATAATGATAAGTAAATCAAAATATAAAAAAATATCCACTTCAAGAAAATGATCCTGGCGATAAACATCACAATTTCATAAAAAAAAAATTACATCGTTACACAAGAAAACTTGGAGATAAAAAAGATAAGTTCTTATGAATCTTAATCTTCGGAACACCTTTTGTTTTCTTATCTAATAATTCCACGTAACTGGTGATTAGTTATCTGATGTAGAAAAAAAAATAGTTCCTGAGTCTTGATTAATTTAATAATTATTTTTTATCCCTTGAAGAGAATAAAAGAACACAACTCACCACAAGCTCTTCATCGAAGCGGCTAAAATGTTGGCCTTCCTCCTGATGAGCGTTCTTACGATATCTGGTGAGAACGTTTATATAATTTCCGTAACTGTTCCTATATACTACTTTTTGCTAATACCTAACATTTATATGTTCGCTACCAAAGGCTCTTTTGCCGCAACTGCTCCGCACATTGTCGGGGGGAAAAATGCTGATAATGGGGAATGGCCATGGCAGTTGGCCCTGTTCTCGAACAACTTATTTAGCTGTGGAGCTTCGATCCTTGGACCTAACTGGGGTGTCACTGCGGCTCACTGCGTTGAAAGCCAATCGTATGTGATTGTCATTCGTAGATTACAATAGGCGCCCATCTTCATTTTGTACCATTTCAAGCATTGTCTGATCGGTGAATATAATTCTTTACAGCTTAAAATGTCAATATTAACTAGTTTTTGTCTTGTATTTAGCTTTCATTTCGATCCATACCGATGCAATGTAGTATTTTAAAGTCTTCAGTATAGAATTATTGCAACTTCCGGAATAACTGTAGTCATTGCTGCATTCTTCTAAAGATATCAAAGAGCATAGAGATTATAAATTTGAAGTTCCCCGAAATAAGCTCTTCAATTGAGTTTAGAAACCACGTACGTTTGCGGCAAAAGCCGTTACAGTCTAAGAATTTATTTGGAGCTGTTTCTAAGACTGTTCTGCAAATGCTATTCTTGAGACATCTACGTTGTGCCGCTGAATGCGGGAAAATATGATGAACTGGAATAGTTCCTAGATGCTGATGTTAATACTTGCTTCGGTCTTTTTTTAAAAGAAAACTTTACAGTTGTTTTACTAGTTACAATTATGGCTAGTTAAAAAAGTTGAAAGTAATGTCACTGCATATTCTCGATTGCATTTTAAAGGAAAAGTTACAGCATTAGGGCAGGATCCAACAATGTCACTTTCACCTGCACAACCGGAGAATGCCACAAAAGAAATCTTGTGAAGGCCACTTTAGTTAGTACTTCTGAAAAATATATGATTTGTAATGTATTGTCAATTTTCAAGTGAATACAATAATACTTATTTTAAAATATATATAACAAAGTTAATTTAAAGCATCCAGATTATTCAAGAAATTCTTCGGCGGGATTTCCCAACGACTTAGCTGTCATTTCGTGGAAAGAACCAATTCCAGAAAGTACTGGAAATGTAAATGTAAAGTATGTCACAAGGGCCACAACTACCGACCAAGTAGGAAAGAATTGCTTCATTACTGGCTGGGGAAGACTTCGAGGTGAGAATATAATAATTAATACTACAAAAAGACATATCAAATAAAAGTGTAAAAACTGCAATAGGATTCGGACCTCTTCCAACGTGGCTCCAAGAAGCTGAAATTGATGTTCTGACGAGGAAGGAATGTACTCAGAAATGGGATGAAACTTTGGTTACGGACAAACAAGTTTGCGTGACTGATAAAAAAACTCAGGCCAAGGGATCATGCAACGTAATATTTTGTTTTCAAAAATTTGTTAATTCTAATCATAAGAATTTAAGTGGTTTACAAAATTTTAAACCCTTTTAAGTATTCGCCAGCATCTTAAAATAATTAAGTTTAGTCCTTATTGTATTTCATAGGGAGATTCTGGAGGACCATTGGTTTGTGAAGTTGCTCCTAACAAGTGGGAATTGGTTGGAGCAACATCCTGGGGTTCATTTGGTTGTTCAACTACGTCACCATCCGTATACACCAGAATAAGCTCATACAACAGTTGGATTGATTCTGTCAAGCCCAAGGAAGCTGAAGAAGTTGCTGATTTCATCTAAATCCAGCGGCTAAAACTGATTGCCAATAGAAGGGAATGTTAACTTAAAATTTACTAAATTCAATTCATGTTGACTTTTGGAAATAAGCATCATTAATTCAAATTATACGTTTTATAAATGAAAATATTGATCTTGTTTTTTCAATAACTGAAGTCCATAACATATCTAATATTTCGATTCCATACAATTGAATACAAGCCCATTATTATATTTAGGAAAATCATAAAATCAAACCAAATGACTTGTCGCTGACAAGCTATTATCTGAATGTCTTAAATACGATATAGCAAACAAATAATAACTGGTTTTATGATAGCTTTCATATTAAGACAATTTAATTAATGTTTTCGCAGTCATATAATTAGATTTGTTTAAAATATACATTAGAAATAAAGACGATGGTATTATGACTTATTACGTTTAAGCAGTAAATATATGATACTATTAATATATAAATTAGTTTATTAAATAGCCAAGGAAAATATTGCAATGCTCTTACTTTATACATTTATAATTAAGCTGTTAACTAATCCTGATTGAATTTTTGTTCATCTTGAAAATATTTTTAATAACCCGGGGGGCCGCAAACTAGACCATTCAGGGCCAAGTTTATTAAGTGCAGTTCAGTTAACACCTATTGAGTCTTAAGGATGACTGGAAGATCCGAGCTTCTTGATATTTTGAAGCACTCTGGAACCCTTCTGCTAATTCTTGTTAGTTATGGATGCGGTATATAACGAAAGATTTAATGATAACTCATCTAATTATAACATGGAAATTTCTCAAATTTTAGTGTTGTTGAATACGCTTTGTGAGTATTTTAGTATGTATGTAAGTTCAGTGTATTAAATTTTACATTAATTTAGTACGTTTGATATGCTATTACGAAAATATTACGAAATCTCAAAGACTTATGGACTTTTGCCTCGTACAAAAATGATAGAAACTTAACGAAGTCATCAATAAGATGAACGATTTCATTCCTTAGAAACAGTAGTCTTTCAGTACGAAGTTACATTTCAATAGTTGATCTTCGATAATGTTGCATTAAATATGCATTCGTGTCTATTATTTATTCATATAATATTTCGAATTGTCACTTGAATGTTCGACATAAAAAATAAAAATCACTTATTCATGAATTTATTATTCGTGTCGGTTGTGATATTCTCGCAAACTTTGTTATGAATTCTAAGAATTATCTCTAAAACATAAATAAAAGTAGAGCTAGATATAGAATGAGGGTTATTTAAATATCAACTGAATGAAGGGCGAAAAGCAAGGATGATAATTAATTCTTCAATTATAATTCACGAAGGGCGGAGTCATATCGGGGAAGGAACTGTTTGTGAAAAATTCAAACTAATGCTATGTAGTGCTTTATTCTGCCTGGTGTGTGGCGTGCCAGTGCATAAGACGTAGAGTGGGGAGAGGCATGTGGCAATCTCATGGTTGGGGTTCTGTTTTATATAACATTTATAATATAAATAAATATAAAACACAGCCAATAATAGTAAATAATTTTGATACGTTAATTATATCACAAAGATCTTAGTCGAATATTATAATATAAACTAGTAATTAGATCACAAACTGCAGCTCTTTCTTTATTAACGATTCCTCCCTGCATGAATATTAATTGTGCAGAATTAAAGAAAATTCACTCGCAATTCATTCTGCAACTTAATCGTGAAAAGCTCGTGATGTTCAAGACCACGCCTCTCCATCTGAATAACAAGTTCATATAAATTTATTATAACCAAAAGGTAATCTCGACGTTCTTGCCTCGAAGTGTGATATGACAAAACAACAGAGAAGATTTAGAATCATTAAACTATCTTCAAAAAGATCAAAATAGAATTAAGAAAATGAGCAACTAGTGTATATTACACTATTGGTATGATTTGCACTCAGCTCGTTTAAGCCGGTTAGAGCTAAATGCCTAACTGCGCGAGCATCTTTGTTAACCTTTTGAAGGTAATACCTTCACTAGGTGAAGAACCTAGAACTTGAATCTAAAGTGACTAGTGGAAGTCCTAGACTTGGATGATAAAGCGAGAGTTTAAAAAATAATATTTTCAACGGAAATGTTTGTTCTTCTTATCTAATGATTAGATACACAAAAGGCTTTTCGTGAAAGTGATTCTATTATCTACCTTATCAAGTAGTTATCACGAAAGTTGACCTTTGATGGTAAGACAATTTAACTGAAAAAGTATAAAAGATGTCTTCTACTCCATTTTTAACAAGTAGAGGCTGACAATGATTTCACTCGTCTTCCTCAGCATTCTTTCGATATCTGGTTAGGATATTTAAGTTTATCATTTGCTAAATTAATTTATTTAAAATAACAAATACTTTTACTTATGGTAAGGCTGTTTCGCCAAAACTGCTCCTCACATCGTCGGTGGTAGAGATGCTGATAAAGGAGAATGGCCTTGGCAATTGGCTTTGTATTCAAACAACTTATTTAACTGTGGAGCTTCCATTCTTGGATCAACCTGGGGTGTAACCGCTGCTCATTGCGTTGTGGGACCAGTGTAAGTGTAACTTTTATAAATATTAAAATCCTTTTAAAACAAATATCATCTGTGAATGTAAATTAACATATACATCCTTGAAAATATGGTTATCTGTCTGTGTTAACTTAGATTTATTACCAAAGTTCAGTCGAAAAAGTGCAGACCGATTTACTGACATGTAGTTAGTAGGATAACATTGTCTATTTTATGTATTAAAGGAAAGGCTACAGCATTATGGCAGGATCCAATGCAGTCAATAGTACATGCAAGCCTGGAGTGTGTCACAAAAGAACCCTAACCAATGTCACTTTGGTTAGCAGATTTTCTGTAGTAAAATATTGGCTTTTCAAAATACAAATCTTTAAAAACAAACATAATACAAGTTCCATTAAGCCTTCATGTGAAAGTACAAAATTTAATAAAACGCTTTTATTTAAAGCATCCAGATTATTTGCCCGATTCTTCATCGGGATTTCCCAACGACTTAGCTGTCATTTCGTGGAAAGAACCAATTCCAGAAAGTACTGGAAATGTAAATGTAAAGTATGTCACAAGGGCCACAACTACCGACCAAGTAGGAAAGAATTGCTTCATTACTGGCTGGGGAAGACTTCGAGGTGAGAATATAATAATTAATGCTGCAAAAAGACATATCAAATAAAAGTGTAAAAACTGCAATAGGATTCGGACCTCTTCCAACGTGGCTCCAAGAAGCTGAAATTGATGTTCTGACGAGGAAGGAATGTACTCAGAAATGGGATGAAACTTTGGTTACGGACAAACAAGTTTGCGTGACTGATAAAAAGAATCAGTCCAAAGGATCATGCAACGTAAGTGATATTTTAATCAGCAAAATGCCATTTTTAACTAATAATAATCTCAATATTTATTAGGGAGATTCTGGAGGACCATTGGTTTGTGAAGTTGGTCCTAACAAGTGGGAATTAGTTGGAGCAACATCCTGGGGTTTATTTGGTTGTAAAACTACGAAACCATCCGTATACACCAGAATAAGCTCATACAACAGTTGGATTGATTCTGTCAAGCCCAAGGAAGCTGAAGAAGTTGCTGATTTCATCTAAATCCAGCGGCTAAAATTGATTGCAAATCGAAAGGAAAATTTTGAAAGCATTTAATTTAGAAGCGAATTAATTAATTGGCTTTTGAAAATAAATATCGTTAATCCAAATTATTTTTTGTGATTGTAAATATTGATCGCATTTATCCATCAACTAATATCCATAACATAGCCAATATGAATAAAATCCATAACCTAGCTAACATAACTGAAAACATTAGATTATAGAATAAGTTCATATAATAATTGATTGAATCAATTTGAGTCAGCTTGAGGCAGCTGAATTTAAATAAAACTGGACACTCGGGCTGATTACTTTTCAAATAGCGAATACAAAATTAGAAAAAATAAAGAGTAACAACCGTATTTTCACAATTAAATATTCCGCACAAGTAACACCTCAAGTATTTATCCTAATTAAGTTGTGAAGTTGAGACAAAAGATATTCAATTTCAAATAAATCTTTATTCAAATGCCATTTTTATTATTAAATTAAGCAATTAAGTTCACGACTATTCGTAATCTTCTTCTTCAGGTAAATAGGAAGGCTCCGTAGGATAAGGCGGTTGAGTGGGGTAAGGTGGTTGAATTGGGTAAGGTGGCTGAGTCGGGTAAGGTGGCTGAGTCGGGTAAGGTGGCTGAATCGGGTAAGGTGGTTGAGTTGGATATACTGGAGGCGCAGGCTTCTGTTTGTAGACATCAGGCTTCTTATACGGTGGCTCTTGTGGCTTACTTGGATACTTTGGAGGCTTGTAAGGCTTGATCTCAACATCATCAGCTGTCGGTAGACGTTGGACCAAAATACGAGCTTTAACAAAGTATTGATCCGGTGCCAGTGATTTCATCTCAAAGTATCTCTTATAATCTCCAAATAGATTGAGATTATCATAGCAGGAATCGTACCACCATCCCCCGAGGTGTACCTAACAAAATTAATGAAATCAAACTGCAACTCATAGTACCTCAAACAATACTAAAATATATGAATTTATACGCCTATGATGGAAATACATGATTAATTTAAATAAAGTAAATAAAATTCTTACCTTGGCACAGTTGCTGTAAAAACTTTGATCGTTATCGTGGTCGGAAGTTGAGAAGGGTAATCCATCTCTTTGGCCTGACGAATTGTTATTGAGATAAAGGGCGTAATTACGTCCCTCTGAAGCCACCACAAACTTGGGTGATTCGACGTCCACCTTCTTTCCAGCTGTGAATCAATAAACCCAAATCAGAATACAATATTCGAACTAATCGATACTGAATTTCGTATAAACATGCTCACCTTTGGTTACAGCTTCAATGGCTCCGTAGTAATTTCCAGCTTTGGTCAGGCAATGTAAATGTTCATTACCGACGTAGTAATCTTTTGGTGGAGTTCCGAAGCCCGCCTTGAACTCATTCCAGTTTTTGTCGAGACTGAAGTCTTGTTTCTCTCTGTTGAAGACAACAAACCAGTTGTTGACGCAAGACCCTTTTACGGATCCACATCCAGGAACAGTGAGAGTGAAATCGGTTGCGGGTGCGAATATATCTGAAAGGAAAGAAAATAATTTATATTATTCTGAATGATAGAAGTATAGCACTCACGTCTATCCTTTGCGCAGTATTTGAATTCAACTGGTTCTCCTTCGCAGTACTCGATTATGTTCTTGCCATACACGACATTATTTTCCAGCAAGCACTGCCTGTTCCTCTCTTGGAATGGTTTGATGCCACAAACTTCTCTGCAGTCACACCATTCGGTCCACGGAGACCAATTATCTGACAATTTAATAAATGTCAATGTTGACTTAGTCATAGTTCAAAGGAAAAATTAAATTTAAAACAAAACTTGCAAAACACATGCATTTTAAACTTACCACAATTAGTTTCGAAGCAAAACTTGACTTCCGAAACAGGTCCCATGCAGGCTTTTCCACCGTACGATGCTTCGGGGCTATTACATACCCTCGATCTTGTAGTACTACCTCCGTAACCGCAAGTCTTACTGCAGCCGGACCAAGTGGACCACGAACCCCATCCTCCATCGACAGCTAACGAATTTTATGATTACGTATGAAAATCGTATTTTTTTTGGTTAACAAATTCGAAATAAAAGCTGACTGATTTCAATACGTCTTACCGCATGGAGAAGCACTACAATTTTTGGCTTCAGTGAAAGGTCCGACGCAGTTTTTACCATAGTACTGAGGTGCAGGATTATCGCATTTCCTATTTCTGGTGGTTACTCCATATTCTCCACAAGTAACGCTGCAGGCTGCCCACTCAGACCAATTGTTCCAGTTTCCATCGACATCTGTCGAAACAAAATTGATAGCAGTCAATCATATGTCATGGCCGAAAGACCGAATATTCTTTTCTAAAACATTTCAATGGTTTACCACATGGCCTAAGATTGCATGTTTTGGCTTCTGTATCGTCTCCCTCGCAAGGTCTTCCGCCGTGAGCGGTTGATGGATTTTGGCAGGTTCTTTGTCTGGTCGAGGTTCCTTCCGAACAAGTGGCGCTGCATGCAGACCACTGTCCCCAGCTGGTCCAGCCACCATCGACGGCTGAAAAGCAGAAACAAAGATTAGAACAAAACATCGAATTCCATAATCCATTGATATTCGAAACTCACGGCATGGTTTAACGTAGCACGATTTCGATTGGGAATCTTCTCCTCTGCACATAGCTCCTCCATGGACGGGTTTCGGCTCGTTGCAGAGACGAGACCTCGAAGCAGTTCCACCTGCTCCACAAGTGACGCTGCATTTCGACCATTCGCACCATTCACCCCAGTTTCCATCGACGGCTAAATAGTGGTTTAAAAATAACGTTAACGTTCCAATGTTATTTATACCGATATAAAAAATATTCGAATTTTGTTAACTTACGACAAGGTTTGAGTTTGACGTTTTTAATTTCGGTATCTTCTCCTTTGCAGTTGCCTCCATTGTGGGCAGGTGCAGGGTTGTTGCATTTTCTTGACCTTGTGACGACGGCAGGACCACAGCTGGCCGAAGCTTTGCCCCATTCTGACCAACTGCTCCATCCTCCGGAGACGGCTGCAATATAATTTTTGGACGCATTTCCGAAAGTGGACTTAATCTTTACCAAATCTGAATGTTCTCACGAGCATGTGGAAGTTGCACTCTCTTTGTTTCAACACTGTCACCCACGCAGGGTTTGCCACCGAACTGAGGCTCTGGTCGGTCGCAGATTCGAGTTCTCTGAACGTAGGTTTCCCCATAGTTGACGATCGGTTTAGACCACTCAGACCAATCGCTCCAACCACCGTCAACAGCTATAATTACGAAAAATAATTTATCTTCTATTTAATTCTGATTAAGAAATAATTAATGATCGAATGCGCCTTACCACATGGTCGAGTGTAACAATCGGATGATTCGGTCTTCTTGCCAAGGCAATCCTTTCCTCCGTTCGACGGACTTGGATTATCACAGAGACGACTCCTGGTGCTGAGTCCACCATTACCGCAAGTAACGCTGCAAGCAGACCACCTTTCCCACTGACCCCATCCTCCGTCAACGGCTGCAAGTACGAACAAATTCGAAATTTTACGTTTTAATACATCAAAAGTACATCATTGTTTGATAAATACCGCATGGTGGAGCCAGTCCCGGTGCGTGTTCCGTCGAAGGACCCTGACAATTTCTTCCACCAAAGTTGGGAGACGGTTTAGTGCAAGTTCTCGTCCTTGATACTATTCCGCCCTCCCCACAAGTTACGCTGCACCTGGACCACGCCGACCATTCAGTCCATCCGCCGTCAACACCTTGACGACATAGTCAATTATTTGTAAATCTAAATTCTAAACTTTAGGCTTTGCGACGATATGCTCACCGCACGGAGGTCCTGAGCAGGATTTGGTATCGGTTCCTTCTCCATCGCAGTTTCTTCCACTGTACTGAGGTTCTGGATTGGCGCAGTATCTATTTCTAGTTGCAGTTCCACCGTCTCCACATTTGACGCTGCACAAGGACCATTCTGTCCATTCGGTCCATCCTCCGTTAATGGCTACAATTTCAAGGAAGTAAAAGATACATAATTTTCTATCGAGTATTTTTTAAATTGAAGACTTACGGCAAATTTGCAAAAGAAGACTCTTTGAGTCTGAAGATTCGCCTTCGCACTCTTTTCCGCCGTTGGATGGAGAAGGATTGTCGCAGTTTCTCGTGCGTGTCACGTGCACATCGGAACCGCATGTAACCGATGGTTCAGACCAAGCAGACCAGGAGCCCCATTTTCCGTCAACGGCTACACGTGATAAACGTAATGTCAAAAAATCAACACGAATGACTTATTTTTAAGAAAATATCTAACCGCAAGCAGGACTGCTGCAAGATTGGACTTCCGATGATTTTCCAGGACAATAGAATCCTTCAAAAGCTGGCGAAGGATTGTCGCAGGCCCTCTTTCTGTATTGGACTCCGCCAGGTCCGCAACTTACACTGCAGATAGAATATTCTGACCACTCACCCCAAGCACCGTTTACAGCTGTAAAAACAAGTCACGTTAAAATATCAAAATGCCAGATTAGTATAATACCGTTAAACTCACGGCAGGGAGGGACTGAAGCGCTTCTTGAATCTGTTGCCGTTCCTGCACACGTCTTGCCGTTGTAAGCAGGAGATGGTTCTGTACAGGTTCTTGACCTCGACGACGAAGCCCCTTCTCCGCACGATACCGAAGGCGATGACCATTCAGACCACACTGTCCAACCTCCATCGACGGCTGAATGAAAGTAAAACATTATTATTGCAATCAACATTCATTCATTTTCACGTTCATTCTTTTAAAAAGCAGAAAGTACTAACGACAAGGTCTGACGGTAACGTTCTTGTAGCTGACGGACGGTCCTTTACAATATCTGCCTCCGTAAGATGGAGCCGGATTATTACAAACCCTCGATCTGCTCGGATACAGTCCTTCACCGCACGTTTCCACCGGTCTTGACCATCCTCCCCAATTGCTCCAAACACCATCGACGGCTTAAAAGTTTGATTCAATTGTAATAGCTCGAGGGAAAGAATTTGCAAAATCACAACTCACAGCACGGAGATCCACTGCAGCTTCTCGATTCCGTCGATTCTCCCTCGCAAGTAGAACCTCCGTGTTCAGGTGCCGGATTATCACAAAATCGCTTCCTGGTAACCAGACCTCCTTGACCACAACTGGCGCTGCAACTCGACCACTCCGTCCATCCACTCCATCCTCCGCAAATAGCTACAAACACGATATCGCAGATGTAAACGGCAAATCCAAGATCTAAAATTAAATGTTCAAATGAAAGATTCTCACGACAAGGAGCCGCTGAACAGTCTTTGCTCTGGGACGCTTCGCCGTCGCAAGCCTCGCCACCGTTAGCGGGCGCTGGATTATCGCATACTCTCATCCTCGAAGTAACTCCGTTAAGACCGCAACTCACACTACATTCCGACCATTCGCTCCACACCGACCATCCACCGCAAACAGCTGCAAATAAATAGTGTTGTTAAAAGTGAATTATTGTATCCTTAATGTATGAATATCAACCAAATAAAAATTCTTAACTTACGACACTGAGGAAGTTGTTCGGCCTTTGGGTGAAAGCTGTATCCTACGCAGTTTGCCCCACCGTAGGCTGGCTTTGGATTAGAGCATTCTCTCGTCCTGACCGAAATTCCCTTATTGTCGCCGCAAGTTTCTGCCGTCTTTGACCATTCGGTCCATGCTGTCCACCCTCCGTTAATTGCTGAATAGGAGACCATATTTCGGGATAACAGAAATAGAATGTATTTTAATTGAAAATCTGATTAGCAACTAACGACAAGGGGGAAGTTCAACTTCAACGTGTTCCAAAGAATCTCCATCACAAGGTCTGCCGCCGTAAAGAGGAGCTGGACTGTCGCATTCTCTCGTCCTCGATTTTGTTCCTCCAAAGCCACATGTAGAGTTTCCGTAACTCCACACCGACCAGGGTCCCCAGTTTCCATCGACGGCTGTCAAGAAAAGAATTTGTTAATCGTTATTTAATAACTTGTTTTATTATTTGATTTTATTTTTATAAAAGGCTTTGTTCGAAACAGAAAGCATCCTTACGGCAAAATGCGATGAAACACGATCTCTTGTTGCCAGACACGCCTTCGCATGGTCTACCTTCAAACGCAGGAGCTGGATAATCGCATTTCCTTCTCCTTACTTGATTTCCTCCAAAGCCACATGAGGCACTACATTTGCTCCATTCGAACCATTTGCTCCATCCTCCATCAACAGCTGAGGTTATGAAATGAATATTCATTGATTTAATTTATCAATAGATTTGACGACAGTGAGTTATTTTATCTTATAAACGCGTGTTCGTCGTTATAATGGAATAAATAATTTGAACTTACGACAAGGCTTAGACTTGACAACTTGAACTTCTAGGGCATCTCCGATGCAATTCTTTCCGTCGTACTGAGGAGCGGGACTGTCGCATGCTCTGGATCTTGTTTGGAATCCTTCCTCTCCGCAAGATGCACTACTCTTTGACCAATCGCCCCAAGATCCCCAGCAACCGTCGACGGCTAACGAGGACGATCCAATTCGTGAATGACAGTTTATTGATTACGATAGAACTAAAAGCGTTACTCACGACATGGCGACAGAACGCTCGGTTTGGATTGCTTGTCAGTTCCTCGGCATGGTTCTCCTCCATCAGAAGGTGCTGGGTTGTCACATCTTCTAGTTCTTGTCACTTGTCCTTCTGATCCACAAGTTTTTTCCGGGGCAGACCATTCGGACCATCTACTCCATTTTCCGTCAACGGCTGTAAAATATCAAATTCAAATAAAGATGTTAAGCTTTTAAATTTCAATCAGACCAGAGGTTTAGTGTACGATAAAATCAATTAAAAACAGAAATTCTAACGGCAAGGTCCTTCGCAACACCCTCGTGTCTCAAGAGCGGCTCCGCCACAAGGTCGGCCTCCAAAGTCATTTGCAGGAGCAGTGCAGTTTCTTCCTCTTGTTTGAACTCCACCAAAACCACAACTAACAGAACACCTGCACCATTCTGTCCACGAATTCCAGTTACCGTCGATTGCTGAAATGGATTTCAGCTTCAACCATTGATGCGTAAACAGGGGTCAGTTTTCTAACGAGAAATGCAGTTAATTCTTTTTCCTACGCGTTGTAATATCACAAATTACGATTAATTTTAATAAAATTGATTGCTCACGGCAGGTTGTTGGATTGCTACACAGAGTTGTTTGTTCGTATACTCCATGACATAATTTGCCACCGTTGGCTGGAACTGGTTTGTTGCATTCTCTACTTCTTGTTTGAAGACCACCATCTCCACACGTAGCACTGCAAAGCGACCACACTCCCCATTTGGACCAACCGCCGTTGACAGCTTCATTGAGAAGTATTCTTCGTCAACAGTTTTTATGCATCATCTGACTGGTTACAAAATTAAGTCTTACGGCAAGGTTTTCCTGAACATTGTTCGAGTTGTACCGAGTCTCCTTCGCATTCCGATAATGGTGCATAAGTTTCGCTCGGATAAAGACCTCCTTCTAGTTCTGTTGCGTCGTCAGGTATGAAAGTATCACCGTGGTAGCTGCTTCCGAAATGATCTTCGTATAGGTAGTCGGTTTGTCTGTAAAGCAAGTTATTTTTGATCTTTATAGAATAGATAAGAAGCGAGGTTCGTTGGTGTTGACTATTTTTTCCACTCTAATTGTATTAAATATCTACTAAATCTGTTTAAAAGTACCGGTTATTTCGTTACTGATAAAATTTTAATCAATCCTCACCTTTCTTTCTTGGGAACATCGCCATAAACAGATCTCGCGTATCTGAAGTATTATTGACATGGTTTCATTGGTTTGGTTTATCAGTGTTATAGTAATTCATCGTTTTAAATGTCTCGCCTTCCGGGTTTGGCTTCCCCTGCGCCGTTGTTAGCTCCGGGCAAACAAGTTCGTGACCTTTTCTTGTAACCAGTACCGCATGTCACCGAACAATCGGCCCACTGCGACCAAGCAGTCCAGGAAAATTTCGCTTTGGTTACCTGGATATGAAATAGATGAAAAAATAAATAAATGAAATAGATTCATACATTTGAGGTAAGATCTGAAATATAATAATCTTTGAAATTATCCTCTTACAGCGGGATAAGTGGTTGGAACGTGCTTGTAGGTAGGCGGAGTTTCGTAACTCTTTGGAGTAGGATAGGTTTTGCCAGCATCTTTTTCTGGATAGTGTGGCTTTTCGGTCGGAGCAGGATATTTCGGCGTGGGTGGAGCATAAGGCGGTGGAGGTGGATGTTTAGGAGTTTTCTCGAGATATTCTCCTTCCTCTTCTTCATCGCTATAATAGTCGTGAGGAGGGGGATAATCATTCTTAGGAGGTTCTGGATACTTGGGAGGTTCGGGATATTTTGGTGGCTGGGTTGGCTTCGGAGGTTCAGGATATTTCGGGGGTTGGGTTACTTTTGGAGGAGCAGGATACTTAGGAGGTTCTGGATACTTAGGAGGTTCTGGATATTTAGGAGGTTCTGGATATTTTGGTGGTTCAGGATACTTGGGTGGTGATGTGGGTTTGGGCGGTTCTGGATATTTCGGTGGTTGAGTGGGTTTGGGTGGCTGGGGGTACTTAGGTTGTTCAGGATACTTCGGAGGTGCTAGATATTTGGGAGGTTCAGGATACTTTGGAGGTTCGGGGGGTTTTGGAGGTTCCGGATAATCTGGTTCTTCTTCTTCGTAGTCGTAGTCATCTGAAAAGTGGTTGGTGTTATAAATTATTCTCTGAGATGAGGTGTGTATGAGACTAATTAGTTAAAGCTTTATATTTTTAATTTGGTTAAAATGTTACACTTGTTACATAATAAATGTTTATCTGTAATTTGAAGATAATATATTTTAAAATTTATATTCGTCAACATTGTTTTACCTTGAGGAGCTGCCAAGGCAATGGTGCCTGTTAATTTAATGTTTTTAAACTTAATAAATTATATCAAACAAGTCTATTTTTACGACAAATTCAAATAATTTTTTCAGTGTTATTAGTGATGATATGAATACCAGATTAATTTTTGAAGTCTTACCCAGAAGCGCAAGTATGAAGAGCTTCATGGTGAAGCAGACCTGCAATATTAAAGTTTTTATAAAATAGCATTTACATTGAAACCATCCATTCGGGTTTGAGGATAGCGAAATGGATGGCGTTCCTTCATGTTTCCTTAATGGCCTCAATCGTCACGTATCTTGCTCGATACCCATCCTACACCGGCAGGGTGTGCCCAGGTGAGCACTATGAATATGCACTATCTATTAAGAAATGACTTCACAACCTATCAGAATTAATGAGGCATTTGGAAGATCGATTAAATGCATCTTATTAAATAAATTGGTTAGTTTTAAGACTGACCTAAGTAGATGTAGATATTAGAAACTAAAACTTAAGATCGATCAAATTATTGTTACGTTGTGTCATGTCATGTTGCGCATGTCATATCATGCCATGTCACATCATATTATTTGTTTAAACGTCTCCTCGCTACGCCTCGGTGTTAACAGATCGCTTTATGTGTTTTATGCTAGAATCATCTCATTCATCTCAAAATAATAATCACATTAATTCTAAACAAAGCATATTCTCAAGGTTTTCTTGACGCTAGTCTCATCCTCAAAGTATCTTATCCTCATCATCCCCTTATCGTCATTATCGTCATCATCACCATCTCTTCCATCTCCACTTCATCACCCACCAAGTTACGATTTTTTTCCTTAAAGAAAATGATATTGATGAAAAGATTTTGCTATTTACATTAAATTAATATTTAAAATAGTGAAGACTATTGCAAATAATTCCTCACCCGAAGCTCGTGAAACATATGATGCATGATGCTTGCTCAACTCGAAGAGCTCCTTTTATGCTTTTTGAAACAACCCCCGATAAGGTCGAGTTTGACTGAAATTGATGCTTTTATGTTAAAACTGACAAAAGGTTAATGCCTCGTTATTCACCTATTAAATGCCACTTAGTTTTTTTTATCTAGTAGCAAATAAGATTAATTTATGTAGCTTTCTAGAATTAGGACATGGTCAATTACATTTTTTTAAATGCGCACTGGAATGTATTAAATCATTTACTTAAAGCTTTTTTCCAATTTTTTAAATTTCTTTTATTCCATATCTAACTAAAGTTATAGTTTTAACAATAAGCGCCGAAAAAAAAAATTGTACAGAAAAAGAAATCAAATTCGCAAAAAGTAAAACATCTGTGGACCGGGTCATTTATTAAGTTAAAAAATTAGCATTTCCTCACCCTTTCATATTAAAGGTGTGTTAGAAAAAATAATTTTGACATTTAACCATTCAGTGTAAAGACGTTATTACACTGTCACAGGTGACATTATACATGAATCTCCGCTTATGTTGCTCTTTTCTAACCTTTTCGAGGCTTTTCCAAAAAAACTATAAAAGAAGCGGCTCAAGTTGAGGAATGCATGGGCAGTGTATATCCTGGTCTACCTAGGTCAGGTAGGAGTTATACTTAATATTATATTCCGTTAGTATTATTTTTACATACATTGCATTCTACTGGTACTTTCAGTATAAATTATCTAAGTTATTTATTGTTCAAAATTGTATTAAATCCCTGTTGTATCTCTAGTCTAGTATCTTAAAGTAAACTCTATAACCTGTTATGTTTATATCAATGCTTTAGAAAAATAGCGAGATTAAAGTCAGGATATTTTTGTATCAATCATATTATAGCAAAATCGTTTATCACCTTACTAACTTAAGACTAAAGAAATTATTACGGTGAATTTTATAAACACGACTAGACATTATAACTTGAGTTACAACTTGTTACGTTTATTTGAAGGTCAGCAAAACCATGAGGCTGTTCATAGTCATCCTTCTGGGTTAGACATTATCATATTAGAATATCGAAAATTACAATATTATTAGCGTGAGCATGACGAAAATTAATTTCATAATAACTAAAATATAAATGTAAATGAGCTCACTTATTATAGCGCCGTATGCAGAGCTTCAGAGTTTTTCCATTTGTATATTCTTCCTCATCCGCTTGTGGCACCACGAAATAGGTTGCAAACACGACAATTACGACTGTTGCCGAAACGTCGCATGCAGGATATCAACAACCCCATCCGATTCACATGCCAAGCATTATATATAGCGACGTCTTATAAAGGTGCAGGCTGAGTATCGAACATGGAACTTAATTCTGGATACATCGACCATAAGCATTGAATGATAGGCATTACAAAGATAGAGTTGAAATAATTGAAAAAGATCGATTCCAAAATATAATATTGACATCCTAAGAAAAATTATATAAACAAAATTGTGAGAATGTTAACATTTGATTTAGGCGCAGTTGCACTGGCAGCTCCACAAGGTAATACATATTTCTTATAAATTTAATGAAAATAGAAACATAAACCAAAATAACTACCAGAAATAAATAAACGTAACGAATTATGAAGTGAGCATACATTGGCATTACGAATCAATTCGATATTAATGCTAAACTCAGAAAAATTCAATTCTCAGATGACTACGACTACGAAGAAGAAGAACCAGATTATCCGGAACCTCCAAAACCCCCCGAACCTCCAAAGTATCCTGAACCTCCCAAATATCCAGCACCTCCGAAGTATCCTGAACCACCTAAGTACCCCCAGCCACCCAAACCCACTCAACCACCGAAATATCCAGAACCTCCTAAATATCCAGAACCTCCTAAGTATCCTGCTCCTCCAAAAGTAACCCAACCCCCGAAATATCCTGAACCTCCGAAGCCAACCCAACCACCAAAATATCCCGAACCTCCCAAGTATCCAGAACCTCCTAAGAATGATTATCCCCCTCCTCACGACTATTATAGCGATGAAGAAGAGGAAGGAGAATATCTCGATAAAACTCCTAAACATCCACCTCCACCGCCTTATGCTCCACCCACGCCGAAATATCCTGCTCCGACCGAAAAGCCACACTATCCAGAAAAAGATGCTGGCAAAACCTATCCTACTCCCAAGAGTTATGAAACTCCGCCTACCTACAAGCACGTTCCAACCACTTATCCCGCTGTAAGAGGATAATTTCAAAGATTATTATATTTCAGATCTTACCTCAAATGAATGAATCTATTTCATTTATTTATTTTTTCATCTATTTCATATCCAGGTAACCAAAGCGAAATTTTCCTGGACTGCTTGGTCGCAGTGGGCCGATTGTTCGGTGACATGCGGTACTGGTTACAAGAAAAGGTCACGAACTTGTTTGCCCGGAGCTAACAACGGCGCAGGGGAAGCCAAACCCGGAAGGCGAGACATTTAAAACGATGAATTACTATAACACTGATAAACCAAACCAATGAAACCATGTCAATAATACTTCAGATACGCGAGATCTGTTTATGGCGATGTTCCCAAGAAAGAAAGGTGAGGATTGATTAAAATTTTATCAGTAACGAAATAACCGGTACTTTTAAACAGATTTAGTAGATAATTAGTACAATTAGAGAGGAAAAAATAGTCAACACCAACGAACCTCGCTTCTTATCTATTCTATAAAGATCAAAAATAACTTGCTTTACAGACATTCCGACTACCTATACGAAGATCATTTCGGAAGCAGCTACCACGGTGATACTTTCATACCTGACGACGCAGCAGAACTAGAAGGAGGTCTTTATCCGAGCGAAACTTATGCACCATTATCGGAATGCGAAGGAGACTCGGTACAACTCGAACAATGTTCAGGAAAACCTTGCCGTAAGACTTAATTTTGTAACCAGTCAGATGATGCATAAAAACTGTTGACGAAGAATATTTCTCAATGAAGCTGTCAACGGCGGTTGGTCCAAATGGGGAGTGTGGTCGCTTTGCAGTGCTACGTGTGGAGATGGTGGTCTTCAAACAAGAAGTAGAGAATGCAACAAACCAGTTCCAGCCAACGGTGGCAAATTATGTCATGGAGTATACGAACAAACAACTCTGTGTAGCAATCCAACAACCTGCCGTGAGCAATCAATTTTATTAAAATTAATCGTAATTTGTGATATTACAACGCGTAGGAAAAAGAATTAGCTGCATTTTTAACGAACTGATCCCTGTTTACGCATCAATGGTTGAAGCTGAAATCCATTTCAGCAATCGACGGTAACTGGAATTCGTGGACAGAATGGTGCAGGTGTTCTGTTAGTTGTGGTTTTGGTGGAGTTCAAACAAGAGGAAGAAACTGCACTGCTCCTGCAAATGACTTTGGAGGCCGACCTTGTGGCGGAGCCGCTCTTGAGACACGAGGGTGTTGCGAAGGACCTTGCCGTTAGAATTTCTGTTTTTAATTGATTTTATCGTACACTAAACGATTGAAATTTAAAAGCTTAACATCTTTATTTGAATTTGATATTTTACAGCCGTTGACGGAAAATGGAGTAGATGGTCCGAATGGTCTGCCCCGGAAAAAACTTGTGGATCAGAAGGACAAGTGACAAGAACTAGAAGATGTGACAACCCAGCACCTTCTGATGGAGGAGAACCATGCCGAGGAACTGACAAGCAATCCAAACCGAGCGTTCTGTCGCCATGTCGTGAGTAACGCTTTTAGTTCTATCGTAATCAAGAAGCTGTCATTCACGAATTGGATCGTCCTCGTTAGCCGTCGACGGTTGCTGGGGATCTTGGGGCGATTGGTCAAAGAGTAGTGCATCTTGCGGAGAGGAAGGATTCCAAACAAGATCCAGAGCATGCGACAGTCCCGCTCCTCAGTACGACGGAAAGAATTGCATCGGAGATGCCCTAGAAGTTCAAGTTGTCAAGTCTAAGCCTTGTCGTAAGTTCAAATTATTTATTCCATTATAACGACGAACACGCGTTTATAAGATAAAATAACTCATTGTCGTCAAATCTATTGATAAATTAAATCAATGAATATTCATTTCATAACCTCAGCCGTTGATGGAGGATGGAGCAAATGGTTCGAATGGAGCAAATGTAGTGCCTCATGTGGATTTGGAGGAAATCAAGTAAGGAGAAGGAAATGCGATTATCCAGCTCCTGCGTTTGAAGGTAGACCATGCGAAGGCGTGTCTGGCAACAAGAGATCGTGCTTCATCGCATTTTGCCGTAAGGATGCTTTCTGTTTCGAACAAAGCCTTTTATAAAAATAAAATCAAATAATAAAACAAGTTATTAAATAACGATTAACAAATTCTTTTCTTGACAGCCGTCGATGGAAACTGGGGACCCTGGTCGGTGTGGAGTTACGGAAACTCTACATGTGGCTTTGGAGGAACAAAATCGAGGACGAGAGAATGCGACAGTCCAGCTCCTCTTTACGGCGGCAGACCTTGTGATGGAGATTCTTTGGAACACGTTGAAGTTGAACTTCCCCCTTGTCGTTAGTTGCTAATCAGATTTTCAATTAAAATACATTCTATTTCTGTTATCCCGAAATATGGTCTCCTATTCAGCAATTAACGGAGGGTGGACAGCATGGACCGAATGGTCAAAGACGGCAGAAACTTGCGGCGACAATAAGGGAATTTCGGTCAGGACGAGAGAATGCTCTAATCCAAAGCCAGCCTACGGTGGGGCAAACTGCGTAGGATACAGCTTTCACCCAAAGGCCGAACAACTTCCTCAGTGTCGTAAGTTAAGAATTTTTATTTGGTTGATATTCATACATTAAGGATACAATAATTCACTTTTAACAACACTATTTATTTGCAGCTGTTTGCGGTGGATGGTCGGTGTGGAGCGAATGGTCGGAATGTAGCGTGAGTTGCGGTCTTAACGGAGTTACTTCGAGGATGAGAGTATGCGATAATCCAGCGCCCGCTAACGGTGGCGAGGCTTGCGACGGCGAAGCGTCTCAGAGCAAAGACTGTTCAGCGGCTCCTTGTCGTGAGAATCTTTCATTTGAACATTTAATTTTAGTTATTGGATTAGCCATTTGCCGTTTTCATCGGCGATGTCGTGTTTGTAGCGATTTGCGGAGGATGGAGTGGATGGTCGGAGTGGTCGAGTTGCAGCGCCAGTTGTGGTCAAGGAGGTCTGGTTGCCAGGAAGCGATTTTGTGATAATCCGGCACCTGAACACGGAGGTTCTACTTGCGAGGGAGAATCGACGGAATCGAGAAGCTGCAGTGGATCTCCGTGCTGTGAGTTGTGATTTTGCGAATTCTTTCCCTCGAGCTATTACAATTGAATCAAACTTTTAAGCCGTCGATGGTGTTTGGAGCAATTGGGGAGGATGGTCAAGACCGGTGGAAACGTGCGGTGAAGGACTGTATCCGAGCAGATCGAGGGTTTGTAACAATCCGGCTCCATCTTACGGAGGCAGATATTGTAAAGGACCGTCCGTCAGCTACAAGAACGTTACCGTCAGACCTTGTCGTTAGTACTTTCTGCTTTTTAAAAGAATGAACGTGAAAATGAATGAATGTTGATTGCAATAATAATGTTTTACTTTCATTCAGCCGTCGATGGAGGTTGGACAGTGTGGTCTGAATGGTCATCGCCTTCGGTATCGTGCGGAGAAGGGGCTTCGTCGTCGAGGTCAAGAACCTGTACAGAACCATCTCCTGCTTACAACGGCAAGACGTGTGCAGGAACGGCAACAGATTCAAGAAGCGCTTCAGTTCCTCCCTGTCGTGAGTTTAACGGTATTATACTAATCTGGCATTATGATATTTTAACGTGACTTGTTTTTACAGCTGTAAACGGTGCTTGGGGTGAGTGGTCAGAATATTCTATCTGCAGTGTAAGTTGCGGACCTGGCGGAGTCCAATACAGAAAGAGGGCCTGCGACAATCCTTCGCCAGCTTTTGAAGGATTCTATTGTCCTGGAAAATCATCGGAAGTCCAATCTTGCAGCAGTCCTGCTTGCGGTTAGATATTTTCTTAAAAATTAGTCATTCGTGTTGATTTTTTGACATTACGTTTATCACGTGTAGCCGTTGACGGAAAATGGGGCTCATGGTCTGCTTGGTCTGAACCATCGGTTACATGCGGTTCCGATGTACACGTGACACGCACGAGAAACTGCGACAATCCTTCTCCATCTAACGGCGGAAAAGAGTGCGAAGGCGAATCTTCAGACTCAAAGAGTCTTCTTTTGCAAATTTGCCGTAAGTCTTCAATTTAAAAAATACTCGATAGAAAATTATGTATCTTTTACTTCCTTGAAATTGTAGCCATTAACGGAGGATGGACCGAATGGACAGAATGGTCCTTGTGCAGCGTCAAATGTGGAGACGGTGGAACTGCAACTAGAAATAGATACTGCGCCAATCCAGAACCTCAGTACAGTGGAAGAAACTGCGATGGAGAAGGAACCGATACCAAATCCTGCTCAGGACCTCCGTGCGGTGAGCATACCGTCGCAAAGCCTAAAGTTTAGAATTTAGATTTACAAATAATTGACTATGTCGTCAAGGTGTTGACGGCGGATGGACTGAATGGTCGGCGTGGTCCAGGTGCAGCGTAACTTGTGGGGAGGGCGGAATAGTATCAAGGACGAGAACTTGCACTAAACCGTCTCCCAACTTTGGTGGAAGAAATTGTCAGGGTCCTTCGACGGAACACGCACCGGGACTGGCTCCACCATGCGGTATTTATCAAACAATGATGTACTTTTGATGTATTAAAACGTAAAATTTCGAATTTGTTCGTACTTGCAGCCGTTGACGGAGGATGGGGTCAGTGGGAAAGGTGGTCTGCTTGCAGCGTTACTTGCGGTAATGGTGGACTCAGCACCAGGAGTCGTCTCTGTGATAATCCAAGTCCGTCGAACGGAGGAAAGGATTGCCTTGGCAAGAAGACCGAATCATCCGATTGTTACACTCGACAATGTGGTAAGGCGCAATCGATCATTAATTATTTCTTAATCAGAATTAAATTGAAGATAAATTATTTTTCGTAATTATAGCTGTTGACGGTGGTTGGAGCGATTGGTCTGAGTGGTCTAAACCGATCGTCAACTATGGGGAAACCTACGTTCAGAGAACTCGAATCTGCGACCGACCAGAGCCTCAGTTCGGTGGCAAACCCTGCGTGGGTGACAGTGTTGAAACAAAGAGAGTGCAACTTCCACATGCTCGTGAGACCATTCAGATTTGATAAAGATTGAGTCCACTTTCGGAAATGCGTCCAAAAATTATATTGCAGCCGTCTCCGGAGGATGGAGCAGTTGGTCAGAATGGGGCAAAGCTTCGGCCAGCTGTGGTCCTGCCGTCGTCACAAGGTCAAGAAAATGCAACAACCCTGCACCTGCCCACAACGGAGGCAACTGCAAAGGAGAAGATACCGAAATTAAAAACGTCAAACTCAAACCTTGTCGTAAGTTAACAAAATTCAAATATTTGTTATATCGCTATAAAAAACATTAGAACGTTAACGTTATTTGTAAACCACTATTTAGCCGTCGATGGAAACTGGGGTGAATGGTGCGAATGGTCGAAATGCAGCGTCACTTGTGGAGCAGGTGGAACTGCTTCGAGGTCTCGTCTCTGCAACGAGCCGAAACCCGTCCATGGAGGAGCTATGTGCAGAGGAGAAGATTCCCAATCGAAATCGTGCTACGTTAAACCATGCCGTGAGTTTCGAATATCAATGGATTATGGAATTCAATGTTTTGTTCTAATCTTTGTTTCTGCTTTTCAGCCGTCGATGGTGGCTGGACCAGCTGGGGACAATGGTCTGCATGCAGCGCCACTTGTTCGGAAGGAACCTCAACCAGACAAAGAACCTGCCAAAATCCATCAACCGCTCACGGCGGAAGACCTTGCGAAGGAGACGATACAGAAGCCAAAACATGCAATCTTAGGCCATGTGGTAAACCATTGAAACGTTTTAGAAAAGAATATTCGGTCTTTCGGCCATAACATATGATTGACTGCTATCAATTTTGTTTCGACAGACGTCGATGGAAACTGGAACAATTGGTCTGAGTGGGCAGCCTGCAGCGTTACTTGTGGAGAATATGGAGTAACCACCAGAAATAGGAAATGCGATAATCCTGCACCTCAATACTATGGTAAAAACTGCGTCGGACCTTTCACTGAAGCCAAAAATTGTAGTGCTTCTCCATGCGGTAAGACGTATTGAAATCAGTCAGCTTTTATTTCGAATTTGTTAACCAAAAAAAATACGATTTTCATACGTAATCATAAAATTCGTTAGCTGTCGATGGAGGATGGGGTTCGTGGTCCACTTGGTCCGGCTGCAGTAAGACTTGCGGTTACGGAGGTAGTACTACAAGATCGAGGGTATGTAATAGCCCCGAAGCATCGTACGGTGGAAAAGCCTGCATGGGACCTGTTTCGGAAGTCAAGTTTTGCTTCGAAACTAATTGTGGTAAGTTTAAAATGCATGTGTTTTGCAAGTTTTGTTTTAAATTTAATTTTTCCTTTGAACTATGACTAAGTCAACATTGACATTTATTAAATTGTCAGATAATTGGTCTCCGTGGACCGAATGGTGTGACTGCAGAGAAGTTTGTGGCATCAAACCATTCCAAGAGAGGAACAGGCAGTGCTTGCTGGAAAATAATGTCGTGTATGGCAAGAACATAATCGAGTACTGCGAAGGAGAACCAGTTGAATTCAAATACTGCGCAAAGGATAGACGTGAGTACTATACTTCTATCATTCAGAATAATATAAATTATTTTCTTGCCTTGCAGATATATTCGCACCCGCAACCGATTTCACTCTCACTGTTCCTGGATGTGGATCCGTAAAAGGGTCTTGCGTCAACAACTGGTTTGTTGTGTTCAACAGAGAGAAGCAAGACTTCAGTCTCGACAAAAACTGGAATGAGTTCAAGGCGGGCTTCGGAACTCCACCAAAAGATTACTACGTCGGTAATGAACATTTACATTGCCTGACCAAAGCTGGAAATTACTACGGAGCCATTGAAGCTGTAACCAAAGGTGAGCATGTTTATACGAAATTCAGTATCGATTAGTTCGAATATTGTATTCTGATTTGGGTTTATTGATTCACAGCTGGAAAGAAGGTGGACGTCGAATCACCCAAGTTTGTGGTGGCTTCAGAGGGACGTAATTACGCCCTTTATCTCAATAACAATTCGTCAGGCCAAAGAGATGGATTACCCTTCTCAACTTACGACCACGATAACGATCAAAGTTTTTACAGCAACTGTGCCAAGGTAAGAATTTTATTTACTTTATTTAAATTAATTACGTATTTCCATCATAGGCGTATAAATTCATATATTTTAGTATTGTTTGAGGTACTATGAGTTGCAGTTTGATTTCATTAATTTTGTTAGGTACACCTCGGGGGATGGTGGTACGATTCCTGCTATGATAATCTCAATCTATTTGGAGATTATAAGAGATACTTTGAGATGAAATCACTGGCACCGGATCAATACTTTGTTAAAGCTCGTATTTTGGTCCAACGTCTACCGACAGCTGATGATGTTGAGATCAAGCCTTACAAGCCTCCAAAGTATCCAAGTAAGCCACAAGAGCCACCGTATAAGAAGCCTGATGTCTACAAACAGAAGCCTGCGCCTCCAGTATATCCAACTCAACCACCTTACCCGATTCAGCCACCTTACCCGACTCAACCACCTTACCCGCCTCAACCGCCTTATCCTACGGAGCCTTCCTATTTTCCCGAAGAAGAAGATTACGAATAGTCATGAACTTAATTGCCTAATTTAATAATAAAAATGGCATTTGAATAAAGATTTATTTGAAATTGAATATCTTTTGTCTCAACTTCACAACTTAATTATAAGTAAATTTTTCTGACCTCTACTTGCTATCGTGTTATGGATAAATACTTGAGGTGTTACTTGTGCGGAATCTTTAATTTTGAAAATACGGTAGTTACTCTAGTTTTTCAATGAAAAAAAAAACACAGGAATTTTAAATTTTATTTCTAATATTTAATTTGTTATTTTAAACGTAATCAGCCCGAATTTCCAGTTTTATTTGAATTCAGTTGCCTCATGCTGACTAATTCAATCAATTGTTGTATGATCTTATTCTATGATATATTGGTTTCAGTTACTTTAGTTGGGCTCTGGATATTATTCATATTGACCATGTAATAGATTTCAGTTTGTTGATAAATATTTACATTTACAAAACATATAATTTGGTTTAACGATGTCTATTTCCAAAAGCCAACAATAAATTAATTAATTCATTTATAAGTTAAATGTTACAAAATTTTCCATTTGCAATCAGTTTTAGCTGCTGGATTTATATGAAATCGGCAACTTCTTCAGCTTCCTTGGGCTTGACAAAATCAATCCAACTGTTGTATGAGCTTATTCTGGTGTACACGGATGGTTTCGTAGTTGAACAACTAAATGAACCCCAGGATGTTGCTCCAACCAATTCCCACTTGTTAGGACCAACTTCACAAACCAATGGTCCTCCAGAATCTCCCTAATAAATATTGAGATTATAATTAGTTAAAAAGACAAGACATGCAACACATTTTATACGTTAAAATATCATTTACGTTGCATGCTCCTTTGGTTTGATTCTTTTTGTCGGTCACGCAAACTTGTTTATCCGTAATCGAATTTTCATCCCATTTCTGAGTACATTCCCTCCTTGTCAGAACATCAATTTCAGCTTCTTGGAGCCACGTTGGAAGAGGTCCGAATCCTAGTGCAGTTTTTACACTTTTATTTGATATGTCTTTTTGTAGCATTAATTATTATATTCTCACCTCGAAGTCTTCCCCAGCCAGTAATGAAGCAATTCTTTCCTACTTGGTCGGTAGTTGTGGCCCTTGTGACATACTTTACATTTACTTTTCCAGTACTTTCTGGAATTGGTTCTTTCCACGAAATGACGGCTAAGTCGTTGGGAAATCCCGACGAAGAATCGGGCGAATAATCTGGATGCTAAAGCAAAGCGTTTTATTAAATTTTGTACTTTCACATGAAGGCTTAATGGAACTTGTATTATGTTTGTTTTTAAAGATTTGTATTTTTAAAAGCCAAAATTTTACTACAGAAAATTTGCTAACCAAAGTGACATTGGTTAGGGTTCTTTTGTGACACACTCCAGGCTTGCATGTACTATTGACTGAATTAGATCCCGCCATTATGGTGTAGCTTTTCCTTTAAAAACATAAAATTGAGGATATTGCTATCTTACTAACTACATGTCAGTAAATCGGTCTGCACTTTTTCGACAGAACATTGTTAATAAATCTAAGTTAAGACAGACAGCCATATTTTCAATGATGTATATGTTGTTAATTTACAGATGATATTTGTTATAAAAGCATATTAATATTATTTATAAAAGTTACTCTTACGATGGTTCTTCAACGCAATGACCAGCGGTTGTACCCCAGGTCGATCCAAGGATGGAAGCTCCACAACTAAATAAGTTGTTTGAATACAAAGCCAATTGCCAGGGCCATTCTCCTTTATCAGCATCTCTACCGCCGACGATGTGAGGAGCAGTTTTGGCGAAACAGCCTTACCATAAGGAATATTAGCTATTGCAAATAAATTAATTCAGCAAAATATGCATCTAAATATCCTAACCAGATATCGAAAGAATGATGAGGAAGACGAGTGAAATCATTGTCAACCTATACTTGTTAAAAAAATGGAGTTAGAAGAGTTAGAAGATCTTTTATAATTTTTAACTTAAATTGTCTTACCGTCAAAGGTCAACTTTCTTGATAATTACTTGATATGTTAGATAATAGAATCACTTTTGATTTCGAAAATCCTTTTGATTATCTATTTGTTCGATAAGAACAAAATTTTCATTGAAAATGTTATTTTTTATCATCTCGATCTTGAACATTGTGTGTTTCATCATCCACGCCTGGAAGTTCCTTTAGCCATTTTTTATTCAAGTTCTATCAACTCCAGCATACCCAACTCAACCTTCGCCTCCGACTTTTCCACTCTATCCTACTCAACCGTCTTATCTTATAGAGCCTTCTTACTTCTTCAGAGAATAATTTGGATGCTTCTCTGAAGAAGAAAATTAAGAATAGAGCGATGAACTTTTATTGGCTTAATTTAATAATTAATATGGCATTTTAAAAAAGACTCATTTGAATTTAAATGGTTATTTTGTGATATTTTCACAACTAAATTATATGTTTACATATCTCCGACGTTTCTGCTATTGTCTCATCGATAATTTAAGAGCATATCCCCTATCAATGATATAGAAATTGCTTTCTCTGATGTAAATCGACGTGTATTTATTTAATGGAATGCATTTATGATTGATCCACAGCACTACTGAAAAAAATTTGATTCTATATCTCATCCGAACTATTGCAAAAAGATCCAATCAATTCGGTGACATACCGACGAACATTTTCTCTTCCGCCGTTGCCATAAGGGAAATTAAATTTTGAGTGCTGGCTTTGTGATGATGATAATGATTTTGAAAATGAATGCCTTACACTAGAGACTCTCCAATGAACCCAGAGGTGATAATATCAAATATATATCGGATATGTGTTTTGGATATATGTCGGCCAGTCCTTTCCAGCCAATTTTAAATTTTTTAATAAAGTTGTTTCTTTGCAGTTTCTGAGTGATGTCCCAATATACTTTTCATGAATGTGTTAAGTTTTCCTTCTCAGATAATTTTTTTAGGTTTGCTAATTTTTTCAGTTTGTTAGATCCCCGAGAATAAGGATAACTGACCAAGAGGGCACTTTCTTACGCAGGTCTGATGGCTTCTTAAGCGGGTTTTACTCTATGCTAGATGTCGAGATACATTTTTGTCTGACCATTAAACCGTTTCGGTGCTCCGAGATAACGCGCCAGGCCGCTAGTCGACGGTGGGAGAAATGCCACATGCTATTTATGTGATTGTCGGAGCACCCTAAGTACAAAGAATATCTGTTCGTTAATGTGTGTGTTTCCAACATTTGTATTATGAATATTAATTGTATTATATGTATAATTTTAAGATAATTATTCTTCATTAATATTAATTAGTCATTTGATTGGGCGATTCGTTACGTTAGCAGTGCGCACAGCCTCATACGATGCAAATAAACATATTGCACGGGCGATATTTAGAGTTTTCGGTTTGTTCAAAACTTTCTAAAATTGAAATATGGACAGGTTTTCCTGGAGCGATAACAATCTAGGTAGTAATGAACAAATATTACTCGTACAAAAAGGAGTAAGGTTGTATAATGGTCCGGAAAGGGTATGCACAAATCAGGTGTTTTCTAATGAACTTTTCTACATAGACATTTATCTTTGAAAGACAGCTTTTAACAAGGGTAAAGCAACACTGACAACTCATCGATTGGTTTGGGCTGACAGTGCCAAATCGGTTATTATAGAAGAATTCTAATCTATTTACATAAGACATACATTACATCTAATCGTTTGTTCATTCAGACATCTGTTTTATCATTGCCATTATCATACCCAGTTTTTCTTGAAAAAGAATCTGGTGGACTTACAAAAAGGTAAAATTTGATTAGGTCAATGGGAACCAATGTAAATAATAATTTATTTGATGCCAGTCCAAAAATAAGGATACACTTATCAACAAAAGAGGAACATCAGTCTGCTGGCCCATTTTCTCAAAGTCTGTTTAGTTACATTCAGCTTTCTTTCACTGAGGGTGGTGAAGAGGAGGTATGAATGGATTTTTATTAGCCATCAGAATTTGATGAAATCCATAACCTGGATTTTAAAATTGGTCAGTATAGACAGAGTGGAAGGATGATTTAATTAAACACTTGCATTGTGATAATCAAATATAATGGTTGTAGTGAATTCAATTAGTGCAGTTATTATCTTTTGGTGATGTGTTTATTTTCCTGTTATTTGAGTATCAACATTAGACTATGATCACACTATTTTCCAAAATCTGGATGCCATGGTTCTCGATGACTTCATATTCATTAAGCTGCCTCATATGTTTGTTGAAATGTTTGCTACATTGGATAATAAATTCCTGCTATTAAATAATGCTCTCTGGCAATTCACATATATATATAGAACATGGTTTGGAAAATCTTTGTAGCATATTGATAGATGTAGAGCTTGCAAATACTATACAATAACTATAGAGGTATAACAGGATCATTTTGGATAAAGAGCAATATTAGTTAATTTTTGATCTATTATAAAATTTAGTGTTTTTTTTAAATTAATGGATTCAATTAAGAATCGGCTTTTTTTTTGAGCCACCTGAAATTCAGCTTTTTATTCAGTTTTACAGAAAATTAAATGAAGCAATTAGTAAACGAAAATGGGAAGAGTGTTCCGCAAAGCCCATGGGCTCCCTTGCCTCAGTGAGGATGCTTTTACCACTGATAATGATTTGAAATTAATTAGAGCCCCACAAAATCATCATCTATTAGAAAAAATTTCATTCATCAGAAATTGGTCCATTCTGGCATAAGTGGTATAGAGAGGAGTCTTCAGTTGAAGAAACAGGACAGAGATGCCACAATTTCAGTTGCATTTGAAGACTTAAACAATCTCATGATGAAGGTTCAGGACAATTTTCAATTTCACTGTTTTTGCTTTTTTCTGTGATAATGATACAAATTGGTAACAATTCAATAAAGGTTACAACGTGTTGGTATTCAAGCAAGATTTCTAAATAATGTAGATTATGCATTCAACAATATTACCACAGCCAACATGGCTTCTGAGCAGTATTTCCATGACCTGTTTGTGATGACTTAATTTGAAAGTGTCTGATTGTTTATTTCCTAATCTAATCTTTCCTTATTAATTAATTATTTATTTATTTCCTAATCTAGGCACAAGAAATGGTCAGTCTTTCAAAAAATATTTCTGCGAAGATTCGAGATAAACAGGAAGGAGTGACAGAAGATGAGGTATTAACAGGGAATACAATTAGTTCCCCCTTTTGTTTAATTTTTTCATTCAGGTTAACAACACTGCCATTAAACCAGTTATAAATTAATGACTTTTGTATTCAATAAGACGCTCCAGTTCAAATCTTACCTCATGAGCCTCGGCATATCGGACCCGATAACCAGGGAGTCGCATGGAACGGGAGGTGCTTATTATGAAGGTCTTGCCAGGGAGATTTCACAGTTTATCAAAGCACAGTTGCTAGTGAGTGACTAGGACTAAGATGATGATGATGATGGTAGTGGTGATGGTGATGATGTTTGTTATTCTATTGATACTCTATTGATTATGACTTTATTGATTGCCTTTAATTCTGTTGAGATCATAATTTTAACATGTGTTCTTTCAGGATTGTGGAGGTGTGATGACATTGACCGATGTTTACTGCAGGATGAACCGAGCAAGAGGGATAGAGGTTATTATTTTAAACAACAACAAAATCAATAAACTTATAATTGAATTCATCCTAAATGTTTGAACTAATTATACCAAAATTGCTCTTCAAACTTAAGGCAGCTTTCAGAAACCATAACTTTATTATCTTTGACATGCACATATCTTTCATGATGCTGTTTTCAGAATAAACTATTACAATTCAAATTGAGAAAATATTTTTGTGCCATCTTTTAAGTTATTGTCTCCTGAAGATTTGGAGTTGGCATGCAGACTCATGGAGAAGTTGGATCTGCCAGTTAGGTAATTCTTGCAAACGTTTAACATGAACAAGAATTAAATAAAAAATATTTAATAAATAATATTAAATAAATAGGATGAAGGAATATGAAAATGGAGTGAAAGTTTTGCAGCTCCTTTCCTGTGATGAGAAGATGGTAGCACAGGAAACAGAAGAAATTGTTGAGACAATTGCTTCTCATTTATTGGATTTACAATCTCATTCTAACAAAATATCTACAGCAATTTATCTTTATGACTCATGTATAAATGCTCTTATTCAGATCCAAAATAAAACTGCTAATTTTATTACACAATTGGAAGTATTTGAATAGTATAAGTTCTCAAATAACTGATATGCTGAGTATATAATCTTGTCAACAATCACAAATCACATTTATTGATATTATTATTATTAAATTTCATTAAGAAATTAAACTCCAATTTATTCAAGATAAATGAAAAAGGTCACTTGTCAGCTGAAGAGCTTGCATCGTTGATTGGATTATCAGTGGTCCTGGCTAAACAAAGGTTATTCATCTTTGACATTTTATTGTTACAAAGTCAAACCTACAACTTGGGAATTAAAAGTATTTTTCAAGTTTATCAGTTAATAATGGCTTAAGTCAAGAGTTCTCAAGATAACTTTTTATAGAAATCAAATCAATTCAAATCTCTTATAAGAATGGCTGGAAGGTGGCTCTGCTAAAGAGATTCATGAAAATCTTTTCATATTTGAGCCACTCTTATTTCAATGTCTGCTTTCCAGTATAATTTAAAAATATATTAATGAAATATGGAAAGTGAATTATATACATCAGCATGTATATACAATCCTTACATGAAGTCGTGGTTGGAATGCAATCATCATGAATCCTACGATTGTAGAAAGTACTTCTGAATAAGTCTGTCCCAAATTTGATCATAATAAATTGAATAATTTCATTATTAAAAATGAAACTCAAGTAAAATAATTATAAATTTAATTACTATGGCTGTTACCCCAATGAAAAAGAAGGAAAAATCATAAGTTTTTGCTGCACAACACAGTAATTATAAGTAATATTCTGCAAGTAGTAATTATGTTAAACCAACTCAATTAAGCTTAAGCAGTTGATATAATTACGGGCAACACCACTTACTTTCAGACTCATCTTTGAGGGTTTTGTCTTTTATAATTCTTTTATTTTACATTATTTTCAGGCTTCTGGTCGCAGAAAGTCTCGGAAGGCTTTGCAGAGACGAGTCCTCCGAGGGACTCTCCTTCTATCCAAATTTGTTTTTGAAGAATGCTTGACGAGCACCTCGGAGAGAGATTGTAGGACGTGTTTAAAGTTTAACAAACATTGAAATTTTTGCTTGAAATTAAAGTAATAATCTTGCTGATTAATAATTCCAGTCTGTTTTGGGTTTTGCAATATTATTTTTGACATAAGCATCCCATGAATTTCCATTAACAAAAACAGTGAATTTATTATTATTATTATATATATAAGGCACGGGCGAACCCCTCGCCTGAACAAAAACATAAAACTTTCAACAAAAACTAACAAATTATGTACATCGCTCTTTTTTTTTTTTTTTTTTTTTTTTTTCTCTTATGACTTTATTCAGAATGTAACGACATTGAATAACAAAATGAATAACACTGTTTAATATGAACAACGATGACAGTGAATTACTTTATTAATTCCAAAAAGTTGCAGTTCAATTACAACCTCAAGCACTTCATGTGACACTGTTAAACACTTTCATTGAATTGCAGTTAAGTGTGCACACAATTAGATAAGGATAATTACACCTGAGATTAAAATAAATACCCAAAAAGTAAATACCAAGGCCCGCTAAGAATGTCTAAAAGCCTATAAAGCGCCAAATCCATCCCAGAGTTTGGTGTCACATGTTCACAGTTCATAGTTGTTAGAAGCAACATTGGAAGTGGTGTTAAAAGTCAGATGATTGCCATTGGCACAGGATTTTACATTGTTCAAGGTCTTGTTGTGACTGATTCACCTATGAGACTAATGATCTTTTTATAAACAACTTCAGCCGTATTGATTCCCCAAATGAAATCCATGTGTTCGTAGTCTGGGATCTCTTCGGCATATGCCAAATTTGTTATATTTTTTATGATCTCAAATGAATCCTGTTGAAAAATTGGTTCTCTTGACTTAATCACAGAATAAATTAGTTAAATATTAACACAAATTAATTAATATAATAATACAAATTGTTGATATAATAGTATCAACAATACAATGTAATTAATATAAATGCAAATTAATTAAATACTAAAACCTAATTAATTAAAAGCTTGTTCACTTTTGTTGTCAATTGATGAACATTTATGAGTTAATAATTTACCTTTGGGGTAGAAAGTTCATCTTTGTCTCCAAAAAATACATAAGTGGGGGTTGTGATGTGACGTAAATAGTACAGAGGAGGTTTTGTCTGTTCAGATAACAAGTCAGATAAGCTGCCATTAGGTGAAATGTCAGTTCTCAACATGAATCATTTGATTTTATACCTGATTATAATGTTCAAAGTTTTCTTTCGAGCTTAAATAATCATACATTTGGAATTTTTTTGAGTTGACCAACTGAAACAAATTAAAAACAACAATCGGACACTTTTGAATTTTCATTAAATGTTCGACCTGACATCATTAGGTTGCAGAATAAATTCAATTTATTAAATAAATTCAAAATGATTGAATTTAAATAAATACGAAACTATGTTGCCCATTTACATAAGCAACATTTGCTGACTGACCTGTGCAAAGTGAAACACGTTCTTCACTGAGGTACCTGATGGTTCGTGGCTTACGTATACTGGAACTCTGGTCTTTAATGGTCATAAATTAATCGAGAATAAATAAATGATTTAATGGCATTTCAGAGAAATGAATAAGCTGGCAGTAGTGTAACTAGTTAATAAATTAACTCCTTAACTGGTAGCATAACAAGTCAATAAATTAACTAGTTTAAGTCAGAGATGCAAAACCTATGTGTGGTTTACATGTGGCTCTTGAGGCAACTTTAATCACTTGATTATGATTATTATTATTATTATTATTATTATTATTATTATTATTAAATAAATTCATCATTATATGAAACTCAGCAGGTCATTTTATTGTTCATGTTTTGTGACTCTTTGCTTATCACTTCTAAGTAATAACTTTTTTCATGAATCCCTTCAACATCTTAAAATTCCTTAAAATATCATTATTGATTGCTAATAGGATTTAAATTGAGAGCATTGAATTTATAAAACACTTCTATATTTGTTCAGTGATCTGTGAAAATTTTCATTTTTGTGAGAGAACCCATTTCAAAAACTTTTGAAAGAGACTCTTAGTGCTCTGGAGGTTGGTAGCACCCAATTTAGACTAATAAAGTAATTAGTTAAGGATGTTAATAGTGAAACTAGTTCATAAAGAGGATGTGAACTTGCCATATTAGTGTTTTTATGACTGATACCACCCATTAGGACTAGGGTGGCACAGACATCCCTTAACAAGATTTCGGGGCACAGATTGCCGGCTATCCATCTGACGAGGGGACTGGAAGGCATGAATTCGTGAACTCCAAGAAGAGAGAAAATTGCCTTGGAAGTGATGTCGTGCATAATATTTTTAATTTAATTTTTAAATTATGCTATTTAAATTATAAAAATTAAATTTTTAAATTTAAAAAGAAATTATTCAACAAATAAAACAAACCTTTGGAAATTCAGCAAACTTGGCCAAATGCTTCAAGAAACCTCTGATGTTGCCAAGAACAGCCACCGGTGCAAGGGCAAAAAGCTTTGTCACCTGAAAAGTGTTGACATAACATAATATGTATTAAAAATATTTTTTAATTTAACTTGATGCTGCATTATCTACGATGAAATTGTAACACACAAATAGACACAAGTTCAACCTTTGCAAGATCAATATCTTGACTTTAAAGTTCATGTCAACCCAATTTATCACAAAAAGTACATTTTTACCACTTGTTGGAGCTCCGGGTTTCTGGAAAGGGATGCAAATGCCACAAGTGTGCCCTGAGAGTGTCCAATATAGGTTATATTTCTTGATGAGGTGGTGTCAGAGATGTAACCAATCATGGCTGGAATATCATATTTGGCCATTTCATCCCAACTATAAACAGCATGAAATTGGATTAATTCAAATAAAAAAAAAATTATGAAAATGTCTTTATTTTTTACCTCCAATTCCAAAACTTTGAATTTCTTGGGTTCAAATTCTTATGGCTCCTAGAGTAAGTGTTGCCTCTGACATTGCCCAGCCACACATCGCACCCCGCATCAGATAAAAGAAAGCCTATTTCAAAATAATTTTAAATTTTTAACTCTTACTTTGACTGTCCAAATTGAAGACATACAAATGATTTTGAAATATTTGCTCACAGTTTACATAAAAACTATGGCATCACCACTGGCAAAATTATATTATATCCAAAATTATATTAATCTCAATTAATATTATCCAACAGAAACTGAAAGTCAATTCACCTAGACTTTGGTTGGGATGATTAATTACCCATGTAGAGGAAGAATCCAACAGTCCATGTTGCAAAAAAACAACTGGAGTAGGAGATATTAAAGACTTTCGCCTTGGAAGAATTCTTTGCAAACCAAGTATAAATCCATCCTCAGTCTCAGTCCTGTGTTCCTCACAAGTGAATCCTTTGCTTCTAATTAACTCAGTCTGATTAACGTAATAAACAATAGCTTATAAAATTGATTATTTATCAAACTGATAAAATGATCAGAGTAAAAAATAAAAAATGTTTAATCCAAATATTAAACTAATTTATTAATGCAAACCGTATTGAGATAAAGATCGGGGTCATAACTTCTCCTGATTAAACTCCTTATTCCAGTACGCCTAATATTCAAAATGTCGTATTCATTTTGCTCTCTAAGAAGTTCATTAACCACAGCTTCAACATCAAAATCGAAGTCCGGGGTGGGGCAAATTCCATTGGTCACAAACAGTAAAACGAGAAAAAACATCTTCAATTTAAGAACCATTTTTAAAATTAAAAAGTCAAAATAAATATGTCGAAATATCCTATTGACATAGATTGCTATTTCACTCAGAGAATGAGCACATAAGGTTTAAGCATCGACACTTATACTAGGCTAAAGAACTTCAAAGTCCTTAACAATTAGTTAACAGGTGCGGCACTTATTAAGTCAAGAACCAACACTTATTTTGTAATAAAATTGTACTTTCTTTGCATTATCGTTTCCATAGTGATGTCACTGACGCTTGTTTCAACAAAATAAATATTTTGTATCACTTGTCGTACCGTTAAATTCGAGCGTCATGGATGATGATTTCGAAGATTTACTCGACAAGATCGAATTTGGATTTGGAAGCAGCCGTAGCAAAGTTCTGAGGAACAAGAATAGGTTGACGCCAAAACACTAATTAGTCTTAATAATTAGTCTAAGATCCATGCAGATGATCACTCTACGATATTTTAATATTCACCTAGACTTTATCGTATGGTTATTGTTTTAATCGGCAGAGATGATGAGAACGATCTGATCGGTTTGGATTTGAACTGTGACAGTCGACGCTCTTCCAAGTCGGAGACACCACAGTGCAAAGAATCTGGAAAAACGAGGTGTTGCTTAAAGCTTTCAGGTTTAACGTTGACTTATTGTATAATAAGCGTTACGGCTAATAATTGTGAAAATTCAGACATCAGGATAAGCAAAACTCTCGAGCAATAAATATAATTATTTATTTTAAGATGTCACGAAGTTTTCGTCGGAGGATGCGGGACTGAACCGGGATGTTCTACACTTCTGAAAGCAGAGTAATTTAGAATTCGTGCTTATTTAGCTTTTAATCTGACGCCGATTAATTTTTATTTGGTAATTTAATTAAATTAATGGTACAGACTAATGATTTGAGAGTCTTACTGCTATTTTGATTATATATCTTTTGAAATGGTTAATTCTAAACATGTTATAGTATGTCGATTCACATTTAAACTTTGTGGAAAATTAATTTCGTAGTCATCCATAATTTGATTGATTATTTGACAGGCCTTGCTCTTCTCTGAGATGCACTGCCTGCGACTTTAACGTTTCATCGTTCGACAATTTCCAGTGGAACGAATCCATTGATTACCTTTTTCTGAGGAACAACATGCCAGATTTCAACAAGTTGAAGACCAAATTTAGAAAGAAACCAGGTTATAAATATGATAATGTGATTGATAATCAGGTAACGTAGGTAATCAAATAAATAGAATTAGCTTGTTTGTTATTATTATTATTATTATTATTACTATCATCATTATCATCATCAAATTATTATTATTATTCTTAATTTATTATTATTACTATCATCATCATTATTATCATTAATTAAAATCCATTGTATTTCGTGAAACGTTATTTTGCACGTATCTTAAGTACTGATTCGCTAAATCAATTTTAATGACTACTCGACGTCTTGCAATTGATAAAACCGTTTTAAACAGTTTATCATTTCTTTGACTAACTTTTAAGCTTTTAATGTAACAGACTTCGGACACTAGATTTTTCGGAACTCGATGGTAATGTCGTTTAATAGACGTTTAAGTTTTGACGAATGTTTCATAGCCATGATTGTTTAAAATGTTGCTGAAGAAAAGTTTTTACAATCTCATTTCTTCGGAAGCGAGTACGAAACTCAAATAAATAATTAAATCAGCTGTGAAACGAAATTATCGACTCCCATAACGCAAGTGCCGATTATAATCTTCATTTATCTTTACGTGAGAATGAAACTCGTGTCGAGTATCATAAGGAGGCCTTGATTGTGGTCGAATGCTAGTTCGTAACGGGGGCGTAATTTGGATGCCATGACCTCAAAGTAATCCCACCTACATTTCTCGATTATAACTAACATTTAAGCTTTGGTGGGAGGTAAGACCCATCAGATTGTCCGAGGGATTGTTTGCCTCTGGAAAAAAACTTAAATATGCTGATCTTGGCTTACCTAAGCCGAAACTTTGCTCACACGAAAAATAATATTGAGGCAATATTAGTAAGAATAATGATAATCATCATCATCATCATCACCATCATTATCATGCTACATTTTTTTTCAGGATGCAGAGCATATGCTTGCCAATGTACCTGGTTAAACTGCCAGAAAATCGAACTCTTAAAGGAAGCCCATCCGAGCGTTAAATGGGTTTGCGGCAAACATTAAAATCAGTCCGCTTTCAAAGTTTAATTTAAAATAAAAAGTTCCAATCGTCTCGTTGATTCGACAAAGTTATAAATAGAAAACAGGGCATAGTTCAAAAGTTCACAGGTAATGGTTCAGCGCTTCGCTGCGCATCGGGAGGTCTCCTTTGGATCCAGTGGCAGGTTTTCCTGACATCCAGCTCTCGGTGCCCTTCACCTTCAAGTCTCTGAGGCTGTTCTCGCTTTCGTCGTGGCTGCTCCCAGAGAAGAAACTGTTTGAGTTTCCACTGAACGAACATTCTAGTGGAATTGGCTTATGTCGCTGAAATCTCAGTGAGGCGTTGAGATTGGAATCTGCCAGGTTGACCGAGTGCGTGTAAGTCGGTGGCGGCGTTCTCGGACACACCTGATCGGCCATCACGGGTTTCGCAGGGTGAGCAGAGCTCGGATTTTTCAGCTCGTCGGCGAAAATTATGGGAACACATTTTCCGGAGCCGCTCTTTTTACAGTTTTTTTCGTTGTCTGTCGTCACTTCCTTTGCCTCGACGTTCTGAGACCTCATGAAGCCTGGTCTTCGTGAATCTCCAAATATGTAGCAACATACGCACGTCAGCAGAACTATAAGAAGAAAGGCTGCAATGGCAACCATGGGGATCATTATGTATAGGAGGGTCGTCATATTCTCTTCGCTAGGTACTGGATCCATTTGAATCTCGTCGGCCGAACGGTCTTGGTGCGCCTCTGCCAGCGAACCAGGAAAGGAGCCTTCACACGAACCTCTTGCAATGAATCGAGCAGAAGACAGTAAATACGGCTTCAAAGAATTCTTAAACTCAGAAGAAACTTCTCTGTCATCTGGTCCGTCTTTGAAAATGCGCCTCTTATGTGTCGTGAGATCTTCGAAAGGACATGGACTCACCGGAAGACTCGAGTTCGACCAAGAGATTTTTACCGAGCCTGGGGATATTCCGGTGACAAAAATATTCTTAGCATTCTTATCGCCGAAAGCTGAAGCAATTTTTTTCATGATGTCGATCCTCAAGAAGACGTCTTGAACAGCTCTTTTATATTCCAGATCCTTGAGGGTTACTTCAAATTCGTGACTCAAGGCCTGAGACGTGGGCATCACTTCGATTTCCATTTCATACTTCGACAGAACCTTTTTGTTGACCAGTGCGATGACGTATCTGTGCTTGCCCGAATGTTCTTTTAAGGGCAATCCGTACAAGGTCGTTTGGTTCAACTTTATCCATGAATTCGGTGAAACTCCCATGGCCTCGTGATTCGAGTTTCCGTTTTTGGAAAGTTTCGAATGGAGGCCGTTGCGGATTTTGCGAGACATGTCGGGCGCAGAATCGGCGAACGTTAGGAACAACAAGTCGGTGTTTTTTCCTTTGGCGCCATTAGTTTTAAAAACTTCAGCAGGAAGACGAAATTCCAAGATGCGCCCGACTAATATTGGCGATGGAACCGATAATTTATTTGTTTTTGGACTTCTATGTTTGTTGTGCTTTGTACGCTTCTTTTTGCCTCGGTCTTCTATCGATGGTTCGTGTTGGTTGTGATCCTCGTGTTGATTATGATCTTCGTGATGATTATGATCCTCGTGTTGACTGTGATCTTCGTGGGTTCGATTCTCACCCTCATCGTAATCACGTTTTCCGTCTTCTTTTGAAGAATTTCCGTGACCTGCGTCTTCATCATCGCCCGTTACTTCAAATTTGTAATCATCATTACCATCGTCATCAGCGTCGTCTTCTTCGACGCTACCATTGCTGGAGTTGGCAGTCGTAATTCCATTATTTCCAGCTTCCAAGGATTGCGTCGTTGCAACTTCCTCGACGTGTTCAAATGATTCTGCAGTTGGTTTCCCAATGTCATCCTCCCAACTTGTCTGATGGTTCTCAGTATGAAAATGTTTTGCTTCCAGAAGGACGTCGGAGCTTTCAAGTTGTTGATCTTCTCCGGGTTCGTCTCCGGGCATGTCCTTAAAAGTAAGTGCAATCAATTCGAGTTTCGAATCAGTGTCTGGCGTCGAAAAAACGCGTTGCTTTTCGTAACTCGCTGGTGAATTGGACGAAAGTGTCTTTTCGTCGTTGATTTCGATGCTGGTAACTCGCCACAGAAGAACGTCCGATCCTATGTTGTTTCCAAGGATTTGATGGGCGGTTTTGTCGAGGAGAGTCAACGGCGGTTCGAAAGAACTGCTGATTTCTGCACATCCAACGATCCACTCCAATGAAGTTACTTTTTCGGCTGATTTTTCTCTTTTGTTTCCGACTCCGCTTCTCAGTAGTTTACTTCCGGGCTCCAGTTTTTCTGGATCCGAGTTTGTTTTGATCATCAATGAAGTCATTGGAATTCCAAGATAAGTGCTGAACTTTTTCAAGAGCATTGACTGACTGGACATGTTGAGAGCTTCAAAATTGACGTCGACGTAGACACTGGCGATCGTCAGGATGTGCCGCGAACCACACTTGAATGTGCTCGATAGCTCCCCTAGAGATTCGGCCCGAGTTACGTGGAGTTCCACTGTGATCGAAGCGTTCTTTTGACCGGCAGTGATGTTCGGAGGAGTGCTCGAAACCATGCACGACTGAGACTTGGATTTGAACCTCTGACTGTCGAATTCGAGAAGCAAAACCTCGATGCAGTGTCGACCAACTTGATTCTTCTGAGCCATGATCTCAAACTTGAGAAAGTCGATTCCATTTCTCTTGGGGCACGTCAGTTGGATCCACGTAGGAATTTTAAATCCATTGCATGTGTTGAGGTAAGCCTGCTGTGAACAAAAATTGAACAGACTCAGACAATATTTTTTTCTTTATAAAAAAATACTTCGATTGGAGATTTAATGGGGAAAGCAAGCGCCCTCCGCTTGTCTCGAATATCGGGAAAAAGCAGTAATAAAATCTAAATAAAGCGAATTCATAATTTTATTTTTGTAAACTTTAAACGAAAAGAAATGATAAACTTCAGTTTATTTATCGACCGATGGTGTCGCGTTCCTCCAAAACCTGATCCACAACGTATCGATCCTATTTGAAAAGTTGGCCTTAAATTCGATACGAAAAAAATTCTTAGCGCCAGACTTTGCCTCTCGGAAGGCCATTTGTCATTCAAAATACGACATCCGGAGAGTAGAAGAGATGTTTCAACGGGATGATTTCATTCACACATGAATATTTATAAGTTAAAAGGTGCCGTATTTGAATAATTTATGCTTAATAATTAATAATTATCATAATGTTCAACGTGTTTCTGAACGTACGTTTGTAGTATTTTGCATATGGGGGCAAAAAATAGCTTTGCTATCGAAAGTGGCGCACGATGTCAAATGAATGAGAATATTTTCTGCAATAACGAAAACAACATGTGGATATAGAAACACAAAAAATGCCCGCGAAACGGCGATAAATTCCCAGTTTTACATGAGAAGGGCTGGTTGAACATCCAGGTATTGCATTATGTTGGAAACTTGTGAATCACGAGTATACTGCTTACAGACACGACGTGTGTGTAATCCGTAAACTGTAAACTGTATACACGTACGTCGGGAGAATCAACTACTAGGTCAAGTAGGCCGGAAGAGATTCTGCATGGAAGTGCCATTTGTATCACTTGAATGATAAACATTAAAGACATCTTAATGTAACCACGTAATGTAACAGATTTGTGCGTTTCAGGAATATCACTTATAATACTCTATAATATTTATAATTTATTCATTAATATTTATAATTATCTATAATTATTTTAGGTTTTCTAATATTTCTTTGTTATGAAGAATTCGATGATAACATGTTCATGTAATATCTCGAAGTATTATTCGGTCGGCAATGAATATTCATTTTCATGCATAATTTATGCAAATGCGATGTAAATTATTTTAGCGCATTTTACAAAAACACGTACAAAAACAGGATAAAAATGCATTTCATTTGCAAAAGTTACTTTTTGAAGTTTCATTCAAACATGGCAGCACATTAATGAATAAATAATTAAATGGAATAATAAATAATAAAATAGAATGATAAAGAATAAAGAATAACATAGCATAATAAAGAATAAATAATAAAATATAACAATAAAGAATAAATAATAATTATTATAAAATAAAAGAATAAATAATAATTATTATAAAATAAAATAATAAATAATAATTATTATAAAATAAAATAATAAATAATAAAATAGAATAATAAAGAATTTGCAAACAATTAGTTTTAAATCAAATAAATGTCAGGATTAATCACGTGACGATGTTTGTGATTATTAATAATTAATATTATTACATGCCAATAAAAACCTATCATTATTATAGAAATTTCGGTGGAAAATTTCTAAGTTCAAGTTAAAGTTTTAAATTTTTTAACTGATAATTAGCAATTAATATAGTAATAATAATAATAATAATAATAATATCTTTTACAATTTCCTATTCGTTGCTTTAAATTCCTTTTAATTAAATAAATGAAACAAAAAAAATAATGAATATAATAATAACAAAATAAAATAAATAATTATTATTATAATAATTTCATTTAGAAGTGAAAAGGCATAAAAACCCACGTGGGAAATGAATGGCATTAAAATAAATTATGGAATTATTTCGAGTCCTAATTGGATGCAGGTCTGCACTTAATTCTTGGAAATAGTTTTCTTGATTTCTCAATCATATTCTGAACGTGCTTCTGGATATGCATGGATTGCATCCCAGCCCGGTAAACAAACATATAAACATGTTGCTATAAACATGATGTTGATATAGATGTATAGTATGTATGTTGGCGTAAACATTTATATTGATATAAATAAACATATTTGTTGGTATAAACATGTTTATGTATTGGTCCACAAAAGTGCGGAGACATCTTTGTCTACGTTCATTGTTTACCAATTAGCCTGCTCTGTGGTCTTATAAGTTTTCAATTATACAATAATTGATATAAACATGAATAATAATCAAATTATTATAAATAATAAATAATTTGTTTCCATCCATTTTCGTAACATTTCGTTTAAAAGTTTAAAATTTCTCAGATTTTGACGCTGAATTAAATTGAATTTGGGTTGAAATTAATTTTAATATCGTTTCGTGATTGGATTTCGTCTGCTTCGGTTTGACGAGGAGCTTTGTTTTGGATGCTGCTGCTTTAGAAGATTCCTATCTTCAGTATTCAGTGTGCTTCAGTAATTTAATAATACAACTTTACATCAACAAAACTATCAACGGCTTTATAAAATTCTAATTCAGTTATTCATTTTTATTTCAAATGAATTTATTCAACCATTCTTTGCTTCTTTTTTTTCAATCACTCGTTCAATCATTTCAATCATTCATTCATTCACTCATTCAATCAATTGTTCGTTTAATCATTCATTCATTCACTTGTATTGCAAGTGTTCACGAAACATCGTAAGAGTTGAACCAAAAAGGTCGAGCAATTAGTTTGAATGAAGCAAAAAAAAATGTTGATGTGAACCTGAGCTCGTAGTATCTAACAGAAGCACGGATACCGAGTCATCGTGTTTGGAACAAAAAGTAAACAAACAAAAGTCATGCTAATTCAAGTCTTAATTCAGTTCACAGCTTCTTTAATAAACATTCGTTTGTTTTCTTCCGCTGACGTCATGGAAGTCATTGACGTGCGTGTGAATGACACGATGAGTGACATTATGAATGACATGAATTCAAACCCCAAAACATTTCATTTAGAAATTTTATTATAATAAATAGATTAATCGACAATTAAATCCTAAATTAAATTGCTAATCGAAAATTTAAACAGGGATTTATAAATAGGACCAAATAGGAATGATCCCATTCCAGGTGATAAAATTGGAATACAAAATTGAAATACTCTTCTGAGAAAAGACAAATCATTCTTGTCGAAGCGTTGGCTTCGTCAAAATGAATGTTTTATCGTCCACATGATTGCGGTGATTTTCTGCTTTTTGGTAGCACAACCAAAAGTATTTGATCGTAGATGACGATGATGACGACGACTGCGGTGATGGTGGTGGTGATGATAATGATTGACGTGTAAGATTGGGTGCATGTGTTGGAAATTTTCCAGCCTTAACTTTTTCTAGAAAAACAAACATTCCCGGTATTTCCTCAAAAATAGTTTTGGAAAAGTGAAAAATAAATGAAATTAATGTTAAAGCAATGATTATGTATTTAATATAGTATGAGCATCCAAAGCTAACGCATTAAAATGCCACGCAAGCAATTGATTATTATGAATAAATTATAATTAATTATCGTTATTGATTATAAATTAATTAGCAATTAATTATGCAACAGGTGCTACCTTCCTGACGGTTTCATCTCCTCCATCTTCTCCTTTTTCTTCATCGTTGCAGAAGGAAAGTTCAAAGTTTGAAAATTTCTCACTCGGGGCTTCGATGCGAAGCGATTGGAGGTTCGACGGAGTTTGTCGGAGGTTGAAACAAGGGGTCACCGAGTTCAAAGGTGACGACCAGGTAGAGAAACAAGACAATCCGACGATGATGATAGTAGTAGCGACGGTGATCATTATCATGTCCTGTTGTTGTCGTTGCTGCTGCAGCTGCTGTTGTTGCCGTTTTTGCTGTTGTCGAACATATTTTCGTAGGGATGCCTCGGCAGGAAGTTATGAGGAAACGAACTTCTTGCAAAGGATCGTGGAGTTTATACGGGGGGACTGGAGATGTGTACGTGATGTGTACGCGAATGCACGTGAATGCAGTGTACGTGGAGTGAGCTCCAAGCGTGCGTGATTTGAGTCGAAGTCGTGCGTGCGTGTGAAGTTGGAAGTTTTGCAGCTGATGAGGAGAGACTCTTGTCGGTTTACATTTGATTCCATGATGGTAATGATGCTCAAGGTGATGTTAAGGCTTACAATGGCAGTGGTGATGATGATAGTGATGGTGGTGGTGATGATGACGATGATAGTTGCAGTTGTGGTAAAAGATTATGAAAGGCTTAAAGTTGAAAGATTACTAACAAGTCAGGTAACTACACAAATATTCAAGTTAAGTTGATAAAGAAGGAATTAAGAACACGTTTATAAAACCTTTTATTATGAATTAATTATTATTGTATTAAAAGGTTAATAAAAATAAACATTAATAAAATAATAAAAATAGATATTAATAAAATAAATTATTAAAAAATAAATAATTGAAATGTTCAAACAAGCTTATTAGGCAGAAATACATTTTTAAACGGATTAATGGACAAATTAAATTATCATCATAATCATCATCATCATCGTCATCGCTTGGCCTCCATTAATAAAATAAAAATCAACATCCAAGGCATTGAGTCATTCACTTTCATTGCGATTGCAGAGTTCCTCTCTGATGATGATGACGACGACGACGATGACTTTGATGGGCGTCACTCCAAAGATCATCAATGCTTTCAACAAACCTGAAATTCCCAAGGGATCGCTTTCGTTATTAACTTAAATCGATTTAATCATAACCAGTGATATCCGAATTGCAATCATCATCATCATCATCACCATCATCATCATCACCATCGTCGTCATCATCATCCTGTGTATCATCACCACCACCACCACGATCACCATCATCATCATCATAAATAATTATGAAGCCTTTAGATTTATTCGTGGAATCAATAAATACACATAACAGAAAAACAATCGTCACGATAAATCTCCAAGCATTTTATGACTTATTATTATTATTATTATTATTATTATTATTATTATTATTATTTAAGTAATCGTTATAAATTAATATGTTTATAATAATATATCACAAGAATCAACCCAAAATTTCAATGGTGACATGATTTTTATCAAACAATTGATTTATTTACGTCCGAAGTTTACAAATTAAAATGATTTTAAAGTTTATTTGGTAAAATAATTGAAATTCATTTCCAAAGCACGGCACTTCAAGTCGAGCAAAACAAACCTGTGCAAAGATTGCATCCCAGTTTAACAGCAGACCATGTGGAGATCGTCATCAGAATAAACACCTTTGTTTATGTATTTGTACGGATTATTGTACTCATAAATTGAATTATTATTTAACTGTATTTGACTGTGACGGCGATGATGATGATGATGACGATGACGATGATGACGATGTCGACGATGATGATGACGACGACGATGATGATGACGATGATGATATGATGATGATGAGGATGACGATGACGACGATGATGATGGTGTATCATCATAAAAAAAATACTTATTGGCGCAACTAATATTTGATACAATGTAAATAAATGTTATTAAATTCATTATTTTCGAATTTGATAATTCAAGTGTACATTTTTTAAAACAATCATTAATTGATAAGAATGATAAGAACACGTTATAAAACACTTTATTATGAATGAATTATTATTTTGTTAAAACGTTAATAAAAATAAATATTAATAATATATTATAAAATCAAATCAAATCGTATAATTCTCCATGCTACGCCATCACATTATGTGGAAACGTAGAATTATTATTATTCATATTAGGTCCTAATATGAATATCCAACGGAACGGAAATTTTAATGAAATAAACAACGATTTAAAAAGAAAAGCGTAAAACATTGAAAGGATTTTCCAATGAAAACAAGTTTCGGTTTTCTTTCCTGAATTTGAGGAACAAAACTTCAAAGGATTCCTTCAAACGTTTGTTCTTTGAAAATCAAAAAAACAAAAAAACCTGGCTCGAAAGAGGAAGTTGTGAAATAAAAACTTGAAATTTGTCCGTGGAAATTGCAAGGGTTCAAGATTTAATTTTGTTTGTAATTTAATTGTATCCTTAATATGTTTATTTTTAAAAACAGATTTGGTAATTGAAATAGGTTATACTGTAATACGTTATGTAACAGTCCTACCATTGGTTATAATAGGAGCAATTATTATATGAGCCAAGGTGGCATCTTATGAATTTAAAAGATAAATTTTAAAAATTATTTTAAAAAGCAGAGGAAGCCAGAAATCGAGGCAAAACGTTAAAATTAATTTGTTTGCCGAAGATTTTGAAAGAGGAAGGGAAAAATTATTTTTTTTTTTCAATTTTCAGAGGAGAAGCGAAGATTATTTTAAAAAAAAAGATGAAACTTCTGGTCGAGATTTAGTGAGATGGGATAAATTTGGGCGAATTTTAAGTAAATTTTAGAAACTCGAACTTTTCAGAGATAATATTTCTACAAAATTATAGCAAATTATGGCAAATTATGGCAGGAAATTATAACGAAAAGCAAAATCCAAGGGGAGACATCTGCATCTTCCAAGGCAGACTCCGATAGTTCTTATCTTTTGTTCGTTTGTTGGAGAAAACTTGATTGCTGTGTTTCAGGCTCCAGTTTGTATGATGCGATTATTGAAATATTTTTGTAATTATTTATTTTATATTTTATAGTTATTTAATATTTTATAATTATTGAATTATTTTTGTGGCTCGTCGAATTCTATCATCACCATTTTTCTTTTCTAAGTTGATTTAAGAAGCTGAATTGTGACACTCAATTGATTTCGTACATAATGTTATATATTTCACACCTCGAGTTTGAAGTCATCTTTGACGGGGAGTTTGGTGTGCGAGTCGTCGTTGTTATTGTTGTTATGAGGGGATTGGGCTGCCAGGAAGTGTTGCTCAACCATGCTTGAGTCGTGCTGAAAATTCATTAACATGCGTTAATTAAAATTAATTAACATAATTAATCAACTCACGGAATCCTATTGTACTTAGATTTATTGTAAACACTAGCGAATCTTTGGTGTGATCCAGAAAAAAAGTTTATGCCTCTGATGACTGGGAGGGACAGGGAAATATTTAAAATAAAACATTAATAATTAATTTTATCTTATATTTCCATTTTGATTTACAAAATGCTACTCTAGGTCTGCATCCCTTCATTATTTTGTCCATTTAGTATGACTAAATTAATTAAGTTAACTAATTAACTAAATTAATTAAAAATTAAACTTTCTATTATTATTTTCTATTATTTTTATTATTATCATTATTATTATTTCTATTATTATTATCTCTTCGTTGAATTAAGTTAAAAGTCAGTTAAAATTGCAAAACACTTTTAATTACTTTGTAAATGCCAACACGTTCGGCAAGATTGAAAACATTCAATTACTTCTGAAACAATGAACCACCAATTTTTCTCTAATTCTGCCAACAAACGAATATACTCTAACAATTCCTTTGTTATCACACAAATGTCCTAACAACAACTACTTGCGAACACATAAACGGAACGGCATTAAGCTGCTCGTAATGTTCACGAGGTTTTCTTGAGTATGGAATGAAGTTTCTTCTGCCTCGGAGTGAATTCGAAATAATTGAGTGTGACGATTTTGTTGGGGATAACTTCAAAATCATCGTCGTTCGTCCTCCGAAGAACTCCTTCCTTCTCGGTTCCGTCAACTCCTCCGACGTGCAGGAAGCAACAGGGAGCCGAGATCTCGGTCTTCTTGATGTTCCTCCTGCAGGTCCTCGGCGAATAAGTGAGGGTCACGAATCTTTCGGATGACGTCGGCTCGAGAGACGTCGAGGAAGTTTTGAGGTCGGCCAGGCTGGAGAACGAGTGGGTGGGGAGAGAGTGGGTCGAGGAGTGAGACAGGAAGGACTCCACTCTGCCCCTCAGGGATCTCTTCTCGTTCGCTGTCGACGAGGAAACGTTCAACAGGGTATCGCTTCTGTCTGAACTCAAGTCACGAATTATTGAGCAGAAGGTACGGGCTGCTTCTTCGTTGTCGAATGAAAATCCTGAGAATTCAGGGGCAATTATTTAACTGGATATTGTTAGATAGTGTTATTCATATTTTTTAAGGTTACTTTCCTAATTTCTCATTAAGTTCTGATTAAATTCTCATGTATTATCTCAATTGGTTTTCATAAGTTTTAACTAAATTCTCACGTATTATCTCAAACCTGCCAACATGTTGTGGTCGCGTGACAGCCTCATGGTGTGAAACGTTGAAGTAAACTCCTCGTAGGAGGACAAATGGTCTATGGAATCCTTCCACAGAGTGAATCCCGTTCCGAGTTCAGCGAGTGCAATGTACAGCCTTCTCGATCTCCTCTTGTTGTTTCCAGAATCGAGGATCAACAACAACAATCCGGATTTCACCGCCTTCCAGTCGTCCTGAACATCACTTGCACTGGAAGATGGCAATGCTGACGAGGATGATGCCGGTGGCCATTTCATTCCCTGAAATTTTGAATTTTCCCGCTCAGGAAAATGGTTTAACGGTGGAGAGAAACTCTTGGACTCGTTGCGACCATCCAACAGCTCTTTTGTCGTGGATGGAATGGGGCATGATGACGATGATGGCATGTCTCTCCTATTATCGTCATCATTTAAGGCTTCGTACGCCGGTCCGATGACTTGGAACGTGGCTCGTTTCTTTAAAAGTTTGAAATGAAGAATCACTGAAGACTTGCAGACGAATACTTCTGTCATGTGACTCCGATAAAACATTTCCACCTGATCGAGACGTAGAGAAATATTGCAATATTACATTAAGCGTAAATATATTAATATTCATGATCTAATATAATGTAGATATTTTCGAATTTAACCTGTAGAATGTCCCTGTCGGTGACTGCAAGGTGATGCAAATCTCTTTTGGTGACGCCAAACTTTTTGCTTCCCTCATATATTTCCAAATCGATCTCAGAGTTTGATTTCAATTCCAACGTTGTTGGTCTTTTCGCAGGCACTTGGGTTTTAAACTGGTCCTTATTTTTCGAGGCGTCATCTCCATTTGTTTGTTGGCTCGGAAATCGTTGTTGTTGTTGTTGTTGATGGTGCTGCTGCTGGTGTTGTTGATGTTGTTGTGGAGAGTTTCCTTCGAGTTTGATTGTGATTGGAAGTTGCATTCGGAACAAGTTCTCAAAGTTTTCAACCCCGATGAGACACATTGCATGAAGTACGCAATACCTGCGTGACGATGATTTCTTCCATTTCATCTTCTTGAAACACAACCTCGCTTCGTTTGTTTTAGACTCAAAGTCTTCGTCGCAATAAATGTCAGTTTCCTGTACGTTCTTCGAGAAAAAGTAATTTTTCATTTTCGAGAGAGAAAACGACGGAAAATCTTTTTCCGACTGCGTTTGGTTGTCGTCGTCATCAGAGGGGTTATTCCATTTCTTAGTTTGAATGCCCCCAGAAATATCGGGTAGACATGTCCAGTCCTCGGGAGAAGCAATGAAACCAGTCCTCACCTTCTTCCTAACGACTGGCGATCCAGTTTTCGTGTCGAGAGAAAAAGTAACGCTTTTAGAACTTCGTAAAACATCTCTTTGCTTTGTAATTCCCAGCTGATCATCAGAGGAATCGTCTGAAATTGAACTTTCAGTTTTCTGAGTTCTGTTTTCATCCCCTGAGCCGTTGAAAACCAGTGTAACCGAACCCGAGCTAACAGACGGTTCGATGCGAAGCTTCAAATCTGATTTGCCTTTGGATGGAGACAGTACTTTTTCATGTTTTGGGTAAATTTTTATTTCCTCGCCTGATAAGCACTCCGAATTTTCTGTCTGAATGGAAATGGCATCTTCCTCGTCGCTTATGATGATGGTGGGAACCGTCAATTGCTTCAGTTCAGACTGTTCGCCATCTTTTTTGAAGAGTTGCTTCAAACATTTTGGAGAAAGTGGTTTAACAATTTTTAGAAATTTGTTATCCTGCAAGTTTGTTTTGCCCAAGTTTCTAATTGTTTCCATTTTAGATTCCAAAAACTTGAGACGAGATTTTGACTTTTCCGACACCAGTTCAGAGAGGGAAATATTTCGTTTACTGCCAAACTTTTTTAATTTTCTCGCAAAAAACGATTCATTCAAACTTCTCGTCATGGACACGCGATCGATTTGGATTTGAAAGCTTTCAGAATTTGGAGTCCACTTAAAAACCTGATCGTCAGCAACGAGGGTGATGCATTTGTCGTGCTGTTTCTCGGTTCGTATCGCGTTGTCTCTCGATTGTGGAGATGAAAGTGAATCATTTCTGTCAATAGTTTGCAATTCTTCAAAATGTTTTAGAGTTTTAATTTCTTCGTACGAAGATGAATTCGAATGATAAACTGCTGACATTTTGCTGGAATCAGGTTTGAAGTCGCTGCCAGTTATGCCGTATAACTCAGAAACATTGGAACGCTGATGGTGGTGATTGCAGATGCTTGAGGTTTGATAGTTCCGAGATGAATATGTCAGCTCACCGCTGGAGGGTATCGAAGAGATGTTGCTGCTTTTGAGATCAGTATTGTTCATGTAATAGTGAATACGACTTGTGTATGAATCCCCGTTGAAAGAGACAAAAATTTTAGGAATCGCTCCTTCGGAAGGATAATCTTTGGAGGATCCAACGTTAATTGGTTCGCTAGGAAGGTGAGGCATACTAGCAAGGCCTTTAGTCATGACAAGTTTGTTATTTTCCTGAAGCTCGAAATAACAGGAACTTCGAAATACCTTCTTGTTTTGGTCCATATCTGTGGAGGCATTGGTTCTATTCTGCAAGTGGTTGTTGGCCCCTTCGAGTGAAGTCTGATCTGATTCTGGCCAGCAATACTTAGGAGAATTGTTGTCATCATCATCTCGGATGTTTACTTTACTTTTGTAGAACTTCCAAGGTTTGGAATCGTCTTGGGTTTTGCTCATTTCATCTTCTTCGCCTGTTAGCAAATTCTCCCATTTAATGATGGGAGCCAATTTAGAAGTGTTTATGTAGCTGCCGATATCTTTGTCACTTTTCCATGAATGACAAGCAGTGGTATAGGCGGGAAGAACGACAATCCTGTCACTGAGATCCTCATCTGATGGTAAATCTCGTAATCCCTCGCCATGCATTCTTTGATCAGCACAATTTTCCCATGGCCCTAAATAGTTGTGTTTGGGATGCCCCATTGGTCCAAGTGTCTGGCATTTCTCGTAACAATTGGTTTGAAGTTTTAAGAACTCGTCAGAAGCAAGAGGAAAAGTTAAACAGTTGCATAAAGGTTCTGTGTGTGCGACTTGTTTATCCCTTGTAAAACCCTCTTTATCGACTTTAGTCAATCTCAAATCATTCGACTGCTTTGGTTCGCATGGCGATGTTTGAGAAGAATTTTGTTCTGTTACAGGTCGATAAATGCTCAAAGACTTTGGAGAACGAAAACCGATCAATTTAATATCCTCACAATTAGCCGTTTTCAACATAGTCAAGATGTTCCGAGTGGAATTGTTTCAACGAAAACAAATAAAATGTCATAATTCAACACACTTTTGCCAGATGTTACGAAATGAAGTCTACCTGAGCATCATTTTCCTGCTTTTATACTCGGGCTTCTCAGTGGACTCCCACCTCATTTAGTCAACGATGGGCGTCCACCCAAACGGAAGGTTTCGCATGCTAAGTGCATTTAATTCGGCCACAATGATACATGCGAAACCATTCTTAAGTGGATAGATGAAATGATGGATTGAAGACGGGATCAGCTTCCTAATTTCAAAACACTTAAAACTTAAACGTTAAGGAACTGAATTTATTTAAATTATCACATGGTAATAAAGCAATAATGTAAACATTAAATCGTGAAAAACCTTGAAAATGTTTCGGTTTGTAACTTAATGAACTCATGCTTCACCATGCGGTCATGCTCCAACGGTCAGCTGGCAGGAAATAATTTGCGATTGCAGGATATCTGTCTGTTCGGCAACCTTGAATATCTCGAATACGAATTGTACAACAAGAACGTTAGAGTTTCATAACATCGTTTAATAATTTAAATCCACATCATATGTTATGTGCTGGTTTGTCCATTTTTCTACGATGCAATGCACGTCTCTGGAGAAAGGTCATTTTCAAGCAAGCTAAAGGGTCAGCCAAGACAAAATTGTTTGAAGTGGCTGCAAAGCTATTATGGCGGAACTACGTTTCTCACACTCGAAGCTCTTGGCTCTATCCAGAGACCTTGAAGTGCTAATCAGTTGCCCATCGATTGAGAACGGGCAAAGGACATTGTAGCTCTGAATTAATATCATTATGAAGGAATGAAAGGGTCATAAATGGAGGATAGGCTTTGACACAACTTGGCTGGAGTCAACATTCTTCTTTTAGTGTAAATGCTGTCTATTTGTCTATGATAATGTAGAAATAAAAAAACTCTTACGATATTTTGGTCTGTTTTTAAAAGACAGGCCTTATCTCATTTCATACAGTTTCAAAAGTCGATTTCGAAAATTTGTGTTTGTTACATAATTTGAAAATGTTATTTTTTACATAGCCCAAAAAGTCTCTTGAATGTGTTCTTATTGTAGGTATTATTTATTTTTAAAAGTGGATTCGCGAAAACATTTGGAAATTGTAGTAAACACCAGCGTCATACGAACATAATAACAAAGTGCGTGAGCATAATAACAAAGTGGATCAGAGAATAAACAAAAACAATTATTTGCATCCAGCCAATCATAGGACGGAGGTGTGATTTGCATATGATTAGGGCGGACCTGAAATAATGAAGTAAATAATAAAATAAACGAATGAAGTAATTTTTAATTTTGAAGATTTAAGGATAAATAAATAAAAATTTAAAAAAATAATACATATATATTTATAACCCTTTGAAATGCATTAATAACGGAGTTATCAAACAAACTTTAAATTACAGCAACAATAACTTTGAAATTCATTTATGTCATAGATTTCGGCCTAACTAAGCATTTGATACATTTCCAGTAAATGTAGCAGGCATTAAGTAAGAGTTTTTGAAGAAAAAGACAAAAATAATATCGAGTTATTTGAATTTCAATGGAGGGACGCGATCCATTTTAAGTCTCAAATTAATATATTGAGACGGTTTTCTGGGCCCATTTTAAGATATGTTGTGTGTTAATCATAGGCTCTTTTTCTCAATTACGAAAATTAGAAAAAAATTAAATTCAAAATAATTTAGGCAATAGGTTAATAATAAGAAATATGAATGATAAAGCCGAAGTTTGGACTTCTAAAGTGAATAGTTTTTCTTACAATCTCGAAAATATAAAATGGACGCGAAACTCTAAAAATTATAAAACCTAAAGTTTGATAAAATGTGTGATAAACTATGTTCAACAAGTTCACTTTGCTATCAATAGCGAAATTTTGTGGTAAAAAAGAGCAATTTTGCAAACGTTCTTTATAGACGACCCCTGGCATGTTTTGAAAACAATTCGTCGGGGACCGGCCTGATAAATTTAAAATATGAAGTTTATTCAAAACTAATATTATATAACTCAAAATAAAGATTTAATTGCCAGTAATGTTTTTCTAAAATTGATTTTACTTGAAATTTAATATTAACGAAATTAGGAAACATAAACCTTTATTTTCATTCTCATAATTTTTAAATGTCATGCATCTTAGTACAAATAAGCTTTTGAAATACTTTTCAAAGTACTTAACAAACGTTAAATGGAAGTTTTTGGCCGAAAAGACTAAAATAATAGCGAGTTTTCTGAATTAAATTAAGCGACGCGATTCGTTTTAAGTCTTGAATTAATGTATTAAGACGGTTTTCTGACCCCATTTTCAGACATGTTATGTCTTAATAATGTATCTCTTCATTACCAAATTTTCGGCTCCAAATATGCTGTGGTTTTAGAGTAAATTGGAAATAACAGATCATCGCAACTTTTGAGAATCGAGTTCGGCGATCATGTCGAGTGACTCGAGTTCGCGCCCTATAGGCTCTTTTTCTCAATTTCGAAAATTATGAAAAAAATGAAATTTAAAATAATTCAGGTAACAGGTTAATAATAAGAAGTACGAATGATAAAGCCGAAGTTGGGACTTCTAAAGTGAATAGATTTTCTTATAATCTCGAAAATATAAGATGGGCGCGAGACTCCGTGTCGTTTTTGGCATCGTGAACAAAATAGGTGGATTTGCAAGAAAATTTAAAAATAGAAATTGTAGAGGATAGTTTCATGGTTCTTGTGATATATTTACTTTTAAAATTGATTCAGTAGAACTGCTGCGCTTGGAGTTTGAAGTTGACTCAACACGCAGCATAAGGGTCCGTGTCGTTTTGGCGTCGTGAACAAAATAGGTAGATTTGCAAGAAAATTTAAAAAATAGAAATTGTAGAGGATAGTTTCATGATTCGTTTGATGTATTTACTTTTAAAATTGATTCAGTAGAACTGCTTCGCTTGGAGTTAGAATAATCGCCGGCTAGCGATCTTTCCTAAACTTTTGACTGGGTCATTTCTTCCGACTCCATGTCGTTTTTGGCATCGTGAACGAAATAGGCGGAGTTGCAAGAAAATTTAAAAAATTGAAATTGTAGAGGATAGTTTCATGATTTGTTTGATATATTAATTTTTAAATTTGGTTCAGTGGAATTGTTTCGCTTGGAGTTCGAAGTTGACTCAACAAGTAGCGTAAGTGTCCGTGTCGTTTTGGCGTCGTGAACAAAATAGGTAGATTTGCAAGAAAATTTAAAAAATAGAAATTGTAGAGGATAGTTTTATGATTCGTTCGGTGTATTTACTTTTAAAATTGATTCAGTAGAACTACTTCGCTTGGAGTTAGAATAATCGCCGGCTAGCGATCTTTCCTAAACTTTTGACTGGGTCATTTCTTCCGACTCCATGTCGTTTTTGGCATCGTGAACGAAATAGGCGGAGTTGCAAGAAAATTTAAAAAATTGAAATTGTAGAGGATAGTTTCATGATTTGTTTGATATATTAATTTTTAAATTTGGTTCAGTGGAATTGTTTCGCTTGGAGTTCGAAGTTGACTCAACAAGTAGCGTAAGTGTCCGTGTCGTTTTGGCGTCGTGAACAAAATAGGTAGATTTGCAAGAAAATTTAAAAAATAGAAATTGTAGAGGATAGTTTTATGATTCGTTCGGTGTATTTACTTTTAAAATTGATTCAGTAGAACTACTTCGCTTGGAGTTAGAATAATCGCCGGCTAGCGATCTTTCCTAAACTTTTGACTGGGTCATTTCTTCCGACTCCATGTCGTTTTTGGCATCGTGAACGAAATAGGCGGAGTTGCAAGAAAATTTAAAAAATTGAAATTGTAGAGGATAGTTTCATGATTCGTTTGATATATTAATTTTTAAATTTGGTTCAGTGGAATTGTTTCGCTTGGAGTTCGAAGTTGACTCAACAAGTAGCGTAAGTGTCCCTGTCGTTTTGGCGTCGTGAACAAAATAGGTGGATTTGCAAGAAAATTTAAAAAATAGAAATTGTAGAGGATAGTTTCATGATTCGTTTGATGTATTTACTTTTAAAATTGATTCAGTAGAACTGCTTCGCTTGAGCGGTTTCCTGAGTTAATGCTCACGCACTTTTGTTATTATGTTATTATGACGCTGGTGTAGTAAACGACTGACGGCCGCATCATAGGAACTTTGAACATTTTGTCTACCTTTTCACAGGACGAATAGCGATTTGTTGTTTTGCGAATTCGAGCGATTATGGAGTCGCAGCTGAAAATAGCAATTATTATTGCTTTTACTCTGAGAATGGTTCTTATGGTGTACGGATTATACCAAGACCAGATAATGACAGTAAAATATACCGATATTGACTATTCTGTTTTCACCGATGCTTCAGAATTTATGCTTAAGGTAATTTCCGTTCATGGAACATGAATAAAATAATATATTGAGCAAAATACCTGTTTGCTTTTAGGGTATGTCTCCCTACAAGAGGTCCACATACAGATACACACCAATTCTTGCATACTTGCTTCAGCTAAACCATGTCATAACACAATCCTTTGGAAAGATACTTTTTTGTGCTAGTGACATAATTGTAACTATATTGTCATATTTGAATGTTAAAAACAATTGCAAAGTTTTGGATGTGAACCTGCTACTTGCCTCATGTTGCTGTTGGCTTTTTAACCCACTTTCTCTCACTGTTTCATCAAGAGGCAATGCTGAATCACTTATCCTTGTCTTTGTTGTTGCTTTTTTGCACTTTCTTACCAAAGCCAATCTGACCACACTAGATTTGATTATTAGTGGCCTCCTCTACGGATTCAGCATTCACCTGAAGATCTATCCTGCTTCTTACTGTTTAGCTATCTACTTTTTCATCAATCACAGGGCAAATGGTTCAAGCAACATTCTTAAACTTGTTAAGCCCAGCACCAAAGCAATAACATTCGGATTATCTGCATCCACTATGCTACTTGTGGTCACTGGGTTTTTTTATTTACAGTAAAGTAATTCATTTCCACAGTGGATGTGATTGCGTACTACAATAAAATCTCCCATTTCAGATACGGACAAGAATTTTTGCACGAAACCTACTTATATCACGTAACAAGGAAGGACATTAAGCACAACTTCTCTCCATATTTTTATCTCTTGTATCTTTCCTCATCACATCCCAGCTGGGGTCAGTTAGCCTCCCTCGTGGCCTTCATTCCGCAAGTCGGTTTGCAATTTCATCATCAATATTTGCTATGGAATAAGAACTTCATGATTCCAGGTTGTTTTGATGATATGCATATCTATAAGATATCATAAAGACGTAGTATTTGCTTGCTTCATTGAAACATTTGCATTTGTTTCTTTCAACAAAGTGTGTACATCTCAGGTGATTATTATGTGTTTATTAACTTATTTTCTATGGCAAAATAAATTAACAAACCACTTTGATGCAGTATTTTCTTTGGTATTTGGGCCTATTGCCTCTTGTGCTCTGGAAAATCAACATAACAAAACTGAAGGCCCTGCAACTGTTTCTTTTATGGGTATTCTCACAGGTAAATCAATTTTTGATGACATGAGTCTCACATTCTGCTAAGAGAAACGATTTGTTATTTGAACTCATCATCACAACAATTTGATTAAGACAATTGATCCATTAATTTTATTTCAGGCTTTGTGGCTATTTTTTGCCTATATGCTTGAATTTCAAGGTTACAACAGTTTCATTTATCTGTGGGCAGCAAGCCTCTTGTTCCTGTTGATCAACTCATTCACTATTTATCAAATATGCCTGCATTATTCACCATTCAGAAGCATTAAAGACAAAGATTTATGATGGATATCTTTACTAAAATTCATTTCTCTTTTTATGCATGAGTGATTTTAGCTTGTTTGGAAGGTAGACATCCACCAAAAACTTGGGAGAGATTCTGTCAAGACATTGTATTTCTGCCTTCATTTTTGTTGCTATCATGAACTCTATCTGAAACGGTGTAGAAATTAAATTAGAATCTAATTCATTATATCCAAATGACTTTTTTTTCACTGAAAACATAAACCACAAATTTTTAAATTTTTGACTGTTAACCCATGGCTCTACAAGATGATTTAAAGTCAAAAAATGTTTTGAAATTATCTTGAGAATTCAAAAGAGACAGTTTGAAATAAATAAGTGAGAGAAGAGATAGTCAGCTAAAAACATTAGAAGCTGTTTTCTGCCTTTTTTACATGGTTAAAAAGGTGCTCCAATAAATGAATTGACTCTGATTTGGCACAGACTGACCGATAAACAAGGAGATTCTAAATGGTTAAAAGAACAAAAGCAGATTCTACCTCTTTCACCCAGTCTGGATGAGCACAAATACTTTCTTTTCCAAGTAAGTCAGTACTTTTCTTGAGGTCCATTGCAGTCAATGGGAGCATCATCTCTCTGGGAATGTGCAATCTGACAATATTTTCTGCATGTACTTTGATGTTCATGTGAGCATTAGACATTTCTATCTCTATATTAAACACTCCAATTATTATTACTCCAAACGTATTTGAAATATGTATTGCTAGAAAGTAATGCCTTGTAATTATGCACATCAAGTTGCAAAAAACAGAATTTAATCACTTCTTTATGATATTCGTATATGGTTTTGAGATAGTTTCGATTGGATTAACGAAAGTCATTTACAGTAAAATCTTCAATTAATTAAATGGCACAAATATGCAGAAAGTATGTTACCTATCAATATCAGATGGAAACACTCCCAACCACTGCACATCGGGAACTGCAAGTCTTCGAGATTCATGGCTGAGAGCCTGTTCATTTAAAGATATTTATGGCTGTGTCAGAAAAAATGTTTTGTCAGCTTACCTTGGAGCCATATTTGTAAATTGTCATTATTTCAATACCTGTCAATGATAGATCTTTAAGAGTAAAAGTCGTCTTTATAAAAAAAGAAAAGGCTTGGAGCATAAATAATGATAACATTTTGTTTAAAGCCATTGGCAAATGGTAATGATAACATCATAGCAATGATAGCCGTAGTTATGTGACAGCATGAAGTTATTGGCAATGTAGGTGGCCACAGAAGACCATGGTTGAGGCGCAACACGAGAGCAGTGCTTTTACTGTTGATCGTAGGAAAACAAACTCAGCCAACAGGTACGCACCATGAGGATCAGCATCAACCAAGCAAAATGTGGGCAGACGGAGTTTGTCCCAAAGAATTTTTACCAGAATCCTAGAATTCTGGTCTGGAAACCCTTTCCCCTTTTCAAGAATAAACCTGGCATTATAAGTGTCTTTTTCTGCACCAAATACACAACCACTAACGGTTAAAACAATGCAAGGCCCGCATTTTTCAACAAAATCGTTTTCCAGAATCCGTTGAAACGAGGCATCTTTTTCGATAATGAGCACAAAGTTGGCCGATGACCTGATATCTGGAAAGTTTTATAATAGTTTTTGTGAACAAGGGTTGAGAAATCCCATCATTTGACACTTTCCGCTTATATACCGGTTATTCTTTCCACAAAAAATGGGATGGGATGCCCCTACAACGCATGAAAGTATGAGATTCTTAACATTCCCAAGCAGGAATAAAAATATTGCCGGCCTACTCCAGAAAATTTTCTACAATCGATATAGTTTCCAATGGGCTCTCTGTATTGCAAGTCTCCTGCAACCAGTCCTTTACCACTCGAATGCTTGAAGAGAATCAATAATAAAGAAAATTAATTAATGGTCCCCACAAAAATCGCTCAAAACAACAAAAGTTCACAGAACTAAATTGATTTACATTCCAAGTTATATTATGTATAATCTATCTTGTCTGCATCTCATAGACCAAATAATTAACTTGTCCTGAGTAAAGTAAAGAACCCATCACCCTTTCCACAAATAACCTAAACTTTTGCGGTAACTCTTCAAAAATCTAACCACGTGAAGTCTAATTCTCGGAACTTGGAGTAACAATGCAATGTCGTCGATTATTTTGTCCAGCACCGATTGTCTTCCAAAAAGATTTGGATCTTTGTAGAAAATGTCTCTGTAACAAAAAGGTCGCCAAATAGATGCTTAAGCTGTAAAAATATTGTGAGCCACACCTCTTTGTGCAATGCGAACCATCCTGGACATTTAAATATATTATGTGGAGAGATTTTAATATTCTGCCTGTAGGATTAGTTATTTAATCACGAATATACAATTATCCTCAATATCTAAAATACATGGAGGATTTTGTGAACAATTCTGATAAATAACAAATAAGTTTTAATGGGGTATTGCATTCCATACTAAGCTTCTTCAGAGAAGCCTTGGAGTGCATGCTAATTCTTGTAAACTTTGCGTTCGGTAACATTTGTAAACCAAGCTTCTGATCAAAGCTAAAAAAATAAAGCAAGAGCCTAATAAACGTATCACCAAATGATGGGCGTCAACGTACGCAACGTTACTCCAGCAGTTGTTACGGAAAGTAAGCTGAGGCGGAACTTTACAGGCCAAACTAGCAACAAAACTCTCAATAATCTTCTCAATACCTTTCAATACCGAAATTCTGTGGTAGAAAATCAACGTCTTTATTACAAAACCGCCACGCGCCTATTCGAGCTTGTAACAGAACTGAACCTAAAAACATCAGTGGGCACGGAGTCCATCTTTGACAGACGACAACAGAGAGCTTGAGCTCAAAGATCGCAAATAATGGCAATATTTTAAAGAGTGAAAAAACAAATCATATTGGTATAAAAAAATTTTCTTTTAGCCAACTAATAGACTATTATGATACAATTCTTTAAGTTCGACGTCAAAATGCAATATTAACGCGGCTAGGTACGGGTCACAGCCGGCGTAGCACGGAAGCAGGGAAATCAAGCACAAAAAATTACATTTGACACTTCTTTATTTACATTCCAGCAGAGCTCCTTACCGCAGTTTGCGTTGAGCATGTTACTGACATAATTTTTTTATTAAATAAAATGAGAAAATAATCAAATATATCTAAAACACTTTTGCTTATCGTGTGGTATTCGGGTTTTAAACAAAATGGAATCTGCCCTATATTGAGTAGTGAGAAGGGGAAGATAACCATAAATTTGAGTAAAAAATGTTATGCATTGATGACGTTCATCAAAGTGAGAATCTTCTGAATAAAGAGTGTTCGGGCAGTTAGGACACTTGAAAGTCCATCTTGATGTTACCTGTGAATGAAAGAATGCCGCAGAGATAATAAATTGTTATGATTAATGTTTCTACTTTATTTGATTCATTTTAATACTTAGCAAACATTTTTTCACTTATGCAGGTGGCAAATTGTATCTTTAATGGAACCAAATTGAATAAGCACGTAGCAAAATTTATGTAACTAAGTTTCAACACAAGAATAAAATCACTTACTTTTATAGGAGGTTTTCTAGCAATGTGAGAAACCAGAAAATTCATGGCAATGTCTTCACAATTTAGAAACTCATCAACTTTGTCTCTAATCACTTGTGGCATTATGTAACTGTACACATATAGATAATACTGAAAACAAAAACAAAATTTGATATAGCCAATCAAAAATCCAAAAATGAATAGTTTAATCTGAGAATAAATTATTCCAATCTAACTACATTAAAAACAAAAGGCTTTACTTTGTGTAGGAAGGCAGCACCAGTGAGGACCATAGACATCTCACAGGTATAATTTGAATTATAATAGAACTGGTTTGAATCTTTGTAGAATGACACAAAGCGACCTGGAAATCCGACAATTCTATCTCGAGATTGCCTCCAAACCCTGGAAAGAATAAGTTTTCACACCAGTTAAAAAGCACGTCACACAAAGCGATTCCAGCCCACACCTCACACAATAGAAATAAATCAGAAGTTTGCTTAAAAAAAAACAGTGAAAGAGCTAGAAAAAATTTACATGGCTCAAGTTAAAAATCATTTGTGAATCTCACACAGTAGTGATTTATAATCTGCAAATGCCTCTTTTCTTTAACTTCACAATTTAATTACAATTTAAAATTACAAATCTTTAATTAGAAAAAAAAAGTCACTTGGTTCAAATCAACAAACATGAAAGGAAGGAGCATTGCAAAGAACACAACACAGACGATTTCAAAAGCAAAAGCAGAAATAGGTTACAAAGTAGCACGAGATTAAGAAAGACATATTTTAGTTTGAAGGAGGTTTTTAGTAAACAAGTATGAAATGCTTTGAATTCTTCGAAAACTCTGTTGTGGATTAAAAAGTATATTACACACGAAACAGACTAAAAATATTTACCTGTCGGTAATTTTAAATTATACACGTGAAAAGTAACATCACATAATATAAATGTAATATGTCCATCAACTGAATTTATAATGAATGAATATATATATATATATAATGATATATTTTGAAAACTTCTTTGAAATGATCTTCTGAAATTGGAATCTCATGCCTATCATCCCATGGCATTTGAGCCATTAACTCAGGGAGCCTGAAGATTTATGACTTTTCGAATTTTTAAAGCCGTTTCAGTCATAATTAGATGCATCCTCCCCTCATTAATTTGTTGTTAATGAATTATATTTCTTAATTAAAACACATCTGTTTAAAAACGTGTTCTAAAACTTGTTTACATCTGTGTGCATATGCGTACGTGTGAGTTTCTGTGGTTCCAACAAAGTTGTCGCAACAAGAACAACAAAACAATAACAGCATCGTCGTGTACGTCGGATGTTATTCTTAAATGCCTTTTTTAATATCCGAATGAATTAAAATGAATTAATCTGCACAACGCACTCAAAGTATTCCTGACCTCATCAACACGATGGCTCACCTCTGTGTCCATCCACTCATTCACTAAATCCATCCATCCATCCACCCACCCATCCATCCATCCTTGTTATTTATTGCATTAACTAATTTGCACCTGTGAGGTCAGAAAAATTATTAAAAACAATTTTAATGAATGCCTTTCCACCAAGTCAATGTTTTTTTTAAACTTGAAAGGGATTCAAATAGCAGGAATGCAGTCTCAAAAAATGCACGATGATGCCGAGTAGTATTTTTATCAATTCTTAAGTGCAGAAATAGTCTTTTATCTTAAAAAGAAGAAAAATTGCAGAAAAGGCTTCCTAACCCAAGAATGAAAAAATCACAACCAACTGCTGCCACTACTTAATGACAAAGAAGTTTTTTTGCATACTTTAAATAGATTTTCAAAATAATTTAAGAGCATTTAAGATGATTATAATTAATATATAATATATATATATATATATATAGTGAATGTTTGTTTTGTTTCTGTACACACATATCTCTGTATAATTCGTAATTAAATTGCGTGATTGGTTAGCAAAATGGCCGACAAATTTCAGACGCGAGAACATTCAGTAAAAAGAATCCAATTACGAGAACGACAAACCTGAAAGCAAAAATGATCTCATCATGTCTGAGGTGAACATCATCATCAATTGAGAGGACGGCTTCGGTCTTGATGGTGTCAAATGGAAGGAAGCGATTATTCAGGCTATTCTTTGGCATCTTTATGGCCTGAGCTCATAAAAATGAACAATAAATTTTGAATAACAAAATATAAACAGAGATTAAGACACCTTCAGAACATTGGACTCCCATAACAATAAAAATAATTAATTTAAATAATTAAATTTTAATTAAAAATAACATAAATAATTGAGAAAATCAAATGATTCTATGATAACATAATACATAATAACATTAATAATGTCTCAGAAAATACAAAACCAAATTTATCAACGATACCTCAATTTTGACCCCGATATCAGGCCATCTCAGATTGGATGATGGAGGTTTGTCACTGTTCCAGATGACAATCACTTTGTTCAGATGAGGCAGTCCCTTAAATTGTGCCACCGCATTTATCAGCACTGCTTCTCTCTCGTATGTCAGCACCACAACTTAATTGTTTGGATTAAAGAATTTATGCCAAATTAATTAAATTCAAATATAAAAACAATAATAAGCAAAAATGTTCTTTTATTAATTTAAAAAAAATAATAATAGTAATAAAAACAAACTGGTAAATTGTTCTCTTGGATAATCTCCACCCAGGGCTTCTGCAAATTCCTTTCCAGATCCTCCCAGACCATCTCCAATGGGCCTGAAGCCATAAGAGGATCCTTGAAAAAAAAAAGTAGGACAAATCCATTGATCAAAATGAAATTTAAGGAAAACAGGAGATGGAGTAAAGACCTAAATACTTTGCATCTCCTGATAAAAACGGCCTGGAGGGGTTGTGAGGAAACAACGCGAATGTTTCAAAATGCTGAGAAGGCCTGAGTTTCAAAAACTCAGAGGTAAAATTTCTTTGAAATGTTGGAGAATCCAATGGAGGCTCGATGGGTCCAAGGACCTCCTCATTTTCTGGCAACTCGGACGGAAGTTGTTCAAAAATAGGAAATGTGGAGTTAAAATAATTCTCCGATGGAGTTCCTTTTATTGGCAGAGGTGGGATTTGCAGACGAGAACGAAGTGAGGAAAACAAGGACTCCATGATGAGGGCTGAGCTGGCCAAGTAAGTTTCGTAGACCAGCCTCCCTCTGCGCCGCATTTCCAAGATGTCTTCGTCAACTGTTTCAGACAAGTTTTAATCAGATTATTAAAGTGGCAGTCAATAACAAAAAGAAGTAACCAACCAAAAGATCTGATGATAAAATGAAGCTCTGTGATTCGTGGAGAAGGAACCCATAAGACAACTCCGGTCCAATCAATGATGTCTTCCAAGGGTAACAAGAGTTCACCTTTTACACCAACTACGACTGGCACAGCTCCACTTCTCAAGGCTTCAACTAATCTCATCTGGAACTCGATCGTAGACACTGAATAATCGAGTTTTCCTGCAATGTGATCGGCACTGAGTATCAAACTGAACGTCGATTGCTCAAGTGTGGAAAGTCGATCGATTTGTGAACCGCACAAAGGAAAATCTTCGCTTGCGCCAGGCACAGCCTGAGGCTGGTGATCTTTGCAGACAAACTTGAAAAGAAAATTGTCAGAGACAAATTTATCCTGCATTGTGTTCAGAGTTTGTATGACCTTATTCATAATTGACAGGGATGGCTTAAGATCATTCTTGCCATCTAAAAGGTTCATGCCTCTTGTGTCAATATTATCGTCCTCAGCAGTCTCTCTGGTCGTGTAAGCAGATACGTCGCCCAGAAATGTCATGAGATGTTTTCGTTTAATGGGCACCATCATTGGAAGAGGATGGGTACTCTCCAGGGAAGAAATGCATTCTAAGCAGGGCAAGATTACATCAAATCCCGATCTGTAAGTGGAGAGGCGAAAAGATGCATGCGCAAATATGGCTTCATTCAATGATTCGGGAACGACTCTGTAGTTTGATTCATGATTGCCATTGGTGTTTATAATCAGGTGGTTCCTTCCTGAATCACCCCAGTAAATTAAATGATTTCTTTCGTTTGCAATTAACTCATCACCAAACACAACAAACAAACAGGCAATACTTGGGTTCTGAGTGACATACTGATTCCGAAATGCCGCATTTTGAATCTTGGCAACATAGGTCGTTGATTTTGCAGAAGAATACGAATTATTGTACACAAAGACAGGAAATTGTGAGAATATAGAACATCTGGAAAAATCAAAACAAGTGCTCATTTTGCATGATGAAAATTTGGCTCCAAAATCATTCTCATCACGATTACTGTAATCATTATTTTTTCTGTTTGTGTTTCTGCTTAAGGATGTTAATGGAAGCAGTTGTAATGGAGCTTCTAAAAAGGGCTGGTTATTACTTTTCATTTCTTCAAATTCAATTTTCAGGTTGTTAAGTTTTAGGGCAATTTTCTTGCTTTCAAGCATTTCGTTTTTGTGTGCTAACTTCAGGCTTTCAATGTTGACAGTGTAATTGCCAATCTCTGTCAAAAGTTGTTGACGTCTCTTTTCCAGCACTAAAAGTTCTTTGTTAACTGAAGACTTTATATTTTTTAATTCGTCAATCCTCAACAAGATTTCAGCCTGTGACTGACTATCTCCAAATCTTTCGAGTTTCCTGATCTCTCCAGCAGCCATTAGTACGTCGCGACTAGATAATTTTGATCCATCAAGTGAGAAATTGTAGTTGGACAAATAGTAGTGAAAAAGGAAAAACAAAGCTACAAGCATAAACAAGATTGAAAAGAGCAAATATGGGAGACCCTTATAAGGATGCCGCAACCAATGAAAAAATCCAATGTTATTGCTGGAATATCCATTAACAATTCCAGTTCTTTCGTAATGAAACTGTGCTTTTGAGGCTTCTCTCATGATCGCGTTCGGTTTAAATATAAATTTCTCCTAAAGCAAACATTAAGTAATATTATTTTGTAAATTGATACAAAGTCTTAAAAGATACAAAAAAAATTAGAGAAGATCTCCACAAATGCTCGTATTGCATGGTAAATATAAACAAATTATCCCACTCCTCGGTATAACTAATAGCCATAACAATAAATATGAAAATTGTACATGAGTTTAAGCATTAAAAAAATGCCTTTCGTCTAAAATTTGACCAAATCAATTAAAGTTCTGAACCATAAAGGGTGAATATTTGCAGATGTACAAATAATTAAATTATTATCAAGTGGCGATTCAAAATAATTTGTGCCACGGTCTACATTAGTTTCAAATTATGTATCACTTATGCTATAAAAGCAACTGCTGATATACATAAACAAAGACATTTGCAACTATAACATATGTTATTTGATAACAAATGAACTGGATAATAGCCCACACTCAATAAGTGACAAAATGTTTTCGCTACTGTAGGAACCTTTGAAGAACACTTTAATCTTTATTATTACGCAGAACCGAGCAAATTGAACAACAGCTATGATTATTCGTTTTTAAAGCATAGAGTTGAACCAACTAGAGAAGATCCTCCTGAGAACCACAATGGCGGCAGGTGGATCGTCAGTTTGGACAAGAGAATGGAGTCCACAGACCTTGACACACGCTTAACAGCTATCCTTTGGGCTCTTGATAGAGGTAGTTTTTGCGACTTTTAATTTGCTGCCTTGAACATGAGACCGATAAGTAACAATATTTCAATTTGGACGAAGAATAAGAATGATCACAAAATGACGCCAATAAAAAAAGCGGCCTCGTCTTTGAGAGGACTTTGAACTTATGGGTTTCATTGACATACGAGTCACACGAGGATGTTGATAAAACTGAATTTCTGCTTGTTCTTAATTTACAACTGATAAATCCAGTTGATTCAATAAAACTCTCAAGTAACGTATTTCTAGTTTGTAGTAACATTCCTATCAACTCAGAAAATCCGATTGCAGTAACAACGATCAAACATTGAGTCCTTCATGAATATCAATTAGGATCTGGTTCGATCCATTCAGCTTCAGTTACCATTCTGCTTGTTTGGTATTTTAGAATTGATCGGGGTGAGGGCTAAATTTTGAGCACATACGACCTTTGCCTTTATACACCTATCTATCTTTTAGTGATAGCCCGGAGATTATTTAAGTTGTTCCAACTTTGCGACTCATTCTGAGGAGAACATTTAAAGATTATAGTTTCTTCTTCCTCAGACTCAAAATTATAGAACATACCGTTTGAGACAATAAAAGTACCGGTACCAATGAAGTCAGGTCAGGACTCACTACCCGCGAATCAACAGAATTGCTCTCAATACTAAATATTAGTCTCGCAATACGCCCACTTGAGCGCACCATGGCGCCGAAATAGCATTGCGTGCCACCCATTTCAGCCCCACCCAACCAATCGAGTTAGGATCCACCCAAAATTTAGAAACATACGAATTGGTAAAACTAAACTAACTCTGATGTACGTGCTAAATATAGCTTTATTTAGTGAAAAATAGAAAAAAAGCGGTCAAAATAAAACCCACCCACGAAAACAAAATGTACAAGTTAATGGCCACATGTTTATAACCATTCTTTGACAAACCATCAAATAAAGAACCAGAAATGTAATTTGTTCTATCAAAAGGTTAACAACTGTTGTAATGAATAATAAATAACGTGATAAGCCTCATCTACACAATATAAACTAACCAGAAGTATGTTATGAACTTCAGGTAGCAGAATAAAATACAGTATCAAAAATCCCATCCAAAGCACCAGCAATAAAAAAATTTGAATCTTGTGATTTAGCTGTCGAGAACATATAAAAAATGAACACAATGATCTGAAAAACAGCTTCACATGATGCAAACGCGTTTAGAATTCCAGGCTCGGAATCGATCTTGGTGCCGGACGGAGAACACACTAATGGTAATTGTAAACGTATTTTAAAGCATTTTAGAAACAAATTTACTTAAACAACAAGCTATCCGATGATGGCGGCGGTGCTTCTAGTTTTAAAATGATGACGAAATTGCCACTTCAAACAAAAAAATACACAATTGACGATCCCTTCACTTGAGTACGGGTGCGGCAAAAAATTGGGTCTTCTTTCGGTAATCTGCATAACCAGACCCTCTGAAACACGATTTTATCAAAATTAGTAAAATTGGATTTATTATATCCAAACTAATAAATTGTTATAAAAGGTAACCCACATAAAATTCAGGGTAAATTCAAGATAAATGTAAAGTATACAGTTGCAAACAATAATAATAATAATAATAATAATAGCAATGTTCAGCTCAAAAGTAATTCACGTAGATTAGAAATGAGTAAACTCGACTTACATCGGTGTCTGGAACAAGTTTCCCTCGTAATAACCTGGTATGCTCGGCATATTTATAGGCCTCAAAGTACCTTGAAAAATATCAGAATAAGCATATTTATCACCTGATGGTTAAGGACTAACAGAAATAATAATAATAATAATAATAAATTAATAATCATGGTTTATTTATTTTTCTAAACAAAATGAAGGATCATCTGATGACCACTTACACAATTTTGTAATAGCATTAGACAAATATTATTTAATAATAATATTATCTAATAACCATTATGATTATTATTAAAGCATAAAAGTAATATCAAAGAACAACTAACTTCTTGGAGCTGAGACTGGCTCATCATATTTTGAAAGTATTCTGTAACGACCTGCTGATAAATAAGAACGAATCATCATAGCGGACGATTAAGATTTCCAAAGAAACTTTCATGAAGTAGAAGAATAAGACTGACCGTTTGAAGGTGTTGAGTACTGATAAGCAGGATGTACTTCTGCTATTCTGATAAACGAACTCCAATAATCAGAAGGAAGGTCCAGCAGTTTGGTCATTACCTGATAATGCAATCGTTCATTTAAACATTTCTCAAATCAGCCATTGTTAATTATAAGATTATAAAAATGAGTTTGTCTAATCCAGACCGATTATGTGACAGACTTCAATTAACAAGTTATAAAAGCTTGTCAGAATAATATTAAATAACAAATATTAATAATAATAAATAATAATAACGACTTAAGTTCTCGTGCAACGTCTGAAAATCAATGTGAAGCTACAAACTTTTCTTTGTTTTGCAGTTTCCTGCATCATTTGATCGGGAGAAGGATCGGGGGACGAGAATCCGATGATGGTCGGAGCAAACACCGTCACCAGGTTCGATATGGACATTCTGCATTCAGAACTCTCTGCAACTCTGCACAAACAAAAATTACTTTGTCAATTCCAATGCCTTAGTAATATTATTTATTATTATTATTATAATGCCTTAATAATATTATTTATTATTATTATCAATATTTAATTTAATTTCTAATGAAATAAGAATTTAAGTATTCACCTCAGTAAATGAAGTACCAAATAAGCCAGGGTGTCTCTGTTGGCTGGTGGCAATTCCGATATGACTTGGTAAAGATCGGCCGTGCTTTCGTGAGAGTCTTTCTTCTCGGCCGCTTTGAGGAACGCCTGCCAGAGGTTGAGCGTCACGAGGGGTTCTCTGAGGTTCCGGAAGAAGTCCTTGAGACACGAGCAGACGACGTTGACGTCGACAATGGAGGACAGGTTCGGTGTCTTGCCTTTGACGAACTTCTCTTTTAATTCCCTGACTTCTTTATCAGAACTGTTTGAATGTTAAAAAATGAGTCAAGTCAATATAGGATGAAATGTTCCCCTCAAAAACAACAAAACAAGTGAATTAAAAATTCTGCAAAATAATTAAAATAAAAAACACACCCTGACACTCTGTAAAGTCCTTCCTGCTTCAATCCTCTTGATTCAACCTCTTTGATGCAAAGAATCTAAAAATATTACATCAAATACATTAAGCAAGCAAGTACTCCATCACCGATCAAAACTCAATTTCAAGCAAACTCAACAACACTCACAACAATAGCAGGTACAAACGGGCGTTCCAAAGGAGCATAATCTGATAATAGTCCCTGTTCAACAGATAACAGTTATTGTTAATTAAACATTAATAAATGTATTATATTGTAATAAATATATTAACTAAACACATGAATATGTAACATATTCATATTAATATGTAATGTAATAAATATGTAATAAATAATGTAATACATTGTAATAAAAGTGTTTTCACTAACAGGGGCCGACTTGACAATCTTTGGTGTGTTGACTGTCGCCATGCACGGAAGTGGAGCAAGATCTTTGCATTGTAAATGGCACTGAATTTTGCAGTCTGCAAAAAAAAATAAAAAGGTTTTTAAAAAAATTAAAAGAAAAAAGAATTTAAAAAAAAAACAAATAACGGCTTAAAATTTATCAAACAACCTAAACAAACATATCTAACTCCACAGGATTTGATAACATTGTGTGCAAAGAAGAACCAATTTGTTTACCTTTGCATTTAGCAGCACTGGCACCAAACTTCAATTTCTTGTTGCACTGAAAAACACCAGCAATGCTATTATCATTATTATGTAACAGTAATTTAAATAATGGAACCAATTAAACCTTTCAAAGGAGTGTTGCATGATTGTGTTGCAACAAATGAATGAATGAATGAATGAATGAAGCATTAAAACACACAAACCACATAGCAATTGTCCTGCTTGAAGAATGATACGTTTTGGAACATGTGAGGTCTTGTGAGAGAATTGCCAGAATTCATCCTCTTCATCTCAGGTGACCTAAATACAAAAAATTCAAAGACCAATGAGCAAACATCGAATCGGGTCGCACAATTTGAAAAACGATCCGTACCATCCATCTCCGCTTTCTCCCTGAAGACCCTGAGAGTTGCTTCTCATCAAAGCGGAGAAAGGACTCGACTTTCTTCTGTCCTTTGGTTTTGTCACCTTGGGCGTGGAGGTGTCATCAAATGCGATCGTGGCAGGAACCCTGGCCACGGAAAGTTCCATCTCGACCGACTTGGAACGTCTGTGGCGCTTGGCCTGCATCGAATGGTGGAAAATAATTTGAAGTTTATTACTTGAAATTCATCAAAAATGCCCAACAATGAATTCAACTCACAGATTTTTCAGTCCTTTTGGCCAGAGGAGTGATGTTCTCATCTTCGTCTTCGCAAGGGGGAGCCGACGGCCTTTTCTTTGACTTCTTGCGAGGTCCGTCTATGTCGTCCTCGGTCCTGTCGAAGCTTATCTCGGGACTCATCGCAGACGAATCTTCCGTCTCCATCCTGTGATGGCTGCTAAAAGCAAAAATAGGTAGCAATGTGAGGCCATTATTAGAACAGAGATGCACCGCTTGAAATACGTACAGACAAAAGCGATTAGAAATATTTAAATAATTTATCACAAGTTTAATTTCATTGTGAAATGCAGCTGTTGGCTTTGAAAAACTTGCCTGGCAGGAGACTTTTCGTGAATCATGGATCTGAAATCGGTGCTAAGGAATGCCAGAGTTTCTCTTTGATGATCGTTGAGCATCGTGCTGTTGTTCTTGTCTCTCAGAAGCTCTTTGACGAGCATTATCTGCTTCTCCTGTCGGTGGAAACAAACACGACTGAACGGTCTGATCGAACACTCATTTCAATCACTCATGAGTAACTATGACCGTGAGCAACCAATCTTTGAGTAACTACGATCATAATCACTTATTTATTAATTTATTTACAAATAGTATTACTAACGTATGCATCTCTCTCCTCTTCTGCCCTCTTCCTCTTTGTTATCTCAACATCAATTTGGTTCCTTTAAAGTGACAGTTAAAGTTTGTACTCGGACAATCGTACTAATACTTTCAAAACGTCCTCTGAAAGCCTATTGTTGTGAGTACAATGGGCAGCTAATGGTTGTTACCAGTGAGGCTGCAGGGGATGCTAACAAGACATGAATATCTTGTTATCTAATAATGGTTTTAAAAAAATGCAATAACATTATGAGGATGATGACACTTAATCATGTTAACTGTTATGCATTTAAGTTAACATGTAACCTTACATTTACATCTGTATGTGGTGTCATTTGCTATAGGAATGTCAATTAGGCTTAATTGCTTAATTGTTAAGCTGATTGTTAAGTGATCATTCATATTGTATTGTATTGTTTGTATTGTAATGCATTGTCCATTGTTATTTCTTGCAATTGTCAGCACCTATAATGCTCAACAACACCAAGGTAAGAGTCAAACAAGCGCAAGTTCAAAGTAGCAGCTCTTCACTTTGATGTCTCTTTGTGATGAATGCAAGTGGCCTAATTGGCTCCTCAGAAAAGTGATGAATTGTGCAAAAAATTAGGTAATTATGCAAATTATTAACTAACCTGGCATGTTTGAGTTTTGTCTCCAGTACATTCTTGGCATCCTCCATTCTTTTTAATCTTTCCATCATCTCTTGGACAGCATCTTCTGCCTGCATCCACCTCTTCCTGCAATCTTCTTGAGTTTGCACGAATGCAGCAAATTCTATTGGAAAGCATTTGAAACAGTTGCTTTAAAGAAAGCTTAGAAAAAAACTTGGAAGAAATAGTAACGAAATTTCAAACAAACCAGCTTCAACTCCAATAGTCAATACTGCCCTGTTTCTTGAAATTTCATCAAACATGGCAACTATGGAAAGGCCATTCTTATCCATTGCCATAAAATATCCAAGTTAACCTGAACTGCAACAAACTTTTTTGGTGAATTCGAAAGTAGAATGTACATTACATTACAAAAACAATATTATAAAAATTACAACGATAATATTGATGAATAAACTTTAATTACTAAGTTGAAAATATCCAAATCCATAGTTCGCAGTGTTTAAAATATCAGACATCTCGTACATTATCCCTTTTATTAAAATTTACTATTTATGCTTAAATGCTATGAAATAATTTTGATTTCGGGTTGAAATGCACAAAATCCCAAGCGTCAGTTGTGGCTCGATCGCTTAAAAACGAAATCAACAAACTCTAACCTTGGAATGTATTTACTCTTACTATTTAAAACCAAATTTCTTGATAATATATCCGGACGATAATCACGATTAATTTAGCGACGACTTTCCCTCGTAAACGACCCCCTCAGTGCGCATATAGCTTTGTTTTTAAAAACACCGCCTTTTAATTCAAAATGTCAAAAACATCGGATTAATTTGAATAGTTGATTAGTACTATAATAGATATAATTTAGGCTAATTTTATCGCTACTATGAACAATTCAAAAGTTGTTTTTTAGGTATTTAATTTAACAATCAGAAAATTTTGCATTAAGATTAAATTTTACTTTGGTTCCTCGATGAAATCGCTGTAAAATAATTTGTTAAATTGAGGTAAGGATAACATAAAGAATATTTTTGATGATTTTTGTATTTAATGATGTTCGTATATATAAATGAGAATATTAACGTAACTATAACTTTATTAACTACGTCGAAAGCATACGACTTCAGTTAAAAGCGAGAACGAACATTATGTGCTTAGCACACGTAATTTTTAGAATTGTACCAGTGTTTAATAAGAGGCAACTCTTAAGTTGAAAAAAAACTCAACCTCATTGTTTCCAACGAACACAAACAAGAGGGATTTAGTAGGATCCCACTAGATCAAAAAATTTGGCCCCAAGTACATAGATCGATGGTTTCTTTTAATTTTTGAAAATTCTAGTAACAGATATGCGGGCCAGTCGAATCCAACGACATCGAGTGGATTGGACGAGTTCCTCTGCAACTGAAGTTGCTGGAGATGACGATGACGGTTACGATAACGGCGATGATGATGCTGATAGCGCTGTTTTCCCGCGTTGTCTTCTATTATTTTTTTCAAAATTATGCAGTAGGGCTTAATTTTCTGGGAGGGGGATTGTCTTACGTCCAAAAAGCAACAATCTGCCGGTATATTTATTGCTTCGTTGTAGAAAAATAATGTTTTTGAGGGAGGAAGGTACATGGTTTTGGTCATATATTATTGCCATTCAGTTTAAGCGTGTTTTACATCTATTTTAATCAATTACAATCACGTTACCTTCATATGGAATATCATCAATAATCTTTGTTATTACCGTATATGTACGGGCCGATGATCTTAATTAGGGCTTATTTTCGAGGCATGGCTTATACATTACGGGTATTGATGAAATAGTAAAAAATAATAAAGGGGAAAGATGTTGCGATGGATTTTGTAATTTCAACGACGTTGCAGTAGTTTTGGGCGTTTTTATTCCTTTTCGAAATAAAAGCATTTTATGTTTAAACAATTTTATTTATAATATATTTGCCGAGTCTATAAATGTAAAAAGGGCGGAGATAGCAGAGATCGCTTTCCAAATAATCCCTTGACAGCTCTGGCAACTTTTTTGGTTCCAAGGCACCAGAATTTAAAAATAGATTTCTTGTTGAAACGGGTAAAAGTAAACTGATTCCCATGACGACTTGTGAGAGGGTCCTTCAGGAAGAGGAACAATTTAGAAATATATATCGATATACCGGTATATAGATCGCTAATTACGTGCGATTAAAAAATTCACGACAAGACTTATTTTCGGGAAAACACGGTAGCGGTGATCGCAATTATGACGGTGACGACGACAACGATGTCAAGCAGGGTTCTGAGCGGGATTTTATAGGTGACGACATTGGTCGAATCTCATCGGTTTCTATCATCGGGAAGTAGTTGGCAAACAGTCTCTCTGGTAAGCAAAGTTAATCTGTTCCTATTTTTGAAACACAATAAGGAAACTGCTTTAAAAGTTACTTCGCTTTCGTAAACCAGAATCCTCTTTCCCCTTTCAGCTGGATGCTGATTGTTGACATCCCTCGGCTATATTTAATAAAGGTTCGTTGTTTAAATTGTTTTCATGCAAATAGAAAAAATGCTTATTTCGGTAATATGATATTCGATATTTTGCACGAATCATAAAATGTGTATGTTATAAACACATGCTTTTTATATTTGTCTGCGCGTTAATTTAGTGAAAATACGGTGTCATTATTTGTAAAATTTTAATGTGAAAGTTTTATAAAGTTAAATTTAAACTAATTAATATTCTCAATTAATGTCTTCTGATCAGGTCTGTCGCAACTGTCCAGTCTTTAGCTGTGGACGGAAAGTCCCTTCTTTGGGCCATGTTCTTTCTGCGGTGCTGTGTTGAGCCCTCTCTTAACAAGTATATCCTTCTTGGTGCCGCAATTTCTCGGGCATTTGCCAGGGAGACTTTTTCCAAATGTCTTTCCATGTGATGGATCTTTTGATGACGTCTTCCCAGGTTGTCCACTGGCCTTGCTGGCTTTGCTGCCCTGCCAGAGCAATCCTTTCGGTCTCCAATTCTCGCCATCTCTCTTGGATTACCGTAGCAGTTTTTGTCTGCGCATTCGCTGTGGACCATCTTGAGAAGTGGTTCCATCCGACTCCATGGCGGTCTATCTGAACGGGTCCTCCTTTTCCCTCGAAGGCTAGGATTGCCTCGGACTCCTCAATTTCTTCCTGGACTCTGAATTTTCTTCATAAACGGAGTTGCGGCATGACGTCACTGGAGTTGTTGAGCGACCATTGGGTTCTGATTTTGCATTCCTCAACAATGGATCTGAGGGGCAGCCTCAACCGTGTGCTCTTGCTGCACAGGGTAACCGACGATAACGAAGGCGGCAACCCGAACCTCTTCCTTGTACACCGATTTATTTTATCTTCCATCTCTTCTACCGACTGCAGGCCTATTTCATAGATTGTCAGTGGCCGTATAGCCCAGATGAGATGGTTGCAGGCTTTAACTATGGAAGCTACGTGTTGTCTGAAGCTCAAATGAGAATCAAACGCGACCCCAAGAAGTTTTAGAGTAGCCGAGGAAGGGAGAGGAGTTCCTGCTATCTCTGCAGAGGACGGAGGGTTGAGAGCTTTAATGTTCGTGGGTGTCCCGATGAACATGAGTTCAGACTTGTGGGGATTAAGCTGAAGGAAGTTCACGAGATGCCAGTCGTTTATAGCCTCGGTACACTTACGTACGTTGTCAAGCTGATCAGAAAGATTATGGCTGGAGAGTGCGCAATACAGGCTGGTGTCATCAGCATATTGATGGAACGATACATTGTAGGCTTGCACTATGCTGGATAAAGACGAGGTGTAAGTAGTAAAGAGTAGGGGTCCAAGGACTGAGCCTTGGGTGGGAGTATCAACATTGAAGTACCTGAGTATTGCCTGGCTGGGAAAGATGCGGTGGATGATTTGGCGATTTTGTCAGTGATTGAATCATGAATCTTGCTTATTTTGGTAATGAAGAATGAGTTGAATGAGGTGACGAGAGCGAGACACTCTTCCTCGGTGTAATATTGTTTTGGGCGAGTGAGAAGAAGCCTGTGTAGGGCGCGCCACGTGGCACGGGGGCTCGCGTCGGAGTTGAGCTCCTCTTTGATGGCGGAAGCCCTTGAGTTGAGGATGGCGTTCCTGGCAGTCGCTTTGGCGGACTTGTAGAGCTGCTTAGCGGCCTCCGAGCGCTCCCGGAGGTAGCGACGTTCCAGTCGTCTGCAGTTCTTTTATGCTTCGACTGCCTCCTTGGATAGTTGACAATTTGGAAGATGGCCAACTCGAATGGTCTGTCTTCCGATAGGAGCATGCCTGTCAAAGAGGTTCTGGAGTGACTCATGGACGATCTCAGCGAACTTATTGGCATCGGCATCGTTCTTCAAGAGTTTGTCCGCTGTGTCCAGGAGGTCGAACTCGAAGGTCTCCCAGTTGATGCTTCTTAGACGGCGCCGGTAGATAGTACGAGTGGAAGGGGGAGGTTTGTCAGTTGAGATATTGCATGAGATAAGGTGATGGTCGTAATAGGTGGTCTCCTTGACGTTAATATTGGAGAGAAAGCTGTCAAATGATGTGGAGGTGATGAGCAGATCAAGAGTGCAACCCTGCGAGTGGGTTGAGGAGGTGACGTTTTGGAATAGACCATGGGAGTCAATGGAGGCTGCCAGACGTTCATGGATGCCAGTTTCGGGGCCAGGGGCGTTAAAGTCGCCGCAGATGATAAATGGGAGGTTGTAGACTGTGACGAGGTCAACGAGGGCTTCGAACTCTTTTATGAAAGATGCCGTGATAGGTCCAGGCGGTCTTTAGATGGCGGAAACAATGAAGGATGTCCTTCGATTGTTGATTTTGAGGTGAAGACCCTCGAACTCATCGGAGGCGGGAAAACTAAGGTTTGAGGACTTCAGTTCTTGACGGTGAATGACAGCAATGCCACCACCACGCTTATCCGATGAAGCTCCTCTGTGTTGATGAGTGACGGTGAAGCCTTCAGGAGCGAGACTGTGTGTGATGCAACCGGGGGCGTCGGATGGTATCCAAGTTTCTGTCAAAACAAAGATATCTAGCGCCTCCTCGCGCATGCTGTCGATGATTAGGGCACCCTTCTTGACTGCTGAACGGGTGTTAAGGAGGCCAAGTCTCAGGGATGCGGGGCATCTGCAGGCGTGGCGCTTATCACGGAGGAGTCTGACCAGCGTATTCGAGCGAGTAGCACGTGGGCTCCAAATTTCATGCAAGAACAGCAATTTCCTCACCGCCCTGTTGATCTTTATCTCTTCCATTGAAGGGATGAGGCAGAGGAGATCTCTCCGAGAGTACTTCGCTTGAGCCATGTAGAGTGACTTGGTTTTACTAGTGGAAAAACACATAAAAACACACGTGGCACGCTTTTCGCCTGGGCGACAATACGGTACCGACGCACGTTTTACACATTTGGAATGAAACTGTCCTCCATTTTTGTAAACTGCTCGTGATAACTCACCCCAAGTATTTTCAATAGGATTGAGATCCGAACGAGCTGGCCAACTCAAAACCTTGATGTTTTTCTTCTGGAAGAAGTCTCTTGTCATTTTCGAGGCAAATGGTAGGAGATTATTGGTCAATACTTGGATGTAGTCTACTGACTTTTGACTTCCTTGGAGGAAGGCCAAATCAGTGACTCCATCATGTGAAATCCCTGCCCAAATCATGACTGTTCCACCTCCATGATTCCGGCTAAAAAATGTCTCCTCTTTTCTTAGGTCATGCCAATAGCATTGATGACCATCAGGTCCATCTAGGTTGAACTTTTTCTCAGAAAATATTATATTCTTCTAATCTTCCCCGTTTGACAACATTGTTTTTGCCCACCGAACCCTGGCAACTTTGTGATGTTCTTATAGGGCTGGAACTTTTAGCAACTTTTAATCTTTTCTCATACTTTAAAATGCTACTGCCATTTAAGTAATTTAATACTGTGCTTTTACACACAGTTAAATTTAACTCTGTTTGTAGCTGATTTGGAAAAAATCTATCTGATGATGCTTTTCTCACTAACAGTCGCTTTTGGTTGGCGGACAGCTTCTTCTTTCCGGGAGATTTCTTGCTACCATAAGCTTCAGGCGCATTCAAATAATTAGAAATAACATCTACAGACCTATTGAGCTCTTTAGCAATCATCTAGCAGAAATAATTAGCTTTCCTGAAGGCTGTAATCTGCCCCTTCAAATCTTCAGTTTTACCTCTACCCATCATTAAACTATAACTAATACACTAAAAAGGAATTTTTTGTCGGTGTTTCATGTTTATATATCACTAAAACTTTGATGTTCTTATGAACCTTGTAAAATAAATTTTATAGCACATATACAGAAACTTCCTATAATTATTGGGCGGTCTAAAAACACATTTTTATGCAATTTACAAGTTTTATTAGTTGTAGGAAGCTCAAAAGGTGCTTTACGTCTGATAAAATGATGTAATGTCCAAATTTGAATAAATTTCATTGTTTAGTTTTCGAGAAATTTGCAAAAAATGTGAAATTCCTATCATAATGGGTGGACTGTTTATATAGGAGTTCTTCAAAAACCAGGAGCTTCAAAACTCGGAATATCTCAAACAAATGAAAGCCATCCACGACAGAGACTGAAAATCTCGGGTTGAGCCACCAGGAAGCGATCGAACAACTCACGAAACAACACGACGATTCCGTCGAAGTCACAAGATCATCGTCTCAGTTCATTCCAAGTCCAAGTCCAAAAGGAACCAAAGACCAAGGATATCCGCAATAGTGGGGAAAATCACTTGGAAGAAAATGCTTCGACGCCACAATCGCTAATTTTCCACACTGCTGATAATGTAATATTAATGCTTGCTGAAAGTTTTTGCTTTTGGTGTTTTTGGTGTGATTAAAATTTTGCCAACAGAGTTTGTAGATTTTTAGGAAATTTATTCTCTCACTTAAGGTGACTTTAAAACTTGTTTGGAACTTCCAAAAATTCTGAGCGGACCCATATCTTCGACATTTCAATATTTATTATCTTTATTTTATCAAGTGAACTTAAGGATTATGTGCAAAAGTGAAGCATTTTAATAAGGACTTTTTAGCACGCTGCTTTTTAGAGAATCTAATAATTTTCTGATAACTGAATTCTTCTAAACCCAATAAATGTAAAAGTATTCAAAAGAAGCAGTATTTTTATCGACTCGTCAACTGAGATTTTCGAACTTTATGTTATTCTGAGTAGAATTCCATCCATTTGAACTCACAGCTGGCTAAAAATCTTGAGATATAAAATCAATCAACCATGAACTGACACCAAGAAACAACCTGGAAAAATATTTAGGATCTGACTATTTACTCAGTCTTCAACAAACAAAATATTTTTCCAATCTATTAAACATCTCAATGTTATTTATAATCGTTTAGTAGCATTGATAAGTGTGTCGAAGTTGACCACTTTAAGACACAGACTCTTCTTCAGGAAAATAACCTTTTTTGGTATTGAGATGTGGATGGAGCCATTATTTTATTAAAAGATAACCTTATCCCCCTTGAAATCTACTGTGTAGGCATAGGAGGTATTTGTTTAGAATTTAAACACATTCTGAGAAATTTTGTTTCCCCTTCAAGACTACCACATCTGATGAATTAAGAGAAGAAATGGCAGCCCAACAATAACCTCTAAAATTTCTTTTCAAGAACGATTTTAGGGACTTCTGATTATTATAGACAGAGCTTGTAAGTTGAAAGACAAAACGACTGATGTTTTCAGGAACCATGAGAGGGTTCGCTTAAGAATATGGTATCGTTGTTATAAATAATATTCATAACTAATATCTTGAAAATATAATAAACGCGATAAGTCTCTCTTTTTTTTTTAATTAAGAACATATTTTAAGATTAAATTCATCATTTTTAACATTGTCTCGGAAATTAGCAGATGCATGTATTTGTTCGAATAGTGCGCTTTTTAATGAAGACTCTTCGAAGTTCATTAATAATTTTATTTATTAACAGTTATTATAATATTAAATTCAAAATTGTTTGAATCTTGATGCGGCGGCTAGTTACATTATGCTGGATACTTAATAATGATAATTTATTAAATAATTCGAATATTGATTTGAATACGTTAATAAATGATGAAAACATTTTAAATACGATTTTCAGAGTTATTTGTCAAGGATGTTTGCTCGGCGAGTCTTCAAAGAAATTAAAAGTTGCTCGCGAGAAGTGCTTTAGGTGCCAGACATCTTGGAATTCGTGATGAAATGGTGACCAGAATGTGATGTTGAAGAGGAAGACGATGATGACTGTGACGTCAATGTTTCCGGCGAATGATAATAGGAACAATTGTTTCTGAATTCATCCTCCAACTTGAACTTTGAGTGAGGGGTGAAAGTGACGCCGTAATATCTCGTCATGAATTGATGTTTTGAAATGCTTCTGAAGTGATGGTTATGATGATGATGATGACGATGACGATGACGACATCGATCTCTGACCTTGACAAATACTCTAGTTGCTCGTTAAACATTGGCTGACAGCGTTTGATATGGCGACATCGTTTACACGGTAATGAATTAAAAACGCGTAACACATTTAACAAACATATTTAATATTTAATACTTCTCGATGGCATAATTGTGTTTCTTTTCAGTCAAGGAAATCAATTCGTCAGGAACTTTGTAGCTAGATTGAAGTGCTGACCAATCGGTCGCTTCCTGCTGGTTGAACGTACTGGACTGACCTGCTATTGCCGTCGACAGCGGCGGTGATGACGACGACGACGAAGATATGTGGAAGAGAGAATCGTTAACGGCATGTCGACAGCAGCAGACGTCGCGACTGGAATGGCAGCCATCTGCGCACGGAAATGAAGTCGCCAGGAAAAGCATTCGTGGAGTGCAATTAATTTGTTTTATTCCTTCTCTTTCGTCTTGCCTCTCCTCCTGCCTGTTGTCGTGCATTGTCGTCTGCGATCCTGCCGCTAAATCTCCTACAGTGGAACAACTGTCCGGATAATTGCCGGCCTCGGTGTTCTTGTTTTGCTTTTCGTCGTTGCACTGGTTGCAGTGGTCGAACAAGTGAGGAGGAGGAGGAGGAGGATGACGACGATGATGAGAAAGGTGGTGGTGATGGTGATGATCCATTCTGGTCGAACAACGTGTCTCGAGTACCTGTCTGCGGAAGGAGTCGCTTGCACGATTTAAACTCTCATCGTGATCGTCATCATCGTCATCGTCGTCGTCGCCATCGTCGGTGTTGTTGTTGTCGTTTACGTAGTATTCATCCGCCAATGTGAAGTTTTCAAGGTGAGAAAACTGCTCCCTGGAAGAGGTGCACGTGATCGTGTTCTCGGTCAGTGATTGGCCAGAAGAAGATGAGTGAAGCAGGTCGATTCGCTTGCAGTTGTTAAAGCACGAGCCGACGGTTTTACTTCTCCGGGAATTTCCCGCGGTGCCACCGGTTTCACTTTCAAACCTCGAAATCTCGGGGTACTGCGGTACAGCGGGATAGAATCCGTGGGAAGTTGTCCCCTGAAGCGACAATCGAAAAACAAACAAAAAGATATTCACTGGCGTTTCTTCTGTTATTTAACTGCAACCTAAGGACCTGCGTGACCTTTATGGTGATGCCCTGTTGAGTCCACGACACTCGGGGACTTGTTGCTTGGAATTGATGCCTGCTGGCGTCGACGAAGGTACTCGTCGAGTGACTTTTCTGGCAGCTTCTCCTCGTTTCCTGGTGCTCTTGTTTGCTTCGAGAGAAACAGAAACAACAGTTGGTACAAGTTGAGAATAAAAGCACTTCTGATGCTGTGCCTAAGGCGCCACATAAATGAACCGTTATTATATATTTATATATATATATTTATATATAATAATAATAACAACAACAATAATAATAATAATAATAATAATATAGCTCTCTGACGAGCGCAGCGTAAATAAGCTATTATCATTATTCAGGATATAATAACACAAGATAAAAATATCCGAAAAAGGGTGAAACGTTCCTCAGAAATTGTAAGTTGAAGATTTTCACTGGGAATTAAGCCGTGAAGACGAATGGAGCAATCCCTGTTCGGTCGGTCGAACTGACTACACGGATGTCGTGCACTTCCTGGGGATTATTGACGCCACATAAATTAGCATTTGAGGCATAAAATCAACAACCTCGCATGATTTCGGCCAACTAATGGAACGGAGAGACTGGAAACACGGTGCGCCGAAAAGCTCTACTCCTTTCTCACGGTCCTAGGAGTCCAAAGGTATGAGTTATGGCCATGTTGTGGCCGGGTTGATGAATGAAGGCCGTGCCGAGTGGAGTGCCGGTGGCTGATTAATTACATTTCCCGGGCAGTTTAATTCGTTAGAAGATGTCCCTGATTAAATGAGGGATTTTCTGAACATCATTCCGTTGAATGAAGTTCATCGATTATGATAATGATCCTTCCAAGTTTTCTTGCCGTCATTGCTATGGCCAGTGAGCGCATAATCAGTTGAATTGGCATGATTTAAATTGTGTTAATTGCTCTGTTGAATCAATTAGGACAAGAAGTGTCAAAAGCGAAACTGAAGTTTGGGATTCAGTAAATATTTTATCGCCTGATGTGGTTGTAACTTCTAATTCCTCAGTCACAACTGAACTGATTGCAACATAAAAGCAATGAATTGATTGTAATGTGATCCTAGAATAATTAGAATCAAAAGGATTTACACGTAATTATCACCAATAAATATCATTTAATACATCGTAATATTATTCTTTAACTTCAAAATGAAAACATTTTCAAGTGAAATGAAGGCCGTATTTTTAAAAACTGCCGAATAGAAAAAGCAATTTTAACCAACAAATCTTAAAAAATGTGAAAGTTTTTTTCAAAGAAAAGCATGCGACAAGTTGAATTGTTGGCTGAAGTAATTATCGGGAGTTTCAGGAGGATGCATGAAGGGGGAGTGTGGACGATGGGATGGATGGATGGATGGATGGATGGATGGATGGATGGATGGACGGACAGATGGATAGATGGACGGACAGATGGATAGATGGACGGATGGATGGACCGAAAGAATAAAAGCTTGGATCCCTTTATAATATAAGTTGATCAGACAAGTTAAAAAATTCATAAAGGTTAAAATAATTCTATTCCAATTTATTGAGACTTATCAGAAATTCACGTTGTAAATAATTTGAAGCACTTTGAAAAAGAAACAATTGAATGAACTTGTTAACTTTATCGACTTCATTCAATTACGTGAATAACGGAAGAAAAAAATTGTTTTGTTTTTTTTCTTCTGTTTTTCTGTCAAAAAAAAATGTTTTAGAAGTGTTTCAAGAAATTTGCATTTGAAACGAGAAAGAAGAGCTCTCAGACAAAACAATTTAACAACATATTTTCGAGCAACGAAAACGATGACGGCAACGTTGGCAATCCCAACGACGCAGAGAAACTTGTAACGCAACTGCAAAACACGTTTCTGTCGGCGGCCATATTTGTTCTGAACAAAGAATAATTAGCAGGAGGAGAAGAAATCGTGTTCCAAAGGACTGATCGATGCATTTAATTGGGGGGGCTTTCCAAGCGAGGAAGTGCGGTATCTTAAGCGAATGTATTTCGAGTAAAACTCTGCACATCGCCATGATTCACTTCAGGGCAACAGAAGTTAACTTTTAATCTCTTTTATTAACGATGAACATTATAAAAAAAAAACCTCCTCGTCATCGTTTGTAAGGCTTAAATGATGGACGGAGTGAAAAGGGAGGAGCTGTACTGATGAATGAATGAATCACCTCAGGTATGTAACAAGATGGATGGATGAGAGGAAGGTGAGTGGGTGGATAAGTGGGTGGTAATGGCCATGTCACCATAGACATCGTCGTCGCCGTCGTCATCGCGACCGTCATCGGCATCATCATCATCATCATAATTGCTGCTAATTGTAATTATTATAATTGTGGTCAATTGTTAATAAATTACAGTAATTAAAATTATTTCAGAAGGTTCCTGCACGATTTTGCTTCAACGTGCTTTGAAGGTGTTCGAAACCCAGCTTGGAAACTGAAAGATAGGAGTAATGGTCGTCAAAAAGGCATTTAGCACTACAAAAACATCATCATTACTATTATTGTTGTTGTTATTGTTATTAGTAATGATATCATTAATAATAATACGATTATTATTATTATTATTATTATTATTATTATTTATTATTATCGTCGTCGTCATCGTCATCATCAGTATGAGTTGGAAAGTAAAAAGTCTGATTCGCTGAAGAAGTATCCACGTCGTTTGATAGATGATTACGAATGACGATGTAAAGGTACGAATGAGGAAAATAAAAAAAATCTGTCAAGGGAAATAAATGATTGATTCATTGATTGTTTGATTGATCGGTCGATTGATTGATTGATTGATTGATTGATTGATTTGATTGATTTGTTGATTGATTGATTGATGAGAAACTCCCGGTTATGTAGAGATGTTTTCATTTCAACGAAAATTAATGCAGATTTAAAGATATTTAAAGAAAAAAACCATTTAAAAAGTTGATTTGGAAATAAATTCTAAAAATAATTTCCTGAAATATTCTTCTAAAAGCGAAATTATTATTAAATTATTATTAAAAAAATAAATAAATTTAATGAAATATTCCTCGAGTATTCCAGCTCTCCCATCTTTACGGCTTTATTCGAAGGGAATAAATAAAGCGGATTTCAATAAGGACACCGTGAATAAACAAAAAAAATGCATTTAATTAAAAAAAAATGTTAAAATCATTTTCCCCTCTTTTTATTATTATTATTCTCGAAAAATATTTAAAAATGGTTTATTTTTCAGATGCAATTCTAATAATAATAATGATGATGATAATAATGATAATAATAATAATAATGATAATAATAATAATAATAATAATAATTATAATAATAATAATAATCCTCCGAAAAATGCAACTACATCGCCTTTGCAGACGACCTTCTTTTACTGTCCAGCACAGACGTTGGAATGAAAGTGATGTTGCGACAACTGGAGGTGTCGATGGCCAAAGTTGGACTCATCATGAACGCATCCAAGTGTGCCTCGATGAGAACTGAGGTCATCACTCGTAAAAGACAATGGATCGTCAACCCAGAGCCATACCTGACACTGCAAGATAAGGATATCAGGGCACTCTCCATAGTTGACACCTATAAGTATTTAGGAGTTCGAATCGGACCTCGAATGCAATTTGCTTCGCTTGCAGATAAAATTCAAAAAGGCCTTCACTCGATTTCGCGGGCTCCGCTCGTGCCATGCCAGAGAGTGTATGTCCTAAGGACTCATCTTCTCCCTAGTCTCGTTCACTTCCTCACCTTCGAAGCGATCAGCCTCAAGTCCTTGAATTCTGCTGATGTCGCAATAAGGAGGTCTGTTCGAAAATGGCTCCGGCTGCCAAGAGACACCCCAAATGCATTCTTTCATGCCCCGATCAGAACGGGGGGAATGGGAATCCTTCAACTGCGTCGATGGATTCCGGAAATTAGAATACGTAGAATGACAAAAGTTCTACAGCAGGCCAAAGAGAGCAACGACAACTTCCTGATGGATGCATTGTGCGAAAACACAATGATCGCCAGCGAAGTCAAAAGATTTGGGAGGCCAAAGGACAAAGATGAGCCGAACGTTCCTCGTGGACTATCAACCGCGAGGGAACTTTATAAAACGGTCGACGGACACGGGCTGATGAGATTCCCAGAAGCAATAGCCCCAAGTGAATGGCTGGTGGATGGCATCAACAGAATGTCATCCACCCAATACATAAGCTGTGTCAAAGTCCGCTCAGCAACACTTTTCAATAGATTGCGGGCTTCCAGAAAAACACCCCTGTTCAACACATCCTGCGCAGCCAGATGTGGGGAAATGGAATCTCTCGCCCATATTATCCAAAAGTGTCCGAGTACCGACGGGCCCCGCCATGCAAGGCACGACTGTATAGCGAAGATGCTTGAGACGGTCTTGACACAGATGGGGTACTCAACAACAAGAGAGCCTCGTATTCCAACCGTCAGCGGGACCAGAATCCCCGATCTTTGTGCCTGGAGCGATGAACGTTACATAATTTGTGACGTGGCCGTGGTGTCCGATAACGTGGACCTAGATAGAGTCCACCAAAGCAAGATAGACAAATATAACACCACGGACATTCATCGCTGGATGAAGGCAAACAGCCCAAATCAGGGCAAGGGCAAAATGGAGGCGATTGCCACAGCCTACATAATCAATTGGAGAGGAGCAATCGCCATGGAAACTTGGACCTCGTGGAAGAAGCTTGGCATATCTAAGCGGTTCTTAACGTGGACATCAATTAAGACTCTGATAGAAACCCATAGAATATGGAGAACATTCAGAGCAAACGCTTGGAAAGCAAGGAAAAGAAGAAGGCCGAGAAGAACATTTATTTGATTGTACTTTATCTAATTTATAATATTATATTTAGGCTACTGTTAACAGTCCATGGGTTTTCCCGGGCCCGTCTGAGGACTCTAAAAACATCGATGAGGTTCTCCGATTTGCGTGATGGTTTTGCGGACGTAATCCGGGCTGAATAAAAGTTTTGAAAAATAATAATAATAATAATAATAATAATAATAATAATAATAATAATAATAATAACCATAATAATAATAACAGCAATAATGATAATGATAATAATGATAATAATAATAATAATAAAAACATAGAAATCTAATGTCAACAGCTGAAGAAGTGAGAAAATAATAATGAATCAATCTGATTGAAATTGATGATCTGCAATTGAATGTTGAAGAATGTCCAGCATTTGTCACCAGTGATAGCATCAATGCATGTCCAACAAGAACATGTTTTGTGCTTCCACAGGGTCTAATGGTCGACCGAGACCCCCTTCCTCCCTCAAACCTTCCTCCTCCTCCTCCTCCTCTCACAACGGCAGCACGGAGTTGGACACCATCCATAAATAATCAATTAAATAATTTAATTAATTAATTATTAATAATAATAACTATAATAATAATATATTAATATTAGTAACTATTATTATTATTATTTATTATTAATTAATTAAACGATTTAATAATAATAATAAATAAATAAATAATTAATTAATTTAATTTAATAATTAATCGGTATATGTCAGTGGTCGCTAATTTATTAATAAATGTATTTTATGGTGGTGATCAGGGTCGTTCTGAAATGTTCTTGATAGAATTTGATGCAATGACCTTTGAGCCACAATAGAAACAATCATTTCATTGATGAGTAAGCGTTAACGACATACTTAATAATATTTAAAATAGTAAATAATTAATAACATTCAATAAATTTGATAACATAAATCTTATATAAATAATAATTAATAATAATAATAATAATAATATTAACAACAACAGCAATAATAATAACATTTAAAATTTTATAATAAGGAAAAAGATGAGAACAGAGCAAAGTAAAGAACAGTTTGTTTGCTGTTGTTGTTGTTGTCATCGTCATCGTCGTCGTTGTTGTTGTTGTTGCAAGAAAAGAAGCAGTAGTTGCAAGGTTTACGATGATTTTTAGTGGATCATTCGTGGTTACGTCCGTCAGCAGGTGTTGAAACACGTGAAGTGTTTGAAGAGGACTGAAGAACATCAACTTCAATCTGCTTCCAGTTCTTTCCATTTCCAGCTGATGCAGTTCTGTGACGTCACGTTCCTCCTTGAAAGCATTTGCCTTACGATGAACTTTCTGAATGACATTCAGTCGGACTGGACAGGTTTCGAATTTGTATGCAATGGCCTTGGAGTGCAATATAATACAATGCAATGCAATGCAAAACAATACAATACAATACAATACAATACAATACAATACAATACAATACAATACAATACAATACAATACAATACAATACAATACAATACAATACAATACAATACAATACAATACAATACAATACAATACAATACAATACAATACAATACAATACCATACAATACAATACAATACAATACAATACAATACAATACAATACAATACAATACAATACAATACAATACAATACAATACAATACAATACAATACAATACAATACAATACAATACAATACAATACAATACAATACAATACAATACAATACAATACAATACAATACAATACAATACAATACAATACAATACAATACAATACAATACAATACAATACAATACAGTACAATACAATACAATACAATGCAATGCAATACAATACTAGAGCATAAAGTTGGGCGACAGGGACCATAGAAAAAAGCCACCGAGAATCACACAAAGGCATCACTTTGGCTGTAAAGAGACATTAAAGAATCTAATGAGTGCTTTCAAAGTACATTCAGTCCTAGCAGTAAGATGGTCAATTTGAGTTTCCCATAGACGAAGGGTTAGTCCAGATTAAAAACAGCCGGATGATCACCGGATGAGGTCCAGCTCCTGAAAGAGTCAGGGGTTTCAAACGGCCGAAAAAGGGTTCGAAGGTGGGAGACCTCCTTTGAAGATCTCAGTCGGCAAGCTTCGGGAAGGAGTTTCTTGCAACTTCTTGCAACAATACAATGCAATACAATGCAATCACATTTGAACATAAGCCTCTCTCCCTATGATGAATGTAGAATAGACATTGTTGGTATCAACATTGTTGAATCAACATTGTTGGCGTCCATCAAGGCTCGACAAGCTGCTGAGGATTGGCAACATCTGCTGGGAATTCCACTCTCACCGTGTTTTCCATTCTTCTTTAAAACCACCATCCCCATCGTCGTCGTCGTCGTCATCGCCATCATAATCATCAGCATGTTCGCTCTCATAAATTCTGTACTGTCACGGTATTAAATTTCATTTTGTTCGATGTCGTTGTTTAATGAATATTTATGTCATTATAATCACTTACTTAATAAATATTTATGTAATTATATTAATTTATGTTTTGAGAATCGCTATCACGTCTTCATAATTGCCGTCAGTTCCACCGTGATTGCTATCACCACCGTGGACCTTGGTCTCTGAAGGCTTCTTCATCGTCGTATTCATCATCAACATTATCGTTATCATCGATTCAGATCATCATCATCATCGTCATCATCATCATCATCATCATCATCATCATCATCATCATCATCATCATCATCATCATCATCATCATCATCATCATCATCATCATCATCATCATCATCATCATCATCATCATCATCATCATCATCATCATCATCATCATCATCATCATCATCATCATCATCATCATCATCATCATCATCATCATCATCATCATCATCATCATCATCATCATCATCATCATCATCATCATCATCATCATCATCATCATCATCATCATCATCATCATCATCATCATCATCATCATCATCATCATCATCATCATCATCATCATCATCATCATCATCATCATCATCATCATCATCATCATCATCATCATCATCATCATCATCATCATCATCATCATCATCATCATCATCATCATCATCATCATCATCATCATCATCATCATCATCATCATCATCATCATCATCATCATCATCATCATCATCATCATCATCATCATCATCATCATCATCATCATCATCATCATCATCATCATCATCATCATCATCATCATCATCATCATCATCATCATCATCATCATCATCATCATCATCATCATCATCATCATCATCATCATCATCATCATCATCATCATCATCATCATCATCATCATCATCATCATCATCATCATCATCATCATCATCATCATCATCATCATCATCATCATCATCATCATCATCATCATCATCATCATCATCATCATCATCATCATCATCATCATCATCATCATCATCATCATCATCATCATCATCATCATCATCATCATCATCATCATCATCATCATCATCATCATCATCATCATCATCATCATCATCATCATCATCATCATCATCATCATCATCATCATCATCATCATCATCATCATCATCATCATCATCATCATCATCATCATCATCATCATCATCATCATCATCATCATCATCATCATCATCATCATCATCATCATCATCATCATCATCATCATCATCATCATCATCATCATCATCATCATCATCATCATCATCATCATCATCATCATCATCATCATCATCATCATCATCATCATCATCATCATCATCATCATCATCATCATCATCATCATCATCATCATCATCATCATCATCATCATCATCATCATCATCATCATCATCATCATCATCATCATCATCATCATCATCATCATCATCATCATCATCATCATCATCATCATCATCATCATCATCATCATCATCATCATCATCATCATCATCATCATCATCATCATCATCATCATCATCATCATCATCATCATCATCATCATCATCATCATCATCATCATCATCATCATCATCATCATCATCATCATCATCATCATCATCATCATCATCATCATCATCATCATCATCATCATCATCATCATCATCATCATCATCATCATCATCATCATCATCATCATCATCATCATCATCATCATCATCATCATCATCATCATCATCATCATCATCATCATCATCATCATCATCATCATCATCATCATCATCATCATCATCATCATCATCATCATCATCATCATCATCATCATCATCATCATCATCATCATCATCATCATCATCATCATCATCATCATCATCATCATCGTCATCATTATCATGAACATCGTAATCATCCCGTCCATCAATCATCTTTAAAACTCCAGTTCATCTCAGGCACATAAGATAACGTGCAAACATCGCCTTGGATTAAATTTCAAAGAATAAAAAAAAAATAATTCAATAACACTATTGTTATTATTAATATCATTATTATTATTATTATTATTATTATTATTATTTTTATTTTTATTGTTGTTGTTGTTGTTGTTGTTGTTGTTGTTGATGATGATGCCGCTGTTGTTGTTGTCGTTATCGACGTTGTTGTTGTTGTTGTTTTAAACATTAATATTAATGTAACGTACTTACATAATACGGTCATGCCTTAATATGATTAACAATTTTATAACCGATTGATAAAACAAATTATATTATTGTTGTTGTTGTTGTCATTATTATTCCTGGCACAATACATTATTGTACTCCAAAAATATTCAGCAGCACAACATCGCACGGGCACAAAAACACGTTTCTTTCCGAGAATCAACACGAACCCAAGAAGTCCTGACAACCACAATTGATTGATTCCTGGTTTCTTTCGCCATGAATCCTCATAACATAGGAACATCTCAACATTCGAAACCTCCAACCGTCGGGTTCCGGGTTCAAGACCCGCCACGGTCTCGGCGTAATATCAACGATGGAAGAGCAGTCGAGCGATGCCTGAGTTCATCTTCGTGGAGGTTCAATTGGCGCTAAAATTTCTCGAGGCTGCACACAATTTCATCGATTCTCAGAGATTCTCAGCGATTGGTCAGATGAAACTCATTAATTATTTATTTAAATGTTAATCAACCAGTAATGTCGATGCTAAACCTTTAAATGTTTAACAATGAATTATTATTGCTATTATTTATTTATTAATGAATTAATCCTCCTCTGATCACACAACAAGAAATACGTAAAGCATTGCAACAAAACAAGCAAACGAAAACCCAGCCTCAATTCCAATGTCATAAATTCTGTATTTTCTGTAGTTAATCTCAAAATAATTTATTTATAAATAAGATGGCATCCTATAAAAAATTTAATTTATTTATTTCCGGGATTTTGCAAGAATATATTAGTGTCTTCTCTAATTTTCTTCAGATTAATTTTTAAACCAACCAACCGACCGACCGACCGACCGACCGACCGACCGACCGACGGACCGACCAACCAACCAACCAAAGTTCCGCTGACAGTAATATTTTTGAAAAAAAAATCTTAAATGGGCACAAGATATTCTTTCAGTGATGAAATGAATTAATGTTGTGATTGAATTAATGATTGATTGAACGAGTGAGGGATGACATCAGGCAAATTGGAAGTGGAAATTGCAGAATATTCTTCTTGTCCTGAAGATGCCACACACGACGTTCCACTTTTACCATCCATTAATTCGTCGTCATCATCAACGTCATCCTAATCATCTTATATTTTACCGCCAGGGCCATCGTCGTCGTCGTCATCATCATCATCGTGCTAATGATAAGGATAATCATCACCATCATCACCGTTGTCGTCATCATCATCGTACTAATGATAAGGATAACCATCACTATCATCACCTTCATCGTCATCATCATCAACTCTCAGGAATGAAAAATGAAGGAATCCACATTGATCACAGGAGGAATCCAGTCAGAAGGAAGTGAAGGATTTCTTGTTGTGACGTGACACACGTTCAGACGCAGTGGAGAAAATTCCAGAGACCGAAATGAACGTTGAGACAGAATGATGAAGAATTGAAAAAAATGTCCGCTTCACCTTATGTTGGCCTCCGTATGAGTGTGCGGAAGAAGATAAGGAAGAAAAGTATTTAATGAATGCCTCCAGCCCATCGTCTTACCTTAGCAAGTTCACTTACTCACTCACTCTCTTACTCACTCAGTCGCTCACTCACTCACTAGCTCACTCAGCCACCCTTGTACTTAAAATAAAAGTACCTATAATCGATCATGTAAGGGCATTCAATAAGTTGAGTATCGTCATCAGGACCTTTTATCTCTTTTGCAAGTCAAGAACCCGGCATCCATTATGGTGGTTCGCTCGTAAGAAGGAAATGGTAGGTGGTATGTTTATGTTTGTACTTATGCTTCAGATGGGGGTACTAGGATGTACATCCCAATAAGATATATTGCAATGTAAATAGATGCCTTACGGATGATATGACCAGTCATTTCTTTGTGTTTACCATAACCACGACATTCTGTCATTTTAAGCCGAATTCAACTTTTAAAAAAACAACAAAAAGCTTTAAATTATCTTTCGCTGTATTTCTTCATTTTCTTGAGCAAATATTACATGTTTTTGGTTCCATTGCGATTTATGACTGAGACTTAATTCTGTCTCTAATTGTTTGTAAATGTTATTTAAGTTTTCCTATATCCTTGCCGGATGATGTACTTTTAAATTTTATTTATTGTTGGTATAATTTTAAGAATTTAAATCATGGATCCTTTATTTGTCTTTGTTATTTCTCAAGGTATGTTTGGAATCAAATGTTTTTGTTGCTCGGTTATCCAAGTCGTTCGTCGGTCTGTAAACTGACGACACTAAGACTATCTGATAGTCACGTGACTTACCACATTTTGTTGCTCAATCATTTTCCAATTATTTTGAAACAATTCCATAAAACCTGGAAAAAAATATAAATCAAAACAGAAATCGAGTTCAAATAAATGACGTCTACCTAACGTATAAATTAAAAACTCATTAAAAATTAATTAAAAATTAAATAAATTAATTTTAAAGCCACGTAAACAAATACAAATCTGCAATAAAGAATGCAAAATACGTAATAATAAAAAAATAAATAAATGGAAACAGCCATAAATTCTGATAGAAAATGTCGGCCATGAATGTCTCCATGTTGTTGATTCTCATAAATCCCGCTCCGTAAGAAACAGCTCGGAAGGACCGCTGATTCAAATTTCCGACTTCCTTTTACGAAAGAATATTCCATCTTTGTCGGAAAATTATTAAAATTATTAAGTAAAAATAATATCAGATTCTCTTAAGTGACAAATTCTTGGAAAAAGGAGAAAAATCTTTGCAAATTCCTGACAGGGTCTTTCGATCGATTTGATCAGAAAAAGCTGAGCAACCCTTGAAGGTAGCGTGGAACAAATGCTTCCTCATCCAATTACTGAAGACTCCTGTCTTCCATCAACTCTTCCGTCCTTCTTTTCTTCCAGCTATTTTCAAGATCGCCTCGTTTCGTGTTGTGCTTTAACTTCTCCATTTTCTTCTCGTTTTGACGTTAATCTAGCTATTAATAATAATAATAATAATAATAATAATAATAATAATAATAATAATAATTACTAATATAAAATATTTAAAATAATAGCATTAATAATAGAATATGTCTCGGTTATTTTGGCACTGATTTGGAACATGATTTGTTCATAGGTGACAGAAGAATTATGCTCAGAAAATTGCGTCCTAATTTCATTCTTATGGAGGAGTTATTGTCGGCAAATAAGATTTCAAGCATCTACACCAACGGGGGATGGACATCACTATCACCACCTCTAGCATCATCATCATCATTATCATCATCGTCGTCGTCGTCGTCATCATAAAATGTTCGATAAAACGATTGGTCAGTTCGAACGTTCCAACTGCTTTCAAAGCAGTGAATTGTTTTGCATTGTATTAATGTTTTAATAATTTAATAAATATTAAATAATAAATTAAATTGTCGTTTAATTATTTATGAATAATTAATTGATTTTCAGAGTACAAAGACTTGCAGAGAAAGTGCAATAGGGCCATGAAGACACCTGTTGGCTTACAACAAATACGAACATGGCCACCTGCCGCCATTTTGGAACAAAGAATTAAACAAAAAAACCAACAAAATTTTAAAAACATAAAATATTTTCAGATGATGATGAATATTGATGAGTATTCACAACCTTGAACATGCAACATGATTAAATTTCCTAACGAATATTCATATTAATATGGGCGTCCAATCAGCTTCGTTAAATAATGATGAATATGCATAAGAGCAGCACAGCAGGTGTTTCGAAGAAGCACAATTTGAAGACAGTAGCAGTGAAGTTGTGATAAAAGAATCATAAACAGGCAATATATCCGAACCATTCGAGGGAATATCCAAGGAATTTGAATATTAAATCGAGAATTATATTACAAAATCGAGAATTATATTACAAAATCGAGAATAATAACCTTATTAGAAAATAAATAAATAAATAAATCTTAACTTTATTACTTATATTACTTTATTATCCTAACTTTATTACATAATTAAATTACATAAACCAATTGAACAGACTTGTGTAATTGTTCAAATGTTTTTCTTCAGCTTCAGTTTGGGAATAAATTAATAAATAATTATTTAAATAAAAATTAATGAATTAAATAAAAATATCTTTGATATTGTTACACGATTGCATTAAGATTAATTATAAATATACTAAATCAATACCTCTAATTTAAACAATTTAACAAATTAAATAATTGAAAATAGTTTAATAAATTAAATAATTACAAATTAATAAATTAAAAAATTATAAATTAAATAATTACAAATTAATAAATTAAATAATTATAAATAGTTTAATAAATTAAATAATTATAAATAGTTTAATAAATTAAATAATTATAAATAGTTTAATAAATTAAATAATTATAAATAGTTTAATAAATTAAATAATTATAAATAGTTTAATAAATTAAATAATTATAAATAATTTAATAACTTAAATAATTATAAACAGTTTCATAATTTAAATAATTATAAATAGTTTAATAAATTAAATAATTATAAATAGTTTAATAAATTAAATAATTATAAATAATTTAATAACTTAAATAATTATAAACAGTTTCATAATTTAAATAATTATAAATAGTTTAATAAATTAAATAATTATAAATAGTTTAATAAATTAAATAATTATAAATAGTTTAATAAATTAAATAATTATAAATAGTTTAATAAATTAAATAATTATAAATAATTTAATAACTTAAATAATTATAAATAGTTTAATAAATTAAATAATTATAAATAGTTTAATAAATTAAATAATTATAAATAATTATTAAAATTATCCCAACAAATGAAAAATTAAAAACTTCGTTCCTTTTGAAGCACTTTTTGTGCTGAGTTCATCCAGGGCAACGTAAATAAATTCAGCAACTTTTGAACTTATGAAATATTTTCGTGAATATTTTTCAAAATATATTTTAAATATTTTATATTATTATTTCTAAAATGATTTATTATCTTTTTTTTTTGTAAATAAAAATATTTTAAAAATATTTTATTCTAATAATTAAAAATAATTCTAAAGTTATTTAAAGAAGATTATCTCGTCCCTTCCATTTTATTTTTTAATTTGTTAGAATTTTAAAAATATTTTGGTAGTTTTTAAGTATTTCAATTAACAAATAATATAAAATTAATTCGAAAATTAATTAAATTTGTTAATGAATAAATTAAAATTAATTATGAATTCATTTCACAAGAAACCTGAAACACCAGGCAGCCTCTTCATGAGGGGTAAATGTAAACCTTTATTTTAATATATAATTAAAAAAATACAAATAAATGAATAAATAAAATCATATATAAATATAAATAAACAAAATGTTTTAAAAATAAACTAATTCAATAAACTACTTGAAATAATAATTCAATTTTTAAAAAATTTGTTAAAAGGAATTTTAATTGGGGCTCTTAGGCGCTTGAAAAACTGTTTGATGTCTTTGAGACCAAAGCAAAAGCCACAAAATTTGAAAAACAAAACAATTTAAAAATAAATAAATAAAATAAAATAATAATAACAATATTAATAATAATAATAATAATAATAATAATAATAATAATATAACATTAAACGTACCATAAATATTTTATAATATAAATCATTTCTAATAGAAATGTTTGGCACAGTTTGGTTTAACATCAGCAAATGTTCGATAAAAAACAACATAAAGCAAATAACGTCTGTTAATTCGCAAAGTAAGTTGCGATTAATCTCCCTAAAAGGAAACAAATCTCCTTAAGAGGAAATTTCCCCTTTAAAACGAAAGCGAAAGCGAAAACGAAACTTACTGCTTCAAAATTCCAAGACCTATGGAAAGAATGGCAATCCCGATGAAAACAGCTGTCAAAGAAGCCACCACGATTGACAACTCTGCAAATATTTCAATCAATTCAATCAAAACATCAGTTGAAAATGCTTCAATCATTTCAATCACGATGACAGTTGTAAATAAGAATATCAATTGAAATGATTTTAATCGCTTTATTGTATTGTTACATTGTCTGTTGCAGTTGGACCTTGCACAACAGCGATACGAACAGTCAATAATATAACACTTTTACAATGTTGTATTCGAAAATCCTCTTTAAACTGCTTCTTAAATGACTGCCAAGTTGATCCTCAGATGGTAAGCCATGAATTTAAGATGGAAAATCGTACCCTTCGTTGTTATTCAAACAAAAAATTAATGGAATTAATCTCCGCCAGGCAAGTAGGACTGAGTGGAATTTATCTAAAATCTCACTCAGTAGTCAAGGTGAATCTTCCGAAAAGATATTCTATTCTAGATCTGAGAATGTACTTACAAGTACAACAGGTATTCAAGACGATTGCACAATTTATCACTCAATTGGTAAACAAATCGATATGATGATCAGACCAAAATCAAAGAAACCACAACAACAACATCAACAGAGAAATACCAAAAAAATAGGTAAAAATAAATAAAATAATTATTATTTTATAAATATTATTTATATTTAATATTTATAAAATTATAAAATAAAATATTATTTATAAAATTATAGTTATAAAATAATATAAATATTTTATATAAATATAAAATAATAATAATAATAATATTAAAAAATATTTTATACAAATATAAAATATATAATAAAATATTATAAATAAATAATAATAATAATTAATAAAATAATAATAATAATAGTAATAGTAATAGTAATAATGATAAAATAAAATAGAATAAAAATAAAATAATAAAATAAAAATAATAACAATGAAAGAAAGATGTCTTCAAAATGCTTTAGCGTTCCATCACGTGTCTGACCTTGTGTTATTTCAAGGACATCAAAACCACCGTAGTTGTGTTGAAAAGCTGGTCGTCGAGAAATATATATATATTTATATTTATTTATTTATTATTAATTACATTTATAAATAATTATTTCATTTATAAGTAATTATTCCATTTATAAATAAATAAATAAATAATAGTATTAAATTAATTCATTAACATGTAATTAATTGTTTAAGAGTTTATTAGTTTATATCTTAATTTAATTAAATAGCGACAAAATAATAAACGTTAATTATTTCACAAATTAACCGAAATAATAAGATTTAAATATTAATTAGCGGTAAATTAATCGAAAGTTTTAATAAATCAATGATCGACTTCTTAAAACTGTTTCATCATCTGATTTGGTAACTGATTAGTCATTTTTTAAATTGGTTGGATTAATACAAATAAATAAATAACTAACTAAATTAATTAATAAATAAATAAATCGCGATAATATAAATAAAAGGTAAAACGTATTCTTCCAGATTATAATTAATATTAAATATTATAATTCAAATTAAAACCTTCAAATATTTTATCATATATTAATCGTTATTTATATTTAAATGGAGAAAATAAATTTTGGAAACAAACCGAAATTATCGGTACATTGGGGCTGAGTTCCTTGCCATTGGCCATCGACACACCTGAGGATGAAGATGGATTGGGGGCTTGATGATGATGATGATGATGATGATGATGATCCATTGCATTGGATGCTCGTTTTGTCGTCCACTCTCACAATCCATCCATTCTGCACTGGACCATAGTCTGGGCAGCCAACAGCTGTGTTTGGCAAATTATTTTTTAATTATTTATGAAATAAAATGTTTTTAATTTTTAATCGTAAAATTCATTATTGGATTGTTAAACGTATATCGGACGGTTAAAAATATTACAATTAAATGGTTGATTATTTATAATTAGTCAGTTAAATACGTAAAAAGAGCACGTACTGGTTAGAATATAATTCGATTTATAATTGTGTGCTCTCGGTGATGTTTGGAAACCATGAAAAGCAATCGAAAGCACTTAAATGGGGATGTTCACTCCATCGATTGATCACTCCAGAGATCAATAACAACTCCAACTCACTCCCCCCCTCCCCCCCCACCCCCCCAATGGCATGCCTTACTACGTCGTCACAACAACAACAACAGCAGCAGCAGCAACAACAACAACTCTACAATAATTACATCCAATTACGTCGTAAAAAAATAACAAAAAAAATATCTTAAAATGCGTTACCTTGGAGACGCAAAGATGCCCGAGGAACAAAGAAAGATAAATTGAACGCGTCATTGAAATGAGCGATAAAAAGAAAGAAACTGATTCTAAAAGCCAAAGCATGTTTGTTACAAGGACCAATAAAATGTTTCATGACGTCACTTCCTGTCCTGGAATGAAGATGGCGCTAATAGAACATCTTTGAACACTTGTTCAGCGCTTCCTCTAATGTTTCACTATGTCTGTTTAATTCACGTTCGGACATTTTACGATGGATTTGCACACGTGACGATTAAATAAATAAATAAATAAATTTAAAACGACATTTCTGCAAAACTGTTTGCAATTTTTATTTCATTAATTCGTTTGGAAATTAATTTAATTAATTTGAGTGAATTTTTTGAATAAATCAAAAAAAAATTACAAAATAAATTCAAATTCAATTACTGGAATAAAACAGGAAATTCTGGATTTAACACTTTTTGATTGGAAAAACGAAATATCGAAAAATTCAATTTAAAAGTGTCAAGACAATGTGTTTGTTCGTCTCGTCCTTGGTTTAAAAATATCCGATGTTTCATTGGAGATGGTGCACATGACAAAGATAAGTGGGAGTTTCCGTGATGATAATGATGATGATGATGATGATGATGACGACGATGACGACGACGATGATGATGATGATGATGATGATGATGATGATGATGATGATGATGATGATGATGATGATGATGATGATGATGATGATGATGATGATGATGATGATGATGATGATGATGATGATGATGATGATGATGATGATGATGATGATGATGATGATGATGATGATGATGATGATGATGATGATGATGATGATGATGATGATGATGATGATGATGATGACGACGATGATGGTGACATCGAAATGCCAGTGATTAGCCAATGTTTTGCAACATTATAGTATTAATGATTACACAGCGTTAAGAATTTAATAAATATTAAATAATAAATTAAATTGTCATTTAATTATTTATGAATAATTAATTGATTTTCAAAGTACAAAGAGGTGCAGAGAAAGTGTAATAGATGATGATGACGACGCTGGTGATGATGATGATGGCTTCGAAATGCCAGTGATTAGCCAAATTCTCAACGCCACCGACAGCCTATGGATTTCTGGAAAATGTGACACATATTCCTAATTTATCCCTAATTGGATAAAAAAAAAGCTCAAATCCATTAAAAAAAAGATTCCTCCATAATTGAGGAACGACCACCTCCATATTTTCCAACTCCGTTTTCCGGATGGATTTTATGACGTCACTGGCGTATCCATGGTGATTTATGTGGGTATTAGCCACTTTTCCGATCGCTTCTCTGGCCATTTTGAAGGGTCACCGGGGTTAAAGAGGGCATGAAAATATACATTGTATATTATATACTGTATATTATATATTCTAAGTTATATACTGTATATTATATATTCTAAATTATATATTGTATATTATACATTCTAATTATCATGCACTGTATATTGTATATTATGCATTGTATATCATACATAATAGTATGATACATTATACGTTGTATGTTATGCATTGAAACAAATAGACATTGCATGTGTTCATTACACATGATGTATTATACTTTGTATATTATAATATAATAAGCCTCTGAAAACACATGTCCGGCATAAATATGCAAGGATAATCTATCGCCTATTAAAAGAAAGAAAAGGGTCCAAAAATATAAATAAATAAAAAAAAATACAGCCGACTGATATCTGTTGAGAAAATTCTGCGCCACATAAATTGGACAAACTTCGAAGCGAAACAGTTGTTTGTGTTTCTAAAACAAATATATGAATGAATAAATACATGAATGTTTGTAAACAATCCACTTGTTGCTGTTGTTTTTGTCACGATCAGTACTTGAACATTCATGTTCATTTGCAACATTTTTTTCATTAATATAAATATAATTAATTAAACCATTTTAATTCAATGAATTACAGAATAATCGGTTTAATTTATTCAATTTGATCGATAAATTACAAAAAAAATCAATTTTTATTTTGTAAATGTATGCACATTTTCTGACAACAACGTGACTAGCCACTTAGCTAGACAATCACGTGATTGCCTTATTTATTTCATCAATTGTTTCATTGTTTTGTTGATTCAGTCATGATTGTGATGATGATGATGATGATGATAAATATTTTAAAATATAAACAAGTTCTTCTCTGAAGCGCCAAAATGACGAGGACGACAACGACGATGATGACGACGACGACGACGATGACAATGGCGATGATGATGATAAAAAGGGCTTGCAACGATTAGAACTCCTCCGAGGATTGGACCGTTGTCGTGACGACGCATAGGTCTGGATGTATTATTGAGCAGTGATGACGTCGTCACGAAGTGGTGCGCAATAATTCAGAGGAGTAATGAGGCTTGAGAGAAAGAGTTCCCGGATACAGAAGCCACTCGTCTTATGGAATTCAAAATGCATATTCATGAGATCCTGTTTATGCACCTCCGTAGCCATCATCAGGACTGATTTTACAGCTTAGGAGAACGACCCGATAATTTCTTCAGAGATAAACAATCAATCAACAAGAACTTGTTGTGTGATTGGCGGTTGAAATGTTCAATCACAATTTTTAAAGGCTTCAAGGAAAGTTTTATTTCGATTTTTAGAAAGAAACGATAAACAAACGAATATGAATAATAACAGATCAATAATGTCATTTAAACTCAATTATTAATTAAATTATAATTAATTCAAACTCAACATTAATCAATCTATTTAAAGAACGTAGCATTATGTTCGCTCAACCTTTCATAAATCCGTCCATCCATCCATCCATCCATCCATCCATCCATCCATCCATCCTTCCTCACATCCACCCATCCATCCATCCATCTACCTACCCACTCATACTCCTCCCCAAAATCTCCCCATACATCCATTCATCTGCTCATCCTTCCAGCCTTCCGAACATTGATGTTCCACACCGATGATTCCTTCAAATTCTACGACTTTCCACCTCTGAACTTCCATCCGTCACACCTGGACGCCCCTGGAGATGATGGAAGCGCTTGTTCCTCTAGGGCGATGACGACGACGACGATGACGACGACGGTGAAGTTTATTGTTTTTAAAAACAAGAAACAACAACAACAGCAAATTCAACAACGGCATCAACATCAAGCAACAACAACAACAGCAAATTATATCAATGGCACCACCAACATCAAGCAACAACAACAACGGCAACTTTCAACAGCGCACAACAGACTGCCACTTGTTCGAGATTTCATTGCCAAACCTCCTCACGCAAGAACCACTGGAATGAAATTGCTCCACAGAACTTCCATTCCTTTCATCTCCTTCCAACAACAAATTACCACGATGGATCTACTTCGTCAGATGTCGCTAAAAAATTCCCCTCATCCATCCATCTATCCATCCATCTACCCATCCGTCCGTCCGTCCATCCATTCATCTATCCATCCGTCCGTCCATCCATCCATTCATCCATCCGTTCGTCTGTCCATTTGTCCGCCCGTCCATCCATCCGTCCATTCGTCCATCCGTTCGTCTGTCCATTTGTCCGTCCGTCCGTCCATCCATCCATCCATCCATCAATGTTTTGCTTTTCGTGAACTTGGTCGTGATGATGATTACCTCTCATTCATCGTCGTTATCTTCACGGACATGGAAGCAATAATGATAATGAAAATGATGACGTCGTCGTGGTTGTTGTTGACGATGACAGTGATGATGGTTATGATGATGATATAGATGACGGACGAATAGACGGACGGATAAGAGGATGGATGATAGGGGTGGGATGAATAAATATGTACAGCTGTACACGTACATTCAGCTGTACACGTACATTCTGCGAATTCCAACATTTGTGACCTTTGTGAGGTCATCAATTACTCTATTGTAGCGAGATGACTTCATTATCTGGGTCAGAGGAAACGTCATTGACGATATCGTTGACGTGTGTCCTCAAAGTTGCAGAGATCTTTTTTTTTTTGTATTGCCATGACGAACGTTGAGTTTATCATATCAACATAATTCATTATTAATCATAATAAAAAGGTTAATTAAATCAGAATATCAACAATAACAACTTTATCACTAACCATTTGATTAACTAATTATTAATATTAATAGTTAACAAATAACAATTAATTATAAAATTAGGTCAATTATTAGGTCAATGACCTTCGAGACGTATAAGGAACCTTCTTTCGAGAGGTTGGACGGACAGTTCATCCGAGGTGATGATGATGATGATCTCCAGCTGGTGACCTTTCGAGGTGTAGACCATGACCTCACGTGATCTATCAGGCCACACTGTTACGTTCTTGCCCGCTTCTTTGTCCACTACCTTGGTCATTGTAAGGTGATGATGATGATGGTGGTGGTGGTGGTGATGGTGATGATGAAGAAGATGACGATGACGATGAGGATGATGATGATGACGACGACGATGAAGATAATAATAACTCTTAATATTTAAGTCAATTTACAATTTATGCTCATTTCAAAGATGTAAACCACTTGTCTGCATCAATCCTCCATCCTTGAATCACCCGCGATTTAAATTTTTTTATCTCCATTATTTCAATAAATAATAAAAAATAATTTTAAAATTTCATGCTATTTTAAAAATGTTTTTCCTAACGTAGTTATTACCACGTGAAGTATTAAACATAGCTAATAAAATTATACGCATGATATTATTATTATTATTATTATTACTATTATTATTATTATTATATCAATATAAATTGTACGTATGCATCTGTGATAAACAAAAATCAATTTGAAGTCTATTTCATATGAATTAAACAAAAAATTTCTTAAACATATTTTGAAAGTATTCATCGGGATGGATGGATGGATGGATGGATGGATGGACGTGGGGATGGATGAGGGGAATTTTATTAGCGACATCTGACCAAGTAAATAATTTATTTTAACTTTTTTTTGTGCTGTGAACAATTCTTCTTTTATCTTTCACAACAAAAATAAATCTAACATCGTCTGGTTTAACTGTAATAGAGTTATGCCTGACTTTATGACCCACTATGCACAACGACAACTACGACAACAACAACCACAACAACAAACAATAACAACAACATGATGCAATAGGGTTAGGCAATTAAGGTGCAATTATAAGGCCATTTATAGCTCCTTTTGTAATAAAATGAAAATATTCATGCTGGTATTTCCTGATGTTGTTATTATTTGGTTTCTTTACGTTTACCATTTCATCCATTTATGAACATATATTTTCTAATTTTTTTTTTAAATATAACTTTTGCTAATTTTCGCAAAATCGCATAATTCCGCGAAACATGGGCATTAATGAATGGTTTAATAAAAATATAATTAAATATTATTAATATTAAAAATATTTGTCGATATTATGCACGTGAATATAATATATGCGTACATATTTTCATTTTAGTACGTATTAGACTAACTGCACGTTAAACCACCACCGCCGCCGCCACCACCAACAGCAGCAACAACAACATCGTCATCATCATCATCACCGACATCGTCATCATCATCATCATCCTCACCACTACCATCATCATCATCATCATCACCGACATCGTCGTCGTCGTCATCATCGTCTTCATCGTAGTAACTTATTTGAATTGTGACTCAAAAGATGATTTAACGTTGCCATAATTTTTGATCAAATCGTCAATGAATGCAATATTTAAGCTGATAAAGTTGAAAATTCACGTCATATTTCCGCTTATTTTTTCCCTATTCCAAATGGTTTGGAAATCCAGGGTCGTCAGGCAACCGTAGCCATGGCAACGGTGACATGACATCGCAATCGCCCCCACTACAAGAATTATGATGGCGGTGAAGATGAGTTTGATGATGATGACGATGATGATGATGATGATGATGATGATTATGACGCCGAGGATGTTGGTGGTGGTGGTGATGATGATGATGATTATGATTCGTGTTTAAAGTAGCAAATATTGGACAAATTCCAAATGCCCATTGACTGTTCATTCACACCGAAGGAGTCACGTGATCAAATATTTGGATTTTTAAATGAAATTGAAGGAATTCATAGGAAATATTTCATAATTCATAAATTTATTTTAAATTAATTCAGAGACGAAGAAATATAAATGGTTTTAATAATATTTTAAAGATTTAAAAGTTAAAATTAAATGTTTTTATTTGAAAATCAAAATTAAATACTTGTATTAAGAATTTAAAGTTAAAAACCAGCTTAATTCACCAGCTGTGTGCGCTTTTAATGTGCCGAGAAAAAATTATTTGTTAATAATTTAAATAATAATTATTATTATTTTATTATATATATATTGTATTATATTATATATATATATATATTTTGAATATATTATATATATATTATTAATATATCTTCTTATTGTAGTAGTGATATTGTTTTTGTTATAGTTGTTGTGGAATAATATTAATAATGATATTATTAAATAATGTATAATAGTTATTATTATTATTATTATTATATATTAAATAATACATTAACTATGATAATATTGTTATTATTATTTTGGTGACAATATTGTGATAATATTATTATCTTTAATATATATTATGTTAATAATAATATTAATTATAATAATAACATAATTTTAAAATCAAACCACTGCGAGTGGAAACAAATCCGTTGGCACTTCGCGTTGTTGCTTCTTGAAAAGATTGCTTTCGTTCGTCTTGAGTCTTGTTGAAAACAGGTTGTTGTTGTTGCTGTTGTTGTTGACGCCTTTGTTGTTGCTGTTGTTGTTGACGCCTTTGTTGTTGCTGTTGTTGTTGACGTCTTTATTGTTGTTGTTGTTGTTGTGGAATGTTTTGTTGAACGAGTTGACGAACAATTCATCCCCGATGACCAGTCCCTCGTAGTAGTCCAAGTAGTGACCTTTCGAATGACCTTCGAAATCGTCGATCAAATCGATCCCGAATCGTAGCGGATACTTCAATCGAGCCAAGCCGAAGTCCAGGAGAGTCACGCGGATCTTCTGTCCTCGTGGAACCTCCGCCAACCATGGCGACCTCGGACTGCCGCAGTCGGTTGCGTGGGTCACGGCGTTAGACAAATAAAGAGGTCTCAGGCTCTTCTTTGCCCTCGAAGACGGGACTTGGTTCTTGACTTTCGATACGTCGACTGTAGTCGAATGCTTCGACGTCGATGGATGGAAGGATTGGAAAAGGGTCGGGGTTGACCTGGAGGACGAAAGAGGTGATGGAGTCGTTCTGGGTTGTTGGAGAGTCTCGTCTTTTGATCTTCGGGTTGATCCGTGTCTCCAGTTCAAGGGAATCCTTCCAGGTTTTTGACAGACCGAGGACGGATGTTCAACTGATGCCATGGAAATGATCGTTCTTAATTTAAAATTCTAGGAAAAATTGTTTAATTAGCAACTTAAAAGCCCGGAAAGGTTCAAAAATTTCTGTTGAAAGCCTTCATTCAAATTTAAAGTTGATGCTTTTTAACGTAGAAAAACCTAGTTCTGTACTGAATTTGTCATCGCTCGTAAAAACAATCGAACGAGTGAACGACTGAAGGAACGAGTGAATGAATAAATGAATGAACGAATGAATGAACGAATGAATGAGTGAAAGAGTGAGCGGATGAATGAAGTACACGGAGCACCTTTGATGCAGACGTAAGCTGCCGAGAAATACGGTTTGAGGTCTTCGGGACACGGTTTGGTGCTGGTGAAGATGGCATCTGGAATCCGTACCAGACAGGACTGCTTCCCGGAACATCGAATGTCGGCCATGTCGATGACGTCACTCGAACAACCCACGTGACCGTAGTCCTGCTTGACGCAGCGACTGATGCGCATGCGCCCGTAACGAGCGTGCGTCATCAATATCACGTGATCGTGGTCACACGTCACGTTGAAGGCTTCCGTTTCGCAGTAGTCCTGAGGGCTTCGAGTGTCTGAGAATTAAGAGATTAAAAGATTTAAAAGTTAAAATTGAATGTTTTTATTTGAAAATTAAAAATTAAATATTTTTATTTTATTTTATTTAGAATTAAAAGTTAAAAACCAGCTTAATTCACCAGCTGTGTTCGCTTTTAATGTGCCGAGAAAAAATTATTTATTAATAATTGAAATTATTTATTAATAATTGAAATTATTTATTAATATTTATCTATTTATTATATTTATTAATAGATCTTCTTATTGTAGTGGTGATATTGTTTCTGTTATAGTTGTTGTGGAATAATATTAATAATGATATTATTAAGTAATGCATAATAGTTATTATTCACCAGCTGTGTGCGCTTTGAGATGTGCCGAGATGAAATTTATGAGTTTATTTTGAAAACCATTATAACTCCTGAAATTGAAAAATATTTTGAGGATGAATAAAAATAAATGCTTTTAAACTTAAATAAGTACTTTAAGGAAATCATTGTTTGGAATTAAATTGTCAAAAGGTAAATAAATGCAAAAAAATAAATAAATAACTCATCATTTTAGTTGTTTATTTAAGAAAATATTAGGAAAATTATTATTATTATTATTATTATTTTTACAAATTTTAAAAATAATTTAACCGAATTTATTGCATTTTATGTGTAAATCGACATTTTTAAGCCTACGAAAAAAAATCTTTATTTTTTCTCGGTGATGTTGGAATTTCGAAGGATTTGGAAGGAGTTCAATGCGTCGATCAAGTTGTCAAATTGATCTTTTCAATCAAATTGATCTTTTCAATCAGGCTTTCTTTCCTACTCTTGACATCAATTCTCTGCTAATGGCAGCAGTGATGATGACGATGACGATGGTGGTGAAGAGGACGATGATGATGATGGTGACGATGATGACGACGATAATGATGGTGACGATGACAACGATGATGATGATCACGATGATGATGGTGACGATGATGACGACGATGATGATGGTGACGATGATGACGATGATGATGATGGTGACGATGATGACGACGATGATGATGGTGACGATGACGATAGTAATGGTGCTGACGTTAAAAGATAACTTTATTATACCATCGGAATTAAATTGCTGATTCTAGTCATTCTGCGTTTTATGCCAGCATTCAATGGAATAAAGTAATGATTAAAGAGTTTAATTAACAGCAGGTTTATAATTTATTTGGACTTAAACTGTGTATAAATTGGATTTTTAATATAAATTATTTTTTATAAATTAGCGTTGAAAATCACAAAAAATATTGGAAAATCTTGGAAAATCTTTTTATCGGGGAGTTTTTATCGTCGTCAACAACAACTCCGACATTTTGTTTTCATTTTTCATTATTTTGCAATAAAAAATGCGACACCGCTTTGACCTTCGCGAGGAGGAAGAAATGAGTCCCTCGAGATGTGATTGGCTGGATGAAAGTGGGGAAGACGTGCGATTGGATGTTAAGAGTGTCAAGTTATTCGTGCTAATTCTTTATTAAGACAAATGGCATTCGAGTTCATCGAGTTCATTTGGAAGCAGGTCTTCGATTGAACCTCTTCGTTGAGGTCATCGTTGATCAATCAAGTGATTGTCCTCGTCATTCATCAACCATTCACGTCATCGGGTCTCGTTGACAATCCACGTGTCAATCAACCACTCCTGTGTGTGTGTGTTTGCATCTCCTGCTGAATGCAATGCATGAATGAATGAATGGTGCATGATTGGCCAGTTTGAAGTGCATGAAGCATTCTACGGTGGAACGACAGACGGACGCTTGAACGGATGGATGGATGGGTGGATGGATGGATGGATGGATGGATGGATGGATGGATGGATGGATGGATGGATGGATGGATGGATGGATGGATGGATGGATGGATGGATGGATGGATGGATGGATGGATGGATGGATGGATGGATGGATGGATGGATGGATGGATGGATGGATGGATGGATGGATGGATGAATTGAACGTTGATGGCCTCAAAATGTTTCTTGCCGAGTCCTGGAAAACATCGAAGCCGTTCGTATCTGTTCATTTCATGGATCGTATTTCTTCACTCAACATCTTTTTATGACAAATCTCAGATTGGAAAATCATTTCTTACGACTGTTTATTCCTGTTGTTGTTGTTGTTTTTTTATATTTGTATTTTCTGGTAATTTAATTATTAAAAATGAATTCGTATTCTGGATTTTAAAATGGATTTTAAAATAATTTCTTGGAATAATTTGAAATAAAATGAATATTGAGACGAAGTCTCTTAGGAAAACATTTAATAGACTCATGTATTTTCATTGCTTCCCTGAAATGGTCGATGGCATTTTTCAACAACAACAACTTTAAATACTTTTTATATTATAATATTAAATAAATATTTATTAGTATTACTACTATTATTATTAATTAATTATTAATATTATAAATATTTATTGTTTGTATTATTAGTAGTAATATTAATAATATTATTAATTAATATTAATTAATAATACTAATAGTATTAATATTACAAATAATAAATATTAGTAATATTACTAATATTATTATTAATAATATCCATCGGAATTAGTATGGGTACCCTAAGAACCGGATATTCACCCCCTTCCTTTGTGGACTTCAGACCACATCACTGATGTGACCATTTTATTATATTTTCAATAAATAATTCAACAAATTTACGAAATTCTTGATGCTTAAATATGCGAAATCATCCAATTGTAATAAATATTACATGGTTATAATAATAATAATAATAATAGAATTATAATGATAAATATAATAAATGATGACATAAATATAATCAAATTGATTTATTAACAAACAAATACATGTAAATGTAATACATTTGAACAACATTTTCAGAATTATGCCGAAAAAAGCGGGAAAAAACAAAGTGGAAAAATGACGTTAAAATAAGTGACTTCCAGATGCGTTTGAACTTTGACCCGTGAAAGTTCAAGGGGTCAGATATTGTTTCCTCGATAGATTTGCTCGAAAGACGTTTGATACACCAAGAGGAGGTCGTATTTGTTTCCAAGATGGAGAAGGGGGAGGAATGAATTGAATGAATGAATGTATGAATGAATGAATGAACGAATGAACGAATGAACGAATGAACGAATGAACGAACGAATGAATGAGCGAGTTGTCGAGACAAAGTTACTGATACAAAATGATTAGAGTGTTGTATGTTTAACCTGATGTTGTTTTTTTATTTTTTCTAAACTTTAAACTTAGCTTTTCATGGCTGCCTCAGTACTAAGGTTTTCGTGCTGGTTTAATTAATTACAGTAAAGTTATTAAATTATTAATAATAATATAAAATTATTAAATTAATGATTTTTTAAAAATATTTTCTCATAAATCTCACGAAATGATTTTCTTTCAGAAGTGCTTTAATTTGTCCACGTGTCATGGTTTTTCCGAGAAACGAAGAAATGATTAGGAAAGATGAACAAAAAACAACATTAATAAAAAATAAATCTAAAATTTATAATAAATAAATAAACAAACAAATCTATAAATAAATAAAAAATAAATAAATCTATAAATAAATAAATAATTAAATAAATAAATAAATAAAAAATAAATAAATCTATAAATAAATAAATAATTAAATAAATAAATAATTAAATGTATATGTAAATAAATAAATCTACAAACAAATAAATAAACAATTTTCCGCATGAATGAATTAAATCCATTTTGTATTAAAATAATATAAAAGAATGAACAGATGTTCCAACGAATTATTAAAAAGGCTTTTACTGCAAAACAAATAATTTGATTAATTTTTTCCACTTTTACCAAAAAATAAACTACAATAAACTGAATAAATCAAATAATTTTATTTAAAAAATATTATTAAGTATTTTTGAAATAGCTTAGAAAAAGCAAGCCAAGAGGTTGAAATTCAAATGCACGGAGGGTTGAGGGTTGAGGGTTGTGACCTTTTCATGACTTCACTCTTACGATGGCTTCGTGTTCTTTATATTCGGATGGGTTCAATCAACAACAACAACATCATTATCACCACCACCACCATCATCATCATCATCATCATCACCGTTATCATTGTCATCGTCATCATCATCATCATCACCATCATCATCATCATCATCGCTATCGTTGACGTCGTCGTCATCATCATCATCATCACAACCGCTACAAATTCACCTGACCTGAACTATATAATTTATATAACATTGAATTTATATAACATATACATGCCATTTTGCATAATACATACAAAGTTTGATCATCTACAATATAATTAAGTACAATTATGATGTATGACTGAAATAAAATTAAAATATTCTTTAATAATAATTTAAATGATTTATTATTTACAGGGAAATTGTTATTAAAAAGAACCCATCATAATGGCGGTTGTGATTGTCGTGACACAAAGCACGAGGTCCTAATTTAATGACGTGGAGTGTCATCAAGTTATAAATGTTCCCATTAATCATGTTCTTTTCATTTCTTCCAATATCCAACATGGATTGGATTCATTCATTCATTCGTCCGCCCGTCCGTCCATCCATCCATCCATCCATCCATCCATCCATCCATCCATCCATCCATCCATCCATCCATCCATCCATCCATCCATCCATCCATCCATCCATCCATCCATCCATCCATCCATCCATCCATCCATCCATCCATCCATCCATCCATCCATCCATCCATCCATCCATCCATCCATCCATCCATCCATCCATCCATCCATCCATCCATCCATCCATCCATCCATCCATCCATCCATCCATCCATCCATCCATCCATCCATCCATCCATCCATCCATCCATCCATCCATCCATCCATCCATCCATCCATCCATCCATCCATCCATCCATCCATCCATCCATCCATCCATCCATCCATCCATCCATCCATCCATCCATCCATCCATCCATCCATCCATCCATCCATCCATCCATCCATCCATCCATCCATCCATCCATCCATCCATCCATCCATCCATCCATCCATCCATCCATCCATCCATCCATCCATCCATCCATCCATCCATCCATCCATCCATCCATCCATCCATCACTCCATCCATCCATCCCTACCATTGATCCCTTAAAATCTCCACGTCACTCTTCTTCAAGAACAGATTCCTCAGACTTGTCATCGTCCATAATTTTTTTTCTCTTCAGTCGAAATCATTATCTTTAAGCAGCCGAAGCTTCATAGCCATCGTCGTCGTCGTCGTCATCATCACCACCATGGTCATCATTATTATCATCATCATCACAGTGCAGCATTTGTTATAACTTCCATCGATCAATCCAACAATTCTAAATAAAATTTTAAATAGAAAGAAATCCACTTAATTCTCTCCTCCTAACCCTAACCCTAATCCTAACCCTTAACCTAACGCTAACCCTAAGAACCCCTTGCAACTTAAATATGTTAAAATTAACTAATTGCTAATTATTTATTCATGTTGAATTGAATAAAAACGACTAACTGCCAATGTCGTCATCGTCGTCGTCATCATCATCATCATGACTTCCAGCAACTATAACCATAACTGTCGTCCACAGCACAATTAATTGGGAGGTTTTAAAATTTCCAGAGATTTTCATATTTAAACAAAATATTATTTAATTTATTAAAATAATAAGAAATCTTTTTATTTATTAATCGTAATTATTATTATTATTATTAATATAATTAGTGTTATTATTTTACTTAATCAAATTATATTTAATATTAAATCAAATAAATAATTATATTTAATCACATTGATAAAGTTTGTTTATTTATTAATTTATTATTGTATTATGCTGTTAATAAAAAATTATTCACGTTAAATTTAACTGTATTTTCTTAAACGTGATGAAAGTGTTTCACTAAATATTGCTAATATTTACGATTAAACGTAAATTATAAGCGCAAATTATTTTATAATATACCAAAAACTGGTGCAATTCTAATTAGTATTTACTTTGAAATATTAAAATAATTTACAGAATAATCAATTAAAAAAACTGTTTATTTGAATTATTGAATTTTTGAATTATTATAATAATAAAAACAATAATAACAATGACAAACAATCTACGGTTTAATTATTTATAATTAATATAGTAATTACTAAACTTTATTTATTGTTCACTCATTCAGTTTATTTCCTTCAGTGAAGGTGTACATGAGAGGACATGCATTTTATACGACCATGTATTCGCTTCTACGTGGACCCACGGTTGGATTCCTGTTCCTATTGTACTAATATTGTTATTATAATTATTGTTATTATAATTATTGTTATTATTATTATTATTGTTATTATTATTAATATTAATTTTATTATTATTATTGTTATTATTATTATCTCACAAGAGGTTTGTTTGTAAAAAGAAGGCGATAATTTGTGAACAGGGATCGTTCATGAACTCTAAGCTAAATAATATATGAATAATATTGTGTTATATTTTGATATATATAATATAAATATAATATAATATCAAAACAATGTTTTTAAAAAAGTTAATTAAGTCATAAGCTAATTAAAAAGACCTGTTAAATTAACCATTTTATAAATAAACTTAATAAATAAACTTAGTAATTATTCATTTCCTTAATAAAATTATTAATTTAAATCCTTTATTTAATTATATTTACAGTTAATTAATGGCTAAATAAACTAAATAAACAACTAAATAAAATAAATATGAAATACTAGTGGTGCTAACTATTCGGTTACCTTTATTATTATTATCATCATCATCACTGTTACTATAATATTAATATTATTTGTTAAGAAATAATTTTTTTCTAATAAGTAAATATTTAAATATATATATATAATTAAAATATAATTTATATAATTAACTTATATAATTTTTATTTAATAAATAAATATTTAAATAAATAAATATTTATTTAATCATTCAATCCCATTAATTAAAAAAAACCAGTCATATCAAATCAATTAACCAATCACAATAAGCAATTATTTAATAAACAAATGAATATTCATGAAATCATCTCCGAAGCATGTGCGCAGTAAACAAAAGAAGGGTTTTAATTTTTAAATGACCACCAGAGGGCTTTTTAATTCCTTCTTTCATGATTCTTTTTTCTTTCTAATTCATTTGTTTTTTCTTTTAAATTCAGAAATATGAAATTGTAAAACAATGAAAATATTTTAAAAGTAAATTTTAAAACAAATAAAATTCTTTTTTGTGAAAATAAAAATTGAAGATTGGCGGGTTTAATAGAAACTGATAAAAATAAATATGACTTTTATGACGTATGTGAAGAGAGTTTTGATAGTGATTCGGTTATCATTATTATAATTACAATGTCAATAATAATAACAATAATAATATTAATAATTATTATTATTATAATAATAAATATGATTAATAACTATAAGAAGTTAATAAATATTATTATTATAAATATAATTATTATCATTATAATTGTTGGGTTTAATAGAAACTGATTAAAATAAATATGACGTATTTGAAGAGATTTTGATAGTGATTCGGTTATCATTATTATAACTATTGTTACTGCAACACAAAATAAAAAATATAATAATAATAATATTAACAATAATAGTATTCATAATATTCACAATAATAATAATAATAACTATGATCAATAACTATAATAAAAATTAATAAATATTATTATTTTTATATTATAATAGTGTGTAATAATTATTATATTTATAATAATTATTAAAAATATAATTATTATATTTATAATAATTATTATTATAATTATTATATTTATAATAATTATTATTATAATTATTAAAATAAAGATTGTGACATGCATGGCACACGTGCAAATTCTAAGGCGATGCTGAAAGATGAACGCCTGGAAGAAGAAAGTCCCCCTCACGCAACAGCAGCATCTCTCTTTGCAGACGTTTTTACGACTGCTGACGTCATAAAGTAAAACTCGTGACGTCATTCTTTGGCACCATTTGATTGGTTGAAGTCCGAGGTAGATTTTAGGCCCGGCCCTTCGAAGGGCATTTCTGAAATTGTTCCAAGTATGTACGAGCGGGGTTGTTGTTGTTTTTGTTGTTGTTGCTGTTGTTGTTGATGATGATGATGATGACGATGATGATGACGACGACGATGATGGTGATGGTGATGATGATGATGATGATGATGTCTTGATGAGCTAGAATGGAAAGCACAAAGGGAAGCCTGAAAATTAGCAACTGCGTGCGATTGACTTTCCTGCAAATGAAGATATCGATCCACTTGACAACAATTTCATTTTTTACGTAAAAACAAAACAAAGAAGAAAAAGAAAATGAGGAAGAAGAAGAAGAGGATGATGATGATGATAAAGAAGAAGAAAGAAAAGATAGAAAGAAAAAAAGAAAAATGAATTAATTCTCAATCGATTTTTGATTTTCTTGCGATAAAAACAACATCGAGGTCGCCTTCAATTGCTGATGTTTTAGCGTTTAATTGTCCACTAATTTACAGATAATTTCAATTTATAAATTTATAATAATAGTAATAATAACAGTAAAATCAACAACAACAATTATTATTATTATTATCATTATCAAACAAAAATACTATAGTAATAATATATATATAATATCATTAATAGCAAATTTATTAACTTTTAAATTAACTAAACACCACGGATTTATCCAAGGACTGGAATTTCCATGCAGGTCAAAAATAAAAACTCCCCGTTCGTGTTTACTTTCCAGTCTTCGTGACGTCACTTCCTTATGGACTTCATTTTCTCCTCCCACCTTTCAATCAATCAATCAATCAATCAATCAATCAATCAATCAATCAATCAATCAATCAATCAATCAATCAATCAGTCAATCAATCAAGCAATCAATCAATCAAGCAATCAATCAATCAAGCAAGCAAGCAAGCAATCAATCAATCAATCAATCAATCAACCGATCAATCAATCGCTTTTCCCCTTTTCAAGTTAACAAAGTCGTTCAATCAAGACTGGTATCATTTTAGTATTCATCATCATCATCACCACCGCCATCGTCGTTGTCGTCGTCTTCATTTGGAGAGACCACGGAGACTATTAGAATGAGTGTGGTAATTACAAGCAGTTGTAATAATTCATGCAAGCAATGAACTGTCGGCCAATCAAAGACGTGCATTCGTCTTTCTTTTGGAAATTAACTTCTAAATATGCACGAACAAAACATCATCACCATCATCATGATCATCGTTATCACAAAATCAACAGCATCGTCATAGTCGTCATCGTCATCTTCGTCATCATCATCATCAAATCACCAACATCAGCATTCGTCGTCGTCGTCATCATCATCATTGGAGTGGAATCCACTTTTCACTGTTTTGTTATGTGGCGATTAATGCCAGGAATGCATTCATTCATTCGTTCGTTCGTTCGTTCGTTCATTCAAAAATACATAACATTTGGGAATCAAGTTGCAAAAGTTTCAATGGAAACCTCACTTAATCGAATTGTTTGTAAAACCATTTATAAATTTAAATATAAATTATTCAAAACAATAAGATTATAAATTGTACGATCACGTGTGACGGAATAATTGGATATTTATTCATATTTAAATAAATTTACAGCAAAATTACGCGTAAATTTTGTTACAATGAATATTCATGTAATTTAATTAATAACAATGATTATTCATTGGAAAGCCTGAAGGAATAATAATCTCATTTTATGAAATAATGGCAGGAAATGATTGGAATTAAAAATCTTAAAATGACCAACGAAACATTTTTTTTCTAAGTTTTCTTTTAATTCTTTCTGTATTTAAGTTTATTAATAGTTTTTTATTATTTTTCTTTAATTTTAATATTAATTATTAACTTTATAAGTAATATATTTAATTTATTTATTCGTTTTATCATTATTATTATTATTATTATTATTATTATTATTATTATTATTATTATTATTATCTTTCGATGGTTTCAATGAAAATGATTGAGGTGAGTTTGTTTGATGACGGTGCCAAGACGTTCTTAAAAGATGAGGAAGGCTCTTTCAAGATCTGCAAATTGTAACTCTAATTGTTACTATAGATGTATTGTAATTGTAACTGTAATGATAAATATGAATGTAATCGTAATCGTAATTGTTATGGTAACTGTAATCGTTACTAAGATCGAAATCGTAATTATAACTGTATTGTTATTGTAATTATAATTGTAATCGTAACTATAACTTTAGTAGTAATTGTACTGGTAATTGTGACTATGATTGTAGTCGAAATTGTTATTTTAATCAAGCACTTGATTGACCTGTAACTGATTGTTATTTGTCGATTGACACGAGTGGATTGAAACCATTGTTTTGCATCAACACGGTTGATGGTCAGAGTAACTTTTAGAAGTCACATCAACAAAGATGATCAGACAACTTCACGGTATCTTTAGCTAGCCATCTCATAAATATTCATAGCGTGTAGAGTAAACGTAGTACCTCGAGTAGTCATTGGCACTGCGAAACTATGATCCATGCATATTCAAATAGGTCCGGTAATTTGCATATGCACGACTGGATTAATGTGCTTATTAAACAGTGTCAGAGCAACATTAATAAGGCTAAACAAGTTGAGGTAAATAAAAACTAATTCAAAACTTTTTGCAATTTCATTTCTTTTTATCGAAATAATTTCCTGGAAATGATTTAAAATTATTTTTATAAAAACAACTTCTAAGGACTTCGTCACTGATTCGCAGGAACACAGCAACATGAATAAACAACTCATCATCCATCCATCCATCCATCCATCCATCCATCCATCCATCCATCCATCCATCCATCCATCCATCCATCCATCCATCCATCCATCCATCCATCCATCCATCCATCCATCCATCCATCCATCCATCCATCCATCCATCCATCCATCCATCCATCCATCCATCCATCCATCCATCCATCCATCCATCCATCCATCCATCCATCCATCCATCCATCCATCCATCCATCCATCCATCCATCCATCCATCCATCCATCCATCCATCCATCCATCCATCCATCCATCCATTCATCCATGCATCCATCCAGAAAAACTTAATTTCTATGGAATTCTTCATTTCACGTTGTTCCAGGATTCTTGAATATTTCAGCGTAGAAAATATTTTAAACATTCAACTTAATAACAACAACAACAACAACGACGACAGTGACAACAGCAGCAGCAGCAACAACAACAACAACATGAGAAATAATCCAACGACGCAACTTCCGTCTTCCACTTTCGAGTTGCAGACGACAAAATTTATTGGCGCCATTCCGACGACCTTCAGAGCAATTTCGGTTCATTAACTTAATTAAATCGAAAATATAAATTTATTTCCTCGAAGCTTCAAATGAATTTCAAATAACATTTCGTAATATTTCCTCATCTCAATTTGTGATGTAATATTTCTAACAATAATAAAATAATAAGTAATATTTATAACAATTCGTAATAATCCAATTTAAATCTTCTTCTTCTTTTTTCTTTCTGTCGTTCCAAACTAATTTGAACTGATATTTTGACTTCTTGAGGCAAATTCGGAAGTTCATTGAAATTTGTGTCCGTAAAAAGGATTTATTTTTTTAAGACCTGTCCTCATTTGGTCAACATTTGGCTTAGAAATCATCTCCGATGTTATTTTCATTTAATTCAATTTAATTAAAAATTGTTTTTAATGATTTAATTTTAATTTAACAATAATCACTATACAATGTTTAATTGGCTGTTACTTAATATTAATAATATTAATGTAATAATTAGTTATTATTAATATTATTTTCTTTTTATATTATTAACATAATTATAAATATAATTGGTTTTAAAGATTTGATTTTAATTTAACAATTATATTGTTGGCCACTAATATATAATGGATAATAGTCATCATTGATTAATAAATATTTAATATCAGTATAAATGAGGTGACAAGTCGTTATTAATATTATTATTGTTATCGTTATTATCGTTATTATATTATTATTATTATTATTATTATTATTATTATTATTATTATTATTATTATTATTATTATTATTATTATTATTATTATTATTATTATTATTATTATATTGTCATTATTATTATTATTACTATTACCATTATTATTTTTGATATTATTAATAAAATAATAGACAGCCTAAGAAGTAGGCAGTGGCAACAATGACAGGCGTTGAACACCCGTGAATGATTGAATTCTCGTATCACGACCGAAACAACAACAATTGAATGATGTTAGTGATGATAATGATGCTGATTATTTAATATGAAACTCTTCTTAAGACGTCCGGCGACATGTTGATTACGAAATGTGGGATTTAGAGATTTTGTTCTTAATTAATTTCGATTATTCGCAGAATTATTGATCCTCGCGAACTAAATTCTTGAAAAAACAAACGTTAATTTAATTTCGAATAGAATGCTCTCGGATCGATTGATTAACTGATTGATTGGCTGATCGATTAATTGAAAGGCTCATTGATTGATTGAAAGTCAATCGACAATGAAGTGGTACGTGGCAATCATTCTCTTCCTCGTGCAGTTTGTCATCGTCGTTATTGCTGGAGTCATCATTCACTTCCTGGAGATCAAAACCGAGTTGGAAGAGTCTACTGCTGCCATCAAAAGGTTCAACGACTTCAAAGGTACGTAAGAATAAGCAAAAATCATTGCAAAATCATGTACAAATCGATATTTAAATTCATGTATATTTATTAACTCTAAAACATCTAACCCTCGTTCAATCGACAATCAGAGAGCATTCAATCAACATGATTCAATCAGTCGCCATCTGTTGAACCGTCGTTCATTTGCAGCTTCCAAATCGTGCCTTTCCGACAGTGATTTGAAAACTTTGTACGATTCTATCGAGGAACTCGGCAGTTCTGGTTTGACCGTCAAAAAGGAGGATTTCGGAACTTCTTGGGACATTCAGTCGAGTTTCTACGCGACCATGCAAATCGTCAGCGGAGCTGGTAGGTCGCCGATGGTTAATGACTACTTCCGTCGCGACAAATTGCGTTAAACATATTTCTCAGATAGATTTGTTTCTCAGGAATAGATGTGTTTTAGTTCAACTAAGAAATTGGACAGATTTGTCTTTTTAAACGAGAAAGCTTAGATTTTCATCAACAGTGCCTCAAATCGGATGAAAATAACTGTTTGCTTGTAATAGTAACATATAATAAGGTATAGAAATTCTAAGATTTGACATATCGATGTAATTTTGAACGCGTGACACAAGATCACGCCGAAAAAGGTGCCCGGCAATAATGATAAAATAATAAAGTTGTCGCTTAAACAATATCATAATACTTGGAGAGAGAGTAGAATTATATCAATTAACAATTTATTTTTCAATTATCAATTGATCAGATTTTAAACTAAACTCTCTCATTAATGAATGAAATCACTCCACGATTCCATGATTATCCAGGATTCGGTGCAAGTTCTCCGAAAACTGCTGGAGGAAAAGTTTTTCTCGTCTTTTACTCGTCCGTTGGAGTCGCCATGTTTGTCGTCGTTGCATTCGGGTTCGGTCAACAATTGTTGAAGGTTTCTGACGCCATCAGGAGAAGAATTTGGTCGACTGCCACCATCAAGGATTCTTGGAAGGTTCGGGGGAGGGTTCTCGGGTCGGTTAAAAGGAGGGGGGATTGTACAGGGGATTAGAAGAAGCTGGACTCGAACACGACCTCTTAGTATCGCGAAGAGGCAGGGACTCGAGCACTAAGTCACTCGGAGGTGTGGAGTGCAGGGAAGGAATTGTGTTGCAGATCAAGTTTAACAGTCCTCTGATGTTTCTAAGACCACATTACGAGCCACTCCGTCGATTTCATGGCTCATTTGCTGTCAATTTTCAGAGATGATGGGCCTCTATTTTTGTTTAATCTTCAAGTTCTCTTCATAAATGACGCTGGAATTGAATAAAATTCTGTTTTTCAAAGGTGTTTCTCTTCCGGACTACGCTCCTCGTGGTCGCAGGTTTCATAATCTTTTCTGTCATCTTCGGTGGAATATTCTGCTCCATCGATCCTTCTCTCAACTACGGAGAAGTTCTTAGCATCATTTCCATCATCTCCGTCGGACCTGGAGACTTCATTCCAGGTAAAATCATTACCATCGTCGTCGTAGTTATGTTGGACTGTTATTATGCATATTGGATATATAATCAACTTGTTATAAATTATTGTTTGTTTTAAAATATATCATTAATATGGTATAACATATGTAATAATTATTTGTATTATAATCAATATTGCTTTATTAGTATTCCATATTCCATTTTTAAGGCAAATTTAAAAAATCGTAAACTACACACTGCAGTTGTAGCGATCAAAACGTAATATTAAAATCAGTAACATCATTTGGCTCAGACTTTCCTTAATGCACACTTTTTTAAACCTCTGAATAAATCTAATATAAATACTTTTTTATATGCACACTATCTAGGAATTATAAATTGGTTTTGTATTTCGAACTGTTTAATTCTGAAATCGATTCGAAATTGAATGATTTAATATTGATTTGAATGTGAACGCAGGTGGCAAAAATCCAACCATGTTCAAGAGTTGGTACAGGTTACTGGTTGGTTTCTGGACGATTGCGTCACTAATTTGGTTTGCAGGAATTTTCTCAACCGTAAAGAGAAGCATGCTCCAGTACTACGACGATTTGGAACCACCTGCTATTGTAAGCGATCATTTAAATTATTTATTTATTGATTTATTTAAATCTTCTATAAATATTCTATTCGAGGGAGTTATTCAAACAATTTCGAACAACGATTCATTCATGCATATCGTTCCAGTTGGATGAGAACAGAATTCCCACAACACCACTCACTACTGTGGTCAATGTTAGCAGTGGAATTGGAGCAGACAAAACTACCTCACTTTACACCAATCATGGGAGAGTATCCAAATCAGAAGTCGCTTCCGGTCACATCAATACGATTACTGTCGGTTGACTAATCCGGCATTGACTTGCGCTATAATCTTTATCTTTTACTATTTTTTTTTAAATTGTGATAGAAAAACGAAATTTAGAAATATAATAATAAGGTTTAAACTTATTGTATGACTTAAGGTTTTAAATTGAATACTTTAAACCTGCCAGGTTAAATTAACACTGGGAAAATAATTGAATGGAGACCGAAGTTCCCGAGTCAGTGTAATTTCTCGGTTGATAGTAAATTTTTAGTAATATTTTCCTGTAGTAGCGAGTCTAGAACGATTCGGAGGAGGGAGAAAAAAGGGGCAAGACTTGGCAAAATGTACTTTTAAGTATTTATTTATAAATATTCAAATCTGGACTCCCACGGACTCCCTCCGGTTCTCTCATTAGCATATTTAGACACCGTTGTAAATTAACTTTTACTTTTTTTTATAAATTTATATCAGTTATTTCTTGAAGAAGCAAAAGTTGTTCGATAGACGCCTTGCAATATATGGTAGTGTAGACTCGATAAAAAGCAACAATATATAAACCATGTAATATTAATAATATTGTTTAAAACGTGCAAATAATATTTTCCTCTTTGAAAAGAATTTTTTGTCTAAAAATGTCTGCAAGAATCTTTGGTGTGGTGTGCAACAGCACTATTTTTCGCTCGCTGGATTTGGCAGGGCCTAACTTGGTGTAATCGCCGGATCTCGAGGTCTCCGTAGTAGTTTTGTTTAAAATAAATTCAGCGAATATGCCTCCAAAGAAGAAGCAAGATGAAGAAAAACCCGTCTTAATCGGACGCATGGGAACAAATCTTAAATGTGGCATTGTCGGTCTGCCGAATGTTGGGTAAGAACTCGAAAGCATCTACCTTCAGCCTCGATTGAATGGTTGAAGTGCTAAATACATTGTTTCGCATTCTTAGAAAATCCACATTTTTCAACGTCCTCACTAAAAGTCAAGCTGCAGCCGAGAACTTTCCTTTCTGCACGATTGATCCCAACGAAAGTAAACCTTTCTAGACATTAATGATATGATCCTTAACTGTTTAACTAACTCCATGTTAATATTGTTCACATAAAGGCAGAGTTCCTGTCCCAGATCCAAGATTTGATTACCTGTGTGAATACTTTAAACCTGCCAGGTTAGCTTTTATGATTCTTCATTTTTCTTTAAAACACTTTAAATAATTTTGCATAATTTAGGAATTGACCATAGGCCAATGTAGGATGTTTCAAAGTGCTGTACAAAATGAAACACGAAGAAATTTAGAATTTATACTCAAAGAATTTATTTTTTTGTTTAGCAAAGTCCCATCTTTCCTGAACGTGGTCGACATCGCAGGTCTGGTGAAGGGAGCGCACGACGGGCAAGGACTCGGGAATGCTTTCCTCTCGCACATCCGTGCATGCGATGCTCTCTTTCACATGTGCAGTGAGTACATTACGGACTGTCTAGACTAGGAGGATCACCCGATTGATAAATGCAGAAGTTGCATTTGCAATTACAATAGTATGATAGTTATTGTTTATAGCTCCGATCATTTAAGATTTGTGAATAATGTAAAGCGATTGCAAGGATACCAAGTCGTCAAGTCAGATGTCAATTTCAGGAATATTCGAGGATGACGAGGTGACCCACGTCGAGGGGGAGGTCAACCCCGTGAGGGACATCGAAATCATTCACGAGGAACTTCGTCTCAAGGACGTCGAGTACATCAACAAGAACGTCGACCAATTGGAAAGAGTCGTCGTCAGAGGCGGAGACAAAGCGCACAAGATGGAATATGTGAGTGTGACGTTGTCCAGAACTTTAGCTGACAATCGATGTGTATCTGTTGTGATGGCATGTTCACAAATGACATCATCGCCTACTTTTTGTGAATTGATGTGGTTTAAATTCTAAATTGACAAATTTGATTTTTAAATAAATTCTGAATTTGTTTGCAGGATGTCCTGAAGAAGGTGCAAAACTTGGTGGCAGTCGAAAAGAGACCCGTCAGGTTTGGAACTTGGGATGCAAAGGAGGTGGGTTGAAGGAATTGTTTGATTTTAAAGAATAATTCAGTTTAAAAGAATCATTTTATTTAAAATGATATAAGAGGATTATTTGATTTAAGAGAATTATTTAATTCAACTAGTAAATGCATAAAATTATTGAAAACTTTTAGATTGAAGAGTTGAACAAGCACCTGTTCATCACTGCTAAACCCATGATTTATTTGTTAAACATGTCTGAGAAGGATTACATCAGGAAGAAGAACAAATGGTTGGTAATCCATCTGGTGTGGTTGCTTCCTATCAACATGATTGTTATTATTGTCGTTGTTGTTATTATTATTATTATTGCCTTTATTTCATTTGTACTTATATTTTTATTTTGCATGCTGTCAGTTGATAAATTAATGGTAATTTATTTATTTTAAGTTTTGTAACAAAATCAAATGTCAATAATCATTGAAAACAATGATGCAACGTTCTGTTGATTCAACACAAAACATCACTTATATTTTGGAAAATAATTATAAAACTAATAATAAATCATAATTAGGTTGCCAAAGATTAAAGAATGGGTGGATGCTCACGATCCTGGTTCTGTAATCATCCCCTTCAGTGGTTGCCTTGAAGCCAAAATATTTGACATGGATCCTGAAGCCAAGGAGGCTTATCTCAAGGAATGTGCAGCGACCAGGTTTGCATGATTTCCATGGTTCATCACAGAAGTGATGATGATGATGATTATATTCCTAATTGTAATAATGATTGGAACTTCACTTTATGAATGTTGATTCTCAGTCAACATGGCTTCCCCATTAAAGCAACCCTTTTAGACTCTCAATGTCTTTCTGCAATCTCTTCCAAAAAATATATATAAAATAAAAAATATATATATATATTTATATTCCTGCATATATGTAATTGTTACTAATAGTCAGTTATTATTAGAAATCATTATTAGGTAAGGATGGTAATGATCTTTTCAGTGCGTTAGAAAAGGTCATATTGACGGGTTATAAAGCTCTACTGCTCACGTATTTCTTCACTGTCGGTGAGGATGAAGTCAGAGCATGGACTATATCTGTGCGTATGATCATCATGACCGTCAATTCATTGTCATCATCATCAACACTCCTTCCTTACTTATAGTTAATTGACAGTTCTTCAGTTCAGAGTTCCTTGCTAACACTTTGCTTGTGTTTAATGCTTGATGCTTTCCTCCTTTGTTTGCAACAATATTTTCCCTGTCGTGTTATAAATTATGTTTGCTTTTGCTTAACAAATAGTTTGTGTTCTTGCTGGATTCCTCCCCATATTATTAGATACTGACATTCAGGAATATGGAATGCAATGCAACTATCGATTCCTCTGAGGAAATCAAAAGTCCTTAGCATTGGAAGCACAAAGCATTTTCTATCCAACGAAAAGAACGACTTCTGCTTGCAAAACCTTAACTTGATTTCAACTTCCAGTGCTCTCGACAAGATCGTTTTGAACGGCTACGCATCGCTCGGACTCATGTACTTCTTTACCGCAGGTGAAGATGAGGTTAAGGCTTGGACCATCCAGGTGAGAATCGAGAAGAATCGTTGAATTCCAAAAGTTTATAAACCCCATGCAAATTATTATTATAATTATTTTTATTATTATTATTACTATTATGTGCTTCCCAGGCTTTACTGGCATTTTTAAGATCTGAAATGCATGATTTTATTTCCTGTTATTCTTAATTATTCGTTTTTTTATTGCTTTTCCTGTCAGTTTTCAATTCCTTGCTTAGCTTTATTTTAGTTTGACTCACATCATGTTTCTTCTCACATCCAACAACAACACATCAACAAGACATTAAAACAAATTCTTTCTGAAGATCTAACTTACTTTCATCCTTTTCAACAGAAACACACCAAGGCCCCTCAGGCAGCAGGAAAGATCCACACGGACTTCGAAAAGGGATTCATCATGGCCGATGTCATGAAGTTCTCGGATTTTAAGGAGGAAGGTTCCGAGGCTGCTGTGAAGGTTTGTCTGATAAAATAGTAATTTTTGTTATGTGTTAAATGATTATCAGGAGTTGCAATGCTTTTACCAGCAACTACCACGTTCTATGAGAAGGATTTCATTCTTTGAGCCTATGCACGTGATGCAAATCATGGCTTATGCTGTATTTTTAATGACAACATATTTTATTTTGAATCTATTTTAATTAAAGTATATTACATTATTAACTACATTTTATATTAATATTTTGTTGTACTATGGAGCATGTATAACTTAACCAATATTAAAATTGTTATTTGTTAGGCTGCAGGCAAATACAAGCAGAAGGGACGTGATTACGTAGTGGAAGATGGTGACATCATCCACTTCAAGTTCAATGCGGGCGCTGGATTGAGTGCCAAGAAGAAATAGATTTGTGATATTTATTAATTCAAAAACATTGAATTCATCTCGAAGAGAAAATAAATTCAAATTCATGTAAACGTGTGTTGAGAGTTTGTTCTCTGAGCAGTGTTTGATTCTTGAGATTTTTAATAAAAGCACCAAATAATAAAATTAAGTCGTAAAACACGCAACATCACAACACCGCAGTCTGGCATGAGATGGGGGCCATGTGGTGAAGAGGTGGTGAAGAAATGAAGGGCGTTGGTGGAATGATGGAACAAAATATAGAGGAATGAGGTGAACGTTAATGCTTGAAAATGTCTCTTGGATGGCTCCTACAGCAGCACGATGCAAAGATATTTCATGTAAACGTGGGTGCGTTTGTTTTAATATCAACCGTTTATTTGTTTATTCATGACCCTCAAGTATAAAAATCAAGGCGCATTAAAAAGGTAACTACTCTGACAAAAGGCATGCAGAAGGAAGGATGGACGATGAAAGATTTCCAGCGACAAAAAAGAGCGACGTTCCAAGAAAAAAACAAACAAACCGGGCAAGCGGGGATCACGCGTAAGACAAAAACATTTGCTCGAGAACGGGGAAAACCCAATTAATCAAATTAAGTCGCAAGTTGCGTGTTTATTTGTTTTTTGTTCGTTTGTTTTGTTTTTTTTTAAGAAACAACGCCGTTCGCTCTCCGCGTCGAGATTTTCAAACGTTTCAGAACAATCTGCTGCTTCTCTTCAACTTCGTCTGCTTCCACTGCGGGAGCTCCAGGAACTCGCTTCTTTGGATGCCCATGACAGACTGCAGACAATTTTTTTATAAATATTTTTAACAGCGGATAATTTATTACTATTAATTGTTATGATAATTGGTTAATTAATGTAGGGTGGCGATAATAATAATTAATGGTTTGAATTGAAAGTGATCGATATTATATAAAATAGTCAGACAATAATGTTGCCAATTCATAACAAAAGTTTTTAAACAAGAACAATTGGCTGTGAAATGAGTCATCGTAAAGACATGAACCTGAAATTCATCGTCATCCAAATAGGACTCCAGTTTCAGTGGATCAACTCCATCTGGAAGAGGTCTTTCCTGAAGTTCAGCCCAGGTGTACGTTGATCTGTTGTCAATTTAAAAAATAAAAGGTATTTATGCATATTAATATTATTATGTATTAACACAGTTAACATTTTAAAGCACTAATAACAACTATCTGTAACTGAAAAGTATAATAATAACTTAGCAATTATCAACGTCATTGTAATTATTTTTAGTGATTTAGCAACAAATAACCTGTTTAATTTCTGTAAAACATCAGAGACCGATTGCAAAGGCATGGACATTAAATTATTCTGCAATAGAATATTATGACAATGTTAATGCAATATTTATATTATACATCATAAATGAAGGTTCTAAAGTTTTCTCACCTGTTTGGCATAAGAGAGAGCATCTTCGTCAACAATCCAGGTAGGAAATATACAGGTAAAACGAGGCGGTTCACAACCTGCATGAACCAGGTAACAGTGCGGTGGAGATGAAGGATTTTTGGCTGGAAGTGAAAACAACTTTCTGTGTTGTAAAATCATAAAATAAACAATTTGTTGAACATCGAATGATACCTCTGCAGTAGTTAGTGGCCGTTTGCATGGCACATCTCTTCATGGTCGCGAACTTCGAACTCGCCGAACCCGTGTGCACGTTAGGGCATTCGTCGGAACTCGCAGGCCACCATCCCTGCCACAGGAAGACCTCGTAATGGTCGTCCAATAGAAAGAGAGCTGCACAACATTCTCAAATCTTATTGGCTGCTAAATTCAAAACGTCGTTCGACTAAACCGTTAACCTGGTTGAGACGGAGAATAAAGATCCGACTGAAGGAACGGAAAAGGAGAAGGGACTCCGAGGTCGTTTGACGCGGGGTTTTGAACTTCTTCTGCTTCGAAGGTTCCCGAAGTCAAAGAAAAGTGAAAGAGACGAGGGGTGTGGTTTGCAGGTCGAGCGTCTGAAACACAAACCAAACGTAGTCGTTTCATCTTTAATTCGGAAATTTATCTTTAATTATTAATTTAACGGGATATTTCACTAGATTATTTCTGTTCCAATATAACAGGGGCATTTATCAGTTTTGGAATGTCTGCTGATAAATAATCACAAATTCATTCAAAAATAAAAAAAAATTAATCGACCAATTAGACGGAAAAACACACCAAGCATCATTCAATGATTTACAATCATCATTCAAAAGATTTACTTGTTGATTCAATTATAAAATAAACTTAACCATACTTAATTGCTAACGAGTAATTAAGCACCCACCCCCAATTAACGAGGAATACGAATCTCTCTGCAGGTCACCACCAAACCATTCGATGAACCACGACTCTTCACTTCCTTCTTCCATTTCAATGAAATTCACAGCTCTGCTCTTCAAACCCAACTCGGACGGACATCTTCGATTAAAAGCATTGCGTAAGTTTTTATGGGAAAATCGACCGATTCTCAATTTAAACAAATTAATTATAATAAATAAATGAATAAATAAATAAATGAATGAATGAATAAATAAATAAATAAATAAATGCTTGCAATTGCAAATGAAGCCAGTTCTAATCAACTTTCAAATACAACATTAACTCATAAAACATCCTCACCCTTCCTCGACGAGTGTCATTGCCAACCGTCCGACCCTCTCCCTGACGTGCACGGGGGACTTGCAACCGTGCCACGCCACGAGTCGAGCCTCGTTTTCTCCTCCGTCGCCGACGTCGACCGAAAGGAAGGAGGTTCGACTCCTGAGACCGGTCGACGAGAAGACGACTTCCAGGAAGTACGAGTCTTCGGGAAGTTCGTTACGCAGCACGAAGAGCCTCTTGCATCGGTCGGGCACGCTGCTCCACGTCGGCGAGGAGGAAGACGACGAAGAGGACGATGACGGTGGCGATGATGATGATGACGGCTCGAACTTGGAGAACCTGATGTCGCTTTTAGGGCTCGATTTGCAGGTTTCGCGTCTTTTTCCGAGGTAAACAAACATCGGGCGAGAGGCAAACAGGCCTATGAAGCACGAAGGTTCCTTTCCTTGGACCAGACGAACCTGTCGTGATTATGTATTAACATATATTAACATACATTAACATACATTAACATATGTTATTAACATCCTCATATTAACATCCTCATATATTAACATATGTATATGGCTGCTCATTATGATTGTTCATTGAATAGAATGAATTACTTATGCAAAAAAGCTATAGTCAACTACAAGCCAAATATATAAATTCAGTAATTATTATCATTTAAAGCTCAATTTACAATAACAACAAATACATTTTCAGTAATTAATGCTTAAAAATTTAAAGATCAAATTAATAATAATAATAATAAATAACAAATAGAAAGTGAAAACAGACATGCACTCCTTGGTCCTGATTGAGTTCCATGGTCATGAGGGCAGAAGCCCCCTTCTCCGTTACGCTCGAATGACTTCCCTGCCAAAAGAAGTAGGCACACCTGTTCCTACCTGTGTTCACATCCCTCTTTGAGATTTCCCCTTTTAGGTTTCTTGCTGTTTGGAATGATTTTTTCATTGTACTTGAATGTTTGATTTAGAAAAATATTTAAGTATTGAATTTTTAATATATTTAAATATCGAAATATTGAGAAAGTAAAATACACCAACAAAAACCGCATCTTAAATGAACATATCCATATATTCACCTCTTTTGCTTAATAAGTGCTTAATTACCCATTACCCATACTATTAATAGTGCATCACAACGCTACAGGGCTTAATATTTACCAAATTCACATGGGTTAATGTTCAAATATTGGATTTTGATAATTCTGAGTTTGTCTTTGTCGAGAGAACTATCAGATGTCATCATAAACAACAACAACAACAATAGCAACAACACAACATAATGCTTTTCATCCTACAACCAAAACGATCATCATCATCGTGATAACAGCAAGCGACTGACTGATCTGATTGATGTTGTATTTCCACCTGACGACATAGGTGTCACCGGAGTGAAACTGCCCGAAGCTCGACACAGGAAGTTTCGAGTGGTTCGACTCTCCGACATGCCACACTTCCAGCTCCGACGTCGTCATTTCCTGCTCCCATTTTATGCCGTCCAACTCTTCCTCCCTGGAGAAAAAATATATTTTTAAAATAATTAATTCAAAGAAATCAAATAAATAAATGAAATGAAAAGGATCAATTTATGACAATGAGGCGACATTAGCAGCAATGATAGAAATAGTTTGTTGATAAAAATTGTTCAATAAATTATGTATTATTAATTAATTTAAATAATTAATTAGTCATAATAAGTAATAGTTTAATTAATTTAAATTTATAACTTAATTAATTAATTAAGTAATAGTTTACTTATATCTATTATTTTGATCTTAAGAGCAGCCACTTCCTGTACTAACCACTTCTGACCCCTTCCAATGTGATTTCCTTCCAACAACAAACAACTTTTCTCCATCTTTTTGGCCAACATGTCTTCAGCGTCGCAAGGAGTCAGATCGACCATCGAGTCACGCTAAAAATATAAATATTATGATCGTTTGTAATAATATAATTATTATGTTATCATCATTATTACTGCTGTGATTGTTGTTGTTGTTATTGCATGCAATGGCCAAAATAAATCTAATAATTGGACTCAAATATAATGAAATAAATGACTTAAAAATCTCAAAATATTATAAAAATAGCCTCAATAATTTCTTAAAATAAATATTTTAACAGATATAATCATAATAATAAACTTACTATAGAAAAAGTATAATTAAATAATATTAATATAATTATAAAATAAAAAAAAATATGATTAAATAAAAATAATTGTTTTAAATTTACAAAAAAAGATGACTTTCTTAAACCTTTGAATCATTGGCCTCCACCGATTGACCTTTGACCCTGATGACCCTGCCAGCGTCAGGCCAATCGATGAACTTCTCCTTGAAGAGCAGAGTTTCCAGGTTCTCGGAAACCTTTCCGAACAAACACCACTCGGGCCTCCTCGAATCCTTCCTTCGTTCGACGACTGTTTCGATGACGTTCAATATTTTAAAATAATTTAAAAAACAAAAAAATGTCATTTTAAATTTTACTAATTTAACTCAAAATTAAATGCCCAAATGTTCTATAATAATTCATTTTTATTCATATAAAATAATAATAAATAACTATTTTATACTGTAATGGCTTAATGACTATTCCAGTAATTCAGCTTGTCATATTGTAATATGAAAATGATGATAATGATGCTGGTGGGTGATGATGGGTGGTGTGATGATTGAGAGTATGTCTTGTGCGCAAAACTTGTGAAGAGTATTAGGAGATTAAAGAAGTCTCGAGTGGAGATGACGGTGACATTGATAATGATTACAGGGACGACGATGATGATGATGATGGTAATAGGGGTATTGCCGATGACGACGACGATGATGATGGCAATGATGATGACCTGTTGAAACTGATGCTTTTGATGTTGCAGAAGCTTGTCATATTGTGATAAGTATTAGTAATGTTAATAATTATTAGTTTCAATAAAAGAACATTAATTATTATTTTTATTATTAATATTAAAGTTTATTATTATCATTATTATTATCTTTATTGTTATCATTATAATCATTATTATCATTATTATTAGTTATTATTATTATACCATCAAGAGGATAGATGGGGTTGATGAGTGCCTCTGAATAATCAAAACCCTTGTTCCAAATGTCGAGAGCCAATGAAACTGCTTTCTTCCTGCAGGTCGAGGTCACGTTTTTGCCACTCCAGGTGTACATCTCGCTTCCAAAGTCAAATACCAGACACTACAACAAGAATATAAAATAAAATCAGGAAAATGTGCAAATAAAGTTTACTTATTACGTGATAATAAGCATTAAATAAATAAGAGAAAAGATAAAATTCATTTATTCAAATTTATTGGTGAATAAATATTCATTTGTTTAAGTTCATAAGTTCATAATAATTATTCACGAGATGCTAATTAGAATTATGAATATTAATGCAGACAACCTCCGAAGGCTTGAGCACCGAGCACTGAAGCGTGACGCCAGAATATTCGGGGATGAATTGAAGTTTATTTTCTTCATCGAGTCTGTAAACTTTGTTTGTTGAAATCATTCCCGCCTCGAACAATTCATCCTCGTCGCTCGGACCGGGCTCTGAAGTTATGTTTTTAAAATCATGACTCACGAATTAATTTCTTATTATAATATTTATTATTATAATTATATTATAATATTTATTATTATAATTATATTATAATATTTATTATTATAATTATATTATAATATTTATTATTATAATTATATTATAATATTTATTATTATAATTATATTATAATATTTATTATTATAATTATATTATAATATTTATTATTATAATTATATTATAATATTTTCATTTAAACCTGGAAATAGAAGTACAAATGATATCTTATTATAAAATATTTATAATTATATTGTATAATAATTATATTATAATAATTATATTATAATAATTATAATTATGAATATAATAATTATTAGAATATAATATATTATTATTATAAAATACAATACAATAGACATTCAAATGAGCCAAAAATTGCACCTTTGACTGAACAATTTTCAATCTCCTCCCCTGAAATTCCCAAAACCCCAAAAAGTTTTGAAGAACTTCTCGGGCCCGAAGTCTTTTCTTCGTCGAACGTCAACAATTGGCAAGAACCTTTGACGCCCATGTCGTGCTTCTCCACGATCTGATTGGCCAGATCTTGTGCCTAAAATAACCATCTCTGGTCATCAAAAATGGGTTTAATATGTTCAAAACTAAAGCTTATAAAATTATTTACATTGTAACTACAAAAACAAAAAATTGGACCGAAATATATTTGCAGATCATAAATTTATTTTCAGAGACAAACAAAGAGAAACACATTCCACGTTAAATTAAAAATATCTTGCTTAAAAAAAAACCCTTCCGTCACAAGCTTCACAACCTCACACCGGCACAACAAAGAATGCAGTGATTCAACAATGACTCATTATGTTGCTATAAATAAATAATAATAATGTGCATGTTCGTAATAAACACGATACATGCGCAGATAATACTCCCAATGTTGGTAATGTTCATATGTCATCAAAATGAATTTATAAACTTTTATAAGATCAAATTTGAATGAAATTCATCATAAAAAGTTACATTTCAATGTTCATTCACCAAATATTCCAATATTCATCAAATATTCCAATATTTACTAAATATTTACCAAATATCCCAATATTCAGAAAATATCACTAAGAATCATCTCAAGTCCTACCTTTGCCCTTTCAATGACATTGGAGAACCTGCCCAACCACAGGTGAACCACTTCAGGTGTCACGAGGACGAAACAATCTCCGCTGTTCAACGACTCGATGCGCGGTTCGACCAACCTCGTCTGACAAACTCGTCTGCCTGTCGAGCGACGATCGGAAATTATAATATATTATAATAAATTAAATTATAATTTATTCTAATAAATATATATATAATGAGTTGTTATAATAAATTATAATTTAATTACTTAACAAATTATAATCCATTATAATTTCATAATTTATTATAATAAAATATATAAATACAAGTTATTATAATTTAATTACATCCTTTAACTTTATTGATATTTTATTCGCATTAGCATTCGTTGTACAGCCAAATTAATGGCTTCCTGGTGTTTCAATTTAAGATTTATTTTCGTCAACTTTTGACGTCTATATGCATTTATCCAACATTTTGAATGCCCTACGTGTCCCGATGGGTCATGAAGGCATTTCTCACCCCCCTACGTTCATATGGCACCCCTTGCCCCCATCCGAGGACAGGCCGGGTGAAGGAGAACCACACATAATGGCTTGTTGCCATTATTGCCAAATACAGGAACACTACCCATTCAGCCGTTTATGCACCAATGACATCTCTCATCTAATCATCTGTCTGTCCATCCATCATTCATTCCAAGTTTTATTTAAACTTATTTATTAATTTGTTTAATTGTTTTTGTTATTAACTAGAGGAGAGCAACATTTATATTTATTCATCTCGGTTTTAGAGTGTGCAATTTTATCTGCACAGGAGGTTTAAAGACCAGCACGACCAGCAGGCAAACAGACAATTTGGCAGACAAATTAATAAAGAATAATAAATTAATAATAATAATAATAATTAATAAATTAATAATAGAATAAAAATGAAACTAAAACCTTCAAGAAACAACAACAACAACAACCTTTGACCTGGAGCAACATGAGGCTCTTGAAAGGTTCATGGAGGTCACCAACCCCTCTGAAGGAACCACTTTTCCTCAACGAAACTCTACTGAAGTTTTCTTTACTGGCCAGTCCTGCAAAGTTTGATGCCAAGTTAACAATTTATGTTTTACAACGTGCCGGTTATAGTTATTATTAAAAATAAATAAATAAATATTATTATAAAAAATATAATTATTATTAAAAATAACTAGTTATAGAATTATTTATTAGTTTGTAAATAAAAAATAAATATTACTATAAAAAATAGCTAAAATTTAAAAAAAATAACTAGTTACAGTTATTATTAATAATAACTGGTCATAAACAGCTCATGAAAGGTTATAGGTGGATGGTGGTGAATTTTCTACTAATTATTGAATTGAAAGATTTTTATGGCAAATTAAATTTTAAATGAATTTAATTTATTTTTTGAATGCCGTTGCAAAAAAATTGTTGAAATGTCATAAGCCATATACAATGAATACATGAATACATAAGGTTTCTGCAACTTTTTTTCAGTAATTTGCTAATTTAAATTTAAATTATTAAAATTATTATTTAACAAAGAAAAAAAATAACGACAAATGTAAAAATTAAAAATTTAGTTAACTTAAAAATTAAATCAAAATTAAAACCTTAAAAACTTAAATATAATTATTATTAAAAATAAATAAATATTATTATAAAAAATAATAATAATAATTTTAAGCTCAAACAATGAAAACAAAAATAATCATAAATCACAAAACTTAAAAGTTCCAAATAAAACACTGAAAACCTTTTGTTCCCACGGTTTTAAGTTTTAAATGATTTAATTAAGAATCATTAAAAAATAAATTAAAAATAATTTAAAACTCAGTCAGACCTGCAAGAGCTTCTTGGGCCAGATGAGATTGGCCAACAACTGAAATTTAAAATTTAATCGTTCAATTATTAAGCTTATTATTATTGCTATTATTATTATTAAAATAATACAAAGCATCATTAGAACCACATTAATCTTACAGCCCCATCATTGAACTCAGGTCTAACAAATCAAATAAATAAACTGCTTTTCAAAGTCCAACAAAGAAAAAAATCAAATCTTTGCCTAACGACGGTTAAAAGCGAATTCCGATTTCAACTCACTCCTCTCCTTCTCCACCCTCTTCTTCTCGAGTTCCGCCACCCCCGTCCTCACTTCCAAGTACTGATCTGATATTTCCATGATCAGGGAACGGGTTTTTAGGGGGTTCGCCGAGCCCCGGTTGTTCCTCGGGGGGCGAATCTTCCGCACGAAAGGGAGACTGAAAGATGGATTTCAAAGATTTCAAAGATTTGATTCTTTGTTTTGCAGGGAAAAAAACAATGATGTTTCAATTATATTCACAATCATTAATTTTCTATTTGTCATCTTAATAGCTTCACCAAGTAATTGATTTGAGATATTAAATAATTGTTATGATGTCGACGACGATGACGATGATGACGATGATGACGACGATGATGATAACAAAGATAACATTGTTTCACAATTACAAAGAGCAAGCAAGTTAATGATTGGCACTTGATAACATGTTATTCTAGAAAGTTGATAAAGAAGGCATGAAAAAATTATTTATATATTATTATATATGAAATAATTATTTATTTATATATTATCATATATAAAATAATTTTGTTGCCAGTATAACCAATTGCTTTACTAACCAACTCAATGCACTCTGCTAAAGCTCTCCTAATTAATTATGCAACTACTAATTAATTCATGCATGAGTAATCGATGGCCTCACATGTTGTCGGGGTCAGTGGCGAGGTCAACGAGTTCACCGCAATAAACTTCCTCCTTGACCTTCTCTGAGTCACCGATTCTTTTGAAGCTCTGCTCGAAGAACGAGTCTGCGTCCATCTTTGGGATCTTTATAACCTGCAGAAATCATCATCATCATCATCACCACCGTTATGCACCATCATCGTCATCATCGTCGTCGTCATCATCATCACCGTTATGCACCATCATTGTTATCATCATCGTCATCATCGTCGTCGTCATCGTCAAATGATCAAGTGAGTATAATCGTGTAATCATCATTCTAAATGACAATATAATTATCGTATATCGTATCTAAAAACAATAAAGTCTTCAGGATGTCATCATTCATCATCAGCATGTTAATTAGCAACGCATTAATAATTACTATAGTCATTAATAATAATAATAATTATAATAATAAATGCACCAATAACAAAAACAATAATGAGCCAGCCAATTACAGAACCAATTGGTACCATCTGATCCAAATCGCTGGTCGGGGAATTCCCCAAACACACAAAGGACGCTTAGTTGCACTTTCCGGACACACGCGCTCATGTAATTATCACTGCTCAAATCATTAAGTTGAAATAAACAAATAAATTAAATTAAATAATTAATTAATTACTAATATAATGATTATCATAACTGACTAACAGCATCCTGTTGGTGTTATTAAAATCAACAACGGTGGCACAAAGCGTGCCGTGCAATTAAACCACCCAGGATATCAACCCTGGGGTTCGTCAAGTTAATTAGCTGATGAATATTCGCATGTTTAATGAGGAGGATGCCGTCCAGACCAATTAGGAAGTCGGGACGAGGTAAAAGACTAATTAGTATTCTGGTGGGAGGAGTCTCACAGATAAAATTTATCATCTTTTTGCAGCAGTTTCGTAATCATTTCTAGGTTAGTATTTTTAATTAATATTATATATATAATTATATAATATAATTAATTAATATTATATATTTAATATTAATGGTATTTTATTATTTATTCTTATTTATATCATTATAATATTAATACTAAATGTTATTAATAATATTGTTATATTATATATTATTAATGTTATTATTAAATATTATGTATATAATATACTATATAATACAATATTATTATATTATATATTATTAATACTATTACTATATATTATTATTTGCTAATGTCCTTTTGCATTGCTGGATGTTTGAGAGAAATTCTCATCACTGACTCCTGTCACTTTTTGTTGGAGACCTAACAACAGTCCATTAACAGTAACACAATAACGACTTGTGCAAATAAATGTTAATAAATGTTAATAAACGTTAATAGCAGATATGAAAGGCAATCGGCAGAGGATAATTGATGATTTGCAACAGGATACGTGTGTGTTGTGTTGTGTTGTGTGTGTGTGTGTGTGTTGTGGGCCTTGTGAGTGATAAGATAAGAGGGACGCAATTATTGATTGAGACGACTCAATAAATAAGGCATCATCATCATCATTACCATCATCACCACCATAATCATCAGCATCGACACCATAGTTGTTATTATTGTTTTTGCCATTCTGTTGTTTACATTTCGTATAATAATTGGAAATCTTATTTGGAAAGTCAAGCAATTGAATCTTACTTTTGGTTCTTTTGGATCTTTTGGTTTCTCATCTGCAAGTTTTAAATAACAAATCGAATTGAAACAATTATTTTAAAAAAATCATTTTAAAGAGTTTTTTTCGTGACAAGCATTTGATGTCAATCGATTGCGTCATCATCGTCGACGTCATCGTCATCACCATCATCATCATCACCATGATTGAAATAATGGAAGGAAGGAATGAATGAATGAACATGAATTATTGATTCCAGACGAAACATGACAAATCATAAATATTTGATGTCACGTGTTGTACCAATGCAATGAGGTTGGTAGGAAATAAATGACAATGCATAATTTATGATAATCTCTCACCAATCAGGTCGGGCGAACTTGGCCGGACCTCAATCATGGTTACTGGTCTTATGTTCGGTTTCTTGGTCTTCATTAAAGGGCTCTCACCCTCTACCCCTGGGGATTCAATCGTAACCTCTTATCAACTATCCATCCATCGATCCTTCATCCATCAACTCCTCATCCACCTATCCCTCATCCATCCATCCTCCTTCCATCTATCCCTCATCCATCCATCCATCCATCCGTCTCTAGCACCACTCCGTGCTCACCATGCCTCCTCATTTTGCCAGCCACGGTAAACTTGTGCGCGTCTTTGGCCTGCGTGTCGGTCCTTTCGACCCACTTGGCCTGCGACTCCATCAGTTGTGACAAACGACCCGCGATGCTCGGACTGTCGCTCAAGTTCTTCACTCTCTTCATCACGCATTCGCTACTGGCGCTGAATGTAAATTGGATGTCATTAAGTGCATTTAATACACGATGAGGGGATGATGAGGATGACGATGACGACGATGATGACGAGGAGGAAGACAACAACGATGATTATGATAGCTTTGGATACTTGACAAAATGACAAATTTCGCGCAGACCGATAAGAATAAAAGCATATTATTAAATTATCACATCAAATGAATCGTATTTCTAATGCTCTCGATTAGCTTATCGATAACCATCTCGTGCATCGCCACAGGTATCATCATCATCATCATCACCGCCATCAATCAAAAATAAATAATCCTCATCATCAGATATGGTACTTTACCGAAACTAAGTTTGCATGATAATCTAATCCCATCCACCTTAAAGGCATGTTGATGATGACGACGATGATGACGATGATGATGACGACGACGACGATGACGACAACCTGTGCTGCTGATGACCCATCCTCTGAGTTCCCGAGCTGAGGTTCCCTTCGGTGAACGATGACGTCATCGTTTGACCGCCGACGCCCGGGTGGTCGCTGCTGACGGAGATGACGACTGGCTTCTTCCGCGCAGAAGATGGAGACGACGGTGACGCAAGACACGGTGACGATCCGGTGATGACGTCATTGCGCTGTGACAGCCTCTTGCGCCAACTCTGCCCGCTGTCCTGTAGAGCTACCATCCTGGTGATGACGACGACGACGACGATGTTATTATAATTTGAAATGAATTATGCAAGCTGTTATAATTCAGAATAAATTACGTGTTGTTATGATAATTTATGACGATGCTGGCGATTGTAACGTTTGTTTTAATCTACGCTAAGAATTTATAATTCGTGCAAGTGCAAGTTGTACAGAACATCGAAGCGAGGTTTTCATCACGATGCTCATCCGTTGTACACAACTAAACCAACAAAACGACAAGCTACAATGTCATTATTGTTTTGTTGGTGGTGAGGTTATGATGATGATGATGATGATGATGATAGCGATGGTAATGATGCCTAAGAAAGCCTGGGGTGCAATCAATCATCTTGCAATCAAGCCAATTAAAATCTCAGAAGCCCTGAAGGACTTCATTCCAGCCAATTACTTCCACTCATGAGGTCAGATGAGCTCATACCCATCTTCGTCGTCGTCATCACCATTGTCATCATAGTTACATCATCACCATCATCACCATCATCGTCATCATCATCATCATCGTCATCATCACGTACTTTTAAAGTCATCAAAAAGTCAGTTATGTGCAATTGTAATGTTTTACGAAACCTTTAGCACAATTAATTCATTTTTCTTCGAAATGTGTTTGAGTTATGATGATGACGAGCATACTGTCGTAATAATTTATTATTATCATCATCATCATAATCATTATATATAAAATAACAAATATCGCTGTGATGATTAATTATGTGGTATCGTTATTATTTTTTATTATAATTATAATTAATATTATTATTATGTTATATTATATTAAAAAATTCAGTCACGAGGCGTCATGGACGAAGGAATGTCAAAGCAAGTCATTGAAATACAAAAAAAAATGATGATGATGATGATGATGATGATGGTAGTGATGATGATGATGATGGTGATGATGATCTGCAAAAAGTACTGCTTTCACTTTCTGTCGAATGACAAACAAAACAGGGTTGTTCAACCACATTCTCTTCAGCACTTAGACGTGACAGGCCAGGCTAATTAATTATTCATGCTTGAATAAATTACCAGCAGCCTAATAATAATAATGAAAATATTATTATTAATGCTAATATTAATATTATTATAATAATAATAATAATGAAAATATTATTATTAATACTAATATTAATATTATTATTATTATTTTGTTATGACGAGAGGCAATTGCTATTATTAGAAAGTAATTTAATTAAATACGATTCCAGGAAAATGGTCAAAATTTGCACCTGTCCTTGATTGAAGTCTTTGGAGTTTCGGAAGACCTGAACGACGAAGAATGAGTGAAGTTACGAGGTGGTGTGTCTCTCGATGATCTAAAACTCATTTCCTCTTCTTCCTCTTCGATGAGATCGAGCGATCCACTGAAACCAATCACATTTCAATCAAATTTCAATCACATTTCAATCATATTTCAATCGCATTTCAATCAGCGCATCAATTACAATCAATGACGATGACCACGATGACGACTACGATGGTGCAACATCCGTCACTTCAGTCAAAGTCAAGTTTCTTGAACTTGTTCAATTAGCTACCTTCTCCAATCATCGTTGTGGCTGTTATTATTATTGTTGTTGTTACTGTTAATGTACTGTTAATGTATTGTTATTGTTGCTTCGATTATCAATGATAATTATTAGTATTCCTAGTAATCCTTCCCACTTAATGCTTATGTGTAATTAAAAATTCACAAAACAAACTTTCACGTGCAGTAATATCAATCAGCCAATTTCTTTATCTATCGGTGGGAAAATTTTTCGAAAACACTTTTTAATGGCACGAACATTTAACAACATAAACAACTGACGTCATTATCACAACGCCATCGTCGTCGTCGTCATCATCATCATTATTATCATCATCATCATCACTACCACATGAATGTTGTGCACTTTGGCGAAGATGAAAGAACGTTCACCTCACGAAGCCAGACGGAAAAAAATGATTAAAAATTCATCACGATAACAAGTCGGACCGAAAAATCAAAGCCCCTGATTGAAGATCAATTGCTTTTTATATGCTTTTTAAGACTCTTAACAACATTAACATGAATGATGAATAAAACAATAATAAAATAATAAATCATAATTAATTAATAATAAATATGATCATAATAAACTTCAAATATAAATTTACAATCACAAGTCATCAAACCTATTTCTTCAGTCGTCCGAACGATAAACCAATTCCTCGCACGTCAACACCGACAAACCATCGTGCGTTAATAAAAAGATCAAATAGATTAATTAAACGTTAATTAATTAATCATTACGATGGTAATAGTTTCTATTGATGCTATAATTAAATACTGTTGACTGTCACGTTGAATGAAAACACGAGGTTTCCATTGAGTCCTAGTCCTGTTTGGTTGATCCTATTTCAGAGCCAAAGTGGCTTCTCTATTTGAAGCGACCAACAGCTAAGCACTCGTCACAGACACCGCAGACAAGCTCATCATTATTATCATTATTATTATTATTGTTATTATTATTATAATTTTTCTATTATGACGACGACTATGATTATTATTATTATTATCATTATTATTGTTGCTCTTGTTGTTTTTGTTGCTGCTGTTGTGGTCATTATTATTATTATTATTATTATTATTAATATTACAATTATTGTATTATTTATTATTGTTGTTATTATTATTATTATTGTTGTTGTTGTTATTATCAAATATTCTTATCTCCGTAACATCGTTTCTCTTACTAATAAGGACATCATTGTCACCAACAGCTGGCAGAACATCAGTGTAAAAGATACGTACAGCTGTATGTTATTGCTTTTCTTAGCTTTGAAATTGAATTAAGTTTAAGTTAACGTTGCTTCAGCACTCATTAAACTTTCTCAGAGGTTGCTACGTTTTGAGGTAAGCAATTATAACAAGATGATGAATAGCTAATGAGGACTGAAAGTTCAATGCATGCACAAGGAAGCCGCACGAGTCGATCAATACACGACCTGGCTTCCTAGGAGATATCGATTTCATATCCAACTTAATCATCTGCCGTCATCGCCAAAAGTACTTGAACTAAAATAATAATTTATTATCATTATTATTATTATCATTATCATTATATTATTATTATTATTATTAATTATTATTATTTAAGCGCGCATCCCTTAAATTTGTTTTTTACCAAAACATGTTGCATCTGGTCGCACGTGTTGTTGATAAACAAAACAGGCAATCATTATGATGACGTCATTAGTGCTTTCTTAGAACATCATCTGATACCAGTTATGGTTCAATCAATTCCATGACAATCTCCAAGACTAATCAGATGGCATTTTGCATCTCATGAATATGCATGCTTACAAGCGTAAACATTGCCTAGAACTCTTACGACCCATTTCGATGTCACATTTCTCGAGCAAACATGAAATTATTTCATCGACTCCATTAACAATTCGTTGCCAGTACTAACATTAACTAACATTTTAAAAGAAACGGATTTATTGTGATTAAATTATGATTTTCGGTGAATTTTCCAGTTGATGGACATCAATCAATCAATCAGAAATAAATATACCTCTCAACAAGTACATTCATATTCTTCGGTTAAAACATCACAAACAAACGTCGACGTGTTAGAGCCGATGATTGGCATAAAATGGCTTAAAAAAATCTCTCACAAACATGTTAGATTATGTCGTGTGATTGTGGCACGTTTAGCTTAATTATCACGAAAACATAATTAATTAATCATCGAGTCTTTAACCTGAGACGGAGGTGCCATGCAAATTAGTGCAACGTTACTCATCGCGACCGTCTCTTGTCAAATTCTCACATCGGTGAGTCTGAATTTAATTAAAATTAAAAAAAAATCTGCACGGGAAATAAATTTTAGAAAAGAATTATGGCAATTAGTCAATCATGGCGTTAAAGCGAAACTGTTTTCATTGGCCGATTAAAAACACCCGAACGCAATCACTCCTGTGTGTGTTTTTATTTTGCTGAAAGGAGCATTTTTGCGATCTCGTTTCTAGCACTCGAAAAAACAACCGGTAAAAACAGCCGCTGACGTATCAGCTGGCATCTTTCGATTTGCTCGAAGTGAAACAGGTTTACGACTCGAAATAAATAACCTAATTTAAACCTGCCGTTGAGTACGTCTGACTTTGATCGTAATTATGATTATATAATTAATTGAAATTATATTAAACATGTAGCAAAGGGACTACTTAATACTTAAAATATAATATGATATATAATATAATATGTTATAGCAACAGATGGATTGATAACATAATGAAAACTAACCATTGATTTGCTTCATAGATGCCATCACATGGATCCATAATGTCAGCTTTTTCTGGCTGAGACAAAAACTTGTTGATTCTGTTCAGTACTGGCTTCAATTTGGCACTATCAACACTTTCACATGACCCCTGACTTTGCCTCATTAGGGAGGCACACTTGTCTGATGGCCTATGCAATGGTTTGTCAAAGGTTGTCGTGGGCGAGTTGTCAACATTTGCGATGATGTCGACGGAACGCCACGAGGATTCTTTTGTCTCCGACATTTCTGAGGATATTTGGGTTGAATATTTTACATGATTTGATGAAATGCTTTCCTGAAGACTGAATTCCTCTTTGAACTGGTGTCCTGCAATGCATACTCCCATTTTGGAATTGTAGGACTCGTTGAGAGCGTTCAAACAATCGATCGGACAGTCCATGAAATCGATTGTAGAATTGCATGTTTGTCTGAAAAAAATGTCATCGTTGATGGATTTTTTGAAGGACTGAAAGTCATCCTCGTCACTAAACAATGTCCCGTTGACCTCATGTTGAAAATCATGGGACAGGTTTGAAATTTGGCAAATGCCGTGATCGGCTTCTGTTTTGTCTTCGACGTCGTAAGAATCGAAGGACACTTTACGAAGGAAGGTTACTGTCGCAACTTCCCGTTTGCTGCCGGGAACGGACAGGAATCCCTGGATGTCGGTGCAGTCCGACAGGAAGCTCCGATGTCCTGAAAATCCTTCCATAATTCCTGGATTCATTGCAAACTGTCGAACTATGCGAGCCGAACGATCCTTGAGAAGTTTGTATGTTTTGGGCTTGAAACTCAAGTGAGCTGAACTCAAGAACTTCTTAGCCCGAGGCGAGGTCGAATTTTCTAGACTCGGATCTTCTCCTAAACCGTTTGGCGGACTCCCTCTCCGAACGTTCTTTCTTTTACATGGAAGTTGGTTGTTGGCTTTTATAGAAGATGATTCGCTGCTTGGTAGGGTTTCTGGAAAGATTAGAATATCATATCAGAAAAAGGCTAAAATCAGATAACAACAATCAATCTATTCTTTATTTAATTGAAATAACATGTTATTTAACGTTATTTAAATGTTTAAAAATGAATCAAACGCTCGATTAATAATCAAATAATAAAGAAAAGTAATAATTTAAAACCATTAACAAATGACAAAACATGATTGCCTAATTGATTGAGCAGAAGATTCAAAATGCGCGCAACACCGATTAAAAGTAGTCCAGACTTAACAGCTCGAAAGACAAGCAACTACATACACAAATATATGTATATATATACATATATATATGTATGTATGTATGTATGGAGTGCGCAGTGACGATTGCTTTATTGGATGTTCGCCAACAGAAAGACAGACATGAATTATCAATTCACCACGTACATTAACCCATCAATTCACAACACAAAGTTGCGATGGATCGCGTCGGGTGCTGTCAATGTGCTAAATAATAATATAATAATATAATAACAATAAGCCTCAATTAGTCTCAACGCTCGGACAATGCGCAGAAAAATCTGCGTTGAATGACAACCATAATTTCGAAAATAAATTTGCTACAAATTTAAAAGTTAAAGAAAGCCATCGAGGAACCTGGATATTACCAGGGTTACGACTAATACTTTGTGCTAACGCCGAAATGCAATATTCGTACGTTGGCTTTAGAAAACCCAAACAATAGCAAACCGAAAGGTTTTCAAACCTTTTCCCGGATTGTTGGTACTGTTTTTCGGTAGTCTCATGATTTCTGGAAAATCGTAGATGAAAATGACTTGTTCACTACTCGGGAGCGGAGTATAAATTGTTTACCTGTTCTAGAAAGACGTAAATATTCTTGGTATGGAAACCTAATAGGAGGAGATAAATCTTTCTTCTGTTCGATTAAAAATACTCAAACATTAAAAGTTGTGCTTTAAAATACAACTTTCGACCGAAACTGATGCAATCTAACATTTTCTATGAAAGCTGCAAAAGCTGCTCAAAGCAACCTTTGTGCACAAATGTCTCACCTGCATGAATTTTATGTGCGGGGCTGTTGAGATTTCAACTTTAAACTCTTACATTGAGTTCTACTTTTTCAGATAATCTTTCCTTTCGCCCATTATCGTCTTCTTAATTCATTTAATAAGATTTCCAAACGATCATGCGTTCCATTTTTAAAATGTGGCTACACAACAACATTAATTTACAGCTATCAAATAAGATGATGCATCGTTAACTTTCTTTCAGCGTTGCCTGCGTATAACCTGGAGGCATGCAAATTTAATTTCTTAATTCGTATGGAATTGTTTTGAATTTAACACTTTCCGAGTAGTTAAACGAAAGAATTGACAAATATCTACACAAATACATAGATGCATAGCAAGACGTTTTATTTAATCAGCAAAATATCATCGGTTTCGAAGAATAAGAGGTTGTATCCGAACCTCTAAGATATTATGATATTGTGAAATGCAATGATATATTTATATGCATCTAACAATGTATATGTTGCCATATGCATCTATGAGAAAATTATTGGTTTTTTAGTGGTTTTCAAACCGTGCTTACGCTGAACAAATTCCACGGTTGTGTCTCCTGAAACTGAATCAATACATTAAAAAAAATCCAGTAAAAACCATGGTTTCTTTTTACATTAAGTAATAATTTATAATATTCATAATTTATAAATTTATGACGTAATTTCAATTTGGCTATTTCTGGCGCTAATAAACTTAAGTGGTTATTTTTTAAGCGTTGAAGTTGGAGTTGAGTTCAAAAGGATCTCGAGGATGGCTCAGTGGTGGCAAACATAACAGCGGTTCAATTACAATTAAATAATAATAACAATAATAATAATAATAATAATAACGGTTATATTAAATCAGTAGTATGCTATTGATGTAGAATATACAATTATAACTGTTTGGTTAAGAGATCACGATTAGTTTCGAGAGGGTCACATTAGAATCGAGTCACATTAGATCATCAGGACACGTAAAAATCCAATTCTTCTGGCACGTTTTAAATCAATCAATTCCTATTAAATGGAGTTCTGTAAATTGAAATCGTCATTCGAATGGATTTGAGATTATGATAATCGGTGTTGCGCAATCAAGTGGGCCTCTTGTAAGCATTTGAAAAGACATAATTGAGAAAACATTAAAAATCAAATTCGGAATTGAAGCATCAGCGTCTTATTTGAATAGATTCGATGCATTTAGAATGTAGAATCATTCAAAATGGTAAATCCATTAAGCCAATTAAGTGAAGTGTATGGTTACATAATTATAATCCTAAAATAATAATAAATACTTTGTAACAATATTAATATTAGCGATGACAATAACAACAACAATAATAATAACAATGTTGATGGTGATATTTTAAAACGGTTTTGTTTACAATGGTGCACCGTTTTAATTATAATTAGTAAAATGACCAATCACATTTTAAAAAAAATTGGCAAATAATAAGATGAAGTATAAACACAGGTATTGCAGGTAATTGATGAGTCATGTGCGAGTGCATTTGCAAGTGCATGAACGCACGAATTTCCGTTGAAAATGAATGGACTGTTATTGTTGTGGCCAAAAGTCAAAATAATGTAAAAATTGGATTGGGTGAATTTTGGAACCAATATGGGTATATCGAATAAATGAGCGTATGTACAGTTCTCATTTTGAGACGATAGTGCTTATAAAGATTCTATTTCAGACTTTCATAGAGGAACTTAATATTATTATATATTAATTTAATAAATATTACAACCTCCATTTCATATATTACGATCATGGTAAATGCCCTCCAATCAACCAGATATTGGAGGAGTTTATGATTTTTTTTCCTGCTTGTTTCCTAGTAACCTAAGAAGTTGCTTTCGCAAGAGTAGACATCAACGTTTATTCGCCAATATTTGCCACAACGAGTGCCTGTATTTTGGTACCGTCCGTAATGGGTTGCATGGTTATGCAATGCTTGGGGGAGCACAGGTCTTAGAGTCCATTAACCAGTGTAATTCCCTAAAAATTGAGCAGAAAGAACCAAGTTCAGCAAGGCTAGCAAAAAATTAAAAAAATTTTGCAGGTTAGGACCAGACGACTGTGTTTCTGCAAGTGGCACCAAAATAGAATCAAAAGTCGTGCTCGTAAACAAGACTGTGTCGTGGCATGCAAACCCCAGCAAATAAAACTATTGCAGTAATTTGTTAATTATTGTATGAAATTATCCTATGAAAGAAATGCCATTAAGAACTTTATCACCTCAAAATAACTTAGAAAATCTTATTTTGAAAACAATGCCTCTTAAGAACTCTTACAACCCCTTATAATAAATGATTGTGATATTGCGATGATCACTTGATCCAATTGAAACGTATTCAAGGGGATCCAAGGAGATCTGGAAAGTTATTCCGAGGCAAGCATTTGAATATTTCTGTTTATTTTGATGGAATAAATCAAATGAATAATTTCATCTTTTCACGTTTTTTGATAATTACATGGATGGACACTTCAATGAAACACCAATAAAAATAACGAACTTCCAAGAACATCTTTCAACAATAAAAGCTTCCTTCATCATCATCATCCTCGTCGTCACCATCATCATTATCATCGCCACAAGTTACATGAAATCCAAGTACAGGAGATTCAATAGAACACAAAGGATTCAAACGTTCTGATTGGCGAGGAATGAAAGTAAACGACACGACAAGGACGCGAGATAGGTTTCCGATTGGATGGAATGGATGACCTTGAATAAATTATGAGCGACCTTGTTGCGCAATGGTGTGGCACACACAATCTCTGCACGAGATTGGTGTTCATAAATAAAAATATGACAATTTGGTAATTCGAGATGCTTTTAAATCCTTAAAAAAGTGCATTTTACCAAACTAAATCTTACAATGTACAACTTATGAATCATAACCACCATCGTCGTCGTCGTCATCATCATCCTCATCATCAGGAGTATCGGGAGTAGCACGGAGATTTGAGTCGACAAAGTACAAAACCAAGGACGAGAAAGTACATTCCACTTAAGAACCGCTCTCGAGTATGCACGACACAACATGAAGATGAAAGGATACATTCATAAGCACAAATAATAATAATAATAATAATAAAAATAAAAATAATAATAATAATAATAATAATAATAATAATAATAATACAATTGTTAAGTTTGAACTCACAGGCAATAAATAGAAAGTAAGGTCGCGCGTTCCACAACGTAAAGTTAGGAATAAAGTTTGGCTCAAGTGACGCTATGTACACGAAGGAGACAATTTGGCAAAACAAGCACAGATCGTCCTCCAACCATCAACTGCTTGCCACCATCAACCATCTGACAACCACCCTTTCTGCCACCAACCACCCTTCCTGCCACCAATCACCTTTTCTGTCCACTGATGCTACTTTTTTTTGGCCTAAACTCGAAACCAAGGAACGACCAAAGACAAATACACCATAATACACCATAACATACCATAATACGCATAACTAATCCTGGCCCGTCGGCACGAACTTTGCGAAGCACGACAGACGTCCTCTCGAATGCGACTTTCCCCGACGTCCGGTCGGAGCACTATCCCAAAAACATGAAAAGAAAACGAGTCGCCGGCGCGAATCTCCGCGCATCACCGAAATTGATTTTTGCTTTGAGCGGAAAGTTTAGAATCCGCGGACCTGTTTTTTAGGCGAGGGGACTGGGAGTGGATCTTGCGAAACATGTCGAAGAACTTGTTGTCAGGGAAAATGGTTTGCAGGAGACCCTCGAATATGACGTACACGAGCCTGCGGTTGAGTCGCTGATGTTGGAACATGTTGAAGACCAGCATCACTCCTTGCCTCGTGTTCTCGGAGCCGACCAGGTGCTTCAATTCGTCTGCAACCAATCAATCAATTATAATTTATTAGCAGTTTCGATCGCTCAGAAATATTTCACAAAATGGCAAATGACGCAACGTATTTAAAAGAGGGACGTCATGGCATTGGAAATCTTGCTGGTAATAAATTTTGTGCTTCAAACTTTGTGATGTTGTGAAATGAACGAAAGCTTTTTAATTGTGCATTTGCGCTGTTGCGGCGACCGACATAAAAAATAACACATTTATTACACTCAAGAAACAAGAGCAAATTTGTTTCATCATTACCATCACCAGCATCATCATCATCGTCATCACCTGATAGACTTGCATAAAGTTTAGTTTTGCAGACAACCCTGGTTCTCATCTTAGTGTTGTAGTCTCTCAATGCCCCTCCTTCTGCCAGTTTCCCTCCAGGCCAAAAGGTGTCCCTGTGATGATGATGGTGATGATGACAATGGCAGTGACATTTCAAATGACATTTAGAAACATTACAGAAACATAATTCGTAGTTATACATATATTTTTTTATTTCTAAAGGTAGACAATAAATAACATCTCAAGTATATCATAAATAACGAGTCTTGAGCAACAAATAAAAATTAGGCCCCCCCCCCATCTGTGACTACTCATAAACTTTCTCTTTTGTCAGAATTTTTTTTTGCGGAGAACGAACAAGCGCTGAAAGCTTGGCCTGCACAACCGATTAGGATATGTATCTATGTATTCTACATATACATTATTACACATCAATCTATTAATACATTGCTCTGCTTTAACAAGCTCTTATGAGCAATAAACAATAATAATAATTAACATAATAATAATGGCTGAGTTTATTTAAAAGAAAAGAGAGCAAAGAACTAAAAATAAAAAATGTCCAACCGGACACCCACCTGAAGAGTTTAAAATACTCTGCAATTTGATCGGGAGATGTGAAGTAAGCAACGTTGTCGATGATTTTCCTTGTTTTTGGAATTGATTAATAAATGAAAAATTGTAAACAACAGCTAATGATAACTTAATAATTCATGTAATAATTAATTCTTATCAATAATTATCAATAACATCATCATCATCGTCTTGGTTAGCAGTTGAAAATAATTATAATTAAATTATTTTCGAATGAATTAGTAAATTGTTTGTAATTGATAAGGGCAAACTTAATGACCCTAGCAATATCACCATTGATTCATATCAATATTATTAATAACATCATCGTCTCAGTTAATATAGAAGCCATAGAAGTATGCAGACCTATTGATGCTGTCCCCAAACATTGTTTTCGCGATTTGTTGAAGCATCGCAACAATCCTCCTCCTCAGCCATTGGTTCCTGTTTTTGAGGTCAAAAATCTCGTCCATGAGAAGCAACATGATGTGCAGTGGTATGCTGTCCTCACCACCCTTCGGAAGGAAAGACATACTTATTAAGCGTTTGTATCGTGGTGATTGCTACTATGACTATCCATAATAATAATAATAATAATAATAATAATAATAATCTAACGATCTGACACGTCGAAATGGAAGTCCAGAATAAACAAAGTCATTGACAAATGCAGAAAAGATCTAGCCACCATAAAACAATAGAAAAAAGGCAAGACTAGCCAAAAAGTCCAAAGCAAGGTGACAGAATTGTGTGACAAGTCAGCAATGAGCCTGGAAAAAATCGACGAGCTTGAGAACAACATCAAAATGAAACTGCAAGCCAAGGCACAAAGAGTAAGAAGATATAGTAACCGCAGCGCACAATTTCAACAAAATAGACTGTTCTACAAAGATCAAAAAAGATTCTACAGGGAGGTCAACAAATGTCAAATTCGGGTCCAACAACCTCCTCATCCCTGCGAACTGGAAGAATTCTGGAAAGAAATATTGGAGAAAGAAATAAACCACAACCACCAGGCAGATTGGATCCTAGAAGAAAAAATGGCACAAGAACGCCTTCAGTCTGACACATGGAGAGACTTTGACACGTTCGAACTGACGAAAATACTCTCAACCACACAGAATTGGAAGACACCGGGTTTGGATGGAGTCCATGGGTTCTGGGTAAAATATTTGGTGGCGTTGCATAATCGGTTGATGTGTGTTTACAACGAGATAACGAAAAACCCAGCAAGTATACCAGAAAGGAATCACCTTCCTCTTACCAAAGACAGAAAATGCTACTCACCCAAAAAATTACAGACCAATAACCTGCTTGCCAATATTATATAAAATTTTGACTTCCCTAATAGCAGAAAGAATTTATGGACACCTCAAAAACAATAACATTTTTCCAGAAGAACAGAAAGGATGCACGAAAAAAAGTAGAGGATGTAAAGACCAATTGTTAATAAGTCAGATGGTGGTACAACATGCAAAGAAATTTAAGAAAGATTTGAGTATCACATGGATAGACTATAAAAAAGCATTTGACAGCGTTCCACACTCTTTGATCCACCAAATTCTAGAAATTTATAAAGTAAATAACATCATCAGAAATTTTATTCAACAGGTGATGGCTACATGGAAAACTAGCATGAATCTGGGAAGGAAGTTGGGAAGGAAAACATAAAAACTGGAAAAATCAACATCAAAAGAGGAATATTCCAAGGAGATTCACTGTCACCATTATTGTTCTGCACGATTTTAATACCACTGTCGAATTTGCTTAGAAAAAATGGGGAAGGAGGATATACAATTCATGGACATAACATCAGCCATCTGCTATACATGGATGACTTGAAATTATTTGCGACCAGTCGCGAGCTCATGAAAAAGAGTTTAAAAATTGTGGAGGACTTTAGCACGGATATCAAAATGGAATTTGGCATCGAAAAATGCGCCACCATCGAAATTAAAAACGGAAACATCACACAAGGAAGAAGCATTGAACTATCAACTCCCCTCCATATTAGATCCCTCGAAATTGATGAATATTATAAATACCTTGGAATGGACGAAAACAACGGATTAAATGACAAATTAATAAAACTGAACACAAAAAAAGAATATTTCAGGAGATTGAGAACAATTCTGAAGACCCAACTCAACTCAAGAAACAAGATTACAGCCGTCAACAGTTGGGCAATACCAATACTTACATACGGTTTTGGAATAATCCGCTGGTTAAAAACCGAAATTGAGAAGATGGATAGGAAGACAAGAAAGACCTTGACAACCTACGGAATGCACCATCCCAGAGCTGATGTACAGAGACTTTACATGAAAAGGAAATGTGGCGGTAGAGGACTCCTCGAAATCTGGACAACATATCAACAAGCAATAATAGGCCTCTCAGAATACATAGAAAAAGATAATAGCAAACTCATCCAACTAGTTAAGCTGGACGACGATCCCAAAAAGAAACACTTGGTGACAAGTGAAGCAAATAAAATTCGAAATAAATATAAGATGGAGATCTGCACTGACACAAAAATCACTGATGAAAATAAGAAAAGCTAGAAAACATCAAGAGTAAACCCCTGCATGGACAATTTTTTAGAAATATGGAAAAGCCATGGGTTAGCAGAGAAATGACTGCTTCATGGCTCAACAGAAGTGGGATGAAAGGAGAAACAGAAAGTCTCATCATTGCTGCCCAGGATCAAGTTCTGAAGACAAGGTATTACCAAAAAAACATCCTGAAACAAAATGTTAGTAGCACATGCAGGCTCTGCCACAAGTCAATAGAAAGTATTAGTCATGTTATTTCAAGATGTCAGGTGCTAGCCCCAACAGAATATACCGAAAATAAACGAATAATAATAATAATAATTATAATAATAATAATAATACATAGAGGATACATATAAATAATTAGGAATGGAACAAGCAGTAAACATGGTGTAATGAAAGAGAAAGTATTTTTAAAGAAAGAGAAATTTTAATTTTTACAGAGTTAAACAGATCTTGAAGAATAAAATTATAGTCATCAATAGCCTCGCAATGCCCGTGCTAAATTACAGTTTTGGTATCATCAATTGGATGAGATCAGAATTACAGCAAATGGACAGGAAAACTCGAAAGATGCTAACCATGTATGGAGCTCACCACCCAAACCTAGATGTTGACAGACTATATACTTTGGCAGAAAGAAAAGAGGGAATGCACTTATCAGTATAGAAAACTCATTTGAAAAACCATAGTAGGTCTAGAAAACTACATACAGTAATTACATTGTATTATTCATTTATCTATCCATATTTAAACTATTGTAATTTAATTTGGGCTTGTAACTACTCAACTTGCTTAAAACCCTTACTTAATCTTCAGAAAAAATTCTTACGTGTTGCCCTTTGTTTGCCATATAATTCTCATACCGATTATGCATTTACAAATTTAAACATACTTAAAATTCATCAAATTAATAATTTCCATTTGGCCATTCTCATGTATAAAGTAGATCATCACATGCTGCCTCGTCTTTTCGATAGCTTGTTTTCTAAAATATCCTCCTTATACAAATACTCTGTTCGAACGTCTAATAATTATAGACCGACTTTTGCTAAATCTGTCACTGGCTCTCGTTCTATTGTCTGTATGGGACCAAAAATTTACTCTGCTGTCCCGCTTAATATTACCAACATTTCTAATCTTTATGCTTATAAGAAAGCATTAAAACATTTCATTATTAACTCTATCGGATTAATTTAACTACATGTTATTGTACTATATTTATTGTTTAAAAACATGCACCTTCTGATTAATGGAACCATTTAATTATATACCATCATTCCTAATTTTTTGTGTTAACTTTTCTGCTTATTGTGTTTCACGGGTCAGTCTACTAGCGGAAGCATGTGCTTCCTTAAGGCTGGCCCTTTGAGTTTTATTTTTTTTGCTGCTCTTTTCAGTTTGTGTTAAATGAGGGAATTAGTATAATAATAAAACTCGTAACCACCACATACAGACAACTCCAGACAAGCTAGTAGAGGCAATAAAAGAAATAAACAAAATTAAAAGAAAATATTCCATAACAAAGGAAGCAGAAAACAATCTTAATACAATGTTACTCAACAATAATAGCATAATCTCAGATAAATACAAATTCAAAGAAACATCTGCCTTTGCCCATAGTTCAAACATCCATGAAAGAAATGTTAAAGGACAGCATGGAGAAGGAGAGAATAAATGAATTGAGGGAAAAGCCCATGCATGGATTCTTATGCATGAATTCTTATGTAACTTAGAAAAGCCTTGTGTGGACAAAGAAGCAAGCTGTGCTTGGTTAAGAAGTGCTGGGCTCAAAGGCAAAACTGAAAGTTTGATCATGGCAGCTCAAGACCAAACACTAAACGCAAGATATCATCAACGAATGATACTGAAGCAGCAGATAGATGGCAATTGCAGAATCTGTGGCAGAGCCCAAGAAACCATAAGCCACAATGTCAGCTTGCACTGTGCTAGCAGCAAATGAATATCTTCACCGACATAATAAGGTGGCCAGTTACATTCACTGGGTTGTATGCTGTGAGCTAAGATGTGAAGTTCCAAAGAAATGGTATGAACACACACCCCAAAGTGTCATAAATATAAATGAGTGCACCATCTTATTCGACAAAAAATAGAGAGGATGTTAGGTCTAACTGAATATTATTTAATTATAAAATAATTAACTATTATTTAATAGCAGTTGTTTCAATAAATGAGATTATTTAGAAAATGGTTGAGTCTTTTACATAAGTCTTTAACTACAAGAGGTTTGTTTGCACCAACATCTTGACATTAACGATTAGGATTACGTCAAGATTCTGTCAAGACCATCGTTTAGGAGATGGAGTACATGATGGAAGAATGTAAGAGACACTTTCTTACAGAAGAGGTGAGCAAAATTGAAGTGTTTTTGTTCATGATGTGGAATGCTTATTTTGATTTCTATGACTTGAAAAACAAAGTCCAAAAATATGACAACAGGGACATGCATATTTGGATGACAAACAACTGTCCTAATGGGTTTCCCTCTCTGCAAAAGGTGCTTGTGACTGCATTCATTTGCAACTTCAAAATCGTACTCCTCTTGGCACAGTCTCAGCTTCTCCAGAAGCACGTTGATGAACTTTTCAACAACATCTTTCTCTGGTTCTTACCTGATGTGGAAGCATCACAAGCGAAAAACTCAAAAACGATGGTGGAAATGAGTTAGATTGTAGCAATTTGACATTTATTATTGTACGGATTGTTTTTTAAATGTCGATGGAGCTGTGGTTTGCGATTATGTCCTGGGGTTCTCTCAGGCCCAGAATGGGGACTTTAAATATTCAGTGGGGTTTTCTTTATATCATTTGTGGTCTCTTGTTCAAACATTTGTTTGGCTGACAAAATAAACAAACAAAAAAATAATAATAATGACAGCAACAACAATCTGACTTGAGCAGTTGACCAGTACAGATGAAATTATATTTGCTTGTTACAAATTACTGTTTTTGCATAGAGTAACAATTTTTTGTTTTGAATTTCTGGTCAATTTGTGTCCCCTACCAACCCTTTTGTGGTTGGTGAGCATAACTTCTGAAGAAAAGGGGACAATAAAGCTGTGAATTGGATACAACAGTTTCTTTGCTTTGTCTAATCATTTCGTTGATAGAACTTCATAGTTTGCAAAGGACTTCAAGTTAGTTTGTTCAATTTGTTGGTTTTTTTTTGGTCAAAATATAGAAGACATTTGGTCCCAAGAAAGATTGTTTGTTAGTTAGCTAGTTAGAAGTTTATATTCAAGAAATGTGTACCATGAAAATCTCCATGGTTCGAACAGTGAGCATGTACAACAAGAATGTTCGTCAAGAAAATGCAAAATTTGTGGCTCTGAGTTTAAATCAGAGCTAGGGTTAAAAATGTATTTTCAGATGCTACCAAATGATAGAAAATCCTGTTGATTGACTTCTCAACAGCCATTTGACTGCATAGGAAGGAGAGCTTTTTGTTAAAATTCTTTTTAATTCTTTCTTCTATTTAAACACTTACCGACTCTCCGAAATACGATTCATAAAAACATGAGAACATATCAAGCATTATTTGAAAGTGATAAACTTGTTTAAAAAAGGTGTTTCTGTGCTGCATATCATTAAACTGAATATAGAAATATTCTGACCTAGCAGATAGGAAAGTCTATTGAAGGCATTTATCCCGGATACTTCAAAATCAGTCATTATAGATGTCAGTGCCAGATTTGAGCAAGCATTTCCTACATAGGATCCCTGACACTAATTAATTAATTAAGTTTAGTTAATATTCAGAATCTTTTATCTCGAAGACGTATCTAGCGATTCGAGTCATTAGGCAGTTCTGATCAAGTCAAGCAATCGACCAGATCTTCTAACCATCTTTTCCATTAGTTAATTCCAATAAAGTTATCCTTACGTTAATTAATTCCTCAGACCCCGGGTTACAACAATAGGAATAAGATATTTTTGTTAAAATTCTTTGTAAGCACAAGAAAACAAATGATTGTAGATCTCTTCAGCCCCAGATGTCAACAAAGCATAAACGAATGGCATGGTTTTTTAATATGTGGAGCCACCTTCCAAGTGACTTCAGACCCATTATACTGAGTCCAATCATTGGTCAACTCTTTCACATAATATTTGGCTGGTGAAATCCCTCATTACGAAAAAGAAGCAGGAACTGAAATAGATTTCCAGAGTCAGAAAATAGGGCTTACCCCCCCAGCATAGGGTTAGTTTAGGGTCTGAGTGGGTTAGGTACCAAAGATACTTGCCTATGAGCTGCTTTTTGCTTGTCACTTATAAGCATTTGAATGAATGCATTGCCTTGTGTTTTCAGGCGAATGTCTAGAAAGGTTGAGAACACAGGGAACATAATCCCTGACAAAGACAGCCTTAACGTGATGATAGCAACTAATAAAATCATGTTGATTGGCTTCTCAATGGCCATTTGACTGCATAGGAATGAGAGCTTTTTGCTAAAAATTCTTTATAATTCTTTCTTCTGTTTAAAAATCGACTGACTGTTGGAAATGTGATTTGAAAAAACGTGAGAACATATTGAGCATTATTTGAAAGCCAGTGATAAACTTGTTTAAAAAAGGTGTTTCTGGCATTTCACCTAGTTTGTTTATTAATTAATTAGTTAGTTCATCATTATTAGCAGAACAGTAGATCTTTGTTCTATGTTCTTACAATTATAAATCAGAAAAGAAAAGAATCAACCTGGCCTTTCATAGACTCATGGCTTAATTTTCAATTAATTCAAATAAAAAATCAAAAATAAACCCAGATGTCGCCAATATCTTAACGACATCACAATGCAGGAAATAATCTCAAAAACCAAAGAAATAAGTTCCTTGTTCCTGACCAATCCAGTAGAATACTAAAAGTAAACAGTGATATCAAATTACAGAAATTTATTTTGAATCACTATGAATGCATCCAACTTTCTAGAGAAGAACTGTCCTTGCTGCTTTGCAATTCAACAGATAAGAACACTCAGCAAGAGTTAATAGATAAAGAATATAACGAATGGTCAGAAAATCTTTTCTCCTCAATAACCGGTCGACAATCCACCCAAAAGACATTGAAATGACCCATAGAAAAGAAAAGAACAAAGCAAAACAATGCCAAAGATCAAATGTTTGTGAAAGTAAAGACCAGACACAGCAAAAAAGAACTGAGAACCATTGAAAGGCAGAGATACGAAAAAGTAATTCAAGATTTATTGTCTCGAGGAGATTCCTCATGTGGACCTCCATAAAAACCCTGCACGAGACCCATAAGATTTGGTGAACTTTTAAAAATAAATGGAAAAGAAGGAAAAAGAAGAGCTGAACTGAATGACATTTATGAATGTACATTGACTCTCAAGAACGACTTGGAAGTCCTTTTTTTTGACGGTCTGACGGGATTTCCCAGACCCATTTGCGGACCTAAAATTATCGATTCGGATTACAACACCATTGAATTTGGCGAGTTTTGGCTGGGCTAATAAAGGAAAAAAAATTAATGGTAATGATAATTTGCATTTGCAAGCACCTTGCTTGTATTGCAAACCCTGATGTTAAAGAACAAACTAATTCTAAAGACAACCGATAACTTTTGCCAATACACCATATTTTGAGGGTCTAATTACTGAGGACTTGAACTTGTTTTAAGAACAATTGATTGAAAAAGAATTAATGAAAGAATAACAAATATTCAAGAAAATGACCCTAATTCAAGACCTTTACAAAGAGTTTTATAGTAAGATATTTAAAATATAAAAAACTAAAAGAAGTCAACCAGAAAGAAAGGTATAAAATAGTTGGTGGTCAACATTAAGGAACAGTCCACTTGGTATTATATCCAAGCTATTGCACACAAAAACTCTACTGTACTGAAATGTCTAAACTACATTCTAATGACTAATGAATAATCACATAATAAGATCACATTTTCCTTGTTTGAATGATCTCATCAACCATAAATTATATATATTTATTTATTATTATATATATATATATATAGTTAATATTTGTCAGTTATTCAATTTAAATCTCATAATCTCATTGAGAAAACCAACATTTGCTCACCTCAAAATCCAATGATGCACTAACTTTACCTTTCTCCAGTTCCTCATTCCTCATGGATGTGTTTGATGGCTATGGACATGTTGACAGGTAACATCATAAATTATTGTTATAATAACAAATGTTTATCTATAACAAGTTGTTCATAATTATCATCAAGGTCATCAGCACCACAATCATCATCATCTACCACTAACATCACCATCCTATTCCTCTGACCTTGACATTAAGTATCTTGCCTACTCCGTCAAGCATGTTGTTGGGGATGTTGCGTACCTTGGCAACCCCGTCGGCAAGGCTGTTGGGGACTGAACGCACCATGTTCCCCACGCTCCTCACCGAACTCTTGAACGGGTTCACCAGGGAATCCACCTGTTTTTGAGGAGATCATGGTAATGATGTCAAAGCAATGTCAGTGGGGTCATTTTAATGATGCCTTTATTTCATTTGTCAACACATTTATCTCTTTCAACTTGTGCATTAAACCTCATTCACCAATTGGACAAATTCAGATTATGTTATCATCATCTATATACAGACAAAGCACCCTCAGAAAGTACTCGGTCGAGTCGACCCACGCATGCAGGCAATCGCTGCTCTCGAGGGTCCTATGTACAAGGGGGGTCGGAACATGGACATCTGCGGCAGTGCCGTCATAAATAAGGACTGTTGTTGCCACCACAACCACCGCCATCACATCATCACTACCACCACCACCACCATCACATCATCACTACCACCACCACCACCACCACCACCACCACATCATCACCATCACCACCACTATCATCGCATCATCATCACACCTTCCTAGCGAGGTCGCTCTTCTCCCTCTCCCAATGGAGGTTCTCAAGGAACTGATGGACGACATCAATCATGCCCTTGTGTGAATTCAACAGGCCAGGATTCAGGAGGGTCTGAATGGAAAACAATCACTTCTTGTTTGTAAATAAATATTTTTTCATATTAATAATAATAGTAGTAATAATAATAATAACGGTGATGTTAACAATAATTTTATTATTGTCACGATAACTGCTGCAGCTATTACGTTGAAACACTTGTCCTAATCATTTTCGAGTTAATCTTCCTTGCATCTCTCCTAGGGCCTCAAAGGGTCTAATTAATGCTAATTAATGTTAATTATGCACAATTATCTTGTTGGTCTTGATGGCTTGCATGACACAATTTTATTCCAATTGTCATCAAACATCAGCATCAAAATAAGTAGAATGATGATTGACCAAAGCATACAAATCAGATGATGACTAAACTGATTACAAATCAATATGTTAGCTCCTTTTGCATAAATTACTTAAATTATGTTAATAGCTACCTGGAGGTAGGTGTTGAGTCCGACCTTCCTCTTCTCTAGGAACTCCTTGTTCATGTTGTCGAAAGCTTTTTTGCTCGGCAGGACCAGACCGGACAAGGTGTCATACTGAGAGGGGTCGATTAACATAAATTATTCGTTCGATACGATCGTCGTGCTTTGCTTATTGAAGACGTCGATGCAATCATTTTGAGATCAATTTGCAATCATTGACCTTGCTTTGCAGGTAGGAATGAAGGTCGTAGAAGTCACTGAATCTCCTGTAAACGTCCCAGGACGCGTCCGTTCCGTCGGACGACTTCTTCAGGACGGAGACCAGGTACACGGCGTACGACTTGCCGTGGTCCTGGCATATGCCTGACGACGAGTTTTACACTTACTCTTCAGTTTGCATACATTGTTAATGCAATAACATTAACCATAACAATCAATAATAATAATAATAATAATAATAATAATAATAATAATAACGTTAATTACTAACCAGTGTTTGATATGTGAGCTGAGAGTGTGAACGTTTTGTTGACGTGCGGTTGTACGATCGGCATCTCCAACGACGACAAACTCTCCCGTGACGAGTGAAGGTCCTCGTTTGACTGGTCGATCAGAGTTGAAAGTCAATAAAATATAATTAATCAATATAATCAATTTAAAATTGATCAAATTTAAATTCAAATTGTTCAATATGTTCTTTATTTAATCGCTTCATTTATTATTATTTAATTTATTATTATTATTAATTGCTTACGTACATTGAACTTTTTTATGACATTGCACTTCTTTCACATTAGAATATCATTTTTAAAGCAAAACATTGCCACGTCTCCGTCAGTTCAAAAGATTTGATATGATAATTAAATTGTACGAATGCATAATTAATAGTTTGTATGGAAATTAAAAATTAATCAATTATTTCTGGTAACAAATTAAGACGTAAAACTTCTCACAGCTTGTAAACTGCAGTATGAGGTCTTCAGTGTTTGATCTTTGAAACAAAACAAAACAAATCCAATGTTTCAATAACTTCAAAGCAACCTAAACATCGTCATCGTTTCATTTCTACATTCCATTTAAGCAGAAAATTAAACAAATAAATTAAAATTAATAAATATATCCTTAAAATTTATGGAATATTAAAATCACGATTATTAAAATTATTATTCATGTTAACAAAGATACATCATCAGAAACAATGCACGAAGCAATATCAAGCAACCATTATTGAAAGCCATAAAGACATTTAATGATCACTTTTTTTTTATATCAATAATCCGATGAAAAACAAAACGCACCCTCGGGGGTCATCCCATTTTCGGTTTTAGATGTCTGATTGGTCGAACCATTGCCGTCGAGGTTGTTGTTGTTGTTGTGACCTTCTTGTAGGAGGTCCAACTCGATCAACAACTTGATGTACAACGGACTCCTTTTGAATGCAGGGAAACACCTGGATTCCTCTTGCATGGTGTCAAATACCTGGAGTGTACCAAGTAATATACGAATTTATTTATTATTTTATTAATATTAATAAATATAATATAAATTAATGTAAATATAATATAAAAAAATTAATATAAATGAAAGATATAATCACAACTCTCCTGATGTTTGCTACTAGAGTAACTTATGATTTTTTTTCTGTCAAGTTCCAGCTGATATTAACCACTTGTTGTGTTGTCTCAAGTGAATATCATTAGTTAAAATATTTAAACTTATTGAACCTGTACTTATGAACACTTATTGGTTTTCATAACTCATTAAAATGAAACTCTAAGACCAAGGTAATCAAGGTAATCGACTCACCTTTGCTTGGACGTCGTTGAAGATCGTGTCCATGGCATCGCCGTGTTTGATTCGAGACAACACGATGTCCACCAGGAGTTCGTCCAATTTCAGACGAGGAGAAGCCTGGAAGGGAGGAATGGTAGAAAATAAATGAGAATGCGGAGGTGACAATTAATGCTGAAATGCTTCTTAAAAGTATTTAGTGATTACTAAGTACTGCACTAGTAACATAGTGAATCATTATTGTGATGAATGCACTCAGGTTCAAATCCAGAATACTTCAATGACTATGAACTATGAACTAGCTATGATGTCTGATTGGATATGACCCTCTTCCAAATCTGCCAGAAGATGAAGATGAGTAAACGACAATCGAATCGACGAGGACACCTTTTCCGAGAGGTACTGGTTGAAGATGTTCAGTGCTGCGTCGTGGAGAGTTTCCAGGTCCATGCTGTCGGGACCGCTGCTCGTCAACAAAGTCGCCGAAATCTGTTGCTCCGCAGAAACCCTGTAGCCCTGCGAACCGATTCGAAACGTCTAAAAGATGGCAACTCCAGTCGGTAGTTTGAAGTGGTTTAGCATCACTCCGGTGGTAGCATTAGACTCCAAAATTTAGCAGCTCTAAAGGCAAAAGTTGCTGCGTTCAAAACCCAGTTTGCACTGCTAAGTAAACAGTTGATGAAAAGTAGCTCTGATTCCATGCTTTGCCAATATTCAGACAAAGTTAGCTTGCGAATCTATGCATTCATTTCAGTAACCATTTATTATGAAATGCTTCTTAAAAGTATTTGGTGCTTACTAAGTACTGCACTAGTAACATAGCGAATCAGGATTGTGATGAATGTATTCAAGTTCAAATCCAGAATATATAACATATACATATATATATATAATAAAATAAAATATAATAAAATATATATAATAACAAAAAATATATATATAATCTATGAATTCATATAATAACATATATATATAATAAAATATATATATATATAAAACATGTCCAACCTCAACTGTTAAGTAAAAGTAAAGATAGTGTTGCATTCCAATGCCAGTCATGTATTCTGAAATTCAATTGATCATAAGCCTTTAATTCCCTTTAATTCCATTTAATTACCTTTTAATTCCCTTTAATTACCTGTGACCAGATGGGTGTACAGGAAAATAAATCAAGAAACGAACCTATGAAGTACGGCAGTGCGACGTTGTTGGTCAGGAGGATGTCAAAGGCCAGGTCGTGCAACTTCTGTCCTGGTTTCATCAAGTGTCCTGAACTGGCATTCTTACAAAGTTCAATCATCATCATCATTATCACTATCATCTTCATCATCATCATCACTACCAATCCTTTTAAAAAATGAAATTAAATTGTCCATAACCAACAAGCAGCATACACACACTCATACACACACACACACACACACATACACACACACACTCACACACACATACAAACGCACGCACGCACGTCTCAGTTGTTGCTACCTTCCTCAACAAAGAATCACTTTCATCTCCCCCCCTGTTCAGTCGATCCGCTCGAGTCTCGCACAACGACTTGACGAACATCAGGCTGCCCAGTTGCTGCTTAATGGTCGTGTCTGAGCAAGGATTTATTAAAATTATTTGTTATTATTATTATTACTATTATTATTATTCGTTTATTCACAAGCTATTGCATGCAATAGCTGAAAACTCTGTGGCGCCAGGTCTCAACTAGAACCCAAAGGAAGCCACATCTCAAACATCATGTCAATCGCAACAACAAAAAAAAACATAATAACTTAACTAGGTCAAGTCATTCTGGTCAAACGAAATAGTTGTCATAATATTATTATTATTGTCGTTGTTATTATTATTATTATTATTATTAGATGTGTTATTGATTATTAATCATACTGGTTACTAATGAACGTTTTGTTTGTGTTTAATCAATGAAGGGAATTAATTTCAATGCTTCAAGTCACAAAATGCTGTAAGTTTCAAAATTTCAAAACAATGATCGTTAAATTTAATGAATAAATTTAATAAATTAAATGGAAAATTGAATAAATAATAATGAGTAAATTTAATTTTAAATTTAATGTTAAATTGTTAATGATGCGTCAAACATTTGCAGAAAGACTTCAAATCAATCAAAAGTCACAAATCAATAAAATGACATGCAAGCTTTTATTCGTGATGGAAATTATGAGCCCAATTTTTTCTAATAGAAGTTGCCTAATACAAAACAATTGGTGTTTGTTTGTTCAACACTTTATACGAGCAAACAATCATTTTCCACTTTCTTCTGTTTGATTTAGCTTCTTATTGAACTCATTGTTGTGGGCCCGAATTATATAAATATTATCATAAATTTGTTAATTATAAATATAATTAATTTTATTTATTATTTGGTAATAATTAATATTCATTCTCAAGCACCTCTTAATTAGGCATTACCATGGATATAACACTCATATTACAATATTATTATTGTATTTATTACATTTTATTTATTTATTTCATTTGTTTATTATAATTTATTTATCTCCTTTCCAGTACATTCCAGGACCATCCATCCATCTCAACATCTCATCTTCCTGGAGACAACAGCTTTTAAACTTTGACTTTGACATGCAATTCATGGGATCAAACAAATACCTGCTTCTATTGATTTTGTGACAAACACCATCACATTAATAACACTAGTAATAATATTGATGATGATGATGATGATGACGACGACAACAACAACGGCAGGAACGTCAAACAAGCAGACCATGACAACAAAGTAGAGCAAAGCCGCTTACCATCGTCACCACCGGTATCTTTTGATCTCTGCCTGGCAATTTCCTGCTCCACCTTCTCCTTGATGGCCAACAATTCGTCCACAGAATCCGTGGTCCTGATGATAGTCAGGAAGCACTCGTTGTTGAACATGGCATCCCTGCACTGAAATCATTGCAAGGCTGCTTTAAGCTCCGGTCAGAAGCAGAGTTTGAAGTGCAGTTGAATTAATTTAAGAGAAAGCCATACTTTCCTTCCCTAATATTATTATTATTATTATTATTATTATTATTATTATTAATTATTGCTGCAATTTGTGACCACAGAAAGTGCTTTGAAGAAGATAAACAAAGAAACAACAAAATCCAGAGGAAACAGTTTGTTAGTTTTAAAGCTGTCTTTTATCTTGTTGCGAGAGAGAGTTGTTTGCATATCGGTTTGTTGTTGTATTTAATCGGAGATAATTTGTTTTGGAATTTTAAAGAAGGACTTACAGGCAGCGTGAGGGTCTGGTTGATGCGGTCGGGGTCGGATGCGTAGTTCATCGTCGGTAGGAGCACTCCGTTCACCAGAACCTCCTGGAAAAAGTTTTAAATTAAATTTAAATCACAATTTCAATTAATTATCATTTAATCAATTATAATTTAAAACGTAAATGTTCGATTTAGCTATAACTTAATATCCCATGAAAACAAGCGCCTGGATAAATTATTAATACAAAACATGCAGCAGCACATGTGCTCTTTAATCAAACATGTGCATCTTTGCGTATCATTATTTTGTCTTACTGGTGCTAAATTCTGTCCACCTACTAATAATTCAAAATAATTAAAATCTAAAATATTAAAAGCATTATTGTTATAATACCTATAAATAATTAATTAATTATATCGAATTACAACACCCATTAATAATTAATTACGTCGACTGATTACTAACGATACCGACCCTGATGATGTATCTCAGAATCTTGTTGTGGAAATCATCAGGAGGCAGGAGAAGGAACATGATAACCTCACTTATTTCCTGGAGATATCCTGCACGTTATATTTCATTATATTTCAATTTCATTCATGTTTCATTTTCAATTCAATTTTCCATTTAAATTAATTTAATTCATTAAAAATTGGCTCCTAAATCAGACGGCAATTTTCTTTCATAACGTTGTTCCGTTGATTTGAATCAATTGCTTAATTGTTTTCAGTAATTGTTTTGATAATTACTCCAGCAGGCTGCTTGGGAGAGAACATAACAATGTAGCTGCTACGGGCAGACCATTAAGTGGTGATGAGGATGACGACGACGACGATGATGATGACAGTGATGACATGGAAAGCTCTTCTGGCAAAAGACATCTCATAACAATATAGTTAATTTGGAATAATTAACAATTGAATGTTATTTATTTATTTATAAAAAAAAATTAGTCAAATTTGCATAGATCCAAAGACAAAGACCTCTCTGAACAACTCGTTTGTATATGAAAAAGCACATTGCAAAGTACATTGCAGCTGCAAATAAATTTCTCAATTTCTTGATAAATCATGAAAAAATGTTTAATTCTCTGAAAAAAACCCCCATTGTTATGCGGTCTATAGCTGTAGATTCGTGATTTTAAAATATATTTTAAGAATAATTGAAGAATTAAATGAGAAATTCAAAATTTGAGGCATCCAATAACCATGCAGTGTTTGTTGTGACCAACGTAACCATTTCTACTGTTAATGTTATTTCTGAAGATCATATGAATTTCTCCTAAATCGCTTCTTCTCAAAACCATTTTTGCACTTTATAAATTATTACAAATTAATTAAGAATAAATAAACTAATTAATTAACTATAAATTATTACTTGTAATAAAATTTAAACTTATAAATTAAGAGACATCGACTTTGATCTTTCAAACGTAAAACATGCCCTTTAATCAATTGCTCACTTCAAGTCATCAAATGTCTGCCTTTCAATATCATAATCAGATGTCCATGTTTACAACAATCTTATCATAATCATAATTCAGTGGCAAAATCTCAAAGACATCCATCTTTTTTTTTTAGTTTTTTGAGTTTATTCAAAATCAAATCTAGCAACTTTTAAGATGCTTTATAATATTATTATTGGTGTCATGCTTTATTGTAATCATCATCATCAGCAGCATCATCATCATCAGAGGTATCTTGCTCTGATAAGCTTCACAAAATATGTCCTGATTACCATAATTTGTATTAATTTATCTCTCACTCAAGTCCATCAACAATCTGACTGAGATTTAAAAAGAAAATCAAACATTGAAATGCCAAATTCACCACCAAAATTTAACGTTCCCCTTCGGGTTACCCCTCTGGCATCCGAAACCAAACCAAACATATTTGGTTAATTTTCCAAAAACAAAAAGATGAAGCCTCAAGCCATTGATGGGGTTCAACTTTGAGCAAGAAACTATCCACACCTGGCAATAACCAATGTTAAAGGAATGCAGACGACAACCTCTGCTACCCAACCCCCTCGAGGTCCATCAATGGCTCCGGGCAACAGTTGCTCTTCATTGGCGAGTACTTCTTCATCTTCTGAAGACCTTCGATTCATCTGTAATGAAGAAGTCGATTGCTCATTATGCCAATGCCAGAAGGAGGATGTCTTCCCATTTTGTCCATCGGCTTTGCTAACTTTGTTGCCAGAGCATCCATCCATCCGTCTCCATCACTCTTCTTCTCCCTCAAATAATCATGGTAGCTTAGGCTGGTAAGCTTGCTGTGCAGCATCTTCCACGGTGGCACTATCTCACTCCTTATGCCAAAATTGGCCCTTTCTTTCCTGAAAATGACTTACTCTTGACTTCCAGATCTCTACATTAAGCTCTGAATTTCCATCCGGACTGGCAATGCTTAAAGATGCAGCCTCTGTTGTCTTTGGAGTTGCATTCTAATTTTGCTAATCCTTTATTTTTCAACAATGGATCTGAGCAATAGCCTCACCTTACCAAATTTTCTCAACAATTCCTCAAATTTCTGCCTTTTAATATTTGCAGGCCTTTTCAATAATTAATGTGTCCTAGGACAGATTAAATTATATAAATATTGTAAATAACCCCATTTTTTGTTCACTCAGAAGCATTGGAATCATATTAACCTGGAATTCTATTCAAATTGAGTAATGAAGACTGATGAATGAAGAGTAGTGAACAGTTGCTGTCCACAACATGATGTGATTGGAATGCAACACGAGATGTTCATGTCCTTTGATCAACAACAACAAACCACAACAACAACAGCCCACGACAACCCATAACAACATCAGAAACTCACTTCTCTCGAAAGCATCGGAGAGACAAATCTGATCCCTGCAGATGTCTCTTTCCATCTCGAGTTCAAGGTCGAAGAAGGTCGACTCCAAGTCCAGCAAGGGTTTTGAATCTGAGGAAGTAACAAAAGTCAACAAAAGTTTTAGGAAGTAATTTAAGTTAAAAAGTTAATCAGTTAAATGGATTAAAATGACTGCTAAAATACGTCTGCAAATTACATTTATAAATTTAATATAACATACAGGTTATACATGTATTACTGTTGCCATTTTACAATCTCAAGGTAACTGATAATGCCTTTATAAATATCCACAACATCCATTTGTAAATATTCAGAGTGGAAGCTAACGAATAAAAAAATAAGAATTTGCTCAATTAACCACAATAAAGAAAATATCACGAAGAATTGCTAAAAATATGTTAAGGAGAAATCATAAGAATGTATGTTAAGGGAGAATTGAAATCATCTCTCTAAAGAAACTAATATCATCATAATAGGAAATGTTTGAAAATGAATGGACAGCCATTGGGAAGTACAATGATTTCTTATGAAAGGAATTAATTTGTCACCACGTCTTATAATAAAAATATAATAATTATAATTATAATAAAATTACCTCAGAATATTATTATTATTATTATTATTATTATTTGGTATTCAAAGTACCAAAAAAGCTAAAATTAAGATCTTAATTTTTAAATTTATATTAATGAAAATGCATATCAGTTACACATAAATTTTAAATGTTATCTGAGAGCCAATTACAGGAGCTAAATACATTGGTAAAATAACTCCATATATGAACTTAATAATGAACTTGATAATGAACTTAATAATGAATGTGACCCAAATCTTGACCCTTATCAGGATAATATCTGAGTTATTGCAAATTGTAATCAATTTGGCATAGCTGGTAAGTTTAATATTATCAATATCTTTGAAGATCAAGGATGACTTCAAACAATTATAATTATTATTAACATCATCATTATTACTATTATTAACATAATTATTATTAATATTATTATTATCAACAACATCATTATTATTAATATTATTATTACTATTATAATTATTATTAACATCGTTATTATTATTATTATTATTTATACACTTGGCTTCAGAAGCAAACAAATCTACAATAATATCTGTAACAGCAGCAACAGCTACAAGGCATCGTGACAAATCTTGTGCTCACAAAAATTATCTCCACATGAATGTTCCACACTTTGGAACTATAATTGCACACCATGCTTTCATCCCACCACAAAACAAGCCTAAAATGAAACTCCATTCCAAAATTGGCACTGGTATCCTTCATTAGTAAGTTGACCAATATTTCAGGATTATGATAAAAAGTGCCAAAAAAAAATTCAAGCCTCTTCATTAACAAGAACAGCTCAATTATTAATATTTTATGAATTAATTAACAATTAATATTAATTATTCACAAGAACAGCTCAATTATTAATGTTTTTAACAACAGTTAATATTAATTATTCACAAGAACATCCTCTTTTCCTTAAAGGAGCATAAATATATATACATAAAACAACTACTCAAGAGACAAGTGGAACTACAAGTCGCCTCTCATCATCATCATCATCACCACCACCATCATCATCACCATCATCATCATCATCAGCAGCAGCAAAACTTAACACGAACGAAGCTATTTTTAGCTGACTTGATGACCAAACCTCATCATCGAGAGCATTTCATTGGTCAATTTGAACTCCAGATGACAACTATTGTAATTAAATATGATTGTAGAATTAATGAAGAAATAATCTATAAAACTCACTGTCATGTTTATGCTCTTTGATCTTGGCAAGCGTCCGTCTATAAAGTCGAATGTGCGAGGCAAAGTCATCAACCAATCTCGTCGTCAGGTAGGGAATCAAATCGACGTCTCTTGCTCTGCATTGATCAATTTCAAAGAAAATGTCTCAAGATAGTTTTGCATAATTTATTCATCTATTTTATTCTAAATTATTTATAATACCTTTGTCCTGAAAATGACAAGCATATGAAATTGATTAGGATTATGTATTTAATTATGAATTAAAGATTTAATTTCCAAAAGGTGATAATATTATTTATTCATATTATTTCATGACATAATATTTTATATTCTTTGTCATATGATAATAAGACTCTTGAGCATACACTGTACATGACAGTGCATTGCAATGAACAAACAAAACCTGAAATAATTAATTTGCATGTATATTTCACGTATGCACACTTTCAATTATAAATTCTATGGTGCCATGAACACAACATCGAAGACAGAATTGTATCCAATACTCAAGTTTTCAAGTACTAGTACTGAAAGTCTGATCAGAAGTGCTGATCAAATTGTCAAATGCAACTGGATCAGAAACAGGCAAAAACCAAATCACTGTCTTTAACTAAAACTTTACTCTACAACTCTATGCTGATCCTACCCTACTCTGACTGACTCTGGAAATCCATGGCAAACAATTGAAACTTGTTCTTGTGAGTTGTCTTTTACCTGTCACTTATCCAGGTATCCTTTTTGTCGACTATTTACAAAACAAGTCAGTTAATTACGTTGGCATCCTTCGGTCATTATTTTGGCAGCAACTTCAAGAACTCTATTCTCGAAATTAACATGCAGTGATGCTGCAATACATCATTGGTTTGCAATGAAAACATGGATAAAGACAAAAAAATGACTTTGACTGGAGAAAATGATTGCTATGGAATAGAAGCAGATGTTTTAAATCTGAAATGTTCTTTCAATTACTTTGGCAACATCACTTATAAACTTTAAGCTGGGTTTGTGAACAACGACCAAAGTGTTTGCAGTCACCTTACGTTTAATGAAGCTTTTCATATGAAGCTATAGGAATGTAAACAAAGCAAAACAAAGAGATTGCATGTAAATAATAGTAACTATTGACAATTAAGGTGACAAATCACTTACAGCCGGATTAAAATATTTGGCAATAATATACTTTCAGGACATAATAAGATGCAGACAAAAAAGTATGAGGATGCATGAGAATGCCACCAAAAGACTATTGTCTCACATTGTATTGTATTACAATTGTATTATAATTGTATATTGTATTATATTACAATGGAGAAACAATTGTATTATATTACAATTGTATTGTATTGTATTATATTACAATTATGACCATATGGTGACAATGACATCTATGAATTTAATGTAATTTAATGAATTGAAAGTCAGTGAATGAAACTATTCATGGAGAAACAAATGAACATTAATTATTAGCTAATTACATTTTTACAATTACAATTACATTTACAATCAGCATAATACTTACAAGTTCGAAGTCATTAATAAACGTTTTATTAGTTTTTAAGTAACTCAAAGTTACTCAAATGCCAAAAACATGGCACAAACAAAGTCCGTCCGTTGTGGTGGTAAAGAAATTTTGTTTGATGGAAAAATGCATTTGACAATGTCTTTTGTAGTGATAATGTTATTACAGCTTCTCATAACATTTAACATTAACATTTAATATTAACATTAAATTAACATTTAACATTAACATTGCTACAATTAGCAATAAACAATAATTAAATTAAAAGGAATGCAAATTATAAGAATTATAATAAATAAATTAATTAATTAAATTATAAGAATCATTAATTTGGAACGTTCATACAATCATGAAATGTCATCATCATCGTCAGTGAATAATGTTTTACCAAATGGTTATTAAAATCTTCAACATTTTCATAATATAATTCCTCAACACAATTCTCCCCATAAGTTCAATTAGTTCAAAAATCTCAACAACCTTCTTGGAATGAATTCATTGAATGACAAGGTGAATTATGAAATCTTCTATTTCACTTAATGCTAATAATTCACAGGTAATTATAATTACAATTAATTATGATTAGGAGTCGTTTGGTAAATAATTTAATAACGACTCAACAATATTATATGCCAATAAACAAAATCTCACCATCAAAATAAAATAAAAGTAGCCAATATATATATTTATAAATTTATAAAAAATACAAATAAAGACCTCTCTGCAAATGCCACGATGACTTTCTGGAACGTGTTTCTGATTTCATAGTGGAAATGTTGATCTTCGCTCACCTTGTGATACCAAGAATGTATGTAATCTCTGTATACGTAATCCAGAATCTATTCAAAACAAAAACATCATTCATTTTCCAAAAAAAATGTACAAGACGCCGTTGCAAAAAGCATTGCCAATGACTAAATTTCACTTTTGTTCATGAAATTCTTTTAACAATCATTTTCAACAATTAATCGTCTTAACTTATTTCTTAACAACTTAACAAATTATTTCTTGAACAAAACAAATAAGCACAAACTTCTTGCAAGACATCATCAATCACTGAAGAATTGGTCATTCGTTTTTCTATCTTCAACTTTTTTGGCTCTTTGCAAGTATCCAGGATGAGCTAACCAAATACAGATTGTCATTTTCAAAGAGTGGTCATGGATAACCCTCTTGCAATATAACCAATTAGTGATCATATGTAAAATGCTTACATAAAATATAATATAAATACTATTAATGCTAAATATATTACATATGCTACTGATAATAATACTGACAATCCAACACATTCACTAATTCTTTGAAGATTAATTTGGAATACCTTAGGAAGACCGGCTGATGGTGGTCTGTCTTTACAATCAAACACTTCTCTTGGCCACAAAACAAATCTTGATTTGGCTATCATTAGAAGCGACAGACAAAACCTAAAATTACCCAACATGCCATAATCAACACAAATTTCTTGAATGAATGAAAACGCTGGAGTCAAACCCAATCAAAGATATTGCCACATAGAAAATCAACCATAGTCCGCCTAGTGGTCCAAATGTACTCAAAAAAAGCACCAGCGCCAATGTGTACCAGCCATATGCACCCGTTAACGGCGCCATGTAACGTTAAAGCTTCTGTCACATGAAAATAGAAATTCAGTGGTTTACGACCAGTGATATTACAAATGCAAAGGACAATGCAGACTCACTAGTAAGTTAGAAACAACATTAAAATCATTATTATCCAGGTAGGAAAGATTGGAAAATGCCTAATAAAAATATCAACACCCAAGAAGCTGAATCCCTTGTGCGAAACACTCGTTGAGCATATCAAAATAAAATCAAAATAAACTACAAAAATTTCAAAAACTTTGCCCCAACAAAACGGTTTGAAAAATTAAAAAGATAATTCACAAAATTGTTGTTTGAAATGCAATGCAAAATACCTTTATATTCAACCCCTTAACTGCATTTTTTTACTTAAATATTCAATATTTTGTATTCAATAATTAAAATCTATTATAATTTATCACAAAAATTTATCATTGCAATTGTTGATTTTAAATTATACAAATTACTAAATCTAACTTGGCCTAATTTCAAGCATGTTTTGATGTTTTGTTTGCCTCTCCAGGTGTTGGCAGAGTGTTGTCTAGGGAGCCAGAAAGGAGTGTCCGATAAAAATTCCTTAAGGAAATGGTTGTAATTCGACAAGGTTTGGGAGATATACATCTATTCACGGTTTAGGCAGAGCTACAAATAACACCAATCTAGTTCGTACTTTTTAGCTTGAAAGGTTCGATTGTGTGATACCACATAAATGAGCTTCAGACCATAATATTTGTCACAAAAAGTAATGGCAAAGCTTGCAGTATCCCATGTATTATGTTTTCGGTGTCTCAAGCTCCTGATTGGGAATTCGAGACCTAAAGTTCATGCTGATGCAACGGCTTAATTCTACGCTACTTTATTTGATACAAAATGTTGTAGTACTTTACTATTCTATCGAACTTTTCCAAATTGTTACAGTTTGGAGCCAAAGATTTCTAGTGGGAATGATTGATACAATCACACCAATATGCTTAATCTTGGACTTTTTGCCAGCCCATATTTCCCTCAGTGACTTGTCACATTTAGGCGATTTTTCAGTTCAGTTTAAAACATGAATAACATTGTTAAGACATAATTCTGTCGAAAAGCCTACGGTTATGAGCACTATGAGTACCCAATTAATCTTTTTCAACTTTGGCCCAGTTGTCCCTTGTAACAATTCCATTCTGCTGCTGTGTGTGGCTATGTATCAACTTTCCAAACAAACCAAAACCGATGAATTGATGGAATCAGTACAAGTCAATCATGAATATGAAATTAATTCATAAATTGGCACATCTTTGAATCGCATAAACCATTCGATTTGTTTTCTTCATAAATTCAGGAAGGTTGTCCGACACATTTGATGTGTAAATTTCAATTGGTTTACAAACGTCAGTGAAAAACTTATGAAATTATTAAATGTTAATTAAGTTTAGATACGAATGTAAAAGCGATCATCTTCTTTCCCATAACACAGAGTTCAACGTGAATGTTTAATGTTAATTTCTTTTGATTCTTCATTTTACTGATTTTTTTTAAATTGAGCCCAAATGACCTCGACATTATACCTTCTTTCCTAAAAGAAATATTTGTTAATGTAAACAATTAATTTATAATTAATTAATTTGGCAAACTTTTGAAATGTGATTGATGCAATGAATTAAAATGACTCAAATTAAAAAAAATCAGAAGAATGGGACTTAATTAAGACATTATGAGAGGCTGAAAAGAAAATGTACATCCATCAAGAAAGGTGCCTTTATACTGGTTATGACAATTATCTACTAATATTGGTAACCTAAGGATGAGGAAACCTAAGGATCAATCAATATTGATTTGCGAGGAACTGTTGGAATGGCTAGGTAAATAAATCATGCCATCCAGGAAATATAAAATATTGCAGAAGTATGAGAAAACAAATCAAGAGAACGTTTATGAGAATTGATTCTACATTGCAAAAGATGTTAGTGAATATGAAGATTTATTAATTTATAAGAACTAACTCTTTTTTTGGGAACTTTGTTCTGCTGAATCATCATCATCATCATTGACATTCTTATGCTTTCTTTTCATTCGTAAATTTTCGCTGACAGATTTTGTTTTGAATGCGTAGAGTCTTGTGGCACAAACTGTCTGTTCAGAAGAACCAAAGTTTACTTTGTACTTAGGCTTTGAAGTACGTCCAACTTTGTCTGCCAGTTCAATGATTTCAACCAATATATACTTAGGTTCTCCATCTTCTCCATTGAGGGGATCAATAACTTTACATGCTACCAATTGTTTTTTGTAATAAATACTAAAATCCTGAACTAGTTCGTGATGAGCTTCAATCGATATTTCAATGCCTAAAGGCACTTTATATGAAAAAGCACTTATTCCTAAGTTATTCAATGTGTCATCAATATCATCAGGCTTTACACTCAAAATTTCTTTTATTTCCATCCTTGCTAAAGGAATTTCTAGAAAGGATGCCAGTGTTGAAGACAGATTTAAAAGTAATTTGTTCATTTTTACGTTAGGAGAAATGTAAACTTCAATTGTTCCATTTTGATGATCCCGCTTAATAAAATAGGGTACTTCTTTCAAACTGTCTGTTATAATATTTTTATCCAAAACATAATGCACTTGAATTGATTCCTTTCCAAAAAACTTTATTTTATTTATTTTTTCAATAAAATCTGACCCTGAGGGTTCATTAGATCCACAATTATTACCTGAAAAGTTACTTTTTAATCTTGATAGGCCATCCAAGAAATAAGGATGCACTACATTTTTTTGAAAATTCTCAACAATTTCTAATTTGATATCTCTTCCAATGCTAGATATATTTTCTTCCAGAAACTCATCGAGTAGTTTTGGTCTGACACATTGAGGCAATTTCATCAATATTTCAAATCCATCTGTTATAATAACTGAATTTGCTATAGAAGGGAAATTACTAATTTCTTTTACTTCATGTCTATTGGTGCAGTAAATCTTCGTTGAATCACATAATGTGCTTCCTTCAGAAGGAAGGAATATTGTCTTTAAATGTTCAAGATATGAACCATTTTCTTTTAGAAGATTCAATAATTTTTTAAATAATTGAACAGCAATATTTTTCAAATTCAGGTCCATCTTCTGGTTACCAATAATAGCTTGTATTTCACTCAGAGATCCAGTGCACTGCTTTATTGTCACACTTTTTGAGGCTCCCAATTGGGTAAGAAGATTTTCCAGCTTTCCATAGTAACCTGGAAGTTTGACAATATAAGGAAAGATTTGATCGCCAGAGCAAATGTCGATTGCAACTTGGTCTGGTCGAACTAAAGCATGCAAGTCATCAATATACAAATACTTGGTACTTTGTAACACCTTCAAAGCCTCTTGGTCCAAATTTTTAGAGTTAAACCATGAGAGATGATCTTCTGTGAGTTTTTTTATTACAGTGTCGATATCTAATTGCATTCCTGATGAAATGAGTCTTTCAAATCCACATGAAATATTTTTGATGTTGTTTGCAACTACATTTGAATCTATTTCAGTTTTGACATTCAATTTTCCCAGTAAATCTTTTTTAAATTTACAAACATCAGTTGGTAGAAAAACTGAAACAGTCCAACATAAATCAATATTACGTGGAAGCATTGAATTCTCAAAAGATATGTAACTTCCATGGCAAGGTCCACAGCAGATGTTCAAGAGTGTTTTATCAATTTTAAATGGGTATAAGAAAGGAATTGATTTCACTTCTGTCAAAAACTGACTATCCACCCAGCCATTGAAAGATTCAGTGGAGATTGTATCAATCATTATGGATTGCACCTCTGAAGTATCAAATTGCAATTTTGGTAATTTTTTGGCATATTCCAAAAGCTTTTCTTTTGACAGTTTTACCACTAAGCCACATTGGATAACAAACTCTCTCCAATAATCAGAACAGAATGGATCTGGAATAATTGGTTCTTTCATTGTAATAAATGGCTGTTTCTTATCATAAAAATAAGATGCTTTTCTTAATTCACCATTATATTCAATAAAAGCAAAATTCTTCAATCTTTGGAGAAACTGGTTATCTCTGAAATAGATCAAAATTTTTTTAATCCTTTCTAAGTGTCTCAGTCGGTCGGCTTTGTTGAACTGAGGAAAAGCATCAAAAAGGAACATCATATAAGCTTCTGCGCAGGTAAGAATTTGAACATTTAGAAATTGAAAGATATTTTTAAGTGTGTGATCTTCTTTCAAAATAATTTGTGAGCCACACACAATTGCCACATCAAATGAAGGGATGTCTTCTGGAAAAGTGTAACATGTTGAATTATTCAATGCAGTTTGACTGCCATTTATGTCAATGAAGAAGCAAAGAGATTTCAAAATTTTGGAGGCATTTTGGCAAGTTTTTATCATATTTAGATTGTCATTAAAATAACGCAGAATGGATAGTCCATGATGTTTTGATGGAAGGTGTCCTAGTTTCAAATTTAGAAAGACATCCTGTAGAACTGTTAACATATTTGTAGGATTCTCAACTCCAGCAAATAAATCTTGTAATTCAGAGCTAAATTTAACCAACTTCATGTCTAACTGAGGAACTCCTGCAGCTTGGAAGCTTTCCAATAATTCTATCAAATTCCATCTCACTAAATAAACCCCAGAAGTGGTTCTTAAAGTGGGAGTGGTTCTTAAAGTGGGTCTTAAAACACAAAGCCTTTTGTGCATAGGATATACATAACTGTTGTTATTCAGTGTTACAGGTATAATGGGTAAGTCTCTAATTAGATTAAATCCATTCCTCCAACAATCCTGTGCATCATTGATAAAGTCCCAAACTGCTGTAAGCCAGTGGATGCATTGTGATTCACTACCAAAACACTTGCAAAGATTATCAAAATTCAATGGATCATTGTGACACATTGCTGCCATTAAACATGGAAAATCTTTTATAAATTCAGCAAAATCAGACATTCCTAACTTTTTTAAAATATTTATATTTTTGAAAAATGGCTCCACAGCAGGATGAATGAACCAATCTGATTTATGTGGGACAGTTTTGCAGTGTTTTGATTCGAACAGCGAAATTTCTGGATTCACTTTTTGCAAGACATAGCTTGATGACAGTAAAAGTGGGAGATCAGCACTTGAAACATCTGGTAGAATATTTCTTATGTATTCTAAGACTGCAATAACTCTTGGAAGTGATTCAAATGGAGTGGTCTCCAATTTTTTCGGAAGATCTTTGAAGATTGGTGCTGAAGATAAGTGACTTACAACATTTTCTGGAGTAATACTTTTAATTTCAGCACATCCTGAATTTATAAAATTGTACTGGAGATTAAGTGGATCAGAAATTATTTTGAGTTTACAAAAATATAAGGTTTTCCTTAACAAATCATTCCTTTCATCCAAATCATCAAAATATGTTTGGCTGTCAATATGTGTCCATTCACTAATGTCACTTGTGGGTGAATATAGAAGGAACAGATCCAGTTTGTATTCATAAATGTGTTTATAAACATTATTTGTTATTATGTCTAATGTCTCGCTATAATCATTTGGAAACATTCTATAAAAGTTACACAACAGAGTTTTTCTTTCTTCTTCAGTTTTTATTTTTATGGATTTTCCTGTTAATTCTCTTTCCTTCAAATAAATCAACAATGTGCAATAAGCAGGTGCAATTATTTGAGCCAACACTGCATTATTCCACTCGATCCACATTTCGTTGCCTTTGTCATTCCACATGGTCCTCCTGTCTTCATAGTTCAGAAAGAAGTGACCATTTATGTGAACAGGAAGCTTGGTGGTCATTTTAAGAGGAAGGAATGTGAATATTTTACCAGCTTTCATTGTACCACACTGGAATCTGTCAATTTGGTATGCAACTCCCCCATAAGGTTGAAGATTTATATCACCTTTGTTGTAAGCTTCTGAAATTGGATCAAGTATCTCTTGTGCATTATTAAAACCAAATTTCTGAACTAATATCCAGTTAGATCCTTTGGAAGTACAATCATCTATTTTAACTTCATACAAAACTTCCTGACTCTCAACTTCTTTAAGCAAAATAACTTTATTTTGAAGTTTTTTAGATATGTCTTTTGTACTTTCCATAAATTTATCTTTTTTGGCTTTGAAAACTTTATCAAATTGAAGGCACACTTTATGTATTCCTTCAGGCATTACACTCTTTTGTGATGAATCATATGCAACATTTATTATATGGATGGACTCGAGAGATTTCAAGAAGAGCAATAACAAATGGGATTCCGTCTGAAATTCACTCAATAACGTTTTGACTTCTTTAATGGACACAATGTCTCCACGAAGTTGAGATAATTTCTGTGACTGGGAATTTCTCAATGGTAATCTAAACATAGTTCCTTTCTGATGAACATTGTACTTGTCAATATTTTGTAAATAACCTTCATAAACATGTGGAAAAACATCTGTTATTATTTTACTTTTGTACAAAGCACCTGGCTCAGTTAGACAAGAATCAGGAAGAAAGTGGCAGCTAGGATCAAAAATACCTAAAACATTCCCTGATATATCTGAATCATTTTTGCACTCAACATCTGAATTTATTGTTGTTAAAAAAGATGGAACATCAGTCAAGCGATAAACACAATTAAAACCAACACCATATTGGCCTGTCTTTGTGATGTCATTTTGTTTCGCTCCTTCACCCAAATTCTGAATTCCATAAAGATCATTTAAAGTAAAAGATGTGTTGTTGTAGATACACAAAGCAGGGCCTTGCAAAGGTTTCCAATCATCACAAAAAACCTTTTCACTAGGCAAATTTCTTGTGTCGGTTATAAAGTGTATCTCTGATGCAGATGCGTCATCTGCATTTTGGATCATTTCTTTAAAAATTGAATCATCCTTTGGATATCCAATTAGAATTCTATTTATTCTATTAACCAATTTTTCCTTTTGACCAAAGGAAAATGAAAGTCTGGAGTTTGACATGAAGTTTTGGCGTGCCATCTTGATCCCCAAACGCGAAGCTAATGAAATTGATATTTTGTCGTGACAACATTCACTGCCTTGAAGTTTTGACCATTCGCAGTCATTATATTTTAATTGTAAAGAAAGGCACATAATTCCTTCTTTGCTTGGAAGGTAAAATGCTTCAGTAATTGTACCTGTCTGAGACATGCATTCTAATATGTTTATGACAACATCCAATGTTGATTCATCAAGTTTGACAGAACAAAACTTTTTTTGAATTTCTTTTAATAAATGCACAAATTCAGCCATGGTGAATTTGTCCTGTATTCCAATGGCTTGGCATATGGACTCCCACCTAATTAAGGCAGTTTCATGCACCCCAAACATGTATGGACATAATGACCTGTGAACAGACTTTCTGCATTGTTTTGATGTTAGTAATCTACCTGGATGACTATTAGAGAGAATAAATCTCAGTTCTGAGAGCTTTGAAAGTTGATGGTTGTCCAGATGATTACCTCCAGTCATATAATTTAACTCTTCATACAGTTTTTCAATAATTGATCTCATTGTCTTTTCTTCCATCTTTTCATTTCTTAGTGAATAATTATCACTTTCATCAAAATGTTTGTTAAGCTCTTCTATAAGAATTTCAACTGATTCAAAAGGAAGAAGTTTATCTTTTAATCCAAAATGATTTTTAATGCTCGGACATCTTTTCTTAAAACTTTTAGACTCATTAATCAAAGAACTAGAAGGTCCTGCTATCAACATTTTGTCTTCAAGGTATCCATCTTTGCAAGACACTAAATATGAAGTTTGTTGCTTCCATGATAAAGGATACTCTTCAGGCTTAACTTTGATTGTGAACATTTTTATGCTTTTAATTTTATTGATATATGACAAATCAGGCTGAATTCCTTTAGAATCAAGGTCACTCAAATAATTTTCAATCAAATTCAGTAAAATTGGCAATCTTATCTCCACTGATTTGGGGTACTTTTCCACAGAATAACATCTATCAATTGTCTCTTCTTGTGTAAGCGAGTCTGGATTTTGACGCATTCCCAAGCAACGAAGCATTTGCAAATATGAATTCTCTTTATTTTTCATATGCTTTGAAACAAAAGGGAACATTTGATCCTCCTCATCAAATAATTTGGCAATTGTTGACTTTGGATCAATGAGATCTTGAATCAATTTTGTAATTTGGCCATTAGGAGTTACAGGAATGCAAGCATGTTTTGTTAGGAATTCATTTAAATGACTGTCAGTCACTGTTTCTATAATAATTTCCTCTCTTTCTTCTTTGTTTATTAATGACAAATTTGGCAGAATCCATTCTTTATAAAATTCTTCCAATTGGACCACTTTTGACTGTAAACTAATTATTTCATGATTAATATTTAAAAGACAATCATAAATGTTTCTGGGAATTTTTAATAAGGCAATCCCTTTATGGAGGCTGATCCTTTTCATTGAGCTTTCAATTGCTTTGAAGAAGCATTTGTCTTGCAGCTCAGTCCCAAGTATTCTACAGACGTTGAAACAATACATCTTATCATCAGCAATAGATTTGAAGACACAACAATTCTCTTTGATTAATTTAATGTAGATGGATTTTACTATTAAAGAATTGTCTTGCCAACTTGATGAGTTTGGGAAAATCTGGTATAAATTTAAACTCGATTGGTCTGCTAAGAATTTGAGCAAATTGCAGTAGGCTGATGTTATACTGTCGGTCATGAGCGCTTCATTCCATGTCCACCTTGGATCTTCTATGTCATCTTGAATTTTTGTATAAATCTGAGTACGACTCGAGTTCAAAGCAAAATATCCATTCACATAAAATGGAAGGCTTGATGAGCATGGCAATGGCATGAAGCAGAACATTTTACCTTCTGGTAATTTTGGCAATTCTATGATTTGGACATTAGGAGTTACAGGAATACGAGCAAGTTTTGGTTGCTTTTTGGAAATTTCTACTTTGATACCTACCGCTCCAACAGGCAATAGGGTTGGCTTCTGTTGATATAATTTATATGACTCATTAACTCCTGTACACCAACTGATACACCAAAAATCATTTTTAGTTTTAGTTTCTTGTTCAAAGTATGTCTCAATTGTTTCAACTATGAACAGGAATTCATTGCTTTTTGCCTGTCTTGGCAATATTTTGAAGACTGATTTTAAGTATGAGAAATCTGTCACTTCAGGCATGTTGTAAATAGATAATCTAATTTTTCTGGATATACTATAATCTGCTGTCATCTGAGGGCCATTTGAATTTTTATCAATGTGAAAAAGCTCAATGGATTTCAGATTTTGTGCAAACAAAAACAAATCTGCCCCAGATTTTGTCAAGCACTCAAATAGCTGATAAACTTCCTTCTCACTGTAATGATTCTGGCATATTTCACTTGATTGTGCCTGACTTTCTGTTCTCAAAGGAAACCTAAAGAGGGTTCCATTATACTTTTTTATATCACTAAAGTCACATCCAAAAATGTTATTGAAAGGAGCAAACTGATCTTTCAATTTACTGAGTTTCTTATTTCCTTCTAACTTCATTCTAATTCCTGGGCAATTTTTGTTTGTCAATGCTTTCCCCAAATATTTGGTATGAGGATCAAAAATGACGACATAGTCACGGCTGACGAACATCGGAACCTCAGTTAGATTGTACACCGAATTAAATCCGAGACCAAACTTTCCTATCTTTGCAGACATGCCTTCTTTTGTTGCTCCTCCTAATTTGGTAATGTTAATAAAGTCTTCTTTGGTAAATATGGCATTGTTGTGACACCAGATGGCAGGTCCTTGGAGATCCCCCATATTTTTATCGAGGAGAATTTTTCTATTATCTTTATTGGCTCTTTCATCAAAAACGAAGCTTATTGAAGTTGCACCAGCATCATCAGCATTTTGAATGAGTTCTTTTAATACGGACAGACCATCAGTGTAATCTCTCAATAGCCCTTTCAAACGTGTCGTTATGGGCTCCTCTTGACCCCAGCTCTCAAACTCCTCAACATTCACCAATTTACTCAAGCAACTCGCAATGTTCAAATTTTCTGCAGTCTTCATAGGAATTTTGTCGTGTATCAGATGAATGTTGTCATCAAGGTCTTCCATGTCGAATCCATTTTTATACCAACTTTCATCACAATATACGCAATTTTCAATTGCTTCCATCTGAAGAGTCACATCTTTATCTGTTTTAATTGGGACATAAATTACTTCTTTGAAATTAGCAGGATCATCTTTGTCTGCCAAATAATTCAAAATCCTGATAGCAAGGTTTAAATCATTGTCTACCCTATCTTCATAAGCCTCTTCATCTTTTATATTTTCATGGTGTTCCTTTATCAACTTTAATAGATGGATGAAATCTACATGATCAGGAATATTTAAACTTTTCCACAAATTATTAAAACCCTGAAAGTCACTTGGCAGAACATTAATATAAGGTGTAGTATCAATCTTTGGAGGATTTCTAACAACCAAATCTGCTGAGGAAAATTTTTTGTCATCCCAAACCCAGGGAAATTTGGCATCCATTGATGTCTTGAGTTCAGTTTCTGAAAAACTATCTAACATTTTATAAATTTCAAAGACATAATTTACCATTTGAATTCTGGTTTGTGGCTGAAAGTTGATAATTAAGTTTTTCAAATGCTGCAAGATTAAATCAACACGTGGACGTTCATTCCATCCAAAGAATGCCTTAAGGCCATTTAAGTGTTCACAATCTACCAACAAACATGTTGAACCAACAATTTTTTCAAAACTAGAAGACACAACATCATAAATTCTAGCAGGACCAGTAACTTCTTTGCCTCTGTAAGTCAAGTAATCTGGGTATCCACAAGGTTTAACATTTTTGAATTTTATCCAATTTATTTGTCTAATCTCATTCTTGAAAGGTTCATCAAGCAAATGGATCCTTTCATTCAAGAATTCTAGAAATTTGCTGAATATTTTTTCACCTATAGATCTATTTGGCATACTCTTTATTATTTTAATGCAATCATCTTTTGTAATGAGGTGAGATTTTTTCAGTCCAAGTTTTATTAAAGAATCATGAAATTCAGGATTTTTCCAATCTTTGCCAGGAAAATCATCTTCCTGAAGAATATATTTCAAACTTCTGTCCTTGTGATCAAACAAATCTTTTGGTCTTGCTAATGTTGTTCCATCATGTTTAATCACAAAATATTTTTCTGATAAAACAGTTTTAGCATTTTGAGATACAATTGGAAAATTTTGACAAATGTGTTTCATCAGAATCTGAATTTCTTCCTGATTGTAAAAATTGCATGAAATTCCTGGAATGAAGGCCTCGTCAAGAAAGCATTTCTCATCAAGTAATTTGATTGAAAGTAATTTTGCTAACTGCTTCGACGATTCTTTTGACAAATCCACCAGTTTAACAAATGATGGAATAGGAGGAATTTGATGATGATGATGATCACTCATAGCCACATCCACCTCATTCAAAGATACCAGTTCTGCTTTCTTTTTTCCACTATTGTGGATTGTTTTAAAGATTTTCAAGCTCCTCAAAAGATCTATCTCTCCTTTTGTTAACTGTTCAGACATAGTTTCTAATACCAGGCTATTGATGAAATAATCTTGTTCATGGTCATTAAATCTATCAAATATTGATGATTGATCTTTCAATTGTCCTTCTAAGAACTTCAAAATGCTCTTTATTCTTGGTGGTTGGATACACACATTCCACAAGTATGGATGCTTATAAACATCCTTGTTATGAGTGTCAACAAATTCTAGAGAGAGCTTTTTACATATTTTGATAAAATGTTTGTTTATTTTTGTATCAATAAGTGAAGTTCCAATGAAAGTAGGACTCTCAGTTAACTTGACCACTTTATCATTGGATACCAATAACAAATGTAATCCTATCAAGTGATTCAAGTTATCTTTGAAGTCCCTATTCAAACAATTCCATATTTTTTTGAGCCATTCATAAGTGAACCAATTCTCATTTAATAATTCAACTTGTTCATTAACAAATATTTTCAGTGCATCCTTTAAAAGTTTAACAAAGATTTCTTTACTGACTTGGCGAAGTTTAAAATGCTCTGGAATGAGATTAATTTTTATTACCAAAAATCATTATTTTAAAAAAAGAAGATTGTTTAATTACCTGTAAATGTCTTATTAATTTGGAGAGACACTTTAGACAAGTCCAAAAATTTATTCTTATGCATAGGAAAGAGTTCCATTCCGTACCTTTCATCAGGAATATATATTCGAGCAGCTGATTCTGAATGTTGAAATGCTGTCCATGTGCCATCAGCCAGTGGCAGAAGTTGAACACCTTCTAGTTCTTCGATATTCCTTAGATTAGCAAGGAAATGTTCTAACAAAATTATTTTTTCATTTTCTGAACAAATATCATTCTGCTGAACAGATTTGTAACTTCTGCAAACTTCATCTGCAGTAAGAGAAGTAATAGAACCTTTTGGAGCAATTAACAACAAATAATCAGGAAGATAAGCCAAAGCACTTTCAGCCTTTAACATAATTTTTTTGAATAAATCTGTCATTTCACCATTCTCAGTTGACAAAATGTATGGCATGGATGGTTGCCAGGTCAGAGTGGTAATTGAAAAGAACTCCAGAGATCCAGTGACCATTTTTTTGAAAGAAGTAATCAAATTTCTCCAATGGTGGTTGACAATCGCTTCATTTGGGCATATTGAATATACATTAAGAGCCTGTTTTTGGAGAAATTCACTGCCTTTCTTCTTGTTTATCAACATTTTGTGCCTCTCCACAAGATGTACAAAATGTTTCTTGAGACAAATTGGAAGTAGTTTTTCTATGAGGAAATTGTTCCACAAGAGATCTTTGTCAGTGATTTTTGATTGGTCCTGATCAGCAGAAATCCACTTGAGATGTCTTCTATTTTGGTCAACAGCAAATGATCCTTGAACATGGAAATAAAAACCTGTAGGACTCTTTTCTTCCAATGGCAAAGGCATAAAACAAAATATTTGTCCATATGGTTCACTTGATGTATCCTCAATGCACTTCGATGCAACTCCAACTAATGGAAGGTAACCATCAATTGATTGCCCAGTGGTTGGCTCACTTGTTCTTCCTCCAAAGTGCTGAGTCACAATCCATGTTGTTGATCTGATTCTTCCATTGCCATCAACCACTTCAGTTTGCAGGGGATAATTTACTGTCAAGGATTTATTCTTGTACCATTCATTAGCATTTGCCTCAATATGATTAGATAGCATTTGCCTGCCTTCTTTTGTCAATGTGGCCATTGGTTCTGGAACTTTAATTTCCAATAGTTTGGTCGTTGTTCCATTTATTTGTTCATAGAATTCAATGTGTTTGATATTTTTCAAAAAAAGAAAAACGAAATCACTCTCTGCCTCCAATGATTTCAAAAGTTGTAGAACTTTCTTGCCATCATAGCAATTAGTTGATAAATCAGAATGCATTTCTTTATTTCTCAGAGGAAATCTAAACATGGTTCCATTAAAATTAGCAGATCTTAAAGTATTTTCAGTGGTTCCAAAAATATTTTGGATGAAAGGCTGAAACTGATGACTGAGCCTCTCAATATCTTCGGCATCTTCTTCCACTTCAAAATCCCAATTATAACTCGATGTCTTCTCTGGTCGACTCTGACCAATCGCAGGACCCTCAAAAAATCTTTTGTGGGGATCAAGGAATCCAATAATTTTTCCACTGTATATGCTGGGAAGATCTGTAAAGGGAGCCAGATGATTAACTTAACAAAAAAATGTAAAAAAGTTGTGATATTAATATTCTTTCAATTGTTACTTTTTAGAAAGAAAATAAATTTGATGGAATGGTGAAAGCAATAAGAAAGCAACTTCTAAAAAGATGCCAAAAATATTAGAAATCAGCTAATTATTATGCATCTGCAATTGTTTAAAGATAAGTCCAACATTTCCTGGACCACTCATTCATAATCTAAAACCACTTGTCACAAATAATTAAGCTAATGCTATATTAAATAAAAATTAATTAAGATTCATGTAAAAAACAAGACATTGTTCAGCCAGCAATACCAAAAAAATTCAATTCTCTTCCGTGGTTGGGAAATCTATTAAATCTGCAAATCTCTTTAGCTATGGATCAACCCAATTTCATAATATTTTCAAGAACATCTAATGTTAGAAAGAAACCATATTTAATGAACAGGTCATTTGAAATTGTCTGAGCATTCAATTAAACTCGAAAAATCAATCTTGCAAAAGGAGTTTTAAAAAAAGGTTGCCTAGTTAGAAACATTTTAGAATTGAAATTATTAACATTAAAATGGTCCTTTAGAAATTTTATTATTTATTTTATTAGACTTCAGCAACCTGTCACATGGAAAACAGATTTAAATCCAAGTCCAAACTTTCCAACTTTGAGAGGATCGTCTGCTTTAATGCTATCTTGAAGTCTTCGGATTCCCTCCCAATCTCTTTCAGTAAACTTAGCATCATTGTAGGCATACAATGCAGGACCCTGGAACAATTGAATCAATCATAATTATTATTATTGTTTTAATTTAGTGATAGTAAATATATTATATTATCTGCTCATTCTATATATTATATAATGTTGTAATCTAGGTGGTGGATGGTATTTCATAAGTTGTCAAACTTTCTTGCAATTACAGCAATATATACGTACAAATATATATATATATTTATATTAGATATATTATTTAGATATTTATATTTTTTTTCTCTGGATTATAACCCACCATTGTGTGCATAAATATAAAAACAATTACCAAATCAAATAATATTTACAGGTTGCGAAAAGCATATAATTTCTTGACAATCATGCATTGCTTATGTTTGCAATTGTCTCAAGAAATTACAACAAATTACCTACAGTAATCATAGATTGACAAAAATTACTATCACGTATCATCATTACTAAGCAATTTTCATTGATAACTAATGACTTTTTGGAGACAAACCAGGCCCACAAATTACAAAGCTTTTGATGCATCAGGAAGCAATAACCAGTTATTGAAATTCCTGTAAGAGAAGGAATAAATTGTCTTCTGGTCTTTAATTCTGATCAGTATTGTCCAAATGAATTGTGTTTAGGTCCTGAATTAATATCATATCCTTTTCTGATGTTCACAACTATTAATGATTGAACTATTTTTTGTGCTATTCAAAATTTTCGTTACCATTCCCGTATGTCCGAAGGCATCTTAAAGAATGATTGTGGCTATAGTAAGAATGTATTAGGTTTAACAAAAGCTTAGTTTGATGCACAGATAATGCTTGAGTTTATTATAGAGTTTGTGGGATGGATCTTGAAGTCTTTCAGGCTCTTGCACATTCATCTGTGTTTTACAAGTTCTTCCCAATTAGAAATTTTGTACCACCATAATATATATATATATATATATACTTATTTGTTAACATTTATTAGTATTAATTTTAGAAATACTTACCAACTATATTTAAATAATATTTATAAAATAAACAATGTTGGTACAAAGCTAAGATTAAGCAACTGAACAGATCCTACATTTTCTGATTTTTTCTTTAGAAATTGTGTCATAAAATGAATTTTTGATTATGGACCAAATTCAAAATAAGTCCCTCACTTGATAGGTATTTAGGTCAGGATGATGTAGTTTATTTTGGTCTTTGCCATAGATGCTGTAATCCATCATAAAAACAACTTTTGTTGCTTTTGCATCTTCAGCATTTTGAATTATTTCCTAAGTTTATAGTAAAAATTAAAACATTCACTAAAACATGTGGACATAGTATGGCCCCGGGCCACATGCGGCCCGTAAAGGCAATCCACAAATTTCGACAAATTCTTAGTAATTAAATGTTAAAAACAATTAACCTATACTTATCAATTATTTTCTATTTTTAATTATTTATTACGCTCTGGTGGGGTCAAACCGCCCCTCCGCCTCCTAGATGAGCTATTGTCGACATAAAATCAGTTGTTAATAATTGATAATCAAATTTGCTCGTCTAAGCTTCAAGAACATACCTTGAATATTTGTCCATCGTCCGGATATTGCTCCAAAATGCTTTTGATTTGTGTTATCAGAGTAGGCATTATAATGCCTCTCCGGAAATCATCTTGAAATGAAATAATACATTCCATCGAAAAAATAGATAATAAATGTCACCATTATAAACTAAACATACTTTTTCTCCTTTGGGTCGCCATCATTCCCAGGTTTGAATCACAATTTGCCTTTTTAGCAACTAACGCTGCCAAAAGAGGCAGTACCTTTAACGTAAAGAAGCGGATATCGGCTTTTCCATAGTTTCATTTTCTAAGTGGGCTGACTTATTAGCGTCATAGGAGCCCACCAGCGTCATAGGAGCCTGACAACAAAATGCGTGAGCCCGACAACAAAGTGGATCAGAAAATAAACAAAAACAATTATTTGCATACAGCCAATCATAGGACGGAGGTGTGATTTGCATGTGATTAGGGCGGACCTGAAATAATGAAGTAAATCAATACATATATATTTATAAACCTGTTTGAGTTCATGAATGAAGCAGGCTCAATGATAGCCATTGTTTAAAAATATTTAAAGTATTTTAGCTCCAAGATTTTAAAATGATAATAACTTTGGGGGAAGTTTCTGATTAATCCAGGAGAAAATATTCAATGAGTAATTGCACTTTGTACTAAGGGTTTTACATGAAAACCACAATTAATGCCTGAATTTATCTTTCGCATCTTTCTAACTGGCTGAGTGCCCGAAATAAACAATTGTCCGCCATTGTTCTTGCGGGCAAACTCAAATTTGAGTCAAATAGCAAGTTTTAAAAGTCCCAGAACCCTCCCTAATCAAGCAACTGTATTTTTATAAGCTGTTACATTTGAAAAGCTGCCTACTACTGCCTAATTTCAATGATTTCACCTACTAAAATTTGCGAAATAGGAGTTGTAACAAAAACCAGCAATTGATATGTTAAAATAAAGGTTTAATTATTAGTAATATTTTCAAAAACCGGCGTAGTTTGAAATGCATTAATAATGGAGTTATCAAACAAACTTTAAATTACAGCAACAATAACTTTGAAATTCATTTATGTCATAGATTTCGGTCTAACTAAGCTTTTGATACATTTCCAGTAAATGTAGTAGGCATTAAGTAAGAGTTTTTGAAAAAAAAAGACTAAAATAATATCGAGTTATTTGAATTTCAATGAAGGGACGCGATCCATTTTAAGTCTCAAATTAATATATTGAGATGGTTTTCTGGGCCCATTTTCAGATATGTTGTGTATTAATCATATATCTCTCCGATACCAAACTTTCGGTTCCCAATTTGTTGTGGTTTTAGAGTAAATTGGAAATAACAAAGCATCGCAACTTTTGAGAATCGAGTTCGGCGAGCAAGTCCAGTGACTTGAGTTTGCGCCCTATAGGCTCTTTTTCTCAATTACGAAAATTAGAAAAAAATTAAATTCAAAATAATTTAGGCAATAGGTTAATAATAAGAAATGTGAATGATAAAGCCGAAGTTGGGACTTCTAAAGTGAATAGTTTGCCCTATAGGCTCTTTTTCTCAATTACGAAAATTAGAAAAAAATTAAATTCAAAATAATTTAGGCAATAGGTTAATAATAAGAAATGTGAATGATAAAGCCGAAGTTGGGACTTCTAAAGTGAATAGTTTTTCTTATAATCTCGAAAATATAAAATGGACGCGAAACTCTAAAAATTCTAAAACCTAAAGTTTGATAAAATGTGTGATAAACTATCTTCAAAAAGTTCATTTTGCTATCAATAGCGAAGTTTTGTGGTAAAAATGAGCAATTTTGCAAACGTTCTTTACAGACGACCCCTGGCGTGTTTTGAAAACAATTCGTCGGGGACCGGCCTGATTAATTTAAAATATGAAGTTTATTCAAAACTAATATTATATAACTCAAAATAAAGATTTAATTGTCAGTAATGTTTTTCTAAAATTGATTTTACTTGAAATTTAATATTAACGAAATTAGGAAACATAAACCTTTATTTTCATTCTCATAATTTTTAAATGTCATGCATCTTAGTACAAATAAGCTTTTGAAATACTTTTCAAAGTACTTAACAAACGTTAAATGGAAGTTTTTGGCCGAAAAGACTAAAATAATAGCGAGTTTTCTGAATTAAATTAAGCGACGCGATTCGTTTAAAGTCTCGAATTAATGTATTAAGACGGTTTTCTGACCCCATTTTCAGACATGTTATGTCTTAATAATGTATCTCTTCATTACCAAATTTTCGGCTCCAAATATGCTGTGGTTTTAGAGTAAATTGGAAATAACAGATCATCGCAACTTTTGAGAATCGAGTTCGGCGATCATGTCGAGTGACTCGAGTTTGCGCCCTATAGGCTCTTTTTTCTCAATTTCGAAAATTATGAAAAAAATGAAATTTAAAATAATTCAGGTAACAGGTTAATAATAAGAAGTACGAATGATAAAGCCGAAGTTGGGACTTCTAAAGTGAATAGATTTTCTTATAATCTCGAAAATATAAGATGGGCGCGAGACTCCATGTCGTTTTTGGCATCGTGAACAAAATAGGTGGATTTGCAAGAAAATGTAAAGGACGAAATTTGTAGAGGATAGTTTCATGATTCGTTTGATGTATTGATTTTTAAATTTGGTTCAGTGGAACTGCTGCGTTTCGAGTTAGAATAATCGCCGGCTAGCGATTTTTTCTCAACTTATAACTAGGTCATTTCTTCCGACCCCATGTCGTCTTTGGCATCGTGAACAAAATAGGTGGATTTGCAAGAAAATGTAAAGGACGAAAATTGTAGAGGATAGTTTCATGATTCGTTTGATGTATTAATTTTTAAATTTGATTCGGTGGAACTGCTGCGTTTCGAGTTCGAAGTTGACTCAACACGAAGCGGAAGGGTGCATGTCGTTTTTGACATAGTGAACAAAATAGGTGGATTTGCAAGAAAATGTAAAGGACGAAAATTGTAGAGGATAGTTTCATGATTCGTTTGATGTATTAATTTTTAAATTTGGTTCAGTGGAACTGCTGCGTTTCGAGTTAGAATAATCGCCGGCTAGCGATTTTTCCTCAACTTGTAACTAGGTCATTTCTTCCGACCCCATGTCGTATTTGGCATCGTGAACAAAATAGGTGGATTTGCAAGAAAATGTAAAGGACGAAAATTGTAGAGGATAGTTTCATGATTCGTTTGATGTATTAATTTTTAGATTTGATTCGGTGGAACTGCTGCGTTTCGAGTTCGAAGTTGACTCAACACGAAGCGGAAGGGTGCATGTCGTTTTTGACATAGTGAACAAAATAGGTGGATTTGCAAGAAAATGTAAAGGACGAAAATTGTAGAGGATAGTTTCATGATTCGTTTGATGTATTAATTTTTAAATTTGGTTCAGTGGAACTGCTGCGTTTCGAGTTAGAATAATCGCCGGCTAGCGATTTTTCCTCAACTTGTAACTAGGTCATTTCTTCCGACCCCATGTCGTATTTGGCATCGTGAACAAAATAAGTGTATTTGCAAGAAAATGTAAAGGACGAAAATTGTAGAGGATATTTTCATGATTCGTTTGATGTATTAATTTTTAAATTTGATTCGGTGGAACTGCTGCGTTTCGAGTTCGAAGTTGACTCAACACGAAGCGGAAGGGTGCATGTCGTTTTTGACATAGTGAACAAAATAGGTGGATTTGCAAGAAAATGTAAAGGACGAAAATTGTAGAGGATAGTTTCATGATTCGTTTGATGTATTAATTTTTAAATTTGGTTCAGTGGAACTGCTGCGTTTCGAGTTAGAATAATCGCCGGCTAGCGATTTTTCCTCAACTTGTAACTAGGTCATTTCTTCCGACCCCATGTCGTATTTGGCATCGTGAACAAAATAAGTGTATTTGCAAGAAAATGTAAAGGACGAAAATTGTAGAGGATATTTTCATGATTCGTTTGATGTATTAATTTTTAAATTTGATTCGGTGGAACTGCTGCCTTTTGAGCGGTTTCCTGATTTCGTGCTCACGCACTTTTTGTTGTCAGTCTCGTATGACGCTGGTTAGGAGCCCGTAAACAAAGTGCGTGAGCCCGGACTCAGGAAATCGCTTGCCATAACTCAAAACGCAGCAGTTCCACTGAACTAATTTTAAAAATAAATACATCACACGAATCATGAAACTATCCTCCACAATTTGTATTTTTTAAATTTTCTTGTAACTCCACCTATTTAGTTCATATGGTCAAAAACGCCATGGAGCCGGCAGAAAAGACCCATTGAAAAATCGCTTGCCGGCGCAAAATGTAACTCTAAACGCAGCAGTTCAACTGAACCAATTTTAAAAATAAGACATCAAAAGATCAGGAAATTATCCTCTATAATTTGAAGTTTTTAAATTAACTCTATTTATTAATTTCATTCGACCCAAAATGCTTCTGAATTGCACGCGCCCGCTGCTAACGGCCATCATTCAATTAGTTTAAATTTCAAATCTTAATGTCCCGCGTATATAAGTAAACATTGCGAGAAAACCTTTTCCCTTGTTCTGCTTGGAATGTTGAGACCGGTATTTCGAGTGATATATATTTCTATAATATAACTTTACGTTTTTTTCGGGCATATAGTAATATAGCTTCTAGTAATAATTAAATAATTAAAATAATGTCGCGGCATATCTTTCTATATAAGAATGTCAGGCGTACCAAGTTTTTAGTCGCTTCTGTTGTTGAGGTTATGGGTAAGTACGAAGGTAGTCCTTCCGAAATCATTCGGAAGACTTGCTAAGAACTTCAGATGTCTTGGTCCGAAAGGTCTAAGAAATTACTGAGTGATTTGCATTACCGGTATTTTACGAAGGGAGATAGAAGAATGAAGATCACTTCAGAGGAAGAAACATTCTACGCCGATGGAATGGGCAACGACAGCGTGTCGACGGTAACAAGTTAAAGCGAGTGATTTTTTATGGGAAATTTATCATTAATAACATTTACCCTAGATATCAGCCGTATTGGAGGAGAAAGATGGGATTGTTATTCCCGAAACAGCATCTGATGTAATGGAAGCCGAGGAAGAGGAAGTGGGAAATGTTACTCCAGAAACAGTAAGAGTCACCTTTGATTTATAAATGTTTGTCATCATTGACTAAGGAAAACTATAATTTTAGATGTCAGGATGGGGTGGCTCCATCGTGGAAGCCTCTTCGTGATCAGAAGAAAGTAGAAGACGACACAGTAACACATCAAGCATTGCAAAAATCTATTCAAATTGATATGTAATTCAATTTTTTAGAACGGGTTTGACAAACCGAGGGTAATAACTCGGGCAATAGAACAGAATACAATGGCTGCTAAAATCCCCAAGGATCTTGCAAAGCCAGGAAGGTCGCACACTGAAAGACCTGAGTTGGACAAATGTTGTCTCTGACGTGCTCGAACCCATTCTATTCCTTCGTGTTCCGTCGGCACGAGGTGGCAGTACAGGATTCCAAAAGACTTGGTAAGCTCTTTACAACTAGTGGATCGTGGTCTTTTTTAGGTTTGTTGTTTTGACGTATTAAAAGTATATCTATTTAGAGTAAGAGAATGGCAAATAGCGATACACTTCATTGTCAGGTCAAGTTCAAGTTTTAGATCAATATTGATAAGCCCTTCGAAGGAGTTGCTACATATTCCTCCGACATATGTGTGCACAACGTGGGTCAAACCGTTAGAAGGCCAGTCCGGGGAAAGAAGCTGATGAGAAGCTTCGCCAAGAAACTATAGAACGTAAGTCCGTAAGTTAAATGGGTTGGCAAAAGAAGTGAAGGAACTTGGCAACAGAGATGGCATTCCCAGCATAAGAGTAAATGAGTTGCTATATTTCTGTTTTGCCAATTAAACACTTATATAAATTAAGATAACTTAGGCCTTGGATCAAATGCGGTACGAGTCTCACAAAGAACAAAGGATCCACGACAATGAGATGGAAGCCCTGGATCAATTGATCCAGGAAAATCCTTCCGGGCTGGACTCATTAAGGGGCGTCGTGATCTCCACCTTTAAGACTGTTTCGATGTGGTCTCTCGTAACCATGTCTATCCTTCTGAAGAGGTGGAGTGAAGACGTTACTTATTTTGATGCCACCGGAGGGATTATGAAGACATGAGACAAACACTTTTACGTGTACGAGGTAAGATACTTGAATACGGATTAATGACATTAGCATAGCATCTTATGTTAAATTAAATGATGTAGATGGTGGTAAGAAACACAGTGGAAGGTCAGATACCTCTGCCTGTACTGACAATAGTGACGATGTCAGTTCGATCGGTAAGTTGCGTCCTTGGTATTTTAATATTTGATTTTATACGCCGTTTTGGGTTGGACGTGCTGAGACCCAAGATGATAATCATGGATGGGTCCCTCGTTCTCCTACAAAGCTTGTTGGAATTTTTGGGATAAGATATGTCGAAGTAACTGGATGCTTTGTTACAAATCCGACGTGCTCTTATGTTCTTATGTTTAATTTTTTGTTATTTTAAGTGCTGAAAGGATATTACAGGATCTGCACTAATTCTGCGAAGAAGAAAGACTTGGATCTTCCAATCCTTTACCGATGTTTAAGTTACATTATGAAGAAGCCAAAGAGTGCTGCCGGAAGTTGTTCGTACATTACATTTTATATTTTATATCGCATATTTTTGATTGGTTTTTTTATTAATAGCTTAAAGCGGGAAACCCTCAAGATGTCACGAGGACATTGAAAATTAAGAAGAATTTGCTGCTGACCCAACGTTCGACTACGACCAGAAGAATAGGGTATTTCTATACTTAGATAACGGGCATCCAGAAATAAAAATATACTTTTTATACATTTCCTGCAGACATTTTGCAGCGACTATTGAAAGTGACGGATAACTCGAATATTTCACCCGGAAGTAGTATCAGAAATAGTAGATTCTACACCCTGGAATTCCTAAGTAAATTTCGAAAATTATTCATACCTGCTGCACCGTTATGGACATGTTTGGTGCTAGGCATTTCTACTAACATATAATTTATCGTGACGATATTAAATCTTAAACGATACCAACAGTCGATCTTGGAAGACACGGGAAGGGTGAGGAGTTCCACGAGATTTTTAAAAACACAGTGCCATGACAGTCCAAATATGTCGATTTGCCTTGGTTGATGTTGTTGCAACACTTTAATTTATTCTGGTACTGAAGCGTATAGTCTGGGGCCATAATATTGAATAGAAAACAATTTCAAAGCAGATTTAGAGAAAGGACTATATCCATTAATTTAAATGATCTGAAAAACCTTATGAATTTTCGTCTCTTACATACTTTCTATTGGTTGTAAAGATGCCTGATAATATCTGTTACGTCCCGTAAAGTAACGTACATTATTAAAATGATAGCTTCGGACGAGAAAATAAACGATTTCGTCAATATGCCCGCTGTGCTACCATGTTGCTACGCTGCTGTGTTTCTTTTTATCGTCACAACGAAACCGTACCAGTGGATATGTACAAACACATAATGCACTTTTTAAAAGTTATATTTATCTCTTCCTCATTTTCCTATTGGAAAAAAGTGTCTTTTAAGTCTCCCGGTAAGTGTCTTTTGGCGGATTGTCTCGGGACGGGTATTACTGCGTATTAGTATGTGGTTCAAGGAATGGATTGAGATGATTATTATAATTTTTGGATTAAGAAATTAATTTTAACGTATGCATTTGTGACTGGATGATAAGGGGTCCCCCGTATGGTGCACTAACTTTGAAATTCCTCTGATAGGAAGGGTATTGCAATGACCTGACACTCGTGCAGACTGCATAGTGATGAAGGCAATACAAAATCATTAGTGCATTAGAGGAAGAAAACTGGATTGATATATTATCTCATTGCGATAAATGAAGGACTGCAAGGGCTTATTACTCCTTCATCGATAAATATTTCGCCATCTATGACAACTGCTTTCTTATTACTGATAGGTAACTTGAGAAAATAAAGCCGTTTTTATTTGATAAAATAAATATAAACCCTCGTTACTATGCCACTCTCGCTACTATGCCACCCGTTGGGACCGAGCGAAGGAGACTTGAGTGTAATTGACAAAAGAAGTGTACTTAATTGAAACCCGATAATGGTTTAATTGAAAAGAAAATGAAATAAAAATAATAAAATAGGTCGAAAGTTTACAAAAAAATGCACATAAAAATCTATTTTGTAATTTTATAAATTAGTTATCTTGTAGTCCCTAGGTGGCAGAAGTGTTTTGTCCTGATGCAGTATTTATTTATTTATTTTAAAATCTTTTAACGAAATTTAAGATTTGTGATAGATTCATATATGTCACCCAAAAGACCCGAGTTTTGTCAAATTTCAGTTCATTTGGATGTTAGGAAGTAATCGAAAAATCGATTGCAAGATTTGAACGTCCACATACCAAGTTAAATAAAATCGTGTAAGAAGATAAATATCAACTTTGAAATTCTATTATATATAGTATATAGTATATTGTAATCTATTAATGTAATCACTGCAATTGCGGAATGAACTAGATTTTCAGTGTTGGTAGGAACGACAACGCGAGTCAGAAATACGTTACTGTTACTGAATCAACTATATAGTTTATATTTTAGATCAGGTTAGGATGTGTTGCATAAAAACGTCATTAACATGAAGATGAAGATCTTCAGGAATCTCAAATTACTAATTGTCTAAAATGTAATTAACTTTTACTCAAAATTCTTTAATCAGGCCAATGGCATACATAATGTATATGCCTCATAGAGATATCCCCTTTTGCGAATGTTTGGGTCCTTGAAACCTCAGGAAAGGCCTAGTAGATTCATCAGTGTGAGGGCAAATCTAGTATTTTCCACCTGCAAGAAGCTTCATTTGGAACATATTGGTTCAGGTGACATCTTCCAAGTTGGAGCCTGGAGATGAGTTCCTCCTTCACCCAGTAGGCGCATTTACGTTACTTTTGATGAATCAACTATATAGTTTATATTTTAGATCAGGTTAGGATGTGTTGCATAAAAACGTCATTAACATGCATTGGAAAAGGCTCCTAGTCGAATTACGATGATAATGATGCGATTAGTCTTATTTATAGTCTTTTTCTTAAAGAACATGATGAAGACTTCTTTAGGTAGCACCTGAGCCAAAGTGAGCGGTTTATATACAGGCCTTTTGCGCTAGCTTCTCAGGAAGCCGTGCTTGGGTTTTTTTTTTTATCTGCTATGATCTGGAATCATTGGCCGCAATTCCTGTACGTAAACATATGAATCGTGAGCGAAAAAAGTCCTGTAACCGTTTGCAACTGCCCTGGGGGTAGCTCCTCGCGCGTCATAATGGGCTGGCTTCTCGTGACTTAGCGTTCTTGCAGTCCTTGTTGGCCTTATCCATTGGGAGGATACCTCCGCAGCCCGTGACAGTCTTGCAATAAATGTCGACCTGCTTTTGCTGGTCAGGCCGATACCTCAGAGGGATGCGTAAGTGGACCTGATGATTAATCCCATCGCATCCACTTCGATGGCAACTATATGTTGTAGCCTTAGATTCATGTTCAAGTCAAGATATTTCTCCTCCTCTTTCAGACTACTGCTTGATCAAATTCTGGTCAACGTCAGTTACGCCAGAATAAACTTGTCTGTCTTATTTGGTAACATCATGACGTCCGGCCTTAGCTCAGATGAGTTGCTGCTTATTAATAAAATAATAGATAAACTGGAACTGGAACAATTCTGACTAGAACGCTGCGAGAATGGTGTCCACTAAAAAAAAAAAAACACTGACAAACAAATATAAGCGACGTACTTGCCAAAGTTCATGTCTCGTTGTTACTAGTACTCAAATCTTGAGTACTTGTGCTTGGTGCTCCGGTACTTGCACAAGATAACATTCACTAAAGATAAATATATTAATGATTGAGTGAAACCCCTGTTGGCAATGATAAGTAGCACTTAGATGGGTGTCTTCCAGGTCCGCAGACCAACAATTGTTTAAACGTGTCATAGAATAAATCAAAATTAAACAATGAAATGCGAAATTAGCTCTGTAAAACTGCTCAAATTAAAATAATTCATTCTTGAAAGTGGATATTAGCAATATAAATTAATGGACATTAAGAGGTTGTGTTTTCTTGCTCGAGTGTTACAGGTTGTATGAGTAGCTTTCATTCAAAACATACCAAGAATATTTAAAATAATTAGAAATCACCTCTTCGGATTAAATTTTTCGTAGGCCAAAGAACATTCGGCGAAAAATTTTAATTCGACACTTATAATGCATATCGCATATGTTTGTCTTGGACATACGTTTATTTGAGAGGTTTGGTTTATTATTTGTCTCTTGTGCACGCGTGATACACTACATGTAAGTTGTTGTTTAGCTCGGCCTTCAATGTCCGTGATTCAATTATTCGTTGCAGCGAGTCGAGTTATACTACCGGCAGTTGATGCCAGAAAAACGAAAGAATCGAAGAGAATATATTACTAAATAATTACAAGAGGATGGTGAATTATTGGCCGGTATGACGTTTTACACCTTCATCATTAATTAGGCTTCGGATATAAACGCGTATGAATTCATTAAAGGGAATTGCCTAGGCCCGTTAATTAGCCATTGAGAGTATTCTTAAACTGGAGTATGTCCTCTCAATGTTTTCAATGGTTTTTCAGACTGTTTTAGAGTTTGGAATGGATGAAAAAGTGTGGTCAATTATAGTCTTTGTGCTGGCCATGGTTCCATGGATATCATACTGCCTCATGCTTTTCTTCTTTGCAATTTCCCTGCTCTATGGGTTAGTCTTTAATTTAAATTAATTTAATAAAAATTAAAATTAATTTTAAAAAAATTGAATTCATGTTAAATTAGTTGAATTAGACTGCCCAGTTTAATATTTTATAGCTTAAACCTTTACCTTGTCTTCTTTCATTATCTGGTTGTTTAACATCATATATCACGATCAGATTGATTCCTCACAAATTTCGGTGCTTTGTTTTGAGTTTGAGTGCAGTTCTGTGCAATTTGCTTATCAGAGTCATTTTTGCTTGATAAATTATGTGATATGATGTCATAATGCTAACAAGCTGACTAATTCATGGTTAACATATTCATAGTTGTATGTTATTTTTGGATGTTTTGTTTGACAATTTCTGATTTACTTTACTTGGAAATAATGCTTTAATATCCGTTTGTTGATGAAATAATAATGTTCAATATAATAATACAAATATTATTATTGACAATTCAATATTACTTCTAATTAATTTAAATACAAACAAAATAGAAGCAAATATGCATTTTATAGAATTTGAAACCTGCCTAGGAACACTCATAACTAATGAAATAGAAAATAATAAATTGAGAATCAAATCAGTTTTAGGCATTTGAAGCACTGTTCGAGATTATTTATTAATTTAATGAAAATTATTTGTTATTTAGCCACACTTTGGCAATTGTTTTTTTACATTTAACCTCCCTCCTCCCATGTTTATTTTTTAAAGTTTTGGCAAAACACTCCTGACTAGTCTACTTAAACTTGTGTCACATCAATAATTGATGGGTCTTTGTAAGAAAATAAAATAAAATGCTTTTTATTTAAACTCCTCAATATTTGGGTTTAGATTTCATTGAAATATTCTTATAATTATTTGTTCATAGCTATTAATGCAAATTAAAAATTATTTTTAAAACACACTTTGAAAGAATTTGGCTTTCAAGCGAATACTGTTTTGGCTATCAGTGTACATTAATTTTAGCTTAGAACAGGTGCATTGGGCTGTCTCTGAGCAGTTATTATTGAAAGGACAGCCCCTTAAGCTTTGTTTGAAGTCATTCTTTGTTTTTATTGTGTGCGTGTGTGTGTGTGTGCGTGCACGAGAATACGTGTCAGATAATAAAATTTGAATATGTGAATTCCTATAACAAGAGAATATGCTTAGAATGAAAGTAGCGTGGATACCATCATTGACTGTCATTGGGTTAAACATCATTCTATAATAAATATTATATAATAATATCATTCACTACATACATCTCATGTCATTCATTTTTCCCAATCATCTATCCTCTGTGTTCTTCCAATGGGTTGTATGTAAATTAGCTTTTACAAAATATCATGGTGGATGGATTTTTCTAGGTTATATTGGAAGACAAACAAGCATTTGCCTGATGCTGTTCACGTTGGTGCTGGCTTTTGGTAGATTTAGATGATCTTATAAATAGAGCAATGACTATCATGAGGGTTGGAGATGCTTTATTGTGGATATTTTGCCATTATTTTGCTGGGGAAGTTTGTGGTTGAACATCACAAGTTATGGTTGAACATCACAAGTTATGGTTGAACATCACAAGTTATGGTTGAACATTACAAGTTATGGTTGAACATCACAAGTCATGGTTGAATCATTGTTGTCAGGTTAGAAAATCAAAAGCCACGTTCCATTTTGGAGCCAATAATATTTTAATACATGTTTTGTCTCTAAATTTGTTGCAGACATGTTTACTAATGTAACCAACCTTTTTTTTGTATTCTGCAGCAATTATAGAATATTTTTCTAGAATAATCCACAACTAGGATTATAAAAGGGTTGGGGCCATTTTTATTTTTATCATTCCTTCCAATGAAACCGTGCAGGGAGAGAATGTTGCTGTGTTATCTGTTTACAGCCAATGTTTTTCCTAAAAACATCTTCATTGTTGGTGCTGGAATTTGGAATTGTTTAATATTCCACCAGTGAATGAAGGTGAAGATCCATTCCCATCATAATTATTGTGTTATTTCATTAAACCGATTTTAATAAATCAAATGATTTTAATAAGGTCTTAATGTATAACAATATAAATGATTAAATTTTTATCACAAAAAAACATATTCCCATATGAATTGAAACATTAACCTTTGTGTCTACCAGACTTATCAATTTGCATTTGCATTTCTTTAACTTTTGGTTTAATTTATTTATTATTTAAGCCTGGGAACTTTGGACGAATTTTAATAACCTCTTTATATCCTGTGAATTTTTAGGAAGTAAACTCTACTGACTGACTACTTTTAAAAAGTGGGTGATTGATTCAAGGGGACTTTATGAGCTTATTTCAAGTTCAAATCAATGAAAAACCAGGCAACTTCCTACAAATTCACAGTCAGAAAAAGTGACCGAGCAAACGCAAACGACAGATACGTACAAGGGATTAGAACAAGTGTTATTTATTTATTTTTATTTATTTGTTTATTTATTTTCAAAACTGTAGGACCAAGAAGGACTCACTGAATCGAGTTTGTATGTTATACATAAAACATAAAGTAACAACACAGCCATCAAATAAATGTTAAGTAATAATTGTCTAAGTCAAGTTCGGCCAAAACGGCCAAAACAGGGAAAGTAAGAAAAATAACTTAAAAAAATAAACTCAGAGAGCCAGCCTTAAGGAGGCACATTCAAGAACAGTTTGAAGGAGAATTTCCTCTTAGAGGAATTTTTTTATTTAAGTTTTATTTAAGTTTATTATGTCACTAAATAAAATGAAATCTTGGATATAAAACATGTCAGTTATTCAAGCTTTTGAACTGCCAAAAGTCTGATCTCCAGATCAGCTTGTGTTAAATGTTTGATACTTTACACTGTTTGATAGACATTCATGTTTTAAGTTTCTATCTTGATTTCTGTCTGCAAATGTTTTATAACTTTGTGTAGATGGTAGTTCACTATCTTTTCATTTAAGCAGATGATTTTGAAACTTATTTTATTTTGCAATATTTGCAATTTTATTTTAACTGTTCAATTTTTTTGTTTAACAATTTTTAAATACTTGTTGTCAGTACTTGAATTAAAAATTTTGTCTCTTGAAGAAGTACTTATGTAAATATTTATGTTTTTAATGCAAAGAAGTTAGAAGCATGAAAGAATTGAAGTGTGGAATGGAAAGCAGATGTTTGGTGTAAATTACTTTATATTAACAACATTCTCTGATGCACCTTTTCTAATTGAGTGTCATGTCTTGGTAGAACATTTGCTTGTGTTAGAAATTAATAATTGGATTTTTTTTTCAATAATCGATGCTTATAATTCTCAATTGGTATTAATAATACTCAATTATTTTAGGAATTGGTTATTTGACATTTATGTATTGAGTTTGTTGTTTTGCTGGATATGACAAAGACGAGGAATGCACATTCATTCAAAGGTTTTGCCTGAAAGATTATGATTGTGATTGTTATTCAAGAAGGTCATCACCTTTAAGAATTTATTTTAGAATTATAAGCTTTTATTGCTTAATTTGAGTATTCTCATTGAAATGTTTGCAAATTATGTTCCCTTGATTCTGGTCATCTTTTGCTTTTTGTACAATCACATGCAAATTATATATAAACATACATGTAAGTAAACATATTCCATAACCATTATTATTAATTAGATTTTAATTAAATGTCAACTTAACCTAACTGGGAAGTTGGACTTGTTAAGAAATAAAAATCCACAAAACATCAACAGGAGACTGAAGATGCACAGAACTTCGGTGCCGAACACAGAACCCCTGCCCGGGGTATCCATAGTCAAACCGCTCATGGGTGTCGATCCTTACCTGGAATTCAATCTCGAAAGCCACTTTGCACTCGATTACCCCCAGGTTGGTTTGTTGTCATCCGATATTTCCCATGTCGTCAATTTTTATTCGTCATAATCTTTGGAGGTTTTAGTTAGTTATAAAATGCAAATTAAGTCTGGGTTATCGGTGGTGGATCACGTTTGTCCTACGTAGTACATGATGAAATGTCCTTTGTGAAATTCATTTTCATTGTCATGTGTTTCTACTTCATTATTCATGATATTAGGCTCAGACTAACTTAGTGGGCGTTTCTATTAATAGGCATCAACTGGGTTACAATACAATGAGATTCATCTTCAACTGATTCATAATGTTTCTTGCATTTTTTTAATCAATGCTTGCCAAATACTTAATGAGTCAAATAATTGTCAGGTATTTATAACTCTTCTTTTAAGTTTTACTCAAGTAAATGTTTTTAAATTGCCTTAAGCAAGAAAGAAACAACTCCTGTGGTAACTTGAATTTATTTAAATTTCACTTTAAGCAAGACAAAAAAATGGCTTTAAAGTATTTATGAAAATGTCAGAAATAAATTATATTTGCGTCATCACCTCAAGTTATTGTAAAATATTTAACTCCTTCATCATTAATTATTAACTTTAAAAACCTAAAACAGCAAAAAGTTCCTCTCAATAACCTGTCATCTCTGAAATTGTTGCATCATTTTCCAATTCTTTTGTCATCCTAGCCTCGTTGTTTCATTTCAAGTTTGAACTACTGCTGTGCGTGGAAGATGCCATGGATCCTGCGCTGGAAGTCGTCAAAAAGCTGCAAGGGAGGCATCCGGAAGTGGACTGCAGGGTGTTTGTGGGAGGAAAGCCCGGCATTCAGAATCCCATGGTGTACAACATGAGCCCGGGATATGATGCTGCCAAGTACGACATCGTTTGGATAAGCACCAGTAGAATCCAAGGTTTGATTCCCTGATTCTCGGATGTCTGCTCGAGGAGTCTTTAGACGTTACAGTTTCTGGTGCATCTCATTGAAACAATGAATCCTTAGATGTTTCTCTATGTCAAGTAACATTTCTATTTGTAGCGAGTACAGAGATTTTGTTGGACATGGTGGCAAAATTGGGCAGGCCCAATGTTGCTCTGGTTCACCAGATACCCTTCACGACGGACCAGAAAGGCTTCGCTCATGCTGTCGAAAAGGTCAGCCATCTTGAGATCTTAAAAGACTTTTAACATTTTTATTTATTGACATTTACTAGGATTAAATAAGGAGATTATTTTTTATTTTGAAATGTTTCATTAATTAAATTGTTATTAAATCAGTTGGAAATGTTTGGTTGAATGTTATGAAGCCCATGCATGAAGCAAAATCATATTATTAATTTGTTTTCAACTCAAGCCATTGACCTTAAACTTATAAACAGTTTTTCTGAGGTCTTACTCTGTATCATGTCTGATAGTGCAAGAAATGATAACATGCTCTTTAACATAATTGATTCTTTGCTGCTAAATATTCAGGGCTTAACAGTTAAAGTCGTTTATTCGTCAAGGGGCGAGAGATAAAAATTAAAAAAAGTTTGCGTCGAGCGACGGAACCCGAAACGAATAAATTTGTGACGTCGAACGCAGGTCTACTTCGGCACGACGGTGGCGCGGTTCAACCTGGCTTTCCACTCCTTGGGCATCAGCTGCTTCACGGGGATGTCTTACCTGGTCAAGAAGGACGAGGTGGAGAAACTCAACGGGCTCTCGTGGTTCGGCAGGTTCCTGGCAGAAGACTTCTTCTTGGCCAAATACCTCCACGACAAGTGGGTTCATTGGCTTTCAAATTTGAGGCCTTGGTTTATGAATGTCCTTACAAAGTAATCTGTAGGGATGGAGTAACTCATGGATGATTGGATCCCTGATTAGGAGATCAGGCAACCAGCAGATGGCTGTTTGTGTTTTTAACTCCCCACTGATCTTGCAATCCTGTGGCTACTAGTATTAATAATTAATATTAATTAAACTACCAATAATACATTGTATTATCAATTAAACTAATATATTAAAATGTGATATAATAATAATAAATATGATTGCTATTAAGCGAAATCATAATCCTTATTATAATGTTAACAAATGATTATAGCATAATTATAAATAATTAAATTATTTATTATTATAATGCTTCTGGATGCTTTAATTAACATTGTGGGAGACGAAAATGAATGACCTGTGAACAATCTTTAAGACTTCGTGTATCTGCATTAATTCGTCTGCTTAGAATTTACATCCAAGGTATGAATGAATGAATGAATGAATGAATGAATGAATGAATGAATGAATGAATGAATGAATGAATGAATGAATGAATGAATGAATGAATGAATGAATGAATGAATGAATGAATGAATGAATGAATGAATGAATGAATGAATGAATGAATGAATGAATGAATGAATGAATGAATGAATGAATGAATGAATGAATGAATGAATGAATGAATCGATGGATGGATGGATGGATGGATGGATGGATCCTGGATTTTTGCCATGGATTTTCCTGAAATAGTTGATGGTGGTGTTCTGCAAATGATTTAATTGTTGGGAACACTTGATGGTCTTCAATTAACTTTGCAAGTAATCTCACAAACGATTAAATAATTACCTAAACCTAAACCTACTCCCTTTGAGAGCTATTCCGGAGTTGCGCGGGTCATTAAAACGATAATAACACGACTCATGTTATGGACAGGGGTTTCCGGCACCAAGTTGCAGCGATACCTGCCCAGCAAAACGTGGCCAACGTGAGCATCGTGGCTTACAAGGACAGACTCGTGAGGTCGGTTTTCGATTTCGATGAGCTCTTTTTAAGTAGTCTACGAAGTGTTTTTATGGTTTTTGTTTAAAGTGCGTCGAGTGTAGTGACTTGCGAACAAAGTACCACTTTAGACGTCATCTCGACTGCGTTCACGTCAAAAGGTCGTAAAGGTCGTACGTCGTCGATGTAAATTCGTCGTTCGAACTCTTCGGCAGGTGGCTCAGGCTACGTCTGAACATGATGCCCTTCACTGCCGGTCTCCTCGAACCCTTAGGGGCCAGCATACCCCTGGGCATTTACGCCGCGTGGTCGGCTTACCACTTCTTCGGCATCAACCCCTACCTGTGGCTTCTCGGACATCTCCTCGTCTGGAGTTTTCTCGATTACCTTCAGCTTAAGGGCTTACAGGTAGGTCGAGTGATACTTCAGTGCTAATGATTATTAATATTGTTGTTATTATTATTATGAATATTATGTAATATTACGTAATATTCATATTGCTATATTTATATAATTACTATAATTAAATAATATTCATATTACTATAAATATATTAATAATCAATGTTCAGTTACTTGACTTATTCTCAAAATGTACTGCTGGTAACCTTTATTAGTTTCGTTAAACTTAAAAAAAGATTTAATTTATTGACTCTTAAAGGTGAGTAGTGATGATGATGATGATGGTCGAGATAGCAATTGATATTAGAAAGGCTTCTCGTTTGTCACCTGTATTAAGAGAAGATGTGTCTCCTTTTACCTTGGAAGCCTTAAGTTGATGATGTCTTTGATGTTTAATGTTGCATTGGTGTGTTGGTGATACTTCGATGGTTTTGTAAATAGAATATAAAAAAAATCTGAAAGATATTTAACTAATTAGTTGTAATATTTTTGACAATTCTTGTTAATTTCATCAATATAATTAATAAAATTGCTAATAGATTTAAGGCTAAGGTTAAGGTCAGTTTAAGTTATTAGCAAGTGATTGCTCCACCCTTGGAATTGTGATCTTTTCCATCCATTTCAAATCATTGTATTTCAGAGTTAGCCAAAAAAAACTTAAAATAAAAGTTATAATAAGAGTTGATTAAAGAGTCAAAATAATAATTAATTATTATAATTGAGTGTATGGTTGAAAACAGTACGACTTGGTCTCTTCTACTGACAAGTTGACTTTTCAATTGGATTTCAATTGCTTCTTTTGTCCTGAGGTTTTCACAAAATCCTACAAAAAATGAAAAAAAAGAGATGAAAACCTTCATGTAAACATCATGACTCATACCAAAGTGCCCTTTGAATATTTAGCGCCACTCGATAATAATTTATTAAAACAAATCGTCAACAGAACGGGCCGCTGCCATTCAACGTCCTGGTGTACCTGTTAGGCTGGTTGGTGGTGGAGAGCCTGTACGTCCTCATCTACTTCGAGGGCGTCATAAATCCGTGCAGGATCACGTGGGGCAAGCGGACGTACAAACTCTCGAGCTTCGGTACCTCCATGGAAGTGGCCAAGCAACGATCCATTCTGCCCATTTGAGTCCCGCTTTTGGCTTTCAGATTCTCCCGGACGGGTTTCCGTTTTTTGACCCGTCGACTCGCGTCGGGCTGAAATGTCGCGTCCGCGCGCGTCGCTTTATTTAAGTTTATGTTTTTACGACTATCACGAGGACGGATATTTATTTATTTTTAATTATTATTATTATTATTATTTGCTTTTAATTTACAACGACCCTGCGCAGTCTTCGTCCGGTAACTTGACGGATCCGGGCAGCGAATGTAAATATTTTCTGCCGAATTGCGGAGGCGACGGACGAAGGTGATGCATGAAGTTTCAACGGAAAGGTGTCACGAGGTTCGATCGTTTGCGTCCGTGTGCCTGCATGAGCGCGTGCTCTCGCGCCGCTTTTGTTAAAACGCGTGCATTCCATGCTTGAATCATGTTCTCGTCGCATTTGTCCTCGATAAGGTCGATGGGTCGATGGGTGAATGAAGATGTTCGGAGAGAAAGTCGGACGCGACGTCTCGTCTAACGCCCCCAGTCTAGTCGCAGAGATATTTTCTCACCTCATCTCTCAATGGCATGGCGCAGAGGCTGTACTAAATGATGCTGTAATACATTGTACTCTACATACGTAATTGTATGCATATATTTGTACACGTATGAGTTTTATCAGGTATTTATTTCACACCTGGATTTATTTTTTAAGAAGCCATCTTTGAACAAGATCTGTACGAGTTTTAAGACTCCCTCTGCAACGAGAGTTTTGCCAGCTGAATCATTATCATTATCAGAATAATAATAATAATAAGATACTTTATGATAATTGCTTGTCTTGCAGAACCTAGATCGTCGTTATATTTTGTCGTTATTTTTTTAACAACTTATTTTAGTCGTCCGCCTACCTTTGTCCCGGATCTGTGTTTGTTCTAAGCGTATCGTTGGCTCTTTTAAGTCCTTAGTTGGCATCTTTTAAGCAGACCGTTTTGGAGTCGACGTCACTTTGTGTCCGGTGAAAGCCGTGTACAATCTGAATCATGCTGAATCGTCCATAAAAAATAAAAATAATAAATAAAATAATCGTCTTTATTTTATGACTTCTTGCGATGATTGCGGAGTTGTGACGGGCAGATCCCCGCCTGGATTTGGAAAGCATTTTAATTGACCGGTACTTGAATGTCAATGTGTCAACTATCATCAACAGTCATCAACCATTTTGGATCGCAGAGTGATCAATTTATCAATTTAACTAACGAGTCTAATGTCGGGAGATTGGGTTGATTGATTTCTGACCGATTGTCCTGTCTACATGCACGACAAGCGAAATCTTAGGAACTGCTTATTTTTTCTGATTCGCTTCATTGGTCAAAAGATCCGGGCAAACTCTTGGTTGCGATGGTAGAAATTGCTAGTTCAAAATTAATTTAATTTTCATGATTTAATTGCTTGTAATTGGTTCAAGTCCTTGAGTCCATGAGAAGGTTTGTCGCTGGGCATGAGTTTGTGGGCGTGAATCAGGGATGAAATACTAAATGGTTTGCATTAATTAAGTCCTGAGGTAATTGCCGTCGATTCCAACATTTCTTCTTGAAATATACAACTTATACGCAAGTGCGTGTTATATAACATAGAAATCATATTCCAATAACCCTGCAAAGTTTTCAGCAACTTCTGCGCAGCTATGAAACTTGCACCCTCTTGCGGCTATTGTCGACTTATCTCAAAGACGAAATTAATTGGTCCCGCATCTGGATGACATTAATGATGTTACGTACCATCCGCCCACTAATTGTTCCCAGCAATTAGCGTATTCATATTATCAGATGTTATCATATTCCTAGGCTGAGGGAATAGTAATTCAAACGAGTAGTTTAGAAGCAGGTTCTTTGACAGAGCATATTGCCCAGCATTATCGTCAGTTACCTTCTACTGCAAAATCTCGAGTCTCAGACTGCTACTTAGTCCATCATGGAAGAACACAAACCCTCCGAAATAAGAGCTCAGTGGATGCCCATCAACTCGGTTGTCACAGGTCATTGCTTAGATCTGGAAAGAAGATCCGAGCACAGAAAGAGATCTACGCATCAGTAGCGGGGCTGACATTCGAGCAAAGAGGACTGTCAATGGCCTATCTCCACTGGTGTGATCCCGATGGTGTGGCAGTTTAACCTCTTAGGAGTTACGGACAGTTTCTCAGGCTCCAGCCTAACGAGGGAAAAGTCTGAAACTTCGACTGGAAACTTTTGATTGAGTTTCTCATCTGTGGTCTGCGTTACAGATTCGATGGCTAACTGATATTGAAATTGACAGAAATTCTTAATTAATCATTATTGGTTATGAATAGAATGTGTTTAGTAAGGACGAAATGAGAGAGTCTTCTTTAAAGAAGAGTGTTAAGATTGGTGAGGAATGTTGCAAATGCTAGAGTGATCTGGAGTCTGTAGAAGTTGAAAACATTCATGAGCTACATTCATGGAGAATTGTGTTGAATTGTTTCTAAGAGAGTCGAGTGTGCATGGCTATTCTGTGGCGAAGTTCATGCTGTTCGAACTATAAATATCTCTGAATTGTAAATTTAGCTGTTTAATGTGAATAAATTCGAATATAAGGAGTGTAAACGTTGTTCGAGTTGAGTCACGGACTCGCTAACCAATGTTGATGCCCGCTTATTCGGGGTCAAGAAGAAGACCCGTAGTCGGGTCCCGGAGTTTCTATCTCCGAGCCATCGCGATAAGGAAAATTTAAAGCTCAAGAGATTTTACAAACCTGATAGCATCGACAGAGGAAGGTCAATGAGAGTCTTACACAGTAAAAACGTGAATCCAGAAAGGAAGAATTTTTTATGTCAACTACAATCCTTATCAATTTGTGCATAATAAACACGCGAAGACCTTTTTCTAAATCCACTCGTAAATTATTTTCAATACAGTGTTATGGCCCTCGACTTATACTAGAATCCATTACCTTTATCTGTTAGAAAACAATTACAATCTTATCCTTTTCATTTGCATTACTTATTGTTTGAAAATTGGTTATTTATTGCCTGAAATTAAATAGTTATTTAATTGTTCCATTATTTACTGGTACGTAACCAGTCATGTTTCCTGTTAAATGATTATTCTTAATGTTGCATGTTATTCAAAAGAGGTAGAAATGGTAAATGTAATTGTTTTTGACCCGGAACAATAATTCTGGCTAAAAAGATGTGGGAACCAAACTTGTTGACTGACAAAAGGTATTGAAAAATAGATGATGTCGTAGTACTTCAAACTACAGTGCGCCTCATAAAGATAGGACAGGTGCATATTTTGACGACATAATTCCAAGTAGTGGAATAATATAAACCATTTTTTGATAGGATATGGTAAAATACGTTACATTTACAGATTTATCAAATTTATTGTGCAGAAATAAATATTTTGTGAGAATTTAACAAAACACTGGAAATCCCCGAAATTACACACATCAACGAAGAACACTGTAAAGCATAAATTTTCAAATTTATTGGATTTAAACTTTTAAATTATGATTTATATGAAAGTTAATAATGAGTTATGTCTCCTTTATTCATAATTACCTCTTTAATTCTGTTTTTTAATGAATCCAGGAAAGGTTGTAGGGTGTCTTTGTCCAGCTCTTTCCAGGTCTTTTCCAAAGAGTCTTTCAGTTCTTGAACACTGGAATATTGCTTGCCATCATATCAAATATATCATTATATTTTCCTTGCAAGCAATCCCTACACATTTTCGATGGGGTTCAAGTCTGGAGAGCGTGATGGCCACTTGAGAACCTCCAAATTCCTTTCCTGGAAAAAAGTTTGGTTGATCTTGCCGTGTGTAGAGGGGCATTGTCATGTTAGAAGATGACCCTTTCATTTCCAAATATGTCTATCTCTATCTTTAAAATTACCGTTAAACTTTTGTCATGTGATTCTCGAACCTGTCCTATCTTTATGAAGCGCACTGTATGTATAATGTTTACGATTCGTCTGTACTTGTACTTAAAAACCCCGTTACTTGTACTCGAATCTTGAACACAAAGTACTTGTACTCATACTTGGACTTCAGTATTTGTTCTATATTTAATTCTTGCTTCTAATTAAAGCCCGTATTTTTGTTTTTCTTTATTTTCCTCAATTAATTGCCATTTAACTTACTTTATTTTATTATTTAAAAAAAAAACACACAAATACATGCTTCGGATGTGAAGATCAAATAACTCTAATGTCCAATCAAAGAAGACCAGCATTTGTTGTTGTTTCTTTAACAACAAAACCTAATTGTTTCACCTGACGAGCAGTCATTAACTGTAATTGCAGATATCAGAACGTGACACTAGCCTTGCACGGATGCCAATAAGTCATCGATTTGTAATTCATTCATTCATTCACATTCAATTCTGCAAGCCAGAAGCAGACGATATTCGTTAAGCATGTGACCGTCCTGTCTACTGATCGAAAGAAAAAAATTTAAAAAAATAGTTTTGCAGCGGCCAACAAAACCGTCCTAGTCCATCTTAGTGTCATACATGTACCTAAAGTACAACAACATTGTATACATTTTATCCGCATTTTTCATATCGATTTGTGTATATTCATTCATTCGCTCATTCACAAAAGTACAACAACATTGTATACATTTTATCCGCATTTTTCATATCGATTTGTGTATATTCATTCATTCGCTCATTCACAGATGTCAAATGACATATTTCTTAGCACTGACGGATCCAAAATCTCTCAAGGAAAGGGTCTGTAGAATAGCAGACGAATAGAGCCATGAGAAGAGCCATCTCATTAAAATAACAAGAGACAATTCTACTAATAAAATGGTCATTAACTAGATTAGCATCAGCATAGATTACCAATATTAGACATTTGAACCTAGGGTGGTCAACTGGGATCGGTTTTACGTTTTTGTCGGGGAGTGTATGATAGAGCAAGAACTGATATTTAAATTTTAACTCCTGGATTTAAATACTTTAAATTTAAACATTAATTCTAAAATTCCTAGATTTAAACACTAAACTTTAAATTTAAATATATATTTCTGCCACCACCCACCTGTATTAGCAGGTGCTCCTTTGAAATGTTCATACATTTGTCGCGTGTCCGAAATCTATTTTCTGACAATTAACTCATAAATGCCACTTTGCAGTGCTTAAAACTTCAATGAATACAAATCGAAGTGACTGCCTACAGTCTTAAAACAATGAACAATGAATTTTTATCATTTACAATGTTAGTGGTCAGCCAATTACAGACATCGGTCTTTAAAGAACAATTAGGATAATTAATTGTAACTAATAGTTATTAATCCATAATAAAGTATATAATGTGATAATTAACATTCAATGGTAAAGCTGATTTGACGACAATAAAATTCCTGAGCAAAGCTTTGGAAGCCCTTTGAAGGATCACTCACTCCAGGTACCAGATAATCGGAAATCACCTGAAAGCTCGGGATGTCTTTCAGTAGAAAAGTTGACCATCGTGCTTAATTTATATTTTTATTGTTATTATTTCTAAATAATTTAATTAATTTAAGTGAGAAGCAAAACGATGAACGTCGATGTTGAAGATTTTGAAAACAATAAAATCCTGTGCAATATGAATCGATTGGTTCTCATGATTAATGTTTGTATACCGTGGAGCAACGTACGCTCTTAATCGATGGACGTGTGATTATTGCTTCTTATTCCCCACTGCGTTCGTCCCAATCGATGCTGGAGAAAATCTGAAAAAGTCGAAGCTTTGCAATCCTTCCTTGCGTTCGACGAGAGATTCTTTCCAAAAAAGTATCGGCAGTTTTTTTGAAGAAAATCAATTAGTTAATCAGCTGCATGTTTGTTAATGTTGGCTAGTTTATGACCCAGCAACATATGCTCGAAGTCCTAATTCTTTTACAAAGATATTTGATACGCTGATTTCAGAGGTAATGCTAATACTTATTTTTGGCTTGAAATCTATTTAACCCTTTTGCTTGATATTGTAAATTTAATTTTATAAATATTAAACAAATTCCATCAAGCATAGATATTTTAGTACCGCTTTAGTTGGTTATAGTCGTGAATATTTTCTAGGTATAATGTTTTAGTTACAATCGAGCCAATCACTTCAATTTATAGTCTCCAGCGTTTCCTTTTTTTAAGTTTTGCATTTATTAACCATTATTTAATAGTATTAAACCGTTTTAATGTAAAGTTTGTAACATTTTGGAATTTTTTTCCAGCCCCATGAATTCCCTTGTGGAAAAGTTGAACAAGAGATGTGAATATCTCGTCAAGAGAGATTGTTCAACTCAGACTGATACGTTTATTTATTACTATCCTTCTTTGCTCAGGCAAACTGTCCTTTTCACGAAATATTCCAAATTGAAATTTTGTCTTTTAATAAATAATATTGAATAAATCTAAATAATGAATATCATTTCAATTTTCGTGAGCGTAAGCTTTAAGCCGAAACAATTATTAAAATTTTCTTCCATCAGATATGACGAAGATGTCGAGCAAGATAACCCGTTCATCGACGGAGGAGAATTGGACAGTAAGGCTGATTTCATCGTAAAACACATGAAGATTTCAGGCAAAAAAATCCAAGTTCTTGACCCTGATACCGAAGGTCATGCCACGTGCCAGTGGAAAGAGAGGCTTTCTGATAACAAGGTCGATTGGAAGAACAACGAACGGACTGAGGAATTCAAGGAAATTACGGAAGGAAACCATGCTGGAAAAGATCTGCCATCTCCATCAGTAACTCCATCCGATAAAACAAACTCCAGCTGTCATTTGGAGGATTTTGACAGCAAATGTCAACTTTCCACCTCCATGTGCAAAACAACTCACTCCTCTTATGCGTACATATACGATACCTGCGATAGGCAGCTATCAAACACTTCGCTCACCGATCTACTTGTTTCTTACGTGGCATCCAAGCCAAAACACCCTCAAAAAGTTATGCCACCCTCGCGATACGTTAGAAGTTGTGAGAACGCACAGTTAACCACGAGAATTTCATCGCCATGCCTGAGTTACTCAGAGCCCACTGCAAAGCAGAATTTCGTTCAGAGTTTGGGCACATTTGAAGCCCAGAGACCAAAAGGTATGATGACAACAAAAACAGTTAATAACGATCGTTATGCTACTAAAACATCTGATGGAATCGGTAATGAATCGAGTCGTCTGCCAGAAACCGTGTTCAACAACGAATTTGGAAATTCGGAAGAGGCTTACACTAGAAGGAGACTTTTAACTGCACCCTCTCAGTCGTGGAATAATGCTAATTCAAGTACGAGTGACCGTTATTTCATTAGTAGCCACAATCTAGGATCAAGAAGTACATTGAGTTCGAGAAGAGTGTGTTTTGCAAGTTCCACAAATGATTTCATTGCACAATCCAGATTGTCGTCAAAAAATGAAGAAACTTTAAATGTGGTTAGTGGAGGCAAAAGATTCGAAGTCGAGAAAGAATTTCGCTCAGGACATTTTAAATGCGAAACAAATACAGACGAAACTGTCGTGTCAGTGACCGTACCAGCAAATTTGGCGGATAGTTACCTGAAAACCAATGGTCAAAGAAACAGATTCAATGCAAGGAATAGTGGATCTTACAAGCCAATCGAACCACTCTTATTTAACATTGCATCCATGGGACTGAATGAAATATTAAGATCTCAAACTGAACAATTTATCTCAAAAAGACAAAAGAAAAAGAAAAACAAGTAGTAGAATTTGTTTGTGTAAATGAGCATATATAAAGGTGTATAATTTGGTGAGTTCAATCGTAGATTGATGGTCGTATTCGCAATTTTTATGTACAATTTTTTTCTATATAGTTGCTTTAAATATATTTTAAAACTTTAGCTCTAACTCAAATTCTATATTTCTAATTACAATTTCTTAACAGATATTACTATTGTTAATTAGAAAAGATCTTTGCGCAGGCTCAGAAAAATAAATGTTAAAATCTTATTTGTGAAGGTTATTGAAATTTGAACAAAAATTTTACCTAACTTTCTTTAAACTTTATAGAAATTAAATTTAAGAAGTAGATTGAGAAATCATCTAAATCACATTTACTTTTACAATATTTTACATTTAAAAGTAAATTGCTAACAAAAAATATTTGTTTATTAAATAATATTTAATAATTATAGTGGATAACAGCAGTGGACTGAACATTCGATGTTTCAAATAAAAATTTGTGCTAATAATGTGACGTAGCGTAAATTTTCACTCTAAATTTTTCGCTTGTTCTTCCATTAGGCGGTCGTTTCCGTTCAATTTAGAAATTGATCGTTGATAAATTTTATGGTTTCGAGGGACTGCATTTAGGTGAACAAAGTATTTCTGGATATTGTACTGTTGATTATTTTATATCGCTAAAAGTACTGGCCGATATAGTGGTTAGGATCCCAAGGAATAAGTGCCGACCCTCTAAAAACTCATTTATTACGAAGCTGGATTACATTTTGTATTGGCTACTATCATAGCGTTGAAGTTTGATCCCGAGATCGAGCTTGATTTGTTTACATTTAACAGCTGCCATCCATCATAAAATTGTGGAAATATGGCAACCAAAATGGTTCTTCGAAAGCAGACGGGACATATTTGCAATGAATGCAAAATGTCATTCAAGGCGAAAGAGCTATTGATTGAGCACTATGAACTTTGTCATTCCAATAAAGGAATTTGTAGACCTAATGAAATAAGAGTCAAAGTAGCTGGAAGCAGCAATCTTATTAAGTCCCCCCAATGTCAGGTTTCATCAGAATTAGGATCATTGCTTGCCAATGAATCAGTTAATCCACCTCTACAAGTAAGAGATACAAGCCATTTGCAATCTAAAGATGTTATTGAAGCTGATGTCACTTTTCAAAACATTACTCAGAAAGACATGGCATCAGAAAATGTTTATCCTAATAAAATAACGGAAACAGTTGAAGAATTTGTGAAGCTAAATCCAGCAGGAGATGAAGCTGGTGTAATTCCAGAGAATTATGTTCTACTTCAAGATCAAAGTGGAGAGCAGATTGTTGCATCTCTTGTTGAAGTTACCAATGTTGAAGGTTTTTTTGAAAATGATGTGTGTGCCTTTGAAGTTATTGAAGAGGTAGTAGATGGCAATCCAGAAAAAATGGATCTTCTTCCCCAAGCAGAAGCAAAAAACGACATCAAGCATTCAAATATTGCATATTCTTCTGAATGCATGAAAAAATTAAATAAGAAGAGAAGATTAAACTCAGGTTCAAGTGGAGCTTGCGAAGTCACCAGTTCGAGTGGCAACTCCAACTGCAACAATCCATCTGTATATAGCCTCTGCTTGGCTGCTGAAATTGCTTCCAGCATGGAGACAGTGCAAGCTGCTAAGTCTCTATTGGGTATGAGCTTGCAACAAGGAGAAGTCGAGACTGATGACTCGGGCAACGTGAAGATGGTGAGCATCCTAAGAAAGAAGCCCGAGCCAGTTGCACAGATGCCCATTAAAAAAGACTTGGTGATCAACAATCATCCATCTGTGGGAATCAAAAGGGAAGTGGGTGACCACGGCCCCACGACCAGCACTCCTGCACTGAGCGTCATATCCAAGATCTCCTTCCTACAATCGCTTAACAATCGCATAATCGGCAAAGAGACGGACGGTGCCGATCTTTCTGCCCTCATAACCACGCCCGTGGCATGCGACACGAAGGTGAAGGTCGAGGCCGAAGGGGAAGTTCAGACTCCCGTGGAAAGAAAAGTGACTCGATTGAATTTCAATGTACTGAAGTCCAACAATGCAAACGTCAGTCCACTAGGGCCGAGACTCGCCGGGGATAGGTCAAAGAATACTTTTGTCACTCCAAACACTACAAGAATGGTCTATCCCTCTCCAGTCAATAATCAGACCAATGTCTTCAGAGGTAGACAAGTTTTACCACCCAATTTAGCATTTGGACATGATGCTGCCTTAATGCCCGTGACCAATGAGGTCGAAGTTATTGCTGAGGTGATGAAATATGAAACACCATCATTTAAGAACAATCTCCAAGGAAAACAGTACGTCATACAAGTACCCACGAGCGTTTCTTCAATAACTCCGAACGCGTCCCCGATGTCTCCGCAAGTGGTCGAAGAGAAAAAGAACATGTACGTTTGCGGCCTCTGCAACAAGGCGTTCGACGATTGTGAAATTTTGAAATTGCACGTGGAGAAACACATCGGCATGGAAAGGCAGAATTCCAACAAGATGAAAAACTCAGAGGACAAGTTGTCAGGTATGGTTTAGAAGTTTGTAGAGCAATCTTTGTTAATTTATATTTTCTTCTTCGTTTGTGAAATCATTAACCTTGTTGCTACGGTCTTGTTATTAACGACGAACTCATTGATATATTAAGAGGATGAAAGCGTTGGGGATGAGGAGAGCGAGGATGCTCACAAACATTTGCTGCCTGGATCGAAGCACGAATGCAGAGAGTGCGGCTTGCAGTTTGCCAGGCTCTCCTTGCTTAAGAAACATGCCAAAGTTGAGCACGGAAGTCTCAAGGCCTACCTCTGTGGGGTCTGCAACAAAACCTTTGCCTTCGCTTGTGGACTCAAGCTGCACGCTTTGACCCACGGAGTCGAGAGAAGGTATTCTTGCCAGTTTTGCGGCAGGAGGTTCAAACACGCCTCGAATCTTCAGAAGCACGTCAAAGTGAGTCGAGTCAATATGCATTGCAGAATGCATAACTGGGTCCACATTTATTTATTTTATTGATTTATGTCATGCAATTCGAGGTCGTTCACGTCAACGCTTGCAAATGTCGCACGGTCGAGTGCACTTGCGGCAAGAGGGATCCTTCCTCCTTCAAGATCGACCACGCTTGTCGCATATGCGGCCGCGTCTGCGAGAGTTCGAAGCATTTGGAAATCCATCACAGGTCTCATACTGGAGAAAAGCCAGAAGTAAAACATTTATTTTAATTCTTAAGTGAAATTTCTTAAATAATTTTCTATGGAATAGGAACATGACTTGAAGTATTTTCTCAGGTTTGCCAGACTTGTGGAAAGTCTTTCCAACACAAGTCCAATCTACAGAAGCATCAGTTGAAGCATTCTGGGGTGAGGCCGTTCAAGTGCAACCACTGCGAGCGTAGCTTCTACGTCAAGCACAGTTACCTGGGGCACCTGCGTCTCCACACTCGCGACAGTCCCTACACCTGCGAGACGTGCGGAAAAAGTTTCATCAGCAAAAATGGATTGCAGGTTTCTTTGAATTTGTTGTTTTGTTGTTTACATTTTTATAAGTTCGTTCTGTCAAGGCATTTACTCCATACGAGTCTTTTGGTGATGGCTATTGTAACTCAAAATGCCAATAGCCACCATTCTCATAAATACCACACTCACTTAGAGCACTATGTTATTTTATTATGGTCAGTAAGACAAAAGGCAATTGAATTATGTTTTAACATATTCCTTAATTTAATTAATTTAAATTAAAATTCTAAATAATTGATAATAATATGCTTATTATTAACGATTATTGCGATAACAATTGAGATTCCTGTAATTTATTTGGTTCAACCCCAGATACTTAATTCAGAACCAATTCTTGACAGGTGCATTCCATCCTGCACCAAGATCGTCTGCCTTTCTGCTGCGGCCATTGCGGCAGGGAGTTCGCCCAGCTCGGGAATCTGAACAAGCACCTGTCTCTGCACACGGGCGACAAACCTTTCCCTTGCAAATACTGCGACAAGAAATTCGTGGACACCTCTGCTCTCAAGAGGCACACCGTGATTCACACGAGGGAGAGAAATTATTCGTGTCCGGAGTGCGGCAAGGTGAGAAATGGTGGTGGTGGAGGTTGCAGGTGTCTCGTCAAATAAGATTTGTCGGTTCGGGCGCCCTGCCGACGTACTTAAAGGAAAACCGGGAAGTGCTTAAGCCGAGCCGAAACACAGATCGCGATGCTTCTTCAGTCGTTGGATTTTTGATTCGGCATAACGTTTTGAGGATGTTGTTGTTGTTATCATTTTATAATAAAATGTAATTATCGTACCTGCTTAATAAAGTGTTCTTTTTGTCTTCAAACTGGAATCAGTTTGTGATTTCAAACCTTATCACTTGTTATGGCCTATTGAGTCTTATTCCCTCGGACATTTTTCATAGTTTAGTATTTATTTAATTAGCTTATTATCTGTTTTATCACCAGTTGAAGAGAATCTGGCTGTTTATATTGATGTTACTCTGGTTTACAATGTTTATCTAGTGAGATATATGTTTCCATAGAGAAATGACTTGGAGAAAATTCTCCATCTTTATGTAATAATTTCCTGACCACGTGCTTCTTCTTACGATGCATTTACAACGTGAAACCTTAAAGTTCAGACCACAATTAACCGCTCCGAGCAGCGAGCAAACGAGAGGATGCGTGCAAATAACTGGCTGTGAATCATTTGCAGACTTTTCTGCACTTCTCGAGTCTGCGATCGCACATGACCACCCACAAGTTTGAGGAGCAGGAAAGGCATCAGTGCAACATCTGTAACAAGACCTTCACCGTCAAGTCCAACTACGTGCGACACATGAAACAGCACGAAGAGGGTCCTTCGTCGGAGGCCGAGCAGATAGAGTACCTCGTGTACATGCAGTGAGCCGAGACGAGTTTCGCCGAAAGCCGATTCGACTTTTGCCGTCTCGACGTTGGCAGATCCTTCGGGGAGCGGCACGTCCCCGTCGGGAATTCCGATTCGCATTCGTCGGCAACTTGGTTCTGCTCAAATTCGCTGAAAATATCTGATGTGGTTCACGTTCAAATTGTTATATTGGTTTTCGTTAATGCTACGTAAATGATTTTCTTTTTCACGAGAATTTGATTTTATGCCTTTCATGCATTCGAGCCAAGGATTCGGTTGATGATTTTTGTTGGTCTGAAACAATTGTAACTCGAGGCTCTAATTAATTAATCGATTAATTAATTACTTTTTTTTGTAAATGAGAATCTTTTAAAAGTTTTTGTTGTGACATAAAGAATTTTGGAACTTGGTTTAGCAACTGTCTAATGCCTCACGTGGCTATCAGATTTCAAGTCACTCTTCCCGCCATAGGTGCATGTTTTTGATATTCTGTGAAGAAGTAATGACTTTGAGATTTAAACTTGATAGTTTAAGTTGGTAGTAAAGTTACATTGCATGGCATGAATTGCCTTTCAAATCTGGAGATGCTGTTGCAATAAAACCTTTTGAAAGCTTGCTTCATTGTGATCAATGGGCATTTCCTTCATTAGGGAAGGCAGTTCCATTTGGCATGAGGCTGGTTTCGCTGGAGTGCAGCAGTTGAAACGAAAATCTTGCCTTGAATGTTATTCTAGTATTGCTTTCTTTTTTGAGGTAGATTTACATTTCTTACGAATTTTAAATTGATCAGCTTGCAATTAGGGTTAATATTTATTTTAAAGGCGAATTTTGGAGAGTTGATGTTTTTTGAGTGTGTGCTGGAAAACTGCATATGATTGAAATTTCTTTGGACAACGAGGTGGCTCATACGTGGAAAGCATTCTCAGTAAATGTAAAGTTCAATATTGCGAAGCGATGATTAGTGGGATTGCTCATTCTAAGCAGGGGTTTATTATTCCCTAGGAGTGTTCGTCCCTTGATTTTTCGAAGATACCCCTACCAATGGTTACACCCTCACTGGGAGATGTTCGTTTGTAAATATCCCAAAGTAGTCAATTTGATCTTGAAGACACAAAAAAGTTACTAGGAATCACAGCAGAGACGATAGCCAGTTTGATTACAAGGTTCACTCCTAGGCCCGAGTTCTTGACTTCGCTGATATAGCGTCTGCCATTTAGCATAGTTTCGCGGTGAAGATCCCATTTTTATATATCTTTATATTATTTATTTCTGCCTTGGCATATTCCAACCACACTTTTTAAATTTTAATAGTTCGACTCTGGAGTTGGTGAAGCGAAAGCTCTTTAGCATAACACAAGTGCTTATTATGGTGGCTAACTAAGCAGCAGTCTGCTATGTAAGCCACATGATGAATTAAAACCTCACGATTAAGGAGTTTCACACGTGTATCCATGATACGATCGATGATTAATGCACTCGAGTTTGTAAATGTAAATCTCGCAAAATCAGAACCCTTTAAAAGTTCCTAGGTCCTAAAACAAGATTGATGGCCCTCGTACAGTGTTTACGTCCTGTTTGCTGAAACATCTGTTACATAAGCAACTGCGTTCAACGAGCTATCGTTATGGAGAGAGAACCCATGCTTGATGTGTCAATCATGGGTGGTAACTCTAGCCGGCAGAAGGGTAAACAGCAAAAGTTGACTTGCTTTGTTTATGTACTGACATTTCTCTCAGCTCTTGGAGGGTTTTTATTTGGATATGACACGGGAGTGGTATCAGGAGCCCTGGTCGTCATCAAGGTTTTTTGTTTTGTGAAATTTTACTCCAACTGTAAATCTGTCTTTTCAGTAAATGATTGTGTTAATTTTCATGTTGTGATAGAATTTATTGACACTATCTCTTGCTTTGCTAAGTTATAATTCACAAGTAATATTTAGTGGATTTAAAATAACTTTTGCTAGATCAAGGAATTTGATGTAATGCCTGCTAAATTTGATTGTTAATATTTTAAAGGCTGAATTTCACATGTCTTCTCTAATTCAAGAAATTTTTGTGAGTATAACAATGGGCTCTGCAATGATTTTTGCTCTCCTGAGTGGCTTCACCAACGATTACTTGGGCAGGAAAACAACGATTCTCATTGCCAGCATGACATTCTTAGTAGGGAGTTTAGTCTTAGGATTTGCAAATTCCATTCCTTTGTTGTTGATTGGCAGGTTCATTGTTGGGATTGGCATTGGTAAGGAACATTCACGGTCCCATCTTTCGCAATTAAATCTTTCTTTTTGCAATTTCATAATTTTCCAAGTATAATTTCCAACTATAATTTTGTTTATGCTATTTTTTTTGCATAGCATTTAAACAAATTTACGGAGCCTTAACTCATTGGCGGCTATTTATCTAATTTGTTTAAAATCCAGATTAGCAGTGTTCTCTTGATATGTTCATCGTTCTCACAGGGTTTGCATCTGCCTCGATCCCGATGTACATTGCCGAGTGCTCCCCTCGGAGTATCAGGGGGCAGTTGGTCTCAATAAACACCCTCCTCATCACAGGGGGACAATTTGTTTCGTGCCTTATTTGTGGAGCTTTCAGCTTTGATACTGAACATGGATGGAGGTTATACTTTATGCCATTCCTTGAGTTATTTCTAACTTCATTTGATGTAAATACTTTCTCAAACTACTGTTTATAAAACTTGCCTCCTCTTCTTAGCTGTTAATTTTATTATAATCTTTTATTTTGATCCTGAATTCTTTTGTTTGAAATTTTATTCCTCAGTCATCTGAACCAACTCTGAAGGTTTTTTTAATGACGAAGCATTTTTGGCAAAATCAATAATTATAAATAAATGTTTCAGCTTACTATGATTTATTGATGGACTGTGAGCCCTTCCAATGGACCATTGACATAAAAAGATTGTCATAACAAGTTATGCTATATAATAACTTATAACTTATGCTGTGTAATAATATAATAGCTATACATTAATAAAGGTATTTAAATTAATTACTTTGTGCTTTTAAATTACAAAATATTTTTGTTAATTATTTAGTTATTTTGTTAAGTATTTTTAATTTAAACATTGTTTTTTTTAATCTTTTATTTTGATCCTCAATTCTTTCATTTTAAATTTTAAATGTTTTTTTTTAATTGTAATGGAGCTCAGCAAGTGATTAATTAATGAAAACAGAAACAAAATCCACTCCGAACATATTTTAAAATACGATGTCGTCTTCATTCATTTCATGGTCTGCAAAACGGTGTGGATTGGTTGGCATTCAAAGTGCTCCTGTGATATTCTATTTTCATAATATAAAAGTAATATACATTTTAATATATGTATGTATAATACACATTTTAATATGTATATGTATACTATACATTGTATGATATATATATGTGTAATATACATTGTGTATTCAGTGCAACAACTTCAGTTCTAAATTTCATAAGATCTTTTCTTATTTAACATGTACATATTTTTTGAGAATTGTTTCCATTTTGAACTAAAATTATTTAAAACATTACATTTATTATATTCTTCAATGAAGGTAGTTTTAATTGGTTCTGAAATGTTCTGTTGAATAATTATTGCACAGCTATCTCATCCACAATAGCAAAATTATTATTATGTCTCATGTCTATATTATTGTATCATGTCATTATTATGTCTCATGTACTATACTACATTTTATCTTCCTTATCCTTTCCAAGCACTATAAAATCTTGTGATGCCTCATTTTTATTGAGAAATCAAAGTTTAAAATAACAAATTCAAACAAAATAAAAAACCATCCAGATTCATGTTGGGTCTGGCGGCCATTCCTGCCCTGCTTCAGTTCATCCTGTTTATGTTTATGCCCGAGTCACCTCGCTGGTTGTACTCCAGAGGTCACCACGAAAAGGCTCGGATGGTTCTGGAAAGGATAGAAAGAGATGAAAGCGTCGTTGAGGAAGAAATCGAAGACATTCGAATGTCTCTTGTCGACCAGGCGCAAGGTTTTTTGCGACATTAATTTTAAGATTTCTATAATTCAAATTCATCAGAAATAATTTTTTTTATAATTATAACTTTAATGTTTAAATTCGTTTGTTGTTTTATTTGATTGTATTTAAATTGAATGTCTTTCTACTAGTGGAGGGTTTTTTCCTGGTTAGAATTTATGGTCATTTGTGGGTTTAGTAAATTGAGTGAGTTTAATAAATGTTAAATAATGTTTTTATGTTTATTAAATTTATTGATGGAAATGAAATAAATAATGTATTAATAAATAATCTATTAGATAGACAGTTTAGAGTAATTATCCTTTTCGACTGTTTTTGAAGAAGCTTCATTACTCTTCTCTGTTAATGCGCAATACCCAGCAGCAACTATTATGCTGATGGTGATGATGATGATGATGAGAATGGAGATGCTAGTGAATAGCATAGTAACTTTTTATGGTTTAAAATTCTTAATTCAAAGAATCTGGCATCTTCACCGTCCTTCGGATCATGAGGACCCCACACGTTAGGAAGGCACTTCTCATTGGGGTTATGCTTCAGTTGATACAACAACTTGTAGGCATCAACACAGTCATGTGAGTCATTACACCTTGGCCAACTCTTCATTTCCCATCGACGTGTTTCCCTTCAATTTATTGCGTTTTCTTTATTTTGTCGCTCGCAAAAGTTAATTTGCCAAAGGAATAATATCCTTAATAGCAAAAACAAGTAGCATGAAAATTTGCCTAAATAAAAATAAATTATCTAATAATTTCCAAATCTAAATTATTTTTATATTTTTATGTTTTGCTTCTTTTCAAATGAAAGGAATTAAATCTTTTGTTATTAATTTTTAAAGCCCAAATTTTTAGTAAAAAAACAAATCACTGAAAAAAATGTGTCGACCAAATTATTTACTTGCACGGCATGAAACAACAACAACTTTCAGAACCACTCGTCTGCAACCTTTGACACACGTCAAATAACCTCTGAAGAACTGCTTATCTGTTTATCAGTTATTTCTTCTTTGGTAACAAAGAACATAATTATAAATTATAATCATCACCACTGCTACTACTATCATCATCACCTACTTAACACTTTATTTAGCCCTGAGACAATCTCTAAAACCACCAGCAAAAACAATATTTAAGATCCCCATTCGAGTCAGGGATCACCCTGGGACCATAGCATTAGGAGTACTAAAATTTTCCTTAAAATAAATTTAAATTGCCTCAAGTAAATTCAGTAAATATTTCTTAATTAAAAAATTAATATTATTCAAACATTAAAAGCTAATTTCCAAAGTTTGTGGCCCCATAAATTGTGAACTTCACCACCACCACCACCACCACCACCATCATCATCATCATCACCACCGTCATTGACATTGTTATTATAATCGCCACCAATCGCCACGACAACAGGTACTACAGCGCCACGATCATTCAAATGTCCGGAACTGACGACGCCTCCAAAGCCATTTGGTTGGCAGCCGTCGTGGCTTCCGTCAACTTCCTGTTTACTTTCGTCGGCCTCTTTTTAGTCGACAAAATTGGCAGACGGAAACTGATACTTCTCAGTCTGTTAGGTCGGGTTTTGTTTTCGTATCTTTTGTATCTTTGTATTTAACCCCTGGGGGGAGGCAGAGGTTGACATGGAGTCAGGCAGGGATAGGGATGGCAACGTATTTGCCAACAAATCCTGAAGAGATGGTCTTCATGGTCTTATTGGCAGCTGTGCTGGTGGTGGTGGACACTAATTCAATTCGTGACAAGAAACAAGTCAGACTCGTTAAGTCTCACGAGGGATCATTAAGGAACGTGTCGATTTTTAATAAATATTTTATTATTTTTATTAATTTTTAATTTAGAAAACAAATGATTAATACTTATACTTTAACTTCTTTGCATGTTTTTGTGCCAGCTTTTAATATATTTTTGCAGTTTGTTGTATTTTTGAATGATTTAGAATTTATTTTCACTATTTATTCAGGAACATTTTTTAGTTTGATCATTCTCGGAACGGGCTTCTTGTTGGCAAGCGTCCATTCACTTCCTGTCACTTTCAACTCGCCATCATCATCATCATCATCATGCTCAAAATACTGGTACTGTTTGAACTTTTTTGGTCAACTCAATGACTTCCATGTTTTGCTAACTCAACATTATTGAGAATTGGCCAATAATTATTTGCTATTTTTTAACCTTTGGATCTGGCAGAGATTAAAATTGTTTTTAAGACATTAAAAGATTTTTTTCTAGTTTAACTCATGGTTTTTAAGGCTGTCAAGTGTTTTTTTTTAATTTAACTTTTACATAATATCCAAATAATATCCAATAAAAAAGTGCAAATGAAATAAAAATAAAAAACATTAATTATAAAAACATTAATAAAACATTTCGTTCGCAGGAACTGTGGCACCTGCGTGTCTGACCCGCATTGTGGATTCTGCTACGAAAAGACTTCGCAGCACAACGCGACTTGTTTGCCACTGCCCAAAGAACTCCAAGAGTTTGGTTTGCAGGAGGACTTTGGCTTTTCGAACTTCAGTTCCTCTTCGGAGGATTTCAGTTGCGGAAACGGCACGACTGGCAGCGGATGGGAACTCGTCTCCAAGTTCTGTCCGACCAAATATGCATGGATGAGTACTTTTGGACTCATAATCTACCTGGCATTCTTTGCCCCAGGTGTGTCTACAATTCTTGTTGTTTAATCAAACGATGACTTACCTTGACATGCATTTCTGTTTGTTACATGCTTTTACTTTTATCAAAGTTTATTCCATTATTTAAGTTGCCAGTTTCACATGTTCATAAGTAAGGTTGGATAAGACAGACATTATGTTGTTATATGTGATATCATATCATTAAATGTGATATCATATCATTATATGTGATATCATGTCGTTATATGTAATATCATATCGTTATATGTGATATCATATCATTATATGTGATATCATATCATTACATGTGATATCATATCATTATATGTGCATTTTTAACTAATTAATTTAATTAAAGTTAAAATAACAATTAAGTAGATTGATTCCGTCTCATGTTGAACAGGAATGGGTCCGATGCCTTGGACGATCAACTCTGAAATTTATCCTGGTTGGGCCAGGAGTTCAGGGAATTCAATCTCCTCTTGTGCCAATTGGTTGAGCAATTTACTGGTTTCCATGACCTTCCTCACGCTCACGGAGACAATCACTGCTTACGGTTCGTTCCAAAAATAGAATTTCATCATTCATGATTATGGTAATGATTATGAAATTTGATTATAACTTGAATCTATAGAATATATCTCCATCAATTCCATGAGACCAGCCTTCTACTTGCAAATATCTCGCATCTATAAACATCTTTTCGACATGTTTGCAGCCTCAAAACATTTTAAACTGAGCTACTTTAAATTTTTATGATTCCTTCTGTCAGGAGCCTTCTATTTGTATGCAAGTCTGGCCCTCTGCGGTTTGATCTTCCTGTACCTCGTCCTGCCGGAGACGAGAGGCAAGAGTCTGGAGGAAATCGAAGACCTTTTCAAGGAATCACTGCTCGTACCTTGCAAGGAGAACTACTCTGAAGTGGCCAGGGATATTAGCAATTAATTCTCATCCTAATCGAGCAGTGTTTTGCTTACTGTGTTTGTATTTTTTTTTTATACGCGGTTTTCTCAGGCTCAATTCACCTCGCGAACACTTTCTCGGGAGTCGTCGTAAAACAAAGAATCCGACGGAAGTTTTAAAAAAGTTCAGGTCCTAATAATTATTCTTTGGAAACAAATCTTGGATCCATGATTTTAAAGTTAACATAGGATCCACAAATAAAGCTGTGAATTGAGAACAAAAGTGCAAATAAATTTAATTTAAACAAACATAAAATTCACATTAAAAAAGAATTAATTCATCGAGAAAATCTTCCTAAAAGCTATTCAAAGTTTCTTAACCGGGAATAAAGTTAAAGAAAAATGATCTCAAATCAACCCTTCGTTGGGGGGGTGTGCACTGATTCGACCAATCGTAGCTCTCAAAAGTGAAGTACAAACACAAATACAAACTCTCGTGCAAACACAGAAACATGTATCACCATTCGTTATCAACATTACCAACGAAGGTGCTACCGATCAACAATATCATTTCCTTACGTTCAGTTCAGAAGATGAGACAAATTGAGTGAACGACAAACTTTAAACGAGTACGCAGACGACGCGATCGTGACAAGAATCCTACGAAGGATGAAGGTCGTGGAAGGCTATGAAACAGTTTTGAATCTTGTTCGAGACAGGAAAGTGGAAATCCGAGCGTCGTTTGCTCGAGACGGATTAAAAACTGGAAAGTCCAACGAAGCAGGACTTCGGGGAAAACGTTTCTGAAAATACTCGTAAGGCAGTTGAGTTATTGACCAGTTGCAACGAATCCTTTGAGCCCGTCTGGTCAGAGACGCTCACAAATCTTCCTCCAGCGTCAGTTGGACTGTGTCCATGTTCTTCCTGTTGAATGATGATGTAAAAGATTTGTAGGTTTTTAATGATTAATGAGTTAACTAACTAATGAATTAGTAATGAATGAATTGTTTACAACCAATAATTGGTCAGAACTTGTGATGGTAATCTAGCAATGATGGTTTAACTTTGTTATCTTGAGGTTTAAGTAGGAATTTTGCCAATGACTTATTTACGATTATTATTCAGAAATAAGCTGCACTGAGTTAAAAAATAATTTTTATAATAACAATAATAATAGTAGTAATAATAATAATAATAGTAATATTAATAATAATAATGTAAAAATAATAAAAAATACCACCGACTTGTTAAAGTTCTTTCTAAATCTGACATTGTTCGACTTCCTGTTGACGACACCATCCTCTTCATCCATCATCTTCTCGAGCAACGATTGGTCGTTGGCATTGATCGGAGCGATTGAAATGTCCCGAACGGCCCTGAACTGACCGCAGTTGTTCAGGTGCTCGTTTTCCAAGCGGAAAAAGTTCCAAACGAACCTCCTGTCAACGGAGTTTCGTTTGAATTTGATGCTCTACGAAGTTGTTAAGTTGTTGTTCTTTTGAATACTAACGTGTTTAAAACCTACTTTGTATCTTTTCAACTCGCATCAACTTAACAAAATTAGAAGCAACCTGCCAGATTAATTTTCTGGTTTATTTACATGAACTGCAGGCTAATTATGCAATTGATGTCTTGCTTTTTTATTTTTGTATTTTAGTTTATTTTTTAGTTTTTTATTTTCTATTTAGTGGCAAACTATATTTGAATAATATAATTATACTACATATCCTGAAGGTTATTTTGAATAACCACAAAACCCTCAAGACTTGTGAATGAAACCTTAAGTACTCTAAAAGTAACTAGTGTCTGCTAAACTGTTCTAGGGAAACTCAGCAGTTTCTCAGCATGTTTTTCTTCTTTTACTGCTTTCACCTGCCAAGTGCCATGTGTTGATTGTGACAAACAATAGAACTAGCAGCAACAGCAATGAATACAAGGATTGACTGATCAAATTCAAAATAAAAAAAGTTCACCCCTCACTTCCATCTCTCAGATCTCATCCTTACATGAATACATTGAAACTTCTGCAACCCCCAAAGAAAACAAAGAAAGCCTCTCAACTTAACTGACTGTCAGTCAACTGGGAACCCCTGCATGCAATTCCTTGGCACTGGCCCTTAGCTAGAACTGATTACATTTTTCTTCAAACTGCTAAATGGCTTTGTATACTTTCCACTGCAAAATCTCCCAACCTTTCTAAAGTGTACAAACACAAGAGGTCAAACTTAGATTTTCAATCTTGGATGCATTAAATTTACCATGGATTCTGTTCAATAAAATAATTTTCCAACAGAAATGTTAGAACTCCCTTAGAAATTGTTGATTCCATTGCACAGTCCCATGCTCCACAGTTTTACTGCTCCAAAAGCAGAATACAATTTCAATATCTTTTCAACTCAGACTCAATTTAAGACTTTGTGGTTTCTTTTTGTACACATTAAACTCATGTTAACGATCCAAGTGGTCCTTCAGCAGAGTACAGGAAAGTACAGAAATAAAAAAAAAAAAATTGCTGACGTTTTTAAGTCTGCTGCAATTATTTTTAATTAAAAAGTTTTATTTTTATGGACACACACATAAACATAAATGCTTAAATAATAATAAATGAACACAATAAACATAAAGTTGAAATAAACATTAGGAACATTAAGAGCAATATTAGGAATGCGAACCTATAGTGGTTATATAATAAAACCTGTAGTTGTTATAATAATAATATAATAATAATTAATATAATATATATAATAAAAAGTTGTTATGTAATAAAAACTATAGTTGTTATAATAATAAATAATATAATAATAATTAATATAATATATATAATAATAATAAAGTTGTCATATAATAAAACCTATAGTGGTTATATAATAATAATAATAAAGTTGTTACATAATGTATCTGATTTGAGAATCACTTTCGCATTTTCTAAAGAGAATAAAACGTGCCTAAAATGCACCCGCGAACCGAGGCACCCACCTGAAAACTTCGAGAGATGCCACGGCGGTCCTGAGTACCTCGGAATTGATCACCTGTCCCTCACCGATGGTGACCGTGATCGTCCAGGTGAATCGCAAGATTAGATCTTCAATCATTGCAAAATAATAATAAGCCTGCAAAAGTAACAATCGACAACGTGGTTTCAATGCAAGCCTTCCACATGATAATGATACCTAATTTTCCAATGGACCTAACGAACTTCTGATAAATATCTTCAAATTCAATGAAGAATTTCTTATCAATAACGATTATTATTGCCAATAATGTTAACCAATAAGTCATCAATGGCTTGCAATAATGCAATCAACATCCTCAATCTAAAAATAACCAAATAAATAAACATGAATTTAAAAATAATAAACATAAATTAATAAATAATAAACATGAATTAAAAAATAATAATATAAATTTAAAACATTGAATTAGAAAAAAAAACAAACACCCACCCTCCTGGAATAAACAATTTCTTCCCTGAGGAACTTGTTCTCCGTCATCCTCTTTTCCATGAGTCCCCAATCCATTTTGACGTCCCAGGTGTACGTGTAGCAGGTGCTTATGAAGGCTGAGATGATCCACAGGTAGAAGAAGGCATTGTTTTGTATCACGTCCTTATTGTGCTGATCTGATATACAATGTAGTACAGTTTATCAGTTAATCAGTTTATTTTAATAGTATTTCTTGTTTTATGCCTGATTTTGTTCAATACATTTTGTTTTTGTTTGTATTTATAATAAAAAGATTATTTAAAGAAATATTTTTAGCATTTATTTTTAGCCAATGAATACAGATGAAGCAATTTTTGAAACTTTTAAAATATAAACATTTACAATTAAAAACAAATTGTTTGCTTTCAAACCACAAACTTAACACCGGCTTATCACAAACTTAACACCAACTTAACATCAAACTTAACATCAGCTTAACACCAACTTATCACAAACTTAACACCAACTTAACACCAAACTTAACACCAGCTTAACACCAGCTTATCACAAACTTAACATCAGCTTAACCCCAACTTATCACAAACTTAACACCAACTTAACACCAAACTTAACATCAGCTTAACACCAAACTTAACACAAAGTTAACACCAACTTTTGTAAACACTGTTGAGCGAAGAGAACAGAACGACGAGGAAAGTGGTTCCGTACTTCCCCGCGTTCGCGATGTGAGGGAAAACGTTCTTCGTGTCCCTGTACCTCCTCAGGCATTGGGCGAAACGGAACCACGCAGGAAGCGATGCAATGATCGGACTCACGCCATACATCAGTCCACTGCATGTGTGGCCATCTACGGGCAATAATGATAATCTTAAGAAGTTAAAATATAATTTAATATAATATAATATAATATAATTTCAGATTTTTATATAATATATTGCTTAAACTATTATTAAAATCTCATGGTTTGTGCATTTTTATATAAATTAAATATAATTCCCATTTATTGTTTTGTTAAAAATAATCACCAAAAATACCTACATCCAATCCAAGGTTAATCTAACCTCCCACCAAAAATAACTAGTGATTAACAAGAAAAGAATAAATTATGTTAATGAGGTACTCGTTCTGTCCGCTTAATGCGGAATAAATTAAATCCACGAAATGCAATGGCACAAACTCGACGACGTTGGAGTCGAGATAAAGAAAAACCGAAGGTCGAAGGTCAAAGTTCAAACGAATTGAAAGAGGAAAAAATAAATAAATTAAAAATAAATAAATTAAAAATAAACTAAAAATAAAAAACAAAACAACGGCCACCCACGTTTCCTGTCGAACCAGTGCACGTCGAAGGCGTAGTAGCAGACGAGATATTGGAGGTCGAGGAGTACAGTTGTGAGGCTGTTGAGTTGGTCTGCCAACCAGAAGTCAGCGAAGCCGACGTAGTGGAATGGAGCTGTGAAGATGCGGAACTTTTGGGAAGAAAAACAAGTCTTCTTGTAATAATTTATTTAATTGGATTTTAATCAGCTGATAAATAATAATGATGATAATAATAATAATAATAATAGTATTAATAATAATAATAATAATAGTAATAATAATAATAATAACTATAGTAATAATAATAATAATATGTCATTTATATAGCACCGTGAAGTGGAACTACAGGGGCGCTGATGTCAACAGCAACACAATTAACGTAAATTTTTCAACAACAACAACATAACGTTTCCGTGCATCGTCTGCGCTTGTGAATTATGCGCGATTGTGCTTCTTGAAAATTAAAGTTAACACGTGAATTTGAATCTTGAAATAATTTATTTCGAATAAATTATCATTTGAAATTGGAAAAGTTTCTGAAATGTTTGAATTATTAATGCATTTTAAATTATTAATGCAATTATTTAAAAATTCAAAAATGAATTTTGAGGATTTTAATTTCAAAATTTAGCAGCTGCATTTCAATTCTATGATGCATGGTTTAAGAAAACTGACACGACTTTAATTGAATTATTGCATTATTCCATTCCTTCACATTTCAATTAATTTATAACTAAATTTAAACAATTTAAAAAATTTTCAATAAAAAGAACGATAATAATAGTAAAATTAATAGTAACAACAAGCGGAATATTAAATAAAAGTTAGTAATTGTAATAATATTAACAACAACTAAGAGTGTTTGTTAACAAAAGGAATTAAAATGAATTCAATACAACAACGACAACAACAACAACAATAATAACAATAATAATAATAATAATAATAATAATGATTTGCATTCTGGTTTTAACTGCTTCCTGCTGAGATTTCAAGCCAGGGACGACAGGCACCGAGTTTTAAGGATTACAAAAACCAACAACTGAATGTGGGTCACCGTTGTCATCACCGCCATGTTAGGACGCACGTCATTAGCGAAGTACTAGCATCGCTCGCAACGACACGTGGATAAGTAATTCGTTAACATCCTATCGCCAGCACTAACGACGACAGATGGCGCCAAAGTGCTTATTAAAACAAAAACAAAAAACTATTTCATTTGACCGCAGGACAGAACCTACCAGAACTTTGAGGAGCCACATGCGAGCCTTGTAATGGAGTATCCTGATCGGATTGATCATGTAAACGAAGAAGAAGGCGGACAGAGCCAAGGGACTTGCAAAAGGAGGGATTTTGATGATGTGACTCAAGAAGTAAGCCACGACGCTGATGCACCACAGAACCGAGAAGAACGTGGCGATCTGCAGATTTAAAAATCGATGAATCTCTTTAACGCATTATTAATAATTAATAATCGATTATTGGTATTTTAATTGAGTCACAACATTAATAAATAATCCATTATTAATAATTTATATTGAGTCATGGCATTAATAATTAATCAATTTTTAACACTTTAATACATTAACTATTATTATTCATTCTAAAACACTAATATGCTTCTATTAGAGTTTTTAGAATACTTTTTATCAATTAGTAGCCTGTCTAATTCAATCAACTGAACACTTAATGATTGAATGAATTGATTGGTTGATTGATTGATTGATTGATTGATTGATTGATTGATTGATTGATTGACCTCCAGAAACTGTTGGTGGGTCAAGTGATGTCGAGGGTCGAGTTCGAATATGAGGATGTGGTTGACCCCGGACGACCTCCATCCGTAAGTGTTGACGCCCAGGAGGAAGATGAAGAGGAAGATGAGGAAACATCCACGGAAGATTCTCAAGGCCGGCTGCCAGTCCCCTTTGTGTTCTTCGGCTGTTACAATTCCTGCATTGCATCGCGGGATAAGAATTTAATTCGGTGGAAATTTACAAATGAATAATAATAATAATAATAAAATAATAATAATAATAATAAAATAACAATAAAATAATAATAATAAAATAATAATAATAATAAAATAATAATAATAAAATAATAATAATAATAATGAAATAACGAACAAATACAAAAGCCATTGTTAATGGACGCTCACCAGCCACCACGGTAATGATGCCCATTACGAGGAAAATGCCAGAAAACAGACCGACTCGAAATGTCACGAAGGGATTTTGCTGAAGAGTCAATCGTGACTTTTATGCAATGAATCGATAAAATTGGATGGTAAATAAAGGAATAAAGGAATTTAATAATATTGTAAATTAATAAAGGAATAAAGGAATTTAATAATATTGTAAATTAATAAAGGAATATAGGAATTTAATAATATTGTAAATTAATAAAGGAATTTAATAATAAAGTTGATAATTTGAATTCCATTCTAGAAATACATTTAACGAATAAAAACAGAACGAAATCAACAACTTTCTCTCCAAGCGGTGGAACCCTGAGTCTCTTCATGGCTTTTGTTCTGTCCCCTGATTCCAAGTTCAGTGTGAAGGTGTTCTAAAAGGAATAAAGTTTGGCAAATAATCAAATCCTTTGATCATTTAGCCATTAATAATAACAACAACAACAATAATAATAATAATAATAATAATAACAATAATAATAATAATAATAATAATAAATAGAAAGTTCTTGGATGAATTGCTGAGAGCACTGGTAGTGCTCAGCATTCATCACTGAGAAGAAACAGGAAAAATGTGTATAATAATAATAATAATAATAATAATAATAATAATAATAATAATTAAATAGGAATAAAGTTTAAATGAAATAATTAAAAAAACATAATAATCCAAGCCACCTAACCTCTGTTTCTTTGATGAGATGATCAACTTCCTTGCTCATGTAAAAGTTTGCAGTTTCCACGTTGGCCTGCCTCCATGTTGCCCCTCTGTCTGTCTTTAGCAACTGTTTAGATACGATAACGTTTCAATCACTTGGAGTTGATTGGTTCAAAGTTCAATCAAATCAGTTCAATTCAATCGATGTGATTGACTCAATGGGTTGATTTATATTGCTTGAAGAGAAAGAATTGAGGAGGGAAAATAATAATAAAATAATAATCAATTCAATCGATTTGATTGACTCAATGGGTTGATTTATATTGCTTGAAGAGAGAATTGAGGAGGGAAAATAATGTGGTGACAGGTTTAAAATCACTGAGTTTGTTGTGGTGATTGATGATCTTTTAAGTTAATAAATTATCATAAAAACTTTAAAATTATTAAAGAGTGACTTTGCAGTCCTGAATATAGAATCGTTCTCAAAGCATAAGACTTCATATAAGACAGCACATTAAAAGATCACGTTAAAAAAACTGGTCAATAATCAATAATATCAATAATCAATAATCTTTTTTTTTTAATTTCAAGTCCTATGGAGTTGATGAAATGATAATAAGTTGCAATTGTGGAGATTGGATACTTGAAAGTAATTTTTAAAACAATCGAGTGTTTCAAATTCAAAAAAGAACGGGTAGTCGTTCGGGATCGATCGATTCGACGCGGGAGGAATAAAAAAGAATATTTAAACTATTTGAGCGTGGAATAAACAAATAAATAAAAATAAATAAAGTCAAATTTAAAAAGAAAAGAAAGAAAAGCCCCAAGACCTTGTCGTGCTTCTTGAGAATCTTCCTGAATCCCGTAAAGTTGAGCGACTGATAATTTTGCAGGAGGATTAAACTGAGGTAGAACTCTGAGAAGGCCAGTTTTATGTCATGCATTGATCTAGAAATTTATAAACGTTAAGATTAAAACTCTGCAGTTGAAAAACAAATAACTTTCTGACTTTAAATTAATAAGATTTAATGATATTTAATTTAAATATTTCACATTAAATGTATATTCTAATTATAAATTATATTCTAATAACTTATTTCAAAACATTTTTAATAAGAGCAAACTAAATCATTGATTGAATAATAATAAAATTACTACTACTAATAATAATAATAATAATAATGATAAAATAATAATAATAATAAAATAATAATGATGATAAAATAATAATAATAATAATAATAATAATAATAACAACAGCAACAACAACAATAATAATAATAATAATAATGACTCACTAAAAGTGCACCAAGTAAATCAAACATTCAATAGCCCACCTATGGCCTGACTTTTCCTCAGTTTTTGATTTTAAAATGGTCGGAACCTTCTTTCTCGTCCTGTTTCTTCCGGATTGGTTTGCGAGCGACGTCGAAGCGTCGAGTTCCGACTGAAGCGCGGAGAACCTTCGCGTGGCTTCGGCAATTTTTTCTGGAGGAAACAAAATGAAGTCCCATAAAAGTCCTATAAAAGCCAGGTCGCCTCGGTTAAATTGACAAGAAAACATGCAATTAACCTGAATAAAATGTATTGATTTTCAATAACTCTTTGTCACAATATTGGAAAAATATTTCATCAAATCTGGCAAAGTGTTGTTGAATCATTTCTTCTGTTGCCACTAGAAAATTTATTTATTAATTATTTCCAATTATTAATTATTTAAACCAATTGTAATAAACATTGTAATATTGACAAACTGAAGCTACAATATTAGGATAAACAGGTTCAAACTGCTCTGAGTTTAAGTGCTTCTCTTTTTAACAGCTTTACTTGTATGAAGCATTGTTTATAAGCCAAATAATTTAATGCATAATATATAGCATTATATACCAATAAAATAATGTGAATATCAGGTTAAGTGAATTTGGGTACATCTAATATTATGCATCTAGTTTATATGCACTATAAAATAGTGGCACTAAATCACTTATTTAGTCAAAAATGGCAAAGTGTTGTTATAATTCTTTCATATTATATTTTTTTTCAGAAGCCAAGTAAAAAAAACTGCGTTTCAATTGACCATCAATGTTAATATAATGGTTCATGAGATCACAGATTCAAGACATATTTCAAAGTGAATCTGTTTACTTTCTGGGTCTGGTGCGAGTTCGATGGTTTCGTAAAGTTGTTCTTTCATCGCCTAAAATTTTTCATAATAAATTTAAATGTTATTGCTAACTAGCGAAAGAAAACCAGCGAACATCTAAGTTAACATAAACTTCCTAACCTCGTACGTAATGTACTGCTTCCTCCATTCCGGAGTTATATGAGCCGATAAATGTTCGGCAAATTTCATTTTACTTCAATAATTCAACGTCAAATATCAAAACAATCAGGAACTGATATTTCCGAGGAAGTCACATTTCAGAATTGACTAAAACTGCTGTTTATAAACAATGCATAGGCGCGTTCAAATCGCAGACACATTTTCAAACAAGACTACATGAACCTGACACAAATGAATGTATTGAGAACAATGTCTCAAAAGACCGCTTGCAAAAAACCCATTAAAGTTGGTCGTTGAAATTGTGAATGGTGCGAAATTTATGCTAATGACATCGACAGTCTTTAGGCGTGGAGGTGATTTCGATTGTTTAGTTTTCTGGTAACACAAATGTGATGCTTTTTTTTTATCTTGACTATCTTTTAGACTGCTCTTGGGTCATAACCTCTTCCGATTTATTATGTAAAAGCATTCTTTACAATGCACCTAGATTAGAGGTACGCCAGCACTCTCTCAATACCTGAATCATTTTGTATGTTTTCTAAGATACAGCAGTCTTTTATTGCCCGTTTATATTATATTACAAACCATTGATATTTCCCTTGAAATTTTAACGAGGTGAGAATGTTTCTTGTTCAAGTTTTTTTTAAAAATCTTTTCTAGCATATAATAAAGTAACGATTAAATAATTATTCAACATTTGACCCTCTTGCTTAACTTTATTCGTAGATCACTTAGATTAATAATCTTCAAAAGTTGACGATAGATTCTTAACAATAAACTTGGACCCGTTACATATGAGTGGTTTAGTTTCTAGCCCTGTTAGAATAAGCCTATGTTTATACAATGTATCACAATTTTAATTATAAACATTAATGACACTTCTTTGTAAGGCATGCAATTAACTTTTACAAACCCGGCGTCAGGATGTAAAATAAACCAGGAGTTTGTAATCAAGAGCGCAGGTGTGAGGTAATGACTTTAATAGTTGGAGTTTGCTTTTCAGAGCTCGATCGTATGAGTCAACAAGTTAGGTTTAAGCTAATTAGTGATTAAATCTCTTCGACGTTTTATAATTATGTGACAATCGTCTGCTTCAGGTTGATTTTGAGAGTTGAACAATCACGGTTGGATTTCCGGGTGCGAACCATGCATATATATTTAACGGAGCGTGATTTATTTTTTGGCATTCTGATCTTGTTTGTGGCTTTATCGTCGCAGGATGTCAAAAAGACCGAGCTTACCAGGAAATGCAAATGGAGAAGATCCAGAAGCTAAGAATGAATACGGCGCCGTAAAATTCGAAAATGATGATTCCGTAGGAATTTTTATTCTTCTCTGGCTATTTGTTATCAGTTATGTTGTGTTGGCGTACTTAGTATTCTATACTCGTTACTAACAAAACTTTAAAACCTATCAAGACATGCTAGTCGTCTTAGGGCATGCTTATTTGTACACATATAAAGTAATGGACTACAGATATAACTGCGCACCAATAAGGACTTAAGTAATGTTACACATTAACAATCAAGAATTCCAAGAAGTATGTATTGGTTTTATCATGCTTTCTTTAAATTCTTATTTGACTTTTAAGATTTGTTTGTTTATTTTTTTAAGCTTATGACTTTGGAAAATGTTAAGTCCATATTAATAAACAGAAATTTGAATAAATGTTTGTATTGCAAAGAATATTTTCATTCAATTAAGTATTTTGATTTAAATCCAACTCTTCAGTGCATTGTGGATGAAAGCGCCTCTCTGGAGGACTTGGACGAACCAGATGGTTGGTTTGGATTCAAGATCAGCCAGAAACAATCAGAAAGTAAATTGCAAACCAAGGTAGCAGAATGTGAATCGTTGATTAAGAAACAACTTGAAATGAAAGAAGGTTGGTTTCATAACTTTATTTGATCATCATTAATTATTAATAATCTCCATTCAGTGCTTAAAACATTTGTTCAGCAAATGTCAATGACTACCTTGAAAGTTCCCAGGGAAATTTGGACAAAGGTCAGAGAAGCAGGTTAAAGTCAAACTTTGAAAGAACGAATCAGAAATGTTCACATAACATCGAGTACTTTAGAAAGAAGAAGGATGGCTACCTAAAGAGGTAGCTATTGTCATCACCATCAGGATCATCATCATCATCATCATCACCATTGTTGTTGTTGTTACTAATATTTTGCCCTAAGACTGATATTTTAATAATTTATTATCATTCATAATATGGTAGTTTATCTTTATCTAATTGTCCAAAGACTGAAAGACATGGAGAAGCGTCGCATGAGTTTAACGTCGGTTAATGGATCGTCGATTGGTTCCAAACAACCCAGGTTGGTATGGATTGAATCGTCTGCTTCCAATTAACTTGTTATTAATAAATAATAATAATAACAATAATAATAATAATAGTAATAATAGCAATAATGATGTTGACAGCCATAAGAATATTTCATCATTTTAAAAGGATCTTTGAAGTTTGATATGATGGCTTTGAATGTTTTATTTATGATGTGAATTCAGTGCAAAATGAAGTTGAGATTTAAATGCTCGTAGGTTTTTGACTTTTTGTTTTAAAAATCTTCAAAATTTAATTGCATTCATTGTCTTAAATTTGTTTAATTATGTCATTAAATACAATAAAATGAACACAAAGATAAATAATAACCAGTATGTTTTTACCAATTTTCGATCGTTGGTTTTGCTGTAATTGTTTGTTTGTTTGTTTCAAATATCTCTTTGACTTCTGCTTTTGCTGAACTAAACTTAAGATACGAATTATTATTATTTCAATGAAATATTTAATTTTAAATTAAGTTGTTAAATAATTGTTAAATTATTGACTCGTTGTCATGCAAATGTCAACAATCAGTACTAAATGCTTGCTTGCCTATGGCATGTGATATCGTTTATCACGTAATGCAGCCTCAGTGTCAGTTCAACGAAAAGTTTGACCTCCAAAGCATCAACACCCCTGCAGACCTCGGGCAGTGCAGACGACGTTGTCTCTGGTGAGTAATTGCGAGCAGACGTCTCGAGGGGTCGTCATGGGAACGATGAATGTTTATAAAGACAATGATATTGGAATTCTAATGATCATGTCATTATTATTTCATCGCAATCATCATCAGCATATTACATGACCGCAAATGTGAGAGTCTATATATATATATACTAATATATAAAAAAGATGCAACTTGATAGGAGAACAATTGACTGATACATAAAAAAATAATGTTAAAAATAATATTAAACTGGATCTGATTATGATATAAACTCTGTGAACACAAGTTATAATATCAAGTTAATACTTATATCAGTTACGATATCAGTTGTGCTTGACAATGACAATAATACATTCTTATGAGGTTGCAATGTTGATAATGATGATAATGATGATAATGATGAATCATGAAGTTCAAACTAGTTTCAATAGTGATTATGATAATGATGAATCATTAAGTTCTCCCTTTGATCAGCCACCGACAACCAGGTCCCGTCAAAGACGACAACAACACCAGGACAACAGTCGGTCAAACGCCATCTGGCGACGGAGTCCCTGAGGATGACTTCCCTGCTGATACCCATGTTGGATATTAATATTCACGCATTGTTGCATTAATATTCATTACTTAGTTTCAACTGTTAGTCCCATTATTAAAATTCAATAATACCTATATTTGCATATGCAAATACATCATCATTTGCATGCATTTGCGTTTGCATAAATGAATGTAAATAACAAACAAACAGAAAACGTTCGCAGGTGCAAATCACGGTCCGCTGCCGATCTCTCCCCAAGGACCGAGTACAAAGAGTTCATCTCACAAAACGCTTGCAACTCGAATCCAAAGAAGAAGGAGGAGCCAAAAACGTCACATGACAAACGAGAGTTTCATCTCGCGAAGCAGAAAATCAAGGAGTTGAATGAAAATAATAAAAGGTTGTCTGCATCCATTGTGGACCTCCAGGTTAGAATAGCCATTCTTTTTGTTTATTATTATTATTATTATTATTATTATTATTATTATTATTATTATTATTATTATTATTACTATTATTATTTATTTTTTATTATTATTATTATTATTATATCAGTACCGTTACTAATTTTAATCATCACACAGTTTGAACATGTTTGCTTAATTAAATGGATGACTATTGTCAATATTAGTATTAGTATTTTCAATTCAATTCAATTCCTCCAATATTTTAAGTGCCTTTTTTATCCAAGTCCTAGGATGTCAAGGCACTGCCGACGCACACTAGCATAGACACGACCGAGCACAACATAATGAAATAATGAGAACAAAAGACAATTTAAAAAAAAAAATATTTAAGAATAACATTGAATAAATTTGTATTTGTTCTTGTAATTATTATTTATTATTATTATTATTATTATTATTATTATTATTATTATTATTATTATTATTATTATTATTATTATTATTATATGTTATTACTTATTTATTGTTTTAGATGAAAATGGAAGGCATCCACGAAGGGAACAAGTTGTTGATTGAAGAGCAAAAAAGGAGGAATCATCTTCAGAAGAATATGTTTGAACTTCTTGGAAAGCAACAGGAAGAGATCACTTCCATCAGGATGGTTTGCATCAACAATATTTATTTACAATAATATTGGCAATAATTAATAATTTCTGGGTTAATAATTAATATTTATTAATAATTAATAATTAATCGATTGAATAATAAATTCGACGACGTCAATTTTCATCGGGCAGGAGTTTCAGAATATAGAAGAACAAATCGAGTTGAAAGTTTATGAAAAAGGGAAGGAGATTCAAAAGACAATTGAAAGTTGCCAATACCAGGTGATAAGAAAAATATCATCATTAAAAAGATACACTTTTTTTGTGGTTTTTAACTTTTAACCTGATTTTCCCGAGAAAATTAGGTTAAATTAAATGTTAGCCTGTAATTTCTGAGAAGCAATTATATTTGTTTGTGGCACTTGCAGTCAGTTATTATTATCTGAATCAGCCTGTAGTAAGAATTTGCCAATAATTGTAATAACAACCACTTTTGTTAATGAATATAATAATGATCAATGTTGTTAATGAATATAATAATGATCAATGTTGTTAATGAATATAATAACAATGAATTTGGTTAATGAATATAATAATAACCATCTTTGTTAACGAATATAATAACGATCAATTGCATCACCAACCACAATTCACCTCATTCGAAGATCTTCCAACTGGAACACAGCAGTTCCAGCCACCACCTCGAATTGTTTCCTGACGACAATTTCTGCACGAAGCACGTTCGCCAGTTTGCCATAACGGCACTCGACCACCTGTTGACCTTCATCGCCGCCATTTTCATCGTCCTGGCAACCATGGCTTCGAATCTCAGGCATTACCAGCTGAATGCCAGCTGGCAAGTACCATTCCATTGAGTTTGGATTTTAGTATTTGTTCAGTTGCATTCACTAGCCAATCATCCTTTAAGAATTTTATAGCAAGGATGCAGTCATATAAGCAATGATGGTCATGAAAGTATAAAATTATGGATTATGAATTAGTTATTATTATATACTTTGAAGTATTACTTGAATTGGTGCATCTTAGGTTGTGCCTTTCATGTTTTATGCTTTGATCTGTGATATTACATCCGAGGTGCTGTTAAAAACTCTTTTACTTGAAGCAAAAGCAAAGCTAAAAACTGAATTAAGATGTCAGACCCAATGTTGATGTCATTGATGTCATAGGGTTGTGTCTTGTTGCATGTCATTGGTCTCGTGATGGTAGCATTTGAATCCATTACAACGAATGTATCCCATCTTAAATCATCTTTTATATTGATATAATTTAAATAATAACCAATTGGTTAATAATTCATTCTTTAATTTGAATAATAATGGCAATAATAACTAATACTAATAATTAATAAACTTATTAACTAATACTAATAAATACTAAAAAGTAATAATTAGTAATTCTAATGATAAGCTTGAAAGATGCTTTGCTTTCAGGTCACAAAAATTCCTAGCTTTCTTTATCCTGGCCTGCATAGCAGGTGCATTCATCATTCAAAACATCACCTGGGATCACAAGAAAGAACTATAAACCCTCCCCAAAAAAACTTAGGTCCTTACGAGCCATTGTCGTGGATTCGAATCTGGATTCCTTTATTCCGGCAATCTGTGATGATGCTAGATTTCATCATTCGTTGCTCATTCGTTCTATTATTTAAATTAGTTTTAATTAATTAATAATAAATAATTTGCATATTAATTGGCAGATTAATATTATTAATTTCTTTAATTACGTTTATCTCACTGCAAACTAACTTAAAATTTTTTAAAATTTTGTGTTGTTGTTAAATTGTCATATTTCATGACTTAAATGTTTTTTAAATCGAAAGATGAACAGTAATTGTTTTGCCAGCATGACAAAGCAGCAGAAGCGTAGGAACAGCTCTTGCCTGCGTTCTATTTTAAGATCTCCCTGTTTATTTAAATTGTTTGCAGACACAATTGTTTGCACATTTCTTGGTCTCTTCATCACCTGTGCTATTAAAAAATAATGGTGCTCACTTGACATTTAATTTCATTTCAGCTCCACGCGAGCCATGTGTCGTGCCTGCGTCCTTATTTTATTTAAGCTACCAACTTGTTGCCTTATTGTATTGATGTTTTCTGCTTTAATAATTCCTACTTCATTTTATGAAATTAAATGTTGAAATGTTGGAGTTGCATCCAATGTTTGGGCACATTCATCTTTATGCCCTTTTCAGTAGCAACTTTACATTGTTTTATACACATTGGTAAAAATGATTCATCGACATCTGGAAGCAGAGGCTCCTCTTTTGAAGCACAATTATTCAGCAAATTATAAAAGCATTATGACCAGTCTAACAGCAGAAGTTCAATTGGATTTTCAAGACATAATGACATTACTGGAGGGAGGTTCTTATCCTCTCAAGTGATATTGAGTAACCACTCGAACTAAATACTAAATGCAGATAGAAAGTCATCTTAGATCATGGAATTTCATGACCAGTTGAGGACAACTAAGCAAGTGTTTAATTGTTTAAGAGCATTTAATCAGCTCATCACATCAGCTTCTGTTTTGTATATGGAACATGCACAATTCCCTGTTTGCATAAAACTGAAGATTTCTTTCAACTGAAAAGCTTTTATTTACCAAACACACGATTCTCAAGCAAAGAACAACGTGGTCTCAACACCAACGTCGTGCATGGATTGATCTCACGTAATTCATGCCATCCAAAATCAACCTAAAATCGTTCTGATATGGCAATGTACAATCCATTTGACTAGGGACTCAAAGATTTGAAAATTCCAATTTAACATAGTGATTGACTCTTAAGGAGGTATCTGAGGAAAAAGTAAACTTAACTATAAAACAATTTGAGTTTCTCTTGCAACCCGTTCGAGAACTCGTCCGTCACCGTGACGACAGCGAGGAAATTATTGGCGCCACGAAGCGTATCAACAAGAACTACAAAATTAAAAATAAAACACGACTGGAAACATATCAAATAAGGTGAGGTTTTTGTAGAAATAATTTAAATTGGCATTAAAAAGGGGTTCAAGTGGGAGGAGCCTGTAGGTTAGGGGAGGAGTCTGCAGGATGGGGGAGTGGTTCAGATCAGGTGAATGGTATCCGGGTCGTTGTCGAAGTAGGCCACACGGTCCGTGCCCTCGGTCTCGTAGGTGGACGTGTGCATTGCCAGGATGCGGAGGAGGGGTCTCAGCTTCAGCCACCAGTTATCCACGGGGATGCGATGCCTGTAGTTAACGATAAGTTATTTCTTTCATTCAAGACACACCGTGATTGGTGATAATTAAACGAATTGCATAAATGTGAATATAATTATTATAATAACGTAATAAATTGGCATTCAAAAGATCAATTTGGTGTTTTATTTTGATGGTTATTTTAATCCAAGCTGACGTTTAAAATCAGAAACAATTTTAATAAACGTTACGCGAAGCTTTTTACATATATGCGATTACATGATTTTGCATATCACGTGATAATTACAATAATAGAGATATCTTTATTTTTGTAAATAAAATATAAAATTATAAATTGTATAATTCTAGATAATATATGATATTATTATATATTATATTATATTATAATATGCAGACGTAATATCCTGCAACTCACGCAAAATCGCTCTGTTCTCTGAGCTCCTGCACGGGTGTGAAAGTCGACAGCTTCTTCTGCAGTCCGAGAAGCGTTGCACTTTCGGGTGACTTTGCGTGAACAGAACCTGCGTTCAAAAAATTAATTGGCTACTTTGGAACTCTGTGTAAGTGAGCATACAGCTTACTTATTAATTAATTAATTAATAATAATAATAGAGGCAGTCATAATTAAGTGGAATAATTTGAATATTTTATTTTTTTGTCATTAATAATAATAATAATTAATAATAATAATAATAACAACAACAACTTGTCATGTAACAAAGCTTCTTAATTAAATTAAAAAATGAGTGAGCGTGCGAGTGAGTGAGTGAGAAGTCACGTGACTCACCATCCGGAGTCTTGTTTGCTTCGATTTGCTTGACGAGGAAATCGACGCATTTTGTGGCCAATTTGGTTCCAAGAATTCTGTCAAATGGGCTTGGACTGCCTCCCTATTCAAATTTGAACAACTTTAACAAAAACAGTCTCAAAATGCCCAAAATAATGAACTAATCTTATAATATTTCAGTCATTATATTTGTCCAACATTTATAATCTAAATACTTGTTACTTAAATACTTTATTATTATTATTATTACTATTATTATTATTAGGTTTTTATAATTCTTCAACTTTTATACATTAAGATACCTTATTAATCTCAGTTTATTTATCCAGCTTATTAATCTCAGTTTATATTTAGAACCATACAGTATTATTGTTATTATCATTATTATTCTATTATGTTTTATAATTTTCCATATTTTATAAATTATATTGACTTATTAATGACCTGAGTTTATATTTAGAATTAAAATCTTGTCACCAATCACAACCTGCTGCATGTGTCCAAGTACGTTGAGTCTGCACTGGAAGACACCTTTGCCTTCCTCCTGGTACAAGCTGGTCACAAATTCGCTCGTGTAATTCTCGTTCGCCTTTTCGCTCCTTAAAAATCAATTAAACAAATTAACGTTAACATAATCGTTAATTACGATTAATAAATTGATTAATTAATATAATAATTAATAAATAATAATCATCATCATAAAAAAAAATCAAAAATCTCTTGATAAAAGGCTACATTGTAGTTGTTAATTTTTAATTATAAATATTATAATTGGTACAGACAGCATGATATTATACGTTATTTATGATAACCAATTTATGATATTAATATAATAATTAATTGAATAATATAATAATTAGTTGGTTAATATCAAAACAAACCTCAAAACCATTCCTCTTTTGACACCCGCTTGGATCTTTGCTGCCAAATGCTTCACGTCGCCCTAAAAGTTAAGAAATATGAAATTAATTTTTAAATTAAGCAAAATTGAATTTCTAAAACAATAACAAATCAGACCCTTTTAGTCAATCCCCGATCTATGTATGTTAAAACTATTTCATCATTTATACCAACAACTTAGAGTTAGTGTTTTATTATGTTTAGTATATAATATAAATATAAATATTATAATAATAATAATAATAATACATAATAATTATTAATAAATAATAAAATATGATTTATAATAATAATAATAATAAGTAATAACTTGTCAAATGTTTACCTGGAGATCTGCAACGGTGAATGGTTCTTCGTAAATGTAGGCAGCGTCGGCACCGCTGGCGAGTGCACTCAGCGTCGCCAGGTAACCCGAGTAGCCACCCATGACCTCGAGAACGAAGACCCTGTTGCTCGTTCCGGAGGCAGACTGTTTGATTCGATCTGCTATCTGATGTTGACAACAGCAATGTCGGGATTAGGTTAACAGAAGTAACAGAGAAATTATGAATAAATGATTAACTAATTATAATAATAATTAGATTATTAATATTCACTAATGTCAGCCAATCGAGTTGTACTTAATATTTTCACTTGCAACCATAGAAATACAAAAGTACGTCGATACAATACAATACAATAAACATACAATTTTGGTCCAAAATAGATTTATTAATTTTGCTAACAATAAGTAAAATCAGTCAAAACAGCAGCTTAACAAGGATTTAAATGCAGAACTCCGCAGAATTAAAACTTCTAATTAACTAATTAATTAATTAATTAATTAATTAATTAATCAATTAATTAATCCCCTTTAAAACCAAACACGAAGCGTTACCATGGCGATGGCGTTCAGGGAGGTGTCCGAGCCGAGGGTGAAGTCGGTGCCGGGGACGTTGTTCGAAATGGTGGCAGGGATGATGGTCAGCGGGATGCAGAACTCCTTGAACTTGTCCCGATTCTCGACCAATTGCAGGGCACTCTCAAAAGCCTGAAGGAGGAGGGAAGGACGCATTTTGTAGTTGTTATTTATGTAAATGTTTTTTTTTATAATGAATGAATGCAAAATAATAATTATATTTTATTACCTCTGTTAATAACATTTCTATTAATATTGTTTGTATTAGTATTAATATTATTAATAATATAACTTGATTAATTTAAATAATCAAAAAAATAAGTAAAACAAAAACTATGGGAACCAATTCCTAACCTCGAATCCACCTATGATGAGGAGGCCATGAATATTAAATTTCTTGAACTTCTGTGCCACAAGTTCCAGACCAATGGCAGCGGGGGTTGCTCTGGAGGTCTTCAACTTGGCTCCTCCCATTCCGGACCACCCCTGCACGTCCCTCCACGTCAGTTGGGACACCTGGTGGTTAGGAGCAGACGTTAAAGTTTTCTTTTTGCAATTCGTTAACATTAAATTGATCACATGATTAAGGTTATGTTTTAACTATTACAACAATTAATATTTATTTATATATTTATATTTCTATAACTATTTATTAAGCAATTAGAAATGAATGAATATGATTAAGAATTATTAAATTAATTTAGTTAAAATGAATAATAATAATAATAATAATAATAATAATAATAATAACAATAACCAAGTTAAAACTAGTGCTGATGTTTTTTTTTTAATAATTTTACTGAATCATATCATCCGCATGATGTTATAACAATCATAGCAATTAATATATTTGTAATACACGGAGGTAATTGAAACGTTACTTTAATCAACTGGTTTATTTCATTTTAACTAATTACTAAATTTTAACTACTTAACCAATTAACTAATTAATAAATTAGAACCAACTGAAACAATCTAAAGGATCTAGAATTGAGTTAAAACTGCCAATAAAAAAATAAACACCTTGTCGTGCGACAGTCCATCGAATCCTGACAAAATGCCGAAGACCTTGTAGCCCCGAGTGATTCCGACCCTCACGAAGGATCGGGCAGCAGCGTTCACTCCGCATGCGGGCGCACCGACGCACATCACCGCCAGGTTGTAATGCGTCTGCGAGAGTTTAAATTATTAAACTTAATTTTATTTTAAATTAATTTAATTTATCCATATTCCATATTTTTAGCTGAAATTCATGCATTAAATTCCATAATTTCATATGTTCATTCATTCATTCGTTCGTTCATTCATTATTATTGTCAATTCACATTCCATTCACCCAATCAATGTGCATGTATCCACCATTACCACAACTATAAACTAATTAACATAAAATTAATTTTAATTAAAATTTAATTAACATAAAAACAGCAAATCAACAAGAAATTGATAAACAAGAATCTTAAGCATTAAACACAAAGATTAAATACATTAAATAAGATTAAATAATATTAAATTTATGAAATAATCCGATGAAAAAAAATAATAAAGATTAGTAGAAGCAACAGGTTAATGATGACATTAATGTTATCATTAATAACAAATGATGACAAATAAATTAAAAATGAATGTTAATCTAACATGAAATAAAAAGATATTTATAAAAAATACTTGCAGAGAAAGATCAGTTGACACTGAAGTTTAATAAAAATAAAAACGTTGACCATGCAGATGATGATGATGATGATGTTGATGATGATGATGATGTTGATGATGATAATAGCATAATCACAACCTAAGAATTTATAATGAATTAGTTACATAAGATTAAAATAGATAAGTCACAGGTTGGCCAATGGATTGAAATAAGAAAATCAGAATATATTTATACAAAATCAATCAATCAATCAACCAATCAATCAGTCAATCGATCAATCAACTGAGGTGGATTTTTACTAAAAATGATTTGTCATTCCTCTTACCCCCTTCCAAGAAAGAAAAAGCACAAATTAATGTTACACATGATTAATAATTATATTAATTATTGTTAATTAAATATTATTCATCTCCATGGTGATAGAAAATCAATTCAATAATAAAAACCAGAGAAGGATATTAACTAATATTACAAAAATAAAATTAGAAGCCTTTTAGAGAATAAAACGTTAAAAACAGTACGTAACAACATAAACAATACATAACAACGTAAACAACAACATCAAGGACCACAAACCACAACAACAACAACAAAACAATGAACAACGCTCGAAGTCGTCCGGTCCCGTTACCGTGGATACTAACACAAGTCTCGTGTCGAGGTGTCTTAGCGAACGTGAGGTCGTTAAAAGATTCGAGGCAGGAAGCAAAATGTCTGACGAGCAACAACAATGGAGGGGTTTGGTTAGTTTCAAATTTATACAAAACATGGCCGTCGGGCACAATGTGGAACTGAATGTAACATTCATAAGAGAATATAAATAAATAATAAATTATTATTTATTAATAAATTATGTATATATTGATGCATATAATATAAATCATGTTCATATACAAATACAAACCAAAAGACAAATTACTACAACAACTGAAATGCACTTTCACAGACATAAAGTCTGAAGTTGGCACAAAATGGTGGCAGGAAATAGTCAAAGATTATGCATTTTGAACATCACTTGTTAAGTGTTAGGGAGATTTACAGCCAATATATGGATATATGCCAATGCATATATGTATACATATATATATCTATATATATATATATGCCATTTTCTCAAGAATGAAGAGAAAGTGAAAAAAGAATTTAACGACACAAAATAATGTTAGATGTCACTTCCATTCACATTCAACGTGAAAAGGCTCGTGTTAGAATCCATTAGCATGCAGGATGGAAAGAGAAATGAAAAACAGCAGCAACGATCGAGCGAAGCAGACGCCAAAGCGAGCAGGAGGGAAGCGAGCAAAAAGAGCTTTTTTATTACCTCAGCTATATTTCCAGAGGGTTGAGCTTTGTTGAGTGTCAGGTAATCATACACATTGCTCATGAAACTCCTTTGTAATTTTTATTTTAATTTTCAAGTGCAATCAGCAATTAATTAATTAATTAACTAATTTATTTATTTATTTATTTCTTATTAATGAATAGCAATAATTTATTGAGATATTATAATGACTATGACTAATATCTATGAAGAAGATTGCTATCGATAGATATAATGCCCGAGCTTTTAGACATAACTTGTTGATAAATCATTCTTCATTAAATGTTGATTACTTAATCAAAACTCTCATTAAAACGTCCTCCTCAAGATTTTGACAACCCAAGTTGTCAAAGGCAACAACAAACTTAGCTTCGACCATCTTAAATAAATTCTGATTAAAAGTATCCTAAATTATTCCAAAATTATTTTAAATTAATAATAATAATAATAATAAGAAATTATTACAAGTTAAGAAATTATTTAAAATCTTTAAAAATTATTTCAAATTATTACAATAAATTACTAAAATATTATCCTCATTATCATTATAAAATAATAAGAAATCATCCTAAAGTCTCCTGACCTTCCTCTGAGCTTCACGGCCTCGTCGAAGTTCTTCTGATCCATGGCCGCCTGCACTTCCTTGGTTCGAGCCACGCATTCCAAGAGGGGCACTCGCACGATCTGGTTCCCCGTGAGGGAAACGACACAGGCAGGGGTGAAGGGAGTCGCCTCCATGAGGGCGTTCACTGCCTCTGCACCCATCCTGCAACCCTGTGTGATCATCGATTGGTTATTTTAGTTAAGTTAGAAATGTTAATGGCAGAATATGTTAATAATGTTTAATAATATCAATTAAAGAATTATTGACATCCAAATTAATAATAATAATAATAAAATCAAAGACACAAAACACATTTAAGAAAAAGGAAAATAATTGAAATTTGAAAAAACCAACCAAGAGTCTGTCGAAGGCGGAAGGATTTCCACCCCTTTGAACGTGTCCGAGGATCGTAACTCGGGTGTCGTAGTGAAGTCTCGAGGAAATCAACTGGAAGAATTGATTGATTGATTGACTGATTGATATTATAGGATTGATTGATTTAATAGTAATTAACTGTCTTTGAATTGAATTGTTAAATAGAATCAAAAGTGCAGACAGTTCTGCATTCGTTTCAGTTGTTATCTTAGTCACTTAAGCAACAAGTTAATATAGTACAATAGGAATTGCATGCTAGGAGTAGTACATTAGGAACAGTACTATTAGGAATAGTACATTAGGAATAGTACATTAGGAATTGTACATTAGGAATAGTACATTAGGAATAGTATGTTAGGAATAGTACATTAGGATGATGCCTTGGGAACATTACAAAAGGAGTTCAATCATCTGAGCCAATTCGTTTGCATTGACAAATAAATAAGTCAGTTTAGACCCAAAAAAAAAGATGACCATTAGTGCATCAGTTAACTAATTGATTAGTTAATTATTAAAATATATAATTAATGTAAAATATCCTGCATAATTATTATCATCATCATCATCACCTTCTTGACATCCTCAGGGGTGATGGGCTTCCCTTCGATGTCAATGGCTCCCTCTGCGACGATGATGATGTTCAGTCTCTGACCGAGGTTCCTCTCCTGCGAATGATTTCAACGAGGCATTGAAATGGTGTACAAATCATATTGTAATCACATCATAATCATATTGTAATCACATCATAATCATATTGTAATCACATCATAATCATATTGTAATCACATCATAATCATATTGTAATCACATCATAATCATATTGTAATCACATCATAATCATATTGTAATCACATCATAATCATATTGTAATCACATCATAATCATATTGTAATCACTCTATCAGATCACAAGGGACCCAACTTTTTAATATTTCTATTCATTTGTTCATGATTAATTGGCCATTTCATTATATATTCTACATAATTTTCTTAATTTTCATTTAATAACATTGTTAATAACTTAAATTTAAAACAGCTAAACCTTTAGAGTTACCAGACACATAAAGAAAGATTTACAAAAATGCACTTAAAACACTATGCATCATGGAGCATAGCACTGCCAACATCTGAGTTAAAACAACGAATTGCTGTCAAACCTGAGCGAGTTTGTTGCAGAGTCTGTCCTCCCAACCAACTTCCGGAGGACATTCGGGGATGAAAACCCAATCGGCCTCTGATGCCAAGGCAGCCACAAGTGCCAAGTACCTGCGAGTTTGGTATTTGATTAGGAAATTATTTATGGGATTGTTAACGTTAAGAATATTTAATTAATAATATGTTAAATGATTACAGGTCAAGTAATATAAAGACATAAAAGCATAAAACATTCATCTTGATGTAGTCCTTCATTCATACATTCGTTCGTTCGTTCATTCCTTCATTCATTCATTCATTCATTCGTTCATTCACTCACCCACAATGTCTTCCCATGACCTCAAGAACAAAGCATCTCTGATGACTGCAGGAAAAGATAAATTTCTAATTTCAAAAACTCATTAACTATTCTTAAAATGGTTTATTATTCTCTTGATAATCTCTTAAACAAACTCTATTGAATAATAATTAATAAAGTAATGAGTCATAATGAGATAATAATGAATGATAATGAGTCACTCACCTGCTCGCAGTCGGAGCAATGTTATCGATGGCTTCAATGATGCGGTGAAGCGCGGAATCGGTTCCGATGGTCATGTCTGTGCCGCAGAAGTCGTTGTCGATGGAACCTACGAGACCCACGATGTTCAGGTGAGAACAGGAACTGGCCTTTTCTTGAGTGATTTTGCCTGAATAAAATGAATTAAAAAATAAATAAATCAAATAAATGAATGAATAACAAAATGGATGGAAAACTTAAAGCAATTCACTAAAATTGCTTCAAATTTGATAAATTATTGGCAAACGATTTTGTTCAATTTGTGTTGCATTCCAACAGCAACAATCTTTAAATGTGTCTGCAACTCAACTTGAACTGATATGTTGAATGTTTTGATGAGCAAACAAAAGTATCCTTTAAGGTGATAACAACTGATACAATTTTGCGAGAAGCATGAATGAAATGCATGAATGAACTGCATGAATGAAGTGCATGAATGGAGTGCATGAATGGAGTGCATGAATGAAATGCATGAATGGAGTGCATGAATGGAGTGCATGAATGAAGTGCATGAATGAAGTGCATTACAAAGATGATTGTAACATTCTAAGCTTTACTTCCATTTAATGGAAATCGTTTAAAAGGAAACTTTGTGGTTGTAGACTTTGAAAGCATTATGCTTTAATTTGAAAACATTATAATTGTTTTAATTTGAAAGCATTAAAATCATTTTAATTTGAAAATAATTGTTCTAAAAATGTAAATCCACTGAATCAAGTCCTACCAGTATCAACAAGTTCCTTAAGCAGACTGGCCCATTCCATTCTGAAGAGGTTTGCCCCGGTAAGGCTTCCGTCACCACCGATGCAAACCAGGTTCGTGATGTTCTTTTCCAGCAAATTCAAAGCGGCCTTCAACCTTCCCGGTCGTTCCCTGAACTCGACGCACCTCGCGCTCCCAATGACGGTGCCTCCCTGCAAAAATGGTTCAAAATTATGATGACCGAACGGATCCGATCAAAGCTCGTAAACACGTCACCGGTTCAAAGTAAAGATGCAAATCGAGTTTAAGCAAACATTTTAGGGTCATTTATTGTTTTGTTTGCCATAAATTTAAAAGCAAATAGAAAATCGTTGGTTTAAGGAAATTAAAAATCAATTGTTGGGAAATATTTGTTTTCAAGTTCAAATCACTTTGCTTTATTCAGGGCTACCATCAGAGATAAGAATAAAAAATAAATGAACTAACCTTCTGAATGATGTTAGATACAGTCTTCCAGTCAGCAAGAACAATATTGGATCCTCCATCAACCATGCCCTGGTAGCCCTGGAGATAAAAAAATAGAAAATGATAAACTCACCTGAACTATATATATATATATATATATATAACTATATATAAGCCTTATAGTAGCATTACTTACCTCTTTAATTAAATAAACTTTACATCCAACATAGATACCCATCCTCACAATTGCTCTCACAGCTGCATTCATTCCTACAAATTTCAATTTAACTTTTAAATATAATTTTCAAATGCACCAATTTGTCAAAAGTCTTAAAGTGGACAAATGAATAGTTAATATAACATATATTAGTTAATAGAATATCAAAGCTTTTAAAAAATAAATAGTTTAAAATTTTATTTTTAATGCTCACCTTGTGCATCTCCTCCACTAGTAAACACTGCGATGGTTCGGCCAGCATAACATCCTTTGTCGATTTTCTTTCCTTCTTTTCCAGCTTCAATGCAAATACTTTGGGACTTCTGAAAAGAAGCCATGCTCCTCACAAACTCTGCAGCTTCTTCCATTTCGTAAAATTTCTAAAAGGAAAGGATATTATATCTGAGACCGACCGATCCGCTCGGAACCTTCTAATATTGTTTTAGTATGAAATAATCTCCAAAATCCACAGCTTAAATGCCCAGTCCAAAAATCCACATCTGCATAATTACATAAATCTCGCTAATTGCAATCTCGAAGTTTCTTATTATACAACACCTGATCACACTCACCAACGCGCCCGTTAGAGAAAGCCGAGCAACTGATCTTCAGTTTTATTCATTGTCTATAAACAATGCTGGGGTGTCCTTCAAGCACTTTTGAAGGTCAAATTGTTTGCTTAAAATTAAAACCAGTCTAACAAAGGCGTTGATAACAAATTAATTAAACGTTTGCTGTTAGCTTTGTCCGAGCTGAGTATTATGCAATTCTGACGAATGTAAGTTTTCTCAATTCGTTGTTCAGCATTCGGGAATTATTTTATCTAAATGAATGAAATTAAACACTTACTGGTGAAGAATCACTAGTGGTTTTAAAGCTTTAAGGGATTTCAGCTTAAAACGTGTGGTTTCGTCTTATAAGAATGTTACCAGAATCTTGCGTACTTATTCATTCTTTTTCTAACTTATAAGGTCATAAATTAAATTATTGAATTTTAACTTCGTTATTTTCCAAAGTAAAATCTTTTATTCTATCAAAGTGACCAACTGCATAATCATTCTCCAATGGTGAAAGGTGTAGCAGGTCAGCATAACAATTGTTTGTATTAGGCATGGAGTTTTAACACTTGTTAAAGATCTTCGCAAATAAATAACTGGCTAGAAATGTTGTTGGGATTTCTGCCAGCAAATGCCAAAAATAAGAAACTGGTTTAAAGAGTGAACCATAGCTTTCAAGAAGGTGAACTTATGCAAATTATGGTCTAAGGTAGTTCTCACTTCAAAGTTCTAAACAGATCACGCGTCCTGTGCGTGCTTCGACTGAAAAACTGTTTATTCAAAGGTTCACCACTGACTAAACAAATTTATTATAATGCGTACTGGTGATGGTGGTCACACGATAACCTAAAAATTCCAAAAAGCAACTGATAATTTGGTATACAACATTTATGTACATTTATGGAGGTAGTATTTCAATGTTTCCAAGCTTCAAGGTGATTTTGGACGCTACGATGACAATTCCTTGGACCGACAATTTCCTTTAGTTACTTGAAGATGATGGCGGAACAGAAATTACCAATGCCGACGTGCTTGTAAATGTATTCAGCAAAGATCACCTGCAATAAAAAAATAATTGTTTAACCTTTTTTCCAGGTACGTAGCAGGTAAGACATGCTTTGTCAGGTTAATTATTTAACATTTATAATTCTTTACAATAAACTCAAAGGTAATTGAAGTGGACACTTTAAATAATTATTTTGCACCAATTTGTTAGAATACAAACTGCTCGTTGGAGCATAGCTGCCAAGTATATCTTTGTGGACAAAGAAACGTAAATATTTTGAATATTTATGAATTCATGAATAACAAGTAGGTGATGACGCTTTTCATTGGTCACCAAAAAACCCAAATTATGTTAATTTCGTAATTTCAAGATGAAAGTTAGAATAGATGTTATAAATTGTATGAAATAAAATACGATAAAATTTATAAAAATAAAAAAAGACTATAAGTCAGCGTTCAACATTAACGGAAATAAATCAATCAATCAGTCAATCAATCAATCCTTTCAAGCGAGCGAACAACCGGTGAAAATGATCCTTCATTTGTCACTCACTCATTTCTGAGTCCGAAAGTGCTTCCGCTGCATTGAAGTCCTCCTTTGGAACAACTTCAGGGGATTCTTCGCTTTGATTTTCTTTTTCTGATCCATCGGGGCATCGATCTTCTTGATCTTCTTGTTCCTTTCTTTCTTCTTCTTCCTTCTTCTCTTCATTTTCTTCCGACTGCTGTTTCTCTTCCTCTTCCATCCTCGTTCTTTCTTCATAATCTAAAAAAAAATAATAATTGTAAAACGATATTGGTAATTACAAACACGATATATTAATATTATCTTTATTTGTAAAACGATATTGGTAATTACAAACACGATATATTAATATTATCATTATTAACCTAGAGTTTATTGACCTATTATATTACTATCAGCAGAAGCACCCTCAAGATATTATTTGATCTGTGTTTTCTAATGGGTTTTAATTAATTTAAATTAATATAATAAATTGAATCAGTCGAAAATGAACAATCATACTATTTATAAATTGATTATTTTTAAGACTTGTCCTGAATATCAAATTTAACGTTAATTTGTAGCGACAAAAACAAATAAAGTGATAATATTTCATGAAATTAGTACTAATTAATACATATTGAGGGTAAACAATTAGTGGAGAAATAAAAATCTTGATTATAAACCCAAAATACCCACGGTTAGAAGCTATTGGTATTACCTTCACCAAATGAAATTTGAATGAATTGAAAGGGGGAAGTTCAAATACGTTCATTCTTGTAATGCGTTACATTACAGCATCACGGGACCAGAAAGACCAACAAAATACTTGGATAACCTCAAAATGTAAAAAAAAAACCCAAAAACTGGGTCCTGATTTGTCATGAGTTTTTGTTTCTCGGGCACAAGAAAATGGAAAGCACTAAGACTCGCCGTAAACAGATGTTACTCGACGTTTGTCCATTTTTGTCCTTTTAGTGTTTTATTTTTAATAATAGTTTGCAATTCAATCCTTGTCACGAATCCCTGACTCTGTTATTTTTGCATAGCCTCATCTTCAATTGACCCCTGAATTCACCCAAGGCCACTAACTAAAGAAATGTCTTTATGACAGGGGTGGTCACACGATGACCTTTCCAATCATTACAATCCACGACAGGATGTTTGTCTGCTTAATTGGATGACCAAAATGATTAACCTGTGATTTGTGACGTGCCTAAAGTCTCAACTAAAGGATCTTCAAAATATATTCTTATCAAATATAATAGAAAGACGTGACTTTCTCAATTTTAGAGAGAGAGAGAGAGAGAGAGAGAAAGAGAGAGAAAGAGAGAGGGGGGAGGAGGGCTGATTGGTTGATTTGAAATTTGGATGCGATGATCAATAATCAATCAAGTATTGACAACTGTTGGAATCTGTTTTCCTGTGTCACCACAACTAGAAGCATTTGTGCATTTTAAAGATGACGAACTTAAACAGGAAACTATTTATTTGTTAATTTTCAATTTAATTAAATTATCGTCTTTTGTTTGTATTTATCTGACAAGCTTGCTGCAGTATCGAAGCAGTAGTGAAGCCGCATTCGAGTTAATGATTAATTAATTTTAATATTACAACACTTAATGTATTATTTTGTTTGTTATAATAAAGTAGATGCAACTACCCTCATCTCAAATTTTAATTTGGATAATAACTTTAAGATAATCAGCAGCTGAGGAGTGCTAGCGAAGAACAGATAAACAATAACAACCCGAAATAAGGTCAAGGTCTCTCCACAACCTTTAGACCTATTTGCTATAATGAGGACAGTGATACTGACTTAGACTTTTGTTTTAGTGACGAACTTTCAATCAAGACTTCAAGATCACATTAATACTGAGGGTAAACTTCCCTGATAAAAAATGTTTTTGCAGAAAATAATGTAAAATAGCAAAGAATATAAAATGTGGAACACATCCGGATCAGTGTTAGAATACCGGCGGTAGTGGAAACTCCTTATTCATTAACTAAAGCCTTTCTACCTTCCTTTCCAACGATTTCATCTCTTTAACGCCAGACTCCGCCGGCAGAAACCGTTTCGCAGAGGGTAGGGACTGAATGCCTCACCAACTTCGTGCACTCACTTTTTGTGAGAAGGTCGAGGGTCTCCTAACACGACCCAGTACAGAAGAGTTTTTACCGATTCTCACGAGACTGTGAATAATTACTGCGCCTTAATAATTTTGAGCCTCAATTATTTCACCGTTCTTTAGCATCAACTTACATGGGAACATTTGCTCCCTTATTATCTCTTTGAGCTCCCAGTTGATGTGACAGACATCACGCGATCTCTGATGCATCTAAGCTTTCTGATTGATTGGTTAATTCATCGGATGCACGTTCGAAAACAACGAGGATTATTTTTAAATCGACCTCAAAATGTAATAATTGTAATAATTGTAATAATAACTGAACAGCGAACGATGCATTCCAAGCTTGTATCTTCTTACTTAATAACAAGGCATAATTTAACGTCTATAGAAAGAGCACCCCGTTAATTTCAATTAACTTCAGGCGAAACGTCACCAGTTCTGTGATTTTGTCCCTATTTTCCAACTTAAAATAAGTTTTGAAATAAAATTGAAAATTCAACGCCAAATAAAATACGAAAATAATTGAAAAATAATTTTTAATATTCAAAACATCGAGAAATATTCTATTTTCTAAAAGGATCAAAAATAAGTACAAAATTCCACGAACATGCAAAACAGTGAGCAACCAATGTTCTTTGGATCCATTTTTATCCATTTCTGTAAACATTCAAACAAACAAACAACTGGATTTCAAACGGTGCAATAAACACATATTTGAAAAATAAACGTAAAAAATAATATCCGACGGCAAATCAGGATTCTTTATTCGAGAATTCCTTATTATAATAAATTATTATAATTTTTCCTCTTTAAATGCATCTTTCTGTGAAATGCAAAATCGGTAAAACATAGGAAAATACGACAGATGAAAATAAGGAACACATTCTTCTCTGAAAATAGGAAAAGTGAAAAGAGCCATTCTAAGTGAGTATATATACGTATATGCGGACTGGTCCCGCGGACATTCCACGACGCGCAGGACGGCCAAAGGGCAAGCGACGACGTGACTTGGCATGCACGACCGACTTTCTCGAGACGAGGAGAAAATAATTTAAAAATAAACCTCACGACAAAACGGGGAATTCCCGGAAATAAAGTCTCTTCCTCTGTCTCGCTTCTAAAGCTTCATGCTTTGTGCCACTTTAAAAGCTAACGAATGAGCTGTAAAATGTCAGGCCAGAAAAATTTATGGAATAAAAAAAAATAAAATGAAATAAAAATAAAATGAAATAAAAACAAAATTAAACGAAATAAAAACGAAAAGCACAAAACGTTGCCGCGAACGACAAATGAACGAACGAACATTTGCTCGACATTTTATCTCCTCCTCGATTCTTTCCCACATGTTTTCCCATATTTTTAAACGAAAATTCAGAAATTTAAAAATTTAGAAAAAATCCATGAATTGAATTAAAAAAATTCATTCAACCTTGGAGCAGCTCGCTGGTTGCTTTTCCTCCTTCGGGCGTGGGTATCGTGATCTCCAGTTGAGGATTCGGTTCGAAGGGTGGAGGAGGCGTCGGAGGAGATCGTTCGTCTTCCAACTCCCGGGGGGCCGAAGGGAGGTCCGCGGGGGATGTCGGGGGCAGCGACGTCGTCGCTTCCGGGGGCGGCGGGCTGAACTCCGGAGGTCCCGGACGCTGCGGGGATTCCAAATCCTGCAAATACCGTCTGTCATCAATCTCCGTCGCGGAATGGCGAGCGCAAAACGCGCAATTAATTTTTGCATTTTTCACATTATTAGCAAAATATTAAAAAAAATAGCTTTTCGGATCGAGTCACCTTGCCCTCGTCGTCCAATTCTTCGACCACGAGCGACGGGAAGACTCCGACTTTCCCGTTGAACTCGCCCTCCCACCATCCGTCGTCCACTCCGTCGTGCAACTCCTTCCTCAAGATCTTGATCAGCTGACCCTCGGGAAAGGTCAGCTCTTCGTCGCAGGTGGCGTAGTAATCGTACATCGCCCTCGCCCACAATCCCTCTACGAGTTTGGAACGAGTAGATTTATTTGGTTATTTAAACGTTAGTTAGTTTAGTTGTGTGTTTGTGAGTTTTAGTTTATTCATTGGTTCAGTTGTGTAATGGTTAGTTTGGTTGGTCATGCATCAGTGCTGTTTGGCAAACATTATTAATTACACCTGGACTACTCTCAGATCTCCAGAAGTATCACAGTGAAAAAACAATAATTAATCATTAATAATCATTAATAAGAATAAAAAGAAATAATTATGAACCAATTAAAGAAATAAAATAATATATTAGAACGTCATAAAGAAAATTAATAAAAATGAGTTGAAGATTTCAAAAATAAAAAACATTATTAGCCATAATAGCCATTAGTAACCATTGGTTAATAAACTTATTAATGACATCTTTATTTATTTATTTGACTTTGACCTTTTCCAAACAAAAAGATTAATAGGAAACATCCTAAAGAAATATTCCCACTGGCAGATGTCCTTTAGTAATAAAAGTAAAAAAAAACTAATAAATAAATAAATAATTAATTAATAATAATAGAAGCAAACAATTATCTCGGCACTAGCTCCGCCTACCCGAAGAAGGGATGACCGGCAGCGTGGTCAGAGCAGCTTGGACTTCGTAGTCCGAGGTAGAATAAGCAGCAGAGTAAGCAGCCTGATTTCCATTTTCCAAGGGAACCTCTCCGTCATCGAGCCTGTAATCGTCCGTCGTTCGAAGCTCCCCGTCATCCTCTTCGACTCGAGTCGGAGCGTCTCGACGGGCCGGGAGGGCCGAGGATCCGATCCGAACGTAACTCGCGGGCACCAATCCCGATTGTCCCGTGCTTTTCCTAGCCTGGATTATCCGTTGCGTTACTTGTTATCGTTTGGTTGGATTATATTTAATAACCAAATTAAATCTAATTAAATTTCCCAGACTCGAGAATAATGAATTTGTGGTTAATTGTGTTAAAGATTATAAATTATGGTTACGTGATTAAAACTCACCCTGATCCATCCATCACCAGCTTCTCCAAGTGCTTCCAACTGTTCCCCTTCAGTTATGTCAAGTTCATTTGAAGCTGATGCCTTTTGAAAATAAGAATAATAATATAGAGTAATAATAATAATAATAATAATAACAATAATAATAATAATAATAATAATAATATTCAACATCATCAAATGACATAAAAAATTGGTTGCACAATTGAATGGCAAAATATTTTAATGTTAATAATTACACTTCAATTAAATATAATAATAATAATAATAACATTAATAAATAGTTAAATCATAATTTAAACCTGGAAGCTGTAGAGGGCCACACTTGGTTGTCCAATTTCTGCCTCAACGTGTAGAACTTGTTCTGTGAATGTTTGTTGAGAAGATGGTGATCCAGAAGAAGGTTGTTGCTGTTGCTGTTGTTGTTGCGGTTGTTGTTGCTGTTGTTGTTGCGGTTGATGTTGTGGTTGATATTGTGGTTGATGTTGCGGTTGTGTTGGTGAATCATCCCATGTGGTTGGGATGTCATCAACCTTGTTGTAGCTGTTGACATCTTTCGGTTGGAGATCCTCGTTTGGCATTTGGGGAGAAAAGTCATCGCTCTGTTTGTGAATAATATTAGGATGACAATATTATATTAATAAGTTAATGTTTGTATTGTAAATAATATCAGGATGACAATATTATATTAATAAGATAATGTTTGTGTTGTAAATAATACCTTCATGACAATATTATATCAATAAGTGAATGTTTGTATTGTAAATAATATCATAATGGCTATCTTCATCTGAATTATATCAATAAGTTAATGTTGGTTCCATTTTATAGTTTCTTAAACTTTAAAGTCTCACTGCAAATGAACAAGTGCACAAGACCCACACATCAGATGGAAATAAAAAAAGATCCAAAATAAAATGAAGTTTATTATTTGACAGATGCCAGATAAAAATAAATAAATAAATAAATTGATGATATTATATGATTAGCTCTGTTGTAGCTCTGTAGCTCACAGATTCATGTGATGCTTCTCATCTAAGGACACGTGCGTCCTTCAAGAAGGGTTTTTGAAAACACACGAAACTGCCGCCATTACCATCATTATCATCATTACCAATGATGCCATTTGGTCAGACTGCATTCCTACAGATAAAAGGACCCCTGAAACTGAGGATCGTAAAATAAACTCAAAGAAAGCTGCCAGAAGGGATCTATTATTTCCTTATTTTTGGCCTTTTATGGAGAATTAAATAGATTTCAGCATTGGATGTTCAAATAGTACCATCACCTACAACCATTGAACAATCATTGAACAACTGCCTGCTTATTCAGTCAATTATTCAGATAAATAAGTCAATGTGGGCAAAACCTGACCCTGGTTGAATAAGCTTTAAGAAAACCACTGAGTTTTGAGATGAATCATCTTCGAGAAGCTAAGAAGTCGGCACTCGACATCTCACAAACGAGCGCTTTTAATTTGAATAATTTTCATTTCTTTTAAGTTTTTAAGGCGCAATGTTTTTTATAATTATGTTGGTCACGATATCATTGTCTTGTATAATTTCTATCAACTTCTACATATTTTGCATACATTTGTTGCTCCCAGTGCTTGGAGGATCACAGCATTAACCAACATCCAAGGGTAACTCCTTTGGGTATTTGTGTATAACTCCTTTGGGTATTTTGGTATAACTCCTTTGGGTATTTGTGTATAACTCCTTTGGGTATTTTGGTATAACTCCTTTGGGTATTTAGGAGCATCCAATGTTTAGAAAGTCCCATGCTATTGGCATTTGCATGTTTATTTAAACCTTCATAAACTTCTTCCAGTCCCAAGCTGTTTTCTTCCTAATTGTTATTTGAGAAGAACCAAATTATTGTTTTTTGTACTCGAAATTAATTGATAATCTTCTTGCCAATGAAAATCTTTCAATAACTTTTAGCAATTGCAAGGAATTAAAAAAAGTAATTAATAATAATTAAAAAAATAATTAAATAAATCTGAAAAATCCTAGATAAAAATTAAAATTGTTCTCCTTTACAAGCACACATTTATTTCCCTACTTATGTTGATTTAAGTGAATGAGTTAATAAAACAAATTGTTGTCTGACAAACGGACAGACAGGCAACAGCCAAGGTGCTGACACGACGAAAGTATTGATCTTGATCTCAAAGCCTCACACCTGCATTGAAACGTGACCCGGAATATTCCATCGATTTCGGTTCTAAATTCCCCCGCCTTTTGAATAATAATAATAATAATAATAATAATAATGTCATTTATATAGCGCCGTGCGCGTGAGCTACAGGGGCGCTGGAAACGAATGCCACCTAGATTTCTTCGATAGATCCATGAATTATGATTACGATTATTGCAATGCCAGACAGCTCCATCCAGGTGAGGTGATGATGCAAAACAAAATGGTGATCATTTAAGAAGCATCTTCACATATTATCGGGATACACAAAGGCATTCAAATGATCTTTTATAAATACAGGTGCCTGTATTTTTATGTGACTATAATTTTAATAATATAGAATTTAAACAATGCTTTGAATAAATTGCAAATATTTTTCCACAAAAAACCATTATCATCTTTTCAATCAAACCCAGCCTTTTCATTTTCATCAATCAATCGATTATTCTGAGAACAGACAGTTTCTCTCAATGGCAATGCCATCCATCACCTCATTAGAGATGCATTTAACGAGCACTAGTTACCATCTTGACCATGTTGACTATCACTTAATATCGATAAGGCTATTACTTAATATTAATGAGGCTTTTAATGAATACTAACGAAGCTAATTAATAATTAATGTTAATTAAAAGCTATTATTATTAACATCCGCTAAGCTACGAGTACCGACCCTCTGGTTGATGTTGATGTTGGTGAGACTCGACCCCGCGTCCCCGGCGGAGTTGATGACCGGGGGAGTCGAGGAGGGGGTCTGGCCGAGACCGGGTTCCTCCTCGTCTTCGGGGGTCTTCGTCTCCGACTTGGCGTTCGCCACGTACGCGTCCACTCCGATTCCCGCCTTCCTCAGCGACTCCAGACGAGCTTCCACCTTCGTCTTTTCAATCTGCTCAGGAAGAAGGGAGCAAGATGTGGAGGAAGCCGATTGACAATAGATTAATGTTAATTGATTAATCAATGTTAATGTTAATTAACAAACATTAATATTAATTAACAAGTATTGATTAATTAATTGAGTGATTATTTCCTTAATTAAATAAAAGAAAAGATTGAGTTATTTTAATAAATTCAGAGGTTCTCTGGAGTTGTGATTCGACTTTGGTAATTACTTGATATTAATTATGAATAATTATGGTTAATAATAATAATATAATGAATAATTAAAATGTTAAGACATTCACCCCAGATTTCCTGATGACTTGCTTCATTTCCTCGATCTTCACCTGAGGATCCGCGATCGAAGTGGATGACTCGGGTGGCTGGTCCTGGCCCTGGGTTTAGAAGTTGATAAAATTTGAGATAAATTTAAATTTAATTAATAAATATTTATTCAATATTTCAGCGATCAAATTGTTGCTATTTATTGCCTCTCGTTCGGTCGAATCTGCCAAGAACGATATCACATTTAGTTGGAAATCTCAAAATAAATATTTTGGAATACATTGGAAATATTTTCATGCAACTCAACAGAACTCCAAGCAACAGTGACAAACAAACAAACAGACAAACAAATAAACATACACATAGACAAACAAATAAACATACAAATAAACATACAAATAGACAAACAAATAAACATCAGACAAAAAGACAAACAGAATGTATTAATCCAATCTTTTGAGCACTTGCCCCAGAATGACAACGTTTTGTAAATTTAAGAATAAATTTAATTTAAAAAATAATAATCATCATCATCATCATCCAAGAATATGGACTTCATTCCAGTCTTTGTTTACTTTATAAACAACAACCTCCTGTGCATCCAAACATACAACATGAAGCATGTAAAGGCTAGCTACTATATATTATGTGTGTTGTTGATAAAGTCGATGCTAATAAATATAGCTGTGAGATATTAAATATAACTAATTATCAATATTGTATATAAATATTATTAAATTTTAAATATAATTCTATAATATTATTAAATATTATATATATATATAATATTATTAAATTATAATTTAATTATTTTTAAATAAAAACAAAATGTTGTTATTAAATGTTCCTGTCAACCTTGTTACTAGGAGAGACTTGATCAATAAGCTTCTGAAGTTTCTTGGCAGCCTGCCTGATGGATCGATCCTCCTGCACAAACTTCGATGCACATTTCTTTGTTTCTGCTTCCATCCTCGAGAGGTTGCCATCGTCAGTCGAAACTTTCGTTATCTAAGAAAATTAAAATGGAAATAAAAGCATTTAAAAACAAAAATAAAATAAATATATATATATATTGAATATATATATTATAATATCTTAACCGGATAAAATTTGTAGCTGCAAATACAGAGCAATCAAATGCTGGCAAACCACTGAGGATTAGTATATAATGTAGTAACCATCAGCATGTAATATGATACACTAATTATAATGAAATTATAATGCAATATAATTTTTATATAAATATATATAATGAAATTATAATTATAATTAAATTATATTTATAACTAAATTGTAAGTGAAATTATAATTATAATGAAATATAATTTTAGCGTTAATGCGAAAGAAATAATACAATTGGTGTCGCTTACTTCCTGGTAATTAATTTCAATAAGTGGGAACATATAATTGAAAATAATCATCATCATAATCATGATCCTTATTATAGTTATCGAAATTTTAAAAATTAAATCGAATATTTAATTCAGAATTTCACCCTCGAAGCCCCTGCGAGTTTTTGTTTTGAATAAAAAATATGCTTTGTTCATTTCAAAATGTCTTTCCCTGGCCATTTTGAAGCCTTTGAAATGCATCACAGCATCACAACATCACAACTTCAAAGGAAAGCAAAAGAAGTATTTCCTCTCAATAGCACCTAACGTATAATTGTATTACTATTAATAATAATAATAATAATATGGCACCAATATTATAATTATGCTCTATGAAAGTCCATAGTGATGGAAAACCAAGTAATTTTTCTGAAGCATTCATTGGCTTTTTGCAGAAATTATGAGAGAAATGTATTAAAATGCAACATTAAAAACAACATTAATCTGACATTAAACTGATATGAAACACCAAGTAACATCAAGTAAAGTCTGCATGTTTTTAAGGCTTTCTGACTAGAAACAGGTCCCAACAGATGACATCAGAATTTGTCAGAAACAAAAATTTATATATTTTTTGCACAAATCAGATTTTATTTTTTATTTTTTTAAAATATGTTTTCATTAAAATTTCAAAATGTTATAAATGAATAAATAATAATAAATAAGTATATTTAAAAGAAAAATTGATTTAAAATACTTTAAATACGTTTTAGAAAACTATAAGTGTATGTTTTCATAATCTGTAAATGTTGTAAATCATACAACAACCTGCTACCACATAAAAGACTTGTAACCTGATCATTGTCCTGTGGCTGGAACTGATACTGTATGAGGTCTGTGAAGATTGAATTGTCCTGAAGAAAACCCCTCAACTGGAAATCCCTGTTGACCTGTTACCATGGAGTTATTGAGGTTATGATGTTGATGTCAATTGCTTTCAATAACGAGGTTGTTAATTGCTTAACTCTTAATAAATGGTTAACATAATTGCCATTAAGTGGCAGAATAAAAAGTATTAAGGGCCTCATTGAACTTCTGATCTTAAAGATGTACCTCATTATGTCCTCACAATCTTCAAGCATTACACATTCTTGTTGCACACACGATGTTGTTAAAATTGTTATTAAAACTAAATGATGTAATAATTCATAATTCATAAATTCATAATGACGTGTCAAACCAGATGAAATTTGTAGCTGCAAATATGGATCAATCAAATGCTGGAAAACCACTGAGGATTAGTATATAATGTAATAACCATCAGTATATAATATAATATAATATAATTTAATACAATATAATATAATGTAATATCCATCAGTATAATATCCATTAGTATATAATATTCATTTTAATGAGTAATTATTTCTTTGATTTTAATGTTAAATTGCCATAATTCAGTCGTTTATTTAAAATAATGTCATTAACAATCCATTATGTTGAATTAATTCATTGCACTTGTGCACCAAATTGGATCAAAAAATAATGGCGCAAGAGGCAATGATTTGCATCGAGAAAAAAAAACTAATTATAGATATAAGGAAATATAATATAAAAAAAAATACAGTAATAATAATAATAATAATAGCAAAAGTAATAATAATAATAATAAGAAGAAGAAGAAGAAGAAGAAAAAGAAAATAATAGAAAATTTTCATATCAATAATATTAATGATAATAATATATAATGATAATAATAATAATAACAACAACAACAACAACAACAATAACTTTAATATAAACATATAAAGGCTGCTGAACCTTGGTGGAGTCAGCAAGGATCCTCATGAAACACTCCTGCGTCATTCCACAACTTTGGAGTTCCGCGTGGCAGAAGGCCGTGAAATATTCCTGCATCTTTTCGTATATTTCTCCATCCATGGCCTGCCAACGATCATCGTATATATCTCCATACATGTATATGTCACCATATATGTATATATCACCATACATGTATATATCACCATACATGTGTATATCACCATACATGTATATGTCACCATACATGTATATGTCACCATACATGTATATGTCACCATACATGTATATGTCACCATACATGTATATGTCACCATACATGTATATATCACCTTACATGTAAATATCACCATAGGCGTAAACATCACCATACATGTATATGTCACCATACATGTATATGTCACCATACATGTATATGTCACCATACACGTGTATATCACCATACATGTATATATCACCATACATGTATATATCACCATACAGTATATGTCACCATACATTCTGGTGATATGTCATATATACCAATTCATAGTCATTGCCATACATGTATATATCACCATACATTGCCATACATAACATATGTTGACATGTATGTTGTAGTGCATCGATTACCATCACGTTATCATTGTTTATCATCATATCACCAAACATGTTATCATCGTTCATCATCATCATATCGCCATACATGTTATCACATATATCACAAGTGCACTTTATAAGCTAGAGGAGTTCCATTCAAGTCTAAAGACATTTCCAATACATTATTAACAATGTATTAATTGACATTAAATGCAATTGGTTAACTTTTTCCCCTTTTACAAATAATTAACTAAAATTAATTAAATAAATATTAAATCCCGTTTAATTTCTTAATAACAAAGAGTCACTTGATGCCTTATCGTAAATTAAAGAAAGCATTTATAAAATGATAAAACAAAATGATAAGATAATGGGCATTGATAGCAGTGTTTAATGAGTCAATAAGTTATTCACAAAAAAAGTTATAATTATTTTAAATAAATAATTAATAAATAAATAAATAAATAAATTAATTAATAAAATGAATTAATTAAATAAATAAATATTTCAATTTGACAATAAGGCCAAGTTGAACAAAGTTGAACAGGTGAGCAAACTGTGCTCTTCGCATGACACCTGCCTTGTAACCGAGGAGGTCCAGACAGGTGTTTACTTTCGAGTGGATCGATTGAATTATACGCTCTTGTTTATTATCTTTTGTAATTGTATAATAGTGACATTAATATCGTTTATTATCTTTTATGATGGTGGTGGTGATGATGATGATGACGACGACGATGATAACCATTGTTAATACTGTTTAATATTATTTATAACTGTATTATTGCAATATTAATCTTAATTGTTTATCATAATTTACAACACGAGACAAAGCAACAACATCACCATGAAACACCTTCTTTAATGTCATAACATACTAATAACAATACCATGGTCGTCAGCCATTTTTTTTTAAATTTTTCTTCTTAAATAATAAATTATTGATTATATTCTTCAGGTGAATCCTGGATATGAGCTCACCTTTATCAGCTCAGGGGCATCCTTGGTGTAATACCTGTTGAGGTGAGCGTTGACAGCTGCCAGACTCAACAAGTATTCATTACGAGCAATGGTCGACTTCAAGTCGTGCAAATCCATCCGAGCGTTCAACTGAAACATTTACCGACCTTATTCAACTTTCTAAAACACAAATTGTTTAAATCCCACCCCGTCCATACGTCAGTCTATCCATCCATCCATCCATCCCTCCTTCCCTCCGTCCATCCGTCCGTCCATCCATCCATCCATCCATCCATCCAATGTGAACGTCGTGAAACAAACCATTGAACTCTGCTGCTGCAGTTTAACCATCGAGGTGAACAAACCAACAGATTTCTTCTTCACTCTGAATGAAAATCAATTCAACAAATAAACTAAATTAATAAACCTTAATGATAAGTATAGTAATAATAATAACAACAAACAACAACAACAACAACAACAATAATAATAATAATAATAATAAATAATAATAATAATAATAATAATAATAATAATAATAATAATAATAATAATAATAATAATAATAACAGCAACAATAATATAAACAATGACATGTAATCACAAGGCTACCAAAAAAGAAACACGAATCACGTGATACCAACATCACGTGACACCAACTCCAATGAAGACATAAATTTGTCAAAAAACTTTTTTCATGTCACAAACGAGGACAGAAATTGATGAAGTCAGCAGAACTTTTGTAACAACCAATCAATCAATCAACCAATCAATCAATCAATCAATCAATCAATCAACCAATCAATCAATCAATCAATCAATCTTAACGCATTATCAACAAACTCATTACAATATCATTTCGGACAAAATATATTAATATTTATTCATTAATATATATTCATTAATTATTGCTGTTATATATATATTTTTTCTATTTAATTATTTAATTATTTGTATTTAATGACTTTTACGTTTTTTCCTCAATTGGATAATTTTAGTAACAAACCCTTGTAATAATAATAATAATAATAATAATAATAATAATAATAAATGAAATTAATACTCTTAGAGATAATTATTACAAGTTAAAGAAAAGGCAATTAGCGATCACAAGATGAACTGGCTCTAATAAGAAAGATGCATGCAAGCAAGTATAATAACAATAATAACGATAACAATAACAATAATAATAATAATAATAATAATAATAATAATAATAATAATAATAATAATAATAACAATAATAACAATAATAATAAAGTTATTGTTAATAAGTTATTATTGTAACTTATTATTAAAAATGATATCACTAAGCACTATTGAGAATCCACTCGAAAAGAGAATAATTTCGTTCCAAAAGTATCTTTGGACTTAATTGGAAAGTTTGAATCGAAATTAACATTATTATTATGATAGCGATTATTATTGTTATTATTATTATTATTATTATTATTATTATTATTATTATGGCTGTTGTAATCATTATTAATTATTTATTATTATTATTATTATTATTATGGCTGTTGTAATCATTATTGATTATTTATTATTATTATTATTATTATTATTATTATTATTATTATTATTATTATTATTATTATGGTTGTTGTAATCATTGTTATTATTATTATTAGTATCATACCACAGTCAAAATATAATAGCTTTATTAACTTCCTGAAGTAAACCTCCCCGCCAAACATAACAGCAAGTAATTACTTAGTTTACGAAAATACTTGTTAAATAATGAATTTGTACGACTCTGGTCTGAACAATAGTTCACATGTTATCATTAGCTCTTGTTATTATTATTCAGACAACTCGAGTGATCACAAAAAACAATGCCACAATGTCATGACGTAAAAGTGGTGAATATTAATTAGGTAATTAATAATAATAATAATAATAATAATAATAATAATAATAATAATAATAATTCGGTTCGCTAGAATGGCATATGTCTGGTGGACTTCAAGGTCACTGAAGGGAGTGAGGGTGACTTTCCCTGAAGAGGTAGGTCTTCAGGGAGGAGTGGAAACCGGATGGTAATACCAACCAGTTAGCATTATAGTTAGGTGATATTAATTAGGTAATATTAATTAATATTAACTAATATTAATTAATATTAAATTATTTAGAAAAAGAAGGCGTACTCTGGATGTAGAAAGCCATGGGAATTCTTGAAAGGGCAAGTACAACTTAATCAATTAAAGGTTCTCATGAAATTACAAAGAAGTTCAACCCACTGCTTGCAGTTCATTCTCATGTAAAATGTTTTTAATAAAAGTAAGTTTTTTTGTTTGTAAAACTACGTTCGAAGGTGTTCTTGAAATAATTCATAGAATGCCTCAAATTATATTTAATAAGTAAATAGATTTAAGTGAGATTTACACGATCATTCGTTCGTTCATTCGTTCGTTCGTTCATTCATTCATTCATTCATTCATTCCCTGGTGTTCAATTTTATTCATTCAATCAAGTACATCTCGAGTTCAAGGTCAAAATTTAATGGGTCATCACTGTTGTCACCACCATCATCATAATCATAATCATCACCTTCATCTGGGACCATTATCATCACCGCTATCATCATCATCATCAGTCCAAGCGGAAGGAAGTGATTCACAGAAGGCGGCTTCTAAAAGAAAGGGCGAAGTGAACTCCGTGGAGAATAATTTTTTGTGCTTCTAGTTCTTGAAGAAGTACCTCAGGTGTTTGCATTCATTCATTCGTTCGTTCGTCTACCCATCCACTCATCCACTCAACCAATTATCCATCCATACATCCATCCATCCATCCATCCATCCATCCATCCATCCATCCATCCATCCATCCATCGAACCCACTCATCCATCCGTCCATCGATTCACCTCATCATTGAAATCCATTTCTTCACCATCAATCCATCCTCATCGGACAAATCCATCTAAAATAACTGATCCACGTATCGCTAACGTTGTTGTTGTTGTTGTTGTTGTTAATTATTTGATATCCATCCAATGTTACTGCTTGGAACAGGCAAAAAGTGTTAATCTGATGATGTCGAGTCAGTGTGAAAGTTATTCCCTATCTGAGCAGTTATTTTCTTACTCGTAATTTATGCGATCTTTGAGAATGTTAGGTTGTTCAGATGATAAGAAGAAGAAGATGAAGAAGAAGAAGATGATGATGAAGAAGATGAAGAAGAAGATGATGATGAAGAAGAAGATGATGATGAAGATGATGATGAAGAAGATGATGATGAAGAGAGATCCTGTGAAATGATCTTTTGTTTCCCAGCTCCAAAACTTTCAAAGGCAAAATCACTTTTAGCCTTGGATTGTGTTCCCAAACACTTCTCAAGTCATGAAGAACTCTCTGCTCTCATGCAGTGAAATCACTAGTCTTACTTAATAATAATAATAATAATGTGATAGTTATTGTAATAATAATAATATATAACTACTTATATTATATATAATAATAATGATATTATTGTTGTTATAATAATAATAATAACAATAAAAACTATCATCATCATCATCATCACCATTACCACCATCATCATCATCGTGATAGTAATAATAATAACAAAAGCAAAAATGAGTTCAGGAATTAGTTAATGACTTCAATCCACCCACTTTGGTCCAACACGTGACTGCATCTCAAACGAGGAGAAAGAAAATAAGCCACAAATTATCGAAAAGTGACAAAAAAAAGATCTTTGAAAAGGTCATTGAAAAGGTCAACAACCGAATTTTTTTTATTTGCAAAAATTTAAAAAAAAAAGAAAAAATTCTTTCTTTCACGAAATGAAGTCCTGCAAGATTGGATTTCAGATTTTCGCGAAATTTTTACGAGCTCATCTTCACGCGCATTCCGAAGTTTTAACAACAACAAACAGCAACAACAACAACAACAACAGCAGCAGCAACAACAAACAGCAACATCAACAACAGCAACATCAACAACAACAACAACAAACAGCAACATCAACAACAGCAACAACAGCAACAGCAGCAACGGAAGGACATTTGTTTTCTTCTTTCATCATACATTCAACAACTAATGATTTCCTATCCTATAAGGATTACATGTCCTTAGGATAACCATGAGCTTTTAAGAACGGATATGTTGGCGATGGTAATGATGATGATTACGATGACGATTGTGATGATAATGATAATGATAATGATGACGATGGCGGCGATGATGATGATGATGATGATGGTAATGATGATGATGACGATGGCGGCGATGATGATGATGATGATGATGATGATGAAGACGGTTATTATGTTGTAGTTCTTTTGGCATCTCCGACAACGAGCCAGTAATGACTTGCCTTTGATGTTGAACATCAACTTCTCTTGTCTCGTCGTGTGCTTTTCTTTACGTCACATGGATAGACACATATTATTATTATTATTATTATTACTATTATTATTATTGTTATTATTACTATTATTATTATTATTATTGTTATTATTATTATTATTATTACTATTATTATTACCCTCATTTTTCCTTCTTCTCGGTCTTTTTATTACTATTATTATTTTTAATTTTATTACTATTATTATTATTATTATTATTATAGGTACGTAATTAATTTAATAACAATAACTTTATAAACAATGAAAATAATATTTATATTTATCCAACCTAAGATTGTATATTGTTATTATAACGACTATTATAACGACTGTTATTATAAAATAATTAAATGATTTTAAACATTTGTGAACCGAAAAGAAATTAAAAGTTCTGAGCGACATAAACTTGGAAAGTCCGAAGTATGGCAAATTAATGACAGCATTTAAAAATAATATCGTCAGTATTATCCTATTTGTTAAGATTAAGATTACAATGTAATATTATGATTACAATGTAATATTATGATTACGATGTGATATTATGATTACAATGTGA